>LR738712.1:135737274-135958821 GCA_902687465.1 Secale cereale
GGGTATGCTTGATAAAATGCAGTTCTCTTCTATATGAAAAAGGAAATAAGATGAGAATGTCATTCTCAGAATGCGGTTCTCTTCTGTATAAAAACACTGAGATCGGAATGTCATTTGGAGAATGCAGTTCTCTTCGTCCTATAGAATCTGACATGACCGTGAATCAATACAGAACGCAGTTAGAAGACAAAAAATGTAGAGTCAGACTAGGATTCACGTACACTACAGTGCGTGCGTGGTGCGTTTAAAGCTTGCACTGCAGTATGCTTTGAGTACACAGTGCAGTGCGCTTAGTGCAAAAAATGTAAAAAAAAACTTGGCTGCAGTGCGGATGAATTTTGAAACTCGGCGACAAACACATTGAATTCGTCTTTGCTGTCCCATGTGATAAGGTGAGATGCAGTGCGAATGCGTATATTTAAAAAAAACTTGGCTGCTACTCATATGAGAGAATGCGGTGCGCTGCGAACATGTTACAACTCGCAAGGAGGAGTTGGCTGAAAGCTCCATTATGCACATATTTGACATTGTCACCATCTGCCACAAAAAAAAACACAAAAACTAACTAGACCGGTATATACAAAAGCACACAACATGGTGTTAACAGTTTTGCACATCGAGAACTACACACAGCGACCATACATTACTGTTTACATAAAGTTCTAGAGCACGCACGAAAAAGACATCAACACACATAGAAAAAGATATGCTATCATTTATGCCTCATCCTGCTCCTGCGAATGCAGTCTTGGAGAAAAGCCAAGAGAAATGCAGAGATTTCTTAGATCCTCCGGGAACTCGGTGACAACGACCATGTTTTCTGGGTGGAACAGAATCTGGAACAAAAACTCAGCCTTCCAATCCTGAATAACAGCTTCCTGCGATGAAGAAAAAAATAAAATGAACAAATATACAACATCATCTACAAAAAAAGAAACTGACAAAAAATATATCAAGGAATAGGAGTTATTGTTGGGTTAAAAAGAAGATACTTACACTACGCTTTGCGAATTTCACAACAAAGGTTTTGCCGTCGTAATACTGAGCCATCTTCAGAACATAAAAGCCGCACTCGTTGGGGCCCTGCTCAGGGGTGCCCAAATAGCTAGCTTTCTTTGAAACACCGACCCAGTCTACCGACTCCTTTCTCTTGTACTCCTTTTCTCCATAAACCTTCATCAACAATGCAGTCATCCTGATCATCTGGTGGAAAATAAAATAAACAAAAATACACATCACAACAAAAATATTGTTCAACATACGCACGCATGAAAAAAACAAAGAAAGGTGAAAAAAGGAAAAAATTTACCATTTCAGTGCGGTCGCTGTGGTATTCATACTTATGCCACCTCGTCGTTTGATCAACCGGTCCGCTGTACCTCCTAGTGTCATGAATGTCAAGGGTCTCGCGGTGCCTATTCATCGTGTATAGCGAATAATGCTGGCCTTTCATCCGTGGTAACAGAATCTGATTTTGTTTCATCAAATTTGTTATGGGTTTGATGAGTGAAAAAGGATTACTGGAAAAAATAGGGAGAGAAAATAAATACAAAAAGGCTGAACAAAAGAAAATCTGATAACTTACTAATTTGCAATCAAGAAGGTTCTCGTCATCACGAACATAAAGTTCGAAATGTTGTGCTGCATCTTCGACGTTAAACTTGTCGTGGACAAAAGGCAACACAACATTTCCATCTTCATCTCTATCCGCGTGATCATTCATTTGAAGCACATACTACGTGTGGGTAATTCACAAAAGAAAGTTAATGCAGTTCACCTTAAAGATGTTCGCTCCGACGCTTAATAAAAAAACGGATCACGCTTCTCTAAAAGAACAGTATGCAGTTCACAAATTCTCACCATAATTTGTTTCGTTTTAAGATGCATGGGTTAAGACACAAAAAAAATGTATGCAGTTCAGTACATTCTAAAAACAAATTATTATACACTATTTACTGCAGTTCACGCGAGCAGAAAAAAATAAGAAAAAAAGAGAAATACCGTGATAAACAAAGGGGACAGCAGAACGCGTTCACTAGATCGATAAACCACATTCATACTCTCGTCATTCTTCCAGAACCTGATGATATGATCCATCAATTCCGAGTCCATAAAACCACCTTTGGTGAAAGTTAAGAACAAGTAGTCCACAGTCACGGTGTAGACTTCGATAGGATTCCTGTGCATGAAAAGCGCGCACCTGCACAAAAGAAACGACGAAGGTGGGGGGGGGGTTAGTAGCACAAAAGCAAAAACACAGAAAGAACATTACACACATTAAAAATCAAAAAAAATAAAAAACTAACGAAAAAAACTGACTCGCCGTATTTCTGCCTGAATTGTGTGCTCGTGATGAGTTGCAAGACTTTCCTCATCTCCACAAGATAGCTAAATCTAGCAGGATTTAACTTCTGTACAGGAGATCGAAACTTTGATGGCTTCTGCACAGGCCTCCTATTCGATAGAATTAGTGCCTCGCTGTCCGTAGGGCGTTCCACTACTGCGCTCCTGGTCCTCCTAGGCACTGGTGGTGGCCTCTCAAAATCATCATCGCTATCTTCAGCATTAGGAGGGCTCGCAGCTTTCTTCCCATGCTTGACATTGACAGGAGATTTCTCAAGAGCTTTTTCATTGGAAGTGCCGGCGCCACTCCTCAACATCTTACACACAGGTTCTTTCACAACCTTAACGGGGGGTTCATCAAGAACAACTTTCTGAATAGTTGTTGTATGAACCTGAGTTTCAAACAAGGAAATACCACCTTGGTGTGCACCTTCATCAAAGCCTGCACAAAAAAAATGGATAATGAGCAAAATGAAAAAGAATCATCGAGTTCCCTAAGGAAAAGTCATTTTAAACACACAAATGGGGTTCTACTAAAAAGCTTAAAAAAGTAGTGGACCTCCCCTCTCTGTACCAATGAAGTTCACTTAATAAAAAAAGGTGTGTGACTGAAAAAAAATGTAATAACCTTCTTTAAAAATTCCAGACAGCAATGCGACGAGGTCAGCCAACTATAGAGCATAGCCTTCCTGATGTAGCTAATGTGCTCCTTCCCAAACTTGGCAATCGTTTCACCATCCCAGGTCTGCACGAATTGGAACATGTAAAATCCACAATCATGCCTGCAAAATAAAACCAACACAAAACACATTAATAATGCAGTTCACTCAGTAATGAAAGTGCTACTGATGTTAGTAAAACAATGCAGCTCCATACACACAAGAGACCGAGGGAGAACAACCAATAACACATTAGTAATGCAGTTCGCTCAAGGGAAAAGGTGCTTCTAATTTAGTAAAAACAATGCAGCTCACTTACACACAAAAAAATGAAGGAGGAAAAAGAAAAAAGGAGAACAGATACAAACCCGTTTCCCTGTTGCGGGACATTAATATGATTCAGCACAAAGCCGTCCAGGGTGGGAGGGTTCAACGGCTCGTCGCAGTTAGCGCTGCCATCTTTCCAGACTTTTTTGATGTTCCTGACCATTTTCCTGAAGACAACACTCGCAGCAGCGCTGTCTCCTTCGTTCAATGAGTCAAGAAGCTCAAAACGCTTCTCTCGCAGGTTCAAAGTGACCAAGCAGTAGTGGCCTATCGCGTCCTCCATTGTTGCGGGAGGAGGGTCAAATGTTGCAAACATAATCTGAAATAAAAAAAAGAATAAAACAAACCAGATGAGAAAAAATAGGAAAAACAGAAAACTTATTTTCAAGATGACGAAAAATGGTCAAGATGCGTTACCAAGTTTTTCTTGTCCACACGTTCCTCTGCGCTTGAAGAAAACATCTTTTTCAAAGCCCTATTTGTGGCACCGCCGTTCCAAATGGAATTCTGCAAAAAAGACAAAACCAGAGAGTTAATGAAAAATGGTTATAGCACAAATAAAAAATTGGACGTGGGGATAAAATATAAATTAATGAAAATGCTTACACATAGGTTGTACGGGACAATCATAGTTTGAGATCCTTTGAACTTTTCAGCTAGCATAGAGACGCCAATGTTTGCGAGGCGCGTGCTCAGCGTTCCATACGACCAAAAAGACTCGCCAACATGGCCGATAGTAATATCACCAAACTCTCCCTTGAACGCAACTAGATGCCTTCAGACAAGAAGAAAAAAGCACAGCAAAAAGTGATAAGATGGGAGCGCCCCTGAAAAAATAACATATTAATTAACCGGAGCGTAAGACAAAAAATGTCATACTGCTTCTTCTTGTCCCTCCTAGCCCTCGTAACAGCGTCATACAACTCATTGTATCTCCTCATAAGAGCTGGATCAATCTTTGAAGGAGTAACAACAGGTAATTCCTCATCTGCATACAGAGTGGGAACGATATCAGATTATAAAACACACACGGTCCATTTCGCCCCCGGGAAAAAGAACAAAAAATAATGCAGTTCGCTTACCTTCGGTTTCAGAATAAACTTCCTGCGGCTGCTCATATACATCTTCGTTGAGCGTCAAGTGCTCCAGCCCAGTAATATCATCGTCAAGCGGCGCTTGATTGCTCATGTACTGAGAGAGTCTTGGCTGTTCCTCTTCAGAATCAATCGAAACTGTCTCAGATGGGACTTTGGTTGTATCGGCTGGGAAAGCCAGATTGCCGACAGATTGCTCTGGGGCACGAGGGACCACACAAAATTTCTCAGGCACCTCGTCGCCAACCAACAAAACAGTAGGCCCAACAACACCATCGATGCCAGCGGATGTCCCGGCATCGTCAAATCCGACTCTACGAGTTCCTTCTGTCTCTTCTGCAACTTCAACTGTAACACCAGGAGCTCCTTCTTTCTCTTCATGCTTATCACAATCCAGGATATCCTCCCTTCCTTCTCTCTCTTGTGCCTTATCAGCCTCAACAGGACACTCCCCTCCTTCTCTACCTTCTGCCTTATCAACCTCCGCATCAGGCTCCTCCCCTCCTCTCCCCTCCACGTTACCATCCCCAATGTTGCGCTCCGCTTGGATTTCAACATTTAATCCGCAGTGCTGATGAGTTAAAAAATAAAAAACATTACACAAAAAAGCTAGAATGCAGTTCACTAATAAAAACGGACCATGAAGCTACCACGAAAAATAAAAAATAAAACACAAAAATGCAAAAATTCTCTATACTCACCAGGGGAGCGTCGTCGCCTTCCATCTCTTTACACTTGTCAGCCTCCTCATCCTTGCCAGTGTCGTCACCATCTGCCTCCTTCCCATGTATCTCCACGTTTGATTCGGCAACCTAAAAAACATTAAAAAATAAATAAAACTATTATCCGATTCTGCAGTTCTACAACTAAAAAACCAACACCAGATCATGCAGTTCACTGCTAAAAAAAAGATGATGCTTCTTCTCTAAACAACAACTGCAGTGCACTACCACTTCTGGTGCACAAAAATACAAAAAAAGTTAAATACTGCAGTTCGCTGCCACTGCTGGTGCAAAAAAAATATGATTGTTTGTTTTGGACACTACAAAAAAATCAAACAAAGAAGTTCACTGTAACAAAAAGAAAATAAAATAGGAAGAAATCAAACCTTGTCGATGACAACTTCATCAATAGGATTGTCTTTGGCAGCTTCGTCAACGGGGGATAATGGCCTGTCAAACAAGTAATCAGAATCAACACTGTCGTGGTCCTTGTGGTCATCAACACGACCAGCGTTAGCCTTGGAAGATTCTCCAACACACTGCGAAAAGAACAAAAGGATAGCAAAAACAAATAGTCAATGCCACAAACGCACAGAAAAAATAGATAACAAAATATGGGTAAAAAAAACTGTTTACATATGGAAAAAAGACATACATCCACATCTGCGGGGTTGGGCAAAGAAGGCCGGACAACATCTTCATGCCTGTTCATTTCCTTCACGATTGCATCCGCTTCCTGCTCATACGTAGCACACCTGTAATCCTGAGACTGCTTAAACTGAACGAATGAAGATCTGATATTCGTTACAGCCTGCTTAAGGAATTCAAGCTGCCCACGGTCAAAGTTATGAGTGGCCTCGATTTCTGCTTCAGAAGGGCCTTTGCCTTCAGGAAACAAACCGGCAATATTCCTCATCCTGGAACCGGATGTTGGGAAATCACTAGTTATATTGATGACCCTATCGAGAAGCTCATCGACCTGAACAAATTTATTATGATCAGCAGAAGCATGGCCAGAAAAACCTCCAGCAGCCGCCCTAGCAAAACCACGACCCCGTCGAATTGGAGCCGCCCTAGCAAGAGGCTCACAAAACATTTCGGGGGCTTCGGCAACTGCAGTCCGCTTGTACACAATGTCCGCTTCCGCCTTCCACTAAAAAAATTAACAAAAAAAAAAGAGATGCAGTTCACAAAAAAAAGTACATAAGAGGTTCACATTTAGCATGCGCGAAAAAAAAGGAATAAAAACAAAAACAAAACATGGCTATGCACTCACCGGCAGCTTGCCAAACTTGTAAGAGTCCAGGTGTATCTTTCCCTTGATAACGATGTCGGCGTTGTGAATCTTCTTCAACTGCACATGGGACAGTATTGCGGCGCGTGGAGTGCGTTTATCCATCATCGATACTTTTCGAAGATTCAAGGAATCCAGGTACATGAACAGGGGAATGATGGTGCAACCCTCAACGCAGTTCTGCTTGCTCCCTGTAGAATTCCACTTGTACACAGCGGCCTGCAGCTCGTCGACAACAAGCTGACAAAAATCCATGCTAGCCATAGATGCAATATCCAAGTTTTCAACCATAGCAGCTACCCTGGACAACCGAGTTGCGGGGCTAGGACAAAGCAAGCACTGGAAGACAATGAGAAAAAAAAAACCTTCACCGTATTATCAACCTTCGCAGGGTCCGCAGCCAGCGTGCGAAGTAAGGTAAGAAGGTCCTTCTCATCTATGCTACAAGAACGGTTGAAACCGAGTTCATCCTTCAGATTAGTCAGCGAATCATCATGGCCGCTGGCAGCAGACCTGGGAGCAGTGTGAGAACCCATAGGGAAGTCAAAAATGTGATGGACAGCCTCGCGATTGATTTCCAGAACCTTGTTTGGCCCACAGTCCAATCTCATCGTGTCGGGGTCGATCTTTCCCATCAGCTTGCACATCAAAACACGAGAAACATTCTTCTCTAATTTCAGGTCAAAGACAATGCCAAAACCTTCTTGCCGCACCAAAGTTCTGTGCACCTCACCCAGCAAAGCGACAACTTTGATTACATTTGGAATGGACAACCGAACAGTCTTGTTGAAACGCCATTCATGCGCAACATCATCTTCAGACCTCTTCCTCTTCGTACTCTTAGCAGCCTACAAAAAAACAAAGAATAAAAAATGCAGTTCACATCAGCAAACTCATGCAATTTTTTTAAAAAAAAAACAGAAGAAAAAGTAAATAAATAGCGTATACCTTACTAACATCAACATCCTCCTCATCAGAATCACTGTCCAGAGCTTCTTCAGCTGCAAGCTTAGATCGACGCTCAGAATCAACACCAGAGTGATCGTCCGCCCGTCTCCGCTTTCCTTGAATCCCACCCACATCAACCTCGGCGTAATTTGGTCTCTTTGAGTAATCAACACGCGGGCTCCGACGTGGAGAACTTAAACCTTGCTCTGCGACATTGTTGAGTTTCCTCTTCACAAGATTCTTTGCGGGGGCAAATTTAGGAGACTTCTTTGAAACTGCAATCCTCCTTCCTATCTGCTTACCCTCCCCTAACTTTACTTGCTTCGCCCTATGAGCCTTCACGAAATTATTACCGAGCGCAATAGCTTTCTGCCTTCTCCTCTCAGCATCGGCTGCAATCTGATCAGGGACCATCCAATCCTGTGTAACTGGCTCTGTGCCATCAACAGATTGCGACTGGGTTTCACTCAATTCAGGTGGAATGTTGACCTGATCAGATGTACCGCCACCGACAACATCGGCTATGAAATAACGTGTAATCAAATAGTTAACGCCACCACCCCCTGACCCACCAGGAGATAAAACTGTGGGTGAGAAAAAACATAAGAAAAGATGTGTGTGTGAGATGAAGACCTAAACTTAATGCATCTCATATCAACTTGGAAAATAAAAATATATGTAGAAATGCAGTGCACTTTTCCAGCAGTTTATGTTTAACAATTAAAAACATAACAGTAAACCTAAAAAATGCAGTTCATGTCGCTTGAATATCATATTCACGCGTGTCTGAAAGTGGACATTGGCATAGGGATATATGATGCAGTGCACTAATTCGTTCAAAGTGACCAATTGACCGCATATAAAAAAAACAAGTGCGCTTAGATATGCAAAACAAAACAAATTCATGCAGTTCTGTGAGAGGCAAAAACTAAAGCTTAATGCAGCTCATATCGATTTCGCAAACCGCATAGTGGATAGACAATAAAAGCAGTGTCCAAAATGCAGTGCTGTTTTAGCAGTTTATGTTTAACAAAAAAAACATAACAACTAACTTAATGTCCTTCCAAACATGTAAAAAAACAATTAACTTGACGCAGTTCATATCAGTTTGCCACACGTGTCTTAAAAAAAGGCCTTACTAAAAAGGAATCTAAGATGCAGTGCACTATTTCGTTCAACAAAAAGAAGTAAATTGACCCTGAATGAAAAATTCAGTTCACTTTGATGTAGTTACCAGATGGAGAAGCCGTTCTAACTGGTGACGCATCAATTGGGGAGGAAGAAGCCATACTGTGCCTCCAATCAGCAAGGGATAATAATTAAACCCTAGACAGCAAACCCCAAATTCAGGCAGAGAAAAACTTTCAATCCATAGGGCGTTGCAATTTCAAGCATAGAAAACAACCTTAAGAAGAGAATGCTGGCACGAAAAATAACCCTAGCACAAGATCTGGAACGGATTAGGGGCGATTTGGGGCTCACCGTGGGACGAAGTGACGGCCGGACGAGGCGGGTGCGGACGGCAACGGCGGAGGAAGCGCCCTACGGACGGCGGCGGCTGCGGGCGTCGTCGCCCTCCACCACGAGAGAGCCCCTACGGACGGCGGCGGCTGCGGGCATTGTCGCCCTCCACCACGAGAGAGCACCTACGGACGGCGGCGGCTGCGGGTGTCGCCGCTCTCCACCACGAGAGCACGAGTGCGGGGGGGATTTCTATGCGGGCACGGGGGAGAGGGAAGCGGAAGCGGGCAAGGGGGCTGCAAAAGAGACTTAATGAATAAAAGCTCCGACCGACAGGCCCACAGGTCCTAGACAAAAAAAAACATCTCGGTGTTGTAACACGATGCAGTTCGCTTACGGAAAACCGACTCGGCTTCTGAAGCATTGCAGTTCGTTTACGGGAAATGATTCTGCTTCTGAAGTGATGCAGTTCGCTTACGGCGGACGATTCGGTTCGCCTGCCCTAAAATAAATGCGCCCACTATCGCCCGAAGCGCCGCGCCCCCCCTCCTCTATCCCGCCGGTTGCACGCCACACGAATGCCACGATCATCACGAACCCACGATCGCCAACACGGTTGGGAGACGAGATCATGGCCTCGGCAGAAGTTGCTGCCGCTCCCATTTAAATCCCGCGCTCCATCAACCAGACCGTCCGCACAAAACACACGACGCTGCCCCTTCCTCCTCCTCTTCCTCCTCTTTGCAGCAATGGGGTTCAGCAGGACCTACGACGACGTGCATGCGCACGGGAACACGAAGCTGAAGGTGATCTACACCACCGACGTCGCCGCCATGGCGACGTACGTCGAAGAGTTCAAGACAGTTCTCCAGCGGAGCCGCTAGAAGATCGTTGGCATTGACGTGGAGTACACACCCGACCACGACAGGGCGGCCCTAGTTCAACTATCCATCGGCAAGTACCCCCAGTGCTTCTTTTCCAGGTATGTGGTACATTGGGCAAGAGATGCATCCCCTTCGACAGGTTCCTCGGCGACCCAAGGTAAGCAATTCTCTCTGCCGAGTACGTGTTGCAGTTCTATATGCCTATGTATGTAGTTCCGAAAGGTATAACTTGCGGTTCACTTTCCTTAGGTTCGAGTTCGCTGGCTTCGCCATCAAGCAGGACAAGAAGAAGCTCGCACGCTGCAACCTCCACATCCCCAACTTCGTCGATATCCAGACCAACTTGAGGGTGCCTGATGGAACGAAGCCACTGGACTCGCTTGGCGATGTAGCTGCTGCCATCATCGACGACGAGTACGCAGACATGAAGATGAAGATGTCAGACCACGACCACAGCTTGTGGACTTCGATTCTCAGCACCAAGCACATCGAGTATGTTGCCAAGGACGCCTACACTGTGTTCGAGATATGGAACCAAATCACCACAATGAAGAAAGGCCTCGCGCGCGCTGAAACAGAGAAGACCAGGAAGCGCCCGAGGTCATCCTGGAGGGGGTGGGGCAAGGGGGCATCAACTTCCACCTCCAACTCCAACGGGTGGATCTAGTGAAGCAGGCCAGATGCTGAAAGCCAAGGATTCCTGTCGCAAGTGCTCGATTAGTTTCCCTCTGCGTATGTAGATTCATTTGCTTTCGTTGTAGTTTGCTTTGGGACAATGTTTGCTTATGTTGTGTTAGTTTGCTTGATGATGTACTATGTTAATTATCAGCGCAGAACCTTGGTTTCTATCTATCAACTATATGCAGTTCTCAGTAGTCTGTTTTCAGTATGTATATTGCTTCAAAACTGCTGCTGTAGCTAGGATACACATAAAAAACAAAACTATCAGAGCAGTTCGCATAGAGTATTCTTTCACAAAACTGCTGCTATTAAGAAGGTTGATGCAGTCCTCTTTTATTAAAAAAACTCTAGTTCCGTATGTGGGTTAAAAAAAGGAAAAGCTCGGTGGGGGTTTCCAGTATGGATGTTCTTCAACTGCTGCTGCTGATAGGATGCACATGAAAAACTATATGTAAAAAAGTAGTTCACTTATACTCAGAATTCTCATAAGAAAATACACTAGAAGCCACGCAAAAAATGCCAAATTATTACAACAAAAATGTCTCATGCTGCTGCTGCTCAAGCAAGACTGATCTAAAGCAAATTTAACTTGATTTCCAAACACTTTGCATGCTTATAAAACATAGCCATAACAACATCCCCAGCCTGAAGACTAGCTTCCTCCACAAATTCCTTCCAGCCATCTTTGAGAACCAAACAATCATCAGAGCCAACAGAATACATAACATCAACATCATGATATCCATTCTTGCTGACCAACACCAAATTAACACAGCTTTCTGTTACCCTGACTAGACCAGAAGGGAATTTCTGCAAGCAAAACAAACAAGTACAGAAAAAAATAAGAACAAATAAGAAAAAGATTACAATCTTTTAGAAACTAAATTGCTGCTACAATCTTCATTAAAAAATATTGATGTCAACACATAATAATATTGACTAGACAAAATTGCTGCTGCTCCTACAATGTTCATAATAAAACTACTATGTGAAAAGCAGTTCACTTATACTTAGTGCACTTATACTGCTACAAAAATTCAGATAGCATTAACTACAAACAACACATGAAAAAGAATATGCGAGAAATACATACCCATGAAACACTGACATCGTCGTCAGTCATCTGATGGACGAATGGAGCCCGAAATCTAATACCTGAAAAATATAGAAGAGAACAGAGAGCGCTGTGCCGCTGCCTCTGGTTCAGAACCAAACCTTCAGAAAAAAACGCATGTCTCCAGCATGGGCTCCAACCTTGCCAGGCAGCCGCACGCGCAATCCATTGCCAGGCGAAAAACAGATCTGGTTGGGAGAAAAACAGATCGAGAAAGAGTGGCGCCGCCAGGGATAAGGTGAGATGGGAGCCGCCAGGGATAAGGTGGGAGGGGAGCCAGTTGACCCACCAGTATATATATATATGTAAAAGAAACAACATAAAAAAACGACAAATAAAGCAGTGAGGTTACATAACAATGTGCATTTCGCATTGCATATTACTACTGTCCACCGCGCTTGACCAATCAAAAAAACTTATCAAACTAGCCCCCCCACACCCCCGTGGCTGTAATGCAGTTCATACAGGCTCGCATTGCATATTAATGCAGTTCGCCGCACTACAAAAATTCACCGCGCATTGCATATTACTGCAGTTCACCGCGCATTGCATATTACTGCAGTCCACCGCTCTTGACCACGATTCACAGACGGAAAACACAGCCTGCAATGCAGTTCTAACAACTATATAATGCAAAAAAATCTCAAAAAACATCTTTGAGAAACGACCAAAGCCAGTGGCGCCGCAAAAAACATGGACAAATAACTTAAATTCTTAGAAATTAACAACTTAAACCGCTCCAATTCATACGGATAGATCAAAAGCAGCCCGTAATTGCCGAAAACAACAGAATATTACATACAAAACGCAACAATTTCGATCCGGATGGGGAAGAACAGAGAACAGACGTTTTTCCGCTAGAACAGAGAGATACTCGACAAATTATACTGAAATTTCAATTCTATTAGGAGATTAATCTGTCGCGGAATAACACAAACATCAACGCGATAATGGTAACACACTAGGATCACGCTATAAAATCGAATACGAACAACCAACAGCAGGATGCGAAACTCCTCCACCAGCGGAAGAACGGAAGCAGATCCGCCAAATCAAAGGATTTCCGTCGTTTTCTCGCTGAATTCAGTGCTTAACCACATATTAAATCAGCGCACGCACAAATAAACCAATAGAAATCGATCAAACTAGCCAAAAACGCGGCGAAATGAAGGTTTCCTGCTGCACCTCTATGTGGTTCGCAACAGAAGAATGAAGCAGTGCGCATAGCTTTCCAATGCAGTTTTTCAATGCAGTTCCAAAGTGTTATGAGAATATATACAGCCGGTCTATTCTCATAACATTATAAGAATAATATTCTCATAACACTTCCGAACTGCTTTGTGTTACTGCATTGGAAAGCTATGCGCACTGCTTTGTTCTACTGTTCTGAACCGTAGAGAGGGGCAGTAGCAAACCTTCACGGAGCATCGTTTCTGGCTAGTTTGATCGATTTCTATTGTTTTATTTGTGTGTGCGATGATTTATTATGTGATTAAACACGCAATTTTGCGAGAAAACGACGGAAATCGATGGATTTGGCGGATCGGTCTCTGTTCTTCCGCACGGGCAGGAGCTTCGCATCGTGCTGGCGGGGTTCATATTCGATTTTATAGCCGCGATCCTAGTGTGTTACTAAGTTCGCGTTCATGTTTGTGTTATTCTGCGACAGATTAATTTGCTAATAGGATTGAAATTTTAGGTTAATTGGTCGAGTTTCTCTCTGTTCTAGCGCAAAAACGGCAAGGTCTCTGTCCTCTCGCTTCCGGATCGAAATTGTTGTGTTTTTTTATGTAACTTTTCTGTTGATTTCGGCAATTATGTGCTGCCTTACACCAATCTGTATGAATTGCAGCGGATTAAGTTGTTAATTTTGAAGAATTTAACTTTGTCGATGCTTTTTGTGGTCGAGCGGGCGCCACGGGGTTGGTCGTTACTCAAGATGTTTTTTGAGTTTTTGCGCATTATATAGTTTTTAGAACTGCATTACAGTCTGTGTTTTTCGTCTGTGAATCGTGGAACGGGGGGACTAGTTTAATTAGTTTTTTGCTTGGTCAAGCGCGGTGAACTGCAGTAATATGCAATGCGAGCTGCACCTTGTCATGTTACCGCACTGCTTTATTTGACTTTTTACTTTTTTTGGGTTGTGTCTGTACATATATATATGGCCGGGTCAATTGGCTCCCCTCCCACCTTATCCTTGGCGGCTCCCCTCCCACCTTATCCCTGGCGACGAACATTGCCTCCTCTTTTTGCCACCCCTCCTTGATCTGTCTTCTTCCCAACCAGACCCTACGCCTGGCAATGGATTGCGCGTGCGGCTGCCTGGCAAGGATGGAGCCCATGCTGGAGACCTGCGTTTTTTCCGAAGGGTTGGTTCTCAACCAAAGGTAGCAGCACAGCGCGCTATGTTCCCTGCTCTATTCTTGAGGTATTAGATTTCGGGCTCTATTCGTCCACCAGATGACTGACGATGATGTCAATGATTCATGTATATGTATTTCTCGCATAGTCTTTTCATGTGTTGTGTGTAGTTAACACTATCTGAATATTTGTAGCAGTATTAGTTTCTGAAGAAACATTTTTCACTAAGTATAAGTGAACTGCTTTCACATAAAGTTTTATTATGAATATTGTAGGAGCAGCAGCAATTTGGTCTAGTCAATATTATTATATGTTGACATCAATATTTATTATGAAGATTGTAGCAATAATTTAGTTTATGAAGAATGTAACCTTATTCTTATTTGTTCTTGTTCATTTACTTGTAGAAATTCCCTTCTGGTCTAGTCAGGGTAACAGAAAGTTGTGTTAATTTGGTCTTGGTTAGCAAGAATGGATATCATGATGTTGATGTTATGTATTCTGCTGGCTCTGATGATTGTTTGGTTCTCAAAGATGGCTGGAAGGAATTGTTGGAGGGAGATGGTCTTCAGGCTGGGGATGTTGTCATGGCTATGTTTTATAGGCATGCCAAATGTTTGGAAATCAAGTTAAATTTGCTTTAGATCAGTCTTCCTTGAGCAGCAGCAGCATGAGACAATTTGTTGTAATAATTTGACATTTTGTGTGGCTTCTAGTTTATTTTCTAAAAGAAATCTGAGTATAAGTGAACCGCTTTTCATAGATAGTTTTTATGTGCATCCTATTAGCAGCAGCAGTTGAAGCAAAATACAGACTGGAAACACAAACTGAGCTTTTTTTTCTGTAACCCACATACGGAACTATAGTACTTAATAAAAGAGGACTGCATCAACCATTATAGTAGCCGCAGTTTTGTGAAGAAAACTCTCTGTGAACTGCTTTCATAGAGTTTTTTATGTGTATCCTAGCTGCAGCAGCAATTGAAGCAATATACATTCTGAAAACACCCACTAAGAACTGCAAATTGTTGATAGATACAAACCAAGTTTCTGTGCTCATAATAAACAAAGTACATCATCAAGCAAACATTGTGCCAAAGCAAATTACAACGAAAGCAAACTAATCGACATAAGCAGAAGGAATCAAATTGAGCAATTGTGACAGGAATCCTTGGCTATCAGCAACTGGCCTGCTTCATCAGTTACACCCGTGGCAGGTGGAGGTGGAAGTTGATCCCCCCTGCCCGCCACCCTCCAGGATGACATCGGGCGCTTCCTTGTCTTCTCTTTTACAGAGCGGGTGAGGCCATTCTGCACTGTGGTGATGCGGTTCCATATCTCGAACGCAGTTGTCAGGCCCAAGATGCGATTCTATCCCGATCACGTGACACTTACTTGATTGGGGCATAACCGCATTTCGGGCGCTTAGCAAGATGGATATCATTACATCATACCATTACATACATACATGGGGGATACAACAATACATACAAGTCACATGAATACAACAACATCAATACAAGGCATCCGACTACGGATGCAAACATGAAAAGCACAAAGACATCCATCTGCTATCCTAGGCTGCCGACCCGGAACCTAACCCAAGACTGAAGAAGAAGAAGAAGAAGAAAGAACTCCAACACAACGATCATCGCTCTCACGTCAAGACATCGGAAACCTGCACCTGCAACTGTTGTTGTAGTATCTGTGAGCCACGAGGACTCAGCAATCCCATAACCATGGGTAAGAAGACTATCAAAGCTTAATGGGTAGGAAGAGGTAAAGTGGTGCGGTTGCAGCAGCGGCTAAGCAAAAAATATGGTGGCTAACTTACGAGTACAAGAATAAGATGAGCATCTACGCAAGCGATCGCAAACTAGTAATGATCGCTAAAGATCCTGAATTACCTACGAGTCAAACATAACCCCACTGTGTTCTCTTCTCAAAATGAAAAGAGACAGTCACGGTTACTCACACAGTTGTGTGTTTTACTTCGGATCCTCTGTCAAGTTTTCTACAACCGGACATTAACAAATTCCAATCTGCCACATAACCGCGGGCACGACTTTCGAAAGACCATAATCCTGCAAGGGTGTCCCTACTTAGCCCATCACAAGCTCTCACGATCAGCTGAAGTGATAAATATAATATCATCAGCCCTTATCTTAGCGAAATCCGATCCGGCTCGGCATCCCGGTGCACAAGACATTTCGACAATGGTAAAACAAGTCTAACAAGACCTCCCGGTGTGCCGACACCCTGATAGTAGCCGCGCGTATCTCGTCTCAGGCCACGCCCGGATGGGACAAGCTACGAGTAAAACCAGCCCTCGGGTTTCCCCAAGGTGGCCCCGCAGGTTGCCCGTTTGGGACCAACACCATCATCACTGGCCCCCCTGCTATGTAGAAAAGAGTACCCGGGGACGCGACCCCCTATGTAATTTAATTAAATAATTAAGTTGTTATTATGAGCAAATTAAAACCAATGTTGGGCCTTGCTGGAGGAGTTTTATTCAAATACGAAGTGTCAAGGGGTCCCCATATACCCAACCGTGTAAGGACCGCAAAATCAAGAAACATAATGCCGGTTTATCGGCGCCTACGGTGGCATGAGTGGAACAAAACACCGAGCAAAAGGCCAAGCCTTCCACCCATGCCCAGTATATAGGTGTGTTAATAATAATAGATATTGTGATATTCCAACAACAAGTTCCCTCCTGGAATGATCTTCAAATTCACCTGCAAGTAACAATGCTATAAGAGGGGCTGAGCAAGCGTGTAACATAGCCAAACAATGGTTTTTGCTAGGAAGGTGTCAAAGGTTAGAGGTTTCATGGCATCAAGGAGAGGGGCTGACAATAAAGATGGGTAGCGCGACTTATAACGATAGCATCGAGACAACTAAGCAACGACAATGATAGTAAAGGTATCCAAGGGTATGATCATCTTGCATGAGATCCCGCAAGGAAGAAGAACGAATCCATGAAGAAGACGAAGAAGAATCCTTGAAGAAGAACCACGGTGGACGAACGAATCCTCATGAACGCAACGGAACAAGCACTAACAAGAAGAAGCAAGCCATACGGTAAACACACAACACAAGAACATAACAATATGCTCAACCAAGTATGATGCAAAATAAGTCTACATATGATGCACAACAAGTCTATACAGGAAGCAAAACATGGGAAGGTAGGAAGCACAGAAAAACAACACAAGTTTATATATGAGGCAATACATGGCAAGGTATGATGCATGACAAGTCTATACAGGAAGCAATATATGGCAAGGTAGGAAGCACAGGAAAACAACACAAGAACATGAAAATATGCACAACCAGGTAGGACGCAAGACAATTCTATATATGATGCAAAACATGGCAAGGCAGGAAGCACTCGAAAACAACACAAGTCAACAAGTTTAAATGAGGCTGGAAACTACATATAATAAAACCGGTAAGTCCTCATATGCATAGTTTGAAATTAGTCCAGATCTGAACAAACCATAAGCTAAAGTTGTTAAACAGCAGGTTAACATGCACCATCATGATCTACACGAAATTCTAGTCAAGTTACATATAAAGTTTGTTTCATTCGGAGCTACGGCCTAGAAGATATGAGCAAAAGAAGACAAGCATGGCAACGGTGCAAGATGCACCCAAACATCAAGAAAACTCACTCCAAACATGAAAACAATATGATATTATGATTCTACATGCAAAATCACACAAGTTTCGTATAAGACACACCCAAAACGGAGCAACGGGCTAAAAGATACACATGAAACAATATATAACAACAAGCTGAAGTTAACAGCCACATAGCAACTTGGAAGCAAGATATATATACTCTACAACACTCAAAGATGGTGACAATAAGCATGAACATTCAGTAGACATATCCTACAGCAAACAACTCCATTGGATCAACTCCATAGGAGGCATGGATCAATAGCAACAAGCTACAACATTTTTATCATGACACTAAAAATCTGACAGCAATATTTTATAGCAACTTGGAAGCAAGAATTAAATAAGCTACAGCTACCCAAATGTGCAAGTAAGGGCATGAATGGATAGACAATAACATATACAACAAGGAATGATCAATGGCCACCCCAAACTAACATGGATTTTCCTAGGACATCAAGCAAACATAGCACCAGGATATTACAGATTCCAGACTCGGTGAAATTTCACTAAGTGTTAAAACAGTAACATTATCATGGCATGTTTACAAGCATGTTTAAGTCAACACAAGGCATAACATGGAAAGATAAACGCACCACATCAAAGACCATACAATGGTGCTTCTAAAACATCTAAACATGTGGCATGAGGACAAACACATCAATAGCAAAGAGCATGTGAAATCAGCATCTCATAACAAGTTTCAGCAACTAACAGCCAAATGTACTTTTGCAACAGAGATTAACATCGCAATATGGACTCAAACAAGCATGATACAGCAACCACCATGTAGAGCATCTCATGATGAACATTTTGACATATCATTTGCTTCATTTGGATAAACATGCACCAAGTTATCACATCTCAAGCATGGCAACAAAATAACAAGTAGCAGCAGTTTATAACAAGTAGCACTCTTGCAACAGAGATTAGAGCATCTAACTGAAGTCAAACAAGCATGGCACAATGGAACAAAGTGTAGAGCATAACACCACAATCATTTTGACATATCATACACTCAATTTGGACATGCACACAAATATTTACAGGCATGCAAAGATGCAATAAAATTATGACAGATCTAGGGACTTAGAGAGAAAAAGGACCTCGAATTGACTGGACAATGTCCAGGCGGTGCGGACGTGTGCGTCGGTGGGCGCACACGGGCCCAGCTGGCAGAGGCAGAGAGAGAGAGAGGGGGGCAGACATGTCCGTCGCCAACCGGACATGTCCAGCTCGCCCCGATCTGGATCTCGTCCGGATCGAGACTAGCGGCGGCGGCGGCCATTGCCACCGGCGGCAGGGGGGTCGAGGGACAGCGGGATGGCCGGAGGAGGTCGGGGAAGCTTGAGGCCCGCTAGATCTGGCCCGACCTGACCGGATCGCGGCGGCGGCGAGCTGGAGAGGCGCGTCGACGGGGAGAATCGGCGGGGAAAGGAGCGGGGCGGCGGAGGCGGGAAGTGGCCGGCGGATCCCGCGGGGAGGCACGGCGGAGGTCGGTGCAGGCGGCGCCGGAGCTTCGGTGGCACGGGGCGGCGGTGGACGAGCACTCCGGTGAGGCGGCGGCGCCAGGCGACGGGAGCAGGGAGGCGGGGATGCGCAGAAGCTCGGGCGGCCTGGGGCGCGGGCTCACGGGCGCGGCGGCCGGCCCAAATCGGCCCGGGGCGGGCTGCCTTCGGGCCCCGAAGGGCCTCGCACGGCTGAGTAGCCAGGGAGGCGCGGCGGGAGGCTGACGGGTGGCCCCCCGGCTGAGGTGGCGGCGGTGCTAGTGGCGGCTGGCATGTGACTCGCCGCCAAGTGGCGAGGGAGGAGGGGCTCGGCGCGGAATTTGAGGCAGAGGTGGGAGGAAGCTGCGGAAATGGTGGAGGGGGTTGGGGAAGGCCAAAAATGGCATGGAGAGGGGCTATATATAGCAAAATGCTAGGGTTTGGGGGATTTTAGCTCCGTTTCGAGCCGCACAATCTCGATCGTGCGGCTCCGAGCGGAGGGGGGAGTAGGCTGGGCCTAGTGGGCTGTGTAGAGGGGTGTGGGCTGAGATGAGAGGAGAGAGGGAGAGGCTCGCGGGAGTTTTCGGAGACCGAAAACGTCCGTGAAATAATCGGCGACTAGTGCCGCTATATTTAATCGTTGGGCTATCAGACGAGCTCCGTATGCGATGAAATTTGGCAGGCGGCCTGTCTACACTATAATAAGACCACATGCCATGTTTCAACCCATTCCAAGAACATTTTTTGTCCACTTATAAAATAAATATTCCGAGGCACCGCGAGCGCGTGCAAGTGTGTCTGGGCTCAGAACGGACAACGTAAAGGACGAGGGGACTCGGGCGGATGCAAGTTTGAAAACATGATGATGCACGCACACATGATGACATGGTAAGGATGCACACGCAAGCAGATGACATGGCAACAACGACAAATAACTGGCTGACACCTGGCGCACCGGTCTCGGTGTGTCACAACACTCCCCTACTAACAAGAGATCTCGTCCCGAGATCTTAGGAACGAGACGGAAAGGAAAAAGGAAGAACAAAGTTCTTCGAGGACAAAAGAGTGAAACCAAAGAATATCGAGAGGTTGAGCCACTCAAAAAGAAGAATGCAATGATGAAGAACGAAGTTGCAAGGACTTCGTTAGACAAGAGGAACAAGGAATACGACGAGAATCAAGGAGGTTGAAAGGCATGAAACAAGAGCTGAAGGAACAAGAATGAATTCGAAACCACTCCGGTTAAAAGACATGGAAAATAAATTAGAACAAAGGAATTCGGGCAGCACTCCGGCTAAAACTGAAAGAAATAGCACACCGGTTGAACATGAATGGGATGGAGCAAGAACTTGAGAAGAAGGAACGATCCATGACGGGATGAATAAGAAAAACCTCCGGAAGAATTAAAAGAGTGAACTGAAAAGAACGGATAAGAGAAGAACAACTTTGAACACAACTGAATTTGAAAGAGCATCTTGAAGGAAAGACTCGAACGGAGTTGTTGAGAAAATCAATATCAAAAGAATAAGCTTGTTGTGGAATTATTTAAAACATCTCAAAACTTGAGGTGAATTACCGCCACAACGAAAAGAAGGATTATCTGAGAATGACGAATTGCTAAACTCCACTTCAAAAGAATACAGAGAATTATTTGCACTCGAGAGGCAGAAGAATAAGAATGCTTGAGCTGCTCCAGAAGAATTAGATGAACGATTGACGAATGATTTGAATTGCGATGAACCTCCATGAAGAACTCCGGTAACGAAAGGATGATGAAAGATATGACGGACGAAAAAAATAAGATTAAAGCCTTGCGATGATTAGAAAGAGCTTCCGACGAGATAACTGAGAAAAATTTGAACTCCTGAAAAGAAAAGATTAATAAGTAGAATTTATTCATCAAGAATAAACTCCGATGGAAAGAAATAAATCAACTTGACAAAGAAGAATAAGAACTATGTTATGCTTATCCTCCACCAATTAAATTGATGCGAAGTAATGAATTCGCATACTACTTATTCTCGATGAAATTGATTAAGGAAGGATATATCGCGAACTTGCAAAAATCTTCATGAAACACCGGTAGGATTGGAATAAAATGAATGGATTGATATGATAGCACCGGAAAAGAACTCTGTTGAGCGAACCACCGTAAGGAATTGAAGCCGAGTGAAGAAAAGGAATGAACCACCATGAAGAAATGAAATTGAGTGAATACGATGAATCGCCGGGAAAAATAAAGAACTTGAGGAATTTAGAATGATGAGAATGAAGAGAACATGAACTGATTACGGAATACTTGAACGAAGCACCGGAAAGAATGTGAGACGAACGAAGAGGCATCAATGAGGAATATTTGGAGGACGAAGTTGAAAACTACGGATGAAGAAATCTTCTGATATGATGACCTTTGGAGAAACACAACGAAAAGAACTCATGAAATACTCCGGATGATGACAAGAAGAAAGGTTGAACCCACAACGAAAGAATTGAAAGCGATCTTGGAGAAGGCATATGACTAATGGAATCCATTCTTGCGTCACATTGAAAAGAATTTCAGAACACTCCGGAAAAATTAGAAGAGTCAGGTAAGACCCTGGGAAAAGACCTGTGGGTTATGAGCCCACCGAAGGGAAACACCGTTGAAAAAGGATTGAAAGGAGATGATGCACCGGAACGATTAAAAGACTTGAAGGAGGTGACAACCTCAAATTAATTGGAACACAGACTAATCTCTTGAGAATGTCTTTGGAACTCCGGAATAATTAAATGGCGAGAGTGAACGAGCAAGGGGAATATCCGAGCCGAGGGAAAAGAATATGAATAACACCGAATGCTTGAATTGAATCCACCGGAAAAGAAGAAGAAATGAAGAAGGACGAACAAGAGGAGAATTCACCGGAGAATAAAGGAGATAAATGATGACGAACTAGACGAGAATTCACCAGTTGAAAAAATAAGTGAGGAAAGGATGCAAAGGATTCACACGAGTAGGATGGATACTTGATTAAGGTCTCCGGCTCCGAGAAGCAAAAGGGTGGGCGGGTGGGAAAAGAAAAAAACAACAACGGACGGGGAAAACAACACTGGTTGAAAAGAACTGAGGTTGAACTTGCAAAGAAGAAGAGGGTCGAGTTCACTTGACGAGAGATGCACCAGATGAAAGAACTAACGACGCACGAACGAAAACTAACCACGTGATCCTAAAAAAATTGAAGGGGAAGAGGAGTAATTCAAAACACCTACGTCAAGATTCATCACCAGAGCGACGAAGGGGCTGAGGAGTAAAAAGAATTCCTACTCTCTGATATAACTAGACTCCGAAAAAGTTTTCTGCTAGACTCAACAACGGCCAAGCTACGATCAATCAAGGGGGCTCCTATGGTCGGTCGAGGCTCTGTTACCAACTTGTCAGGCCCAAGATGCGATTTTATCCCGATCACGTGACACTTACGTGATTGGGGCACAACCACATTTCGGGCGCTTAGCAAGATGGATATCATTACATCATACCATTACATACATACATGGGCGATACAACAATACATACACGTCACGTGAATACAACAACATCAGTACAGGGCATCCGACTACGGATGCAAACATGAAAAGCACAAAGACATCCATCTGCTATCCCAGGCTGCCGACCCGGAACCTAACCCAAGACTGAAGAAGAAGAAGAAGAAAGAACTCCAACACAACGATCATCGCTCTCACGTCAAGACATCGGAAACCTGCACCTGCAACTGTTGTTGTAGTATCTATGAGCCATGAGGACTCAGCAATCCCATAACCATGGGTAACAAGACTATCAAAGCTTAATGGGTAGGAAGAGGTAAAGTGGTGCGGTTCGAGCAGAGGCTAAGCAAAAAATATGATGGCTAACTTACGAGTACAAGAATAAGATGAGCATCTACGCAAGCGGTCGCAAACTAGTAATGATCGCTAAAGATCCTGAACTACCTACGAGTTAAACATAACCCCATCGTGTTCTCTTCTCAAAATGAAAAGAGACAGTCACGGTTACTCACACAGTTGTGTGTTTAACTTCGGATCCTCTGTCAAGTTTTCTACAACCGGACATTAACAAATTCCAATCTGCAACATAACCGCGGGCACGACTTTCGAAAGATCATAACCCTGCAGGGGTGTCCCAACTTAGCCCATCACAAGCTCTCACAATCAGCTGAAATGATAAATATAATATCATCACCCCTTATCTTAGGGAAATCTGATCAGGCTCGGCATCCCCGTGCACAAGAAATTTCGACAATGGTAAAACAAGTCCAGCAAGACCTCCCGGCGTGCCGACACCCTGATAGTAGCCGCGCGTATCTCGTCTCACGTCACATCCGGATGGGACAAGCTACGAGTAAAACCAGCCCTCGGGTTTCCCCAAGGTGGCCTCGCAAGTTGCCCGTTTGGGACCAACACCATCAGCACTGGCCCCCCTGCTATGTAGAAAAGAGTACCCGGGGACGTGACCCCCTATGTAATTTAATTAAATAATTAAGTTGTTATTATGAGCAAATTAAAACCAATGTTGGGCCTTGCTGGAGGAGTTTTATTCAAAGACGAAGTGTCAAGGGGTCTGCATATACCCAACCATGTAAGGAACGCAAAATCAAGGAACATAATACCGGTTTATTTTCGCCTAAGGTGGCATGAGTGGAACAAAACACCAAACAAAAGGCCAAGCCTTCCACCCATGCCCAGTATATAGGTATGTTAATAATAATAATAATAGATATTGTGATATTCCAACAAGAAGTTCCCTCCTGGAACGATCTTCATCTTCACCTGCAACTAACAACGCTATAAGAGGGGCTGAGCAAGCGGGTAACATAGCCAAACAATGGTTTTTGCTAGGAAGGTGACAAAGGTTAGAGGTTTCATGGCATCAAGGAGAGGGGCTGACAATAAAGATGGGTAGCGCGACATATAACGATAGCATCGAGACAACTAAGCAACGGCAATGATAGTAAAGGTATCCAAGGGTATGATCATCTTGCCTGAGATCCCGCAAGGAAGAAGAACGAATCCATGAAGAAGACGAAGAAGAAGCCTTGAAGAAGAACCAGGTAGACGAACGAATCCTCACGAATGCAACGGAACAAGCACTATCGAGAAGAAGCAAGCAATACGGTAAACACACAACAGAAGAACATAACAATATGCTCAACCAAGTATGATGCAAAACAAGTCTACATATGATGCACAGCAAGTCTATACAGGAAGCAAAATATGGCAAGGTAGGAAGCACAGAAAAACAACAAAAGTTTATATATGATGCAATACATGTCAAGGTATGATGCATGACAAGTCTATACAGGAAGCAATATATGGCAAGGTAGGAAGCACAGGAAAACATCACAAGAACATGACAATATGCACAACCAAGTAGGATGCAAGACAATTCTATATATGATGCAAAACATGGCAAGGCAGGAAGCACTCAAAAACAACACAAGTCAACAAGTTTAAATGAGGCCGGAAACTACATATAATAAAACCGGTAAGTCCTCATATGCATAGTTTGAAATTAGTCCAGATATGAACAAACCTTAAGTTAAAGTTGTTAAAAAGAAGGTTAACATGCACCGTCATGATCTACACGAAATTCTAGTCAAGTTACATATAAAGTTTGTTTAATTCGGAGCTACGGCCTAGAAGATATGAGCAAAACAAGACAAGCATGGCAACGGTGCAAGATGCACCCAAAAATCAAGCAAACTCACTCCAAACATGAAAACAATATGATATTTTGATTCTACATGCAAAATCACACAAGTTTCATATAAGACAAACCCAAAACGGAGCAACGGGCTAAAAGATACACATGAAACAATATATAACAACAACCTGAAGTTAACAGCCACATAGCAACTTGGAAGCAAGATATATATACTCTACATCACTCAAACATGGTGACAAGAAGCATGGACATGAAGTAGACATATCCTAGAGCAAACAACTCCATTGGAGCAACTCCATAGGAGGCATGGATCAATAGCAAGAAGCTACAACATTTTGATCATGACACTAAAAATCTGACAGCAATATTTTATAGCAACTTGGGAGCAAGAATTAAATAAGCTACAGCAACCCAAATGAGAAAGTAAGGGCATGAATGGATAGACAATAACATATACAATAAGGAATGATCAATGTCCACCCCAAAACTAACATGGATTTGCCTAGGACATCAAGCAAACATAGCACCAGGATATTACAGATTCCAGACATAGTGAAATTTCACTAAGTGTTAAAACAGTAACATTATCATGGCATGTTTACAAGCATGTTTAAGTCAACACAAGGCATAACATGGAAAGATAAATGCACCACATCAAAGACCATACAATGGTGCTTCTAAAACATCTAAACATGTGGCATGAGAACAAACACATCAATAGCAAAGAGCATGTGAAATTAGCATCTCATAACAAGTTTCAGTAACTAACAGCCAAATGCAGTTTTGCAACAGAGATTAACATGGCAATATGGACTCAAACAAGCATGATATAGCAACCACCATGTAGAGCATCTCATGATGAACATTTTGATATATCATTTGCTTCATTTGGATAAACATGCACCAAGTTATCACATCTCAAGCATGGCAACAAAATAACAAGTAGCAGCAGTTTATAACAAGTAGCACTCTTGCAACAGAGATTAGAGCATCTAAATGAAGTCAAACAAGCATGGCACAATGGAGCAAAGCGTAGAGTATAACACCACGATCATTTTTACATATCATACACTCAATTTGGACATGCACACAAATATTTACAGGCATGCAATGATGCAATTAAATTATGACAGATCTAGGGACTTAGAGAGAAAAAGGACCTCGAATTGGGTGGACAATGACCAGGCGGTGTGGACGTGTCCGTCGGTGGGCGCACACGGGCCCACCTGGCAAAGGCAGAGAGAGAGGGGGGCGGACATGTCCGGCTCGCCCCGATCTGGATCTCGTCCGGATCGAGATGAGCGGCCGCGGCGGCCATTGCCACCGGCCGTAGGGGGGTCGAGGGACGGCAGGACGGCCGGAGGACGGCCGGAGGAGGTCGGGGAAGCTCGAGGCCGGCCAGATCTGGCCCGGCCTGACCGGATCGCGGCGGCGGGGAGAATCGGCGGGGAAAGGAGCGGGGCAGCGGAGCCGGGCAGTGGCCGACGGATCCCGCGGGGAGGCACGGCGGAGGTCGATGTAGGCGGCGCCGGAGCTCCGATGGCACGGGGCGGCGGCGGACGAGCACTCCGGCGAGGCGACGACGCTAGGAAACGGGAGCAGGGAGGCGGGGATGCACAGAAGCTTGGGCGGCCTGGGGCACGGGCCCGCGGGCGCGGCGGCCAACCCAGATTTGCCCGGAGCGGGCTGCCTTCGGGCCCCGAAGGGCCTCGCGCGGCTGGGGAGCCAGGGGGACGCTGCGGAAGGCTGACGGGTGGCCCCCCGGCTGAGGTGGCGGCGGCGCTGGTGGCGGCTGGCCTGTGGCTCGCCGCCAAGTGGCGAGGGAGCAGGGGCTCGGCGCGGAATTTGAGGCAGAGGTGGGAAAAAAAGGCATGAAGAGGGGCTATATATAGGAAAATGCTAGGGTTTGGGGGGTTTTAGCTCCATTTCGAGCCGTACGATCTCGATCGTGCGGCTCCGAGCGGAGGGGGGAGTAGGCTGGGCCTAGTGGGATGTGTAGAGGGGTGTGGGCTGAGATGAGAGGAGAGAGGGAGAGGCCCGCGGGAGTTTTCGGAGACCGAAAACGTCCGCGAAATAACCGGCGACTAGTGCCGCTATATTTAATCGTTGGGCTATCAAACGAGCTCCGAATGTGATGAAATTTGGTAGGCGGCCTGTCTACACTATAATAAGACCACATGCCAAGTTTCAACCCATTCCGAGAACATTTTTCGGCCACTTATAAAATAAATATTCGGAGGCACCGCCGGCGCGTGCAAGTGTCTGGGCTCAGAACGGACAACGTAAAGGACGAGGGGACTCAGGCGTATGCAAGTTTGAAAACATGATGATGCAAGCACACATGATGACATGGTAAGGATGCACACGCAAGCAGATGACATGGCAACAACGACAAATAACTGGCTGACACCTGGCGCACCGGTGTCGGGGTGTCACAACAGTGTAGGCGTCCTTCGCAGCATACTCAACGTGCCTCCTGCTGAGAATCCAATTCCACTGGCGGTGGTCTTGGTCTGTCATCTTTTTCTTCATGTCTGCGTATTCGTCGTCGATGATGGCAGCAGATACATCGCCAAGTGAGTCCAGTGTCTTTGTTGCTTCAGGCACCCTCCAGTTCGCATGTATGTCGACGAAGTTGGGGATGTTGAGGTTGCAGCGTGAAAGCTTCTCCTTGTCTTGGTCGATGCAGAAACCAGCAAACTCGTACCTAAGTGAAGTGAACCACAAGTTATTTTTTTGGGAACTGCGTACAGACGACATATAGAACTGCATACAGATGACAAGGAGAGACCCATCGGCCAGCAACTTTATTTTACTCAGCAGAAAGAATGGCTTACCTTGGGTCGCCGAGGAACTTGTCGAAGGCGATGCATCTCTCGCCCATTGTAGCGCATACTTGGAAAAGCAGCACTGGGTGATATTTGTCGATGGAGAGTTGAATCACGGCGGCGTACCTCTTGTCAGGTGTGTACTCAAGGTCGATGCCGATGATCTTCTCGCGGCGCCCCCGGAGAACTTCCTTTTACTCGTCGACGTACGTTGCCACGGCGTCCACGTTGTTGGTGTAGACCACCTTGAGTTTGGTCTTTCCGTGTGCCAGGACATCGTCGTAGACCTTGGTGAACGGCATGGCTGGAAAGAGGAGGAACAGGAGGAGGAAGCAGAGTGTTGTGTGTTTCTGCGAATGATCAGGGTGATGGAGCGCGGAATTTAAAGAGGAGCGGCAGCAACTTCTGCCGAGCGCACGATCTCGTCCTCCAACCGGCATGGCGATCGTGTGTTCGTGATGATCGTGGCCTTCGCGCGTTTTCCAATCGGCCGGATAGAGGAGCGGGCGCGCGGCGCTTCGGGCGATCGTGGGCGCGTATATTTCGGGCAGGCGAACCGCTTCGTTTTTTGTAACCGAACTGCATCGTGTTATAACCGAGCCGTTTTTTTATTTTTGTCGTGCGCCTTTTATTCATTAAGGATCTCTTTCCTTCTATGTTTCTTGCAGTCCCCTTCTCATTCCTCTCCCCCGCACAAAAATCCCCTCGTCTCGTGCTCTCGTGGTGGAGAGCGACGACACCCGCAGCCGCTGCCGTCCATTGGGGTGCTCTCGTGGTGGAGAGCGACGACGCCCGCATCCGTCGCCATCCGTAGGGGCGCCTCCTCCGCAGTCGCCATCCGCAACAGCCTCCTCCAGCCGTCACATCATCTCACGGTGAGCCCCAAATCGCCATGGTCCATTCCAGATCTGGTGCTAGGGTTATTTTTGGAGCCAGCATCCACTTCTTAACTTCGTTTTGTATGCTTGAATTGCAACGCCCTATGGATTGAAAGTTTTTCTCTGCCTATTTTTGTGTTACTGTCTAGGGTTTAATTATTATCCCTTTCTGATTGCAGATACAACATGGCTTCTTCCTCCCCAATTGGTGCCTCACCAGTTAGCACGGCTCCCCCATCTGGTAGTACATCAAAGTGCACTGCATTTTTTATACACGGTCAATTGCTTTTTGTTGAACGAAATAGTGCACTGCATCATAGATTCCCTTACCAAGGCCCATTTTCAGACATGTGGCAAATTGATATGAACTGCCTCAAGTTAATTGTTTTTATTTTTTTGGAATGACATTAAGTTTCTTGTTATGTTTAATTGTTAAACATAAACTGCTAAGAGAGCACTGCATTTGTACATTAATTTGTATTTTCTTTTTCTATCCACAATCAGGTTGCCAAATTGATATGAGATGCATTAAGTTTTAGTTTTTCCCTCTCACAGAACTGCATGAATTTGTTTTGTTTTGTATATCTAAGCGCACTTCATTTTATATGTTGTCAATTGCTTACTGAACGAATTAGTGCACTACATCATATATCCCTTTACCAAGGTCCATTTCAGACACGTGGCAAATTGATATTCAAGTGACATGAACTGCATTAAGTTTTCTGTTATGTTTTAATTATTAAACATAAACTATTGAAGAGAGCACTACATTTCTAGATTGTGTTGCCAAGTTGATATGAGCTGCATTAAGTTTAGCTATCCCTCTCACACACATATTTTCTTATGTTTTTCTTACCTACAGTTTTATGTCCTGGTGGGTCCGGGGGTGGTGGTGTTAACTATTTGATTACACGTTATTTCACAGCCGATGTTGTCGGTGGCGGGACATCTGATCAGGGCAGCATTCTACCTGAATTGAGTGAAACCCAGTCGTAATCTGTTGATGGCACAGAACCAGTTACACAGGATTGGATGGTCCCTGATCAGATTGCAGCTGATGTTGAGAGGAAAAGGCAGAAAGCGATTGCGCTCGGTAAGACTTTCGTGAAGGCTCATAAGGCGAAGCAAGTAAAGTTTGATGAGGGTAAGGAGATAGGAAGGAGGATTGCAGATTCAAAGAAGTCTGCTAAGTGGATGGGGTTCAAGGAAAGCGGAGACGCGCGGACGATTACTCGGGTGTTGATTCTGAGCGTCCATCTAAGCTGGCACGGGAAAATGCACTGGAGAAGCGCTGGACAGTGATTCTGATGAGGAGGATGTTGATGTTGGTAAGGTATACGATGTTTATTTATTTTTCCTTCAGTTTTTAAGTTGTTTCGCATGAGTTTGCTAATGTGAACTGCATTTTTTATTCTTCTTTTTGTAGATTGCTAAGAGTACCAAGAGGAAGAGGTCTGAAGATGATGTTGCGCATGAATGGCGTTTTAACAAGACTGTTCGGTTGTCCATTCCAAACGTATGCAAAGCTGTTGCCTTGTTGGATGAGCCGCACAGAACTTTGGTGCGACAAGCAGGTTTTGGCATTGTCTTCGACCTGAAAGTACAGAAGAATGTTTCTCGTGTTCTCATGTGCAAGCTAATGGGAAAGATCGACCATGATACGATGAGATTGGACTGCGGGTCAAACAAGGTTCTGGAAATCAATCGTGAGGCTGTCCATCACATTTTTGATTTCCCTATGGGTTCTCACACTGCTCCCAGGCCTGCTGTCAGCGGCCATGATGATTCGCTGGCTAATCTGAAGGATGGACTTGGTTTCAACCGTTCTCGTAGCATAGATGTGAATGACCTTCTTATTTTACTTCGCACGCTGCCTGCGGACCGTGCGAAGGTTAATAAGACTGTGAAGGTTTTTTCTCTCATTGTTTTCCGGAGCTTGCTTTGTCCCAGCCCTGCAACTCGGTTGTCTAGGGTAGCTGTTATTGTTGAAAACTTGGATTTTGCATCTATGGCTAGCATGGACTTTTGTCAGCTTGTTGTCGACGAGGTGCAGGCCGCTGTGTACAAGTGGAATTCCGAAGGGAGCTAGCAGAACTGCACTGAGGGTTGCACCATCGTGCCCCTGTTCATGTACCTCGATTCGTTGAATCTTCGCACTGTATCGGTTATGCATACACGCACGCCACAGGCTGCAATACTGTCCCATGTGCAGTTGAAGAAGATTCACAACGCCGACATTATTGTTAGGGGAAAGGTACACCTGGACACTTACAAGTTTGGCAAGCTGCCGGTCAGTGCATAGCCAGCCTTTGTGTTTGTTTTATTCCTTTTTTTTCGCCATGCTAAATGTGAACCTCTTATGTATTTATTTGTGAACTGCATCTCTTTTTGTTAATTTGTTCAGTGGAAGGCGGAAGGGGACATTGTGTACAAGCGGACTGCAGTTGCCGAAGTGCATGAAATGTTTTGTGAGCCTCTTGCTAGGGCGGCTCCAATTCGACGGGTTCATGGTTTTGCTAGGACGGCTACTGGAGATTTTTCTGGCGAGGCTTCTGCTGACGACAATAAATATGTTCAGGTCGATGAGCTTCTCGACAGGGTCATCAATTTAACTTCTGATTTCCCAACATCCGGTTCCAGGATGAGGAATAGTGCTGGATTGTTTCCTGAAGGCAAAGGCCCTTCTGAAATAGAAATCGAGGCCGCTCATAACTTTGACCGTGGGCAGCTTGAATTCCTTAAGCACACAGTTACGAATATCAGGTCTTCATTCGTTCAGTTTAAGCAGTCTCAGGATGACAAGTGTGCTAGGTATGAGTAGGAAGCTGAGGCAATTGTGAACGAAATGAAGAGGCGCGAAGATGTTGTCCGGCCTTCTTTGCCTGACCGCGCAGCTGTGGATGTACGTCTTTTTTTCATATGTGAACAGTTTTTTTACCCATTTTGTTATTGATTTTTTTCTGTGTGTTGTGGCATTGACTATTTGTTTTCGCATCCTTTTGCTCTTTTCCCAGTGTGGAGGAGAATCTTCTAATGCTAACGCTTGCCGTGATGATGACCACGACGACCACTAAGGTGTTGATTCTGATTATTTGTTTGATAGGGCATTGTCCCCTATTGACGAAGCTGCTAAAGACAATCGTCTTGACGAAGGCATCATCGACAAGGTTTGATTTCTTCCTATTTTTTTATAGGGGACTTCATTGTTTAATTGTTTGTAGTGTCCAAAACAAACAATCATATTTGCACCAGCAGTGGTAGCGAACTGTATTTTTAACTTTTTTGTAGTGTGCACCAGTAGTGGTAGTGCACTGCAGTTGTTGTTTAGATAAGAAGCATCATTTTTAGCAGTGAACTACATAACCTGGTGTTGGCTTTTGTTGTAGAACTGCATTTTGGATAACAGTTTTATTTATGTTTTTGGTTTTTAGGACAGCGAATCAAACGTCGAAATACATGGGAAGGAGGCAGAGGGTGACGCTGACAAGGACGACGAGGCTGACAAGTCTAAAGAGATGGAAGGCGACGCTTCTCTGGTGAGTATAGACAATTTGCATTTTGTGTTTTATTTTTATTTTTCATGCGAGGTTCATGGTCCGTTTTCTTAGTGAACTGCATTCTCTCTTTTGTGTAGTGTGTTTTTTTATTAACTCATCAGAACTGCGGATTAAATGTTGAAATCCAAGCGGAGCGCATCATGGAGGATGATAATGTGGAAGGGAGAGAAGGAGAGGAGCCTAATGCGGAGGTTAATAAGGCAGAAGGTAGAGAAGGAGGGGAGTGTTCTGTTGAGGCTGATAAGGCACAAGAGAAAGAAGGAAGGGAGGATATTGTGGATGGTGATAAGCATGAAGAGAGAGAAGGAGCTCCTCGTGTTACAGTTGAAATGGCAGAAGAGAGAGAAGGATCTCCTAGAGTTTGATTTGATGTTGCGAGGACATCCGCTGGCATTGATGGTGTTGTTGGGCCTACTGTTTTGTTGCTTGGCGATGAGGTGTCTGAGAAATTTTGTGTCGTCCCTCGCGCCCCCGAGCAATCTGATGGCAATTTGGCTTTCCCAGCTGAGACAACCGAAGTCCCAGCTGAGACAGTTTCAATTGGTTCTGAAGAGGAACAACCAAGACTCTCTCAGGACATGAGCAATCAAGCGTCGCTTGACGATGATATTACCGGGTTGGATCACTTGACGCTCAGCGAAGATGTATCTGAGCAGCCGCAAGAAGTGTATTCTAAAACCGAAAGTAAGCGAACTGCATTATTTTTCTTCTTTCCCGGGGCGAATGGACCGTGTTGTTTTATTCTCTGATATCGTTCCCACTCTGTATGCAGATGAGGGATTACCTGTTGTTACTCCTTCGAGCATTGATCCAGCTCTTATGAGAAGATACAATGAGTTATATGCCGCTGTTACGAGGGCTAGGAGGGATAATAAGAAGAAGTATGGCATTTTTTGTCTTACACCCGAGTTATTTAATATGTTATTTTTTCAGGGACACCCATCTTATCACTTTTTGCTGGGCTTTTTTCTTCTTGTCTGAAGGCATATAGTTGCATTCAAGGGCGAGTTTGGTGATATTACTATCGGTCAGGTTGGCGAGTCTTTTTGGTCGTATGGAACGCTGAGCACGCACCTCGCAAATATTGGCATCTCTATGTTAGCTGAGAGGTTCAAAGGACCTCAAACGATGATTGTCCCGTACAACCTATGTGTAAGCATTTTCATTAATTTATATTTATCCCTCATCCAATTTTTATTGTGCTATAAGCATTTTCATTAACTCTCTGGTTTTGTCTTTTTGGCAGAATTCCATTTGGAACGGCGGTGCCACAAATAGGGATTTGAAAAAGATGTTTTCTTCAAGCGCAGAGGAACGTGCGGACAAGAAAAACTTGGTAACACATTTTGACCATTTTCGTCATCTTGAAAATAAGTTTTCTGTTTTTCTATTTTCTCATCTGGTTTTTTTATTCTTTTTTAATTCAGATTATGTTTGGAACATCTGATCCTCCTCCCGCAACAATGAAGGACGCGATAGGCCACTACTGCTTGGTCACTTTGAACCTGCGAGAGAAGCGTTTTGAGTTTCTCGACTCATTGAATGACGCCGACAGCGCTCCTGCAAATCTTGTCTTCTGGAAAATGGTCAGGAACATCAAAAAAGTTTGGAAAGATGGCAGCGCAAGCTGTGATGAGCCGTTGAACCCTCCCACCCTTGACGGCTTCGTGCTGACTCATGTTAATGTCGCGCAACAGGGAAACGGGTTTGTACTTGTTCTCCTTTTCTTTTTCCTCCTTCAGTTTTTTTGTGTAAGTGAGCTGCATTTTTTTTACTAAATTAGAAGCACCTTTTCCCTTGAGCGAACTGCATTACTAATGTCTTATTAGTTGTTCTCCCTCGGTTTTTGTGTGTAGGGAGCTGCATTGTTTTACTAACATCAGTAGCACTTCATTATTGAGTGAACTGCATTAGTAATCTGTTTATCTTGGTTTTCTTGCAGGCATGACTGTGGATTTTACATGTTCCAATTCATGCAGACCTGGGATGGTGAAATGATTGCCAAGTTTGGGAAGGAGCACATTGGCTACATCAGGAAGGAGATGCTCTATAGTTGGCTGACCTCGTCGCATTGCTGTCTGGACCTGACATCACTTTTAATTTTTAAAGAAGGTTATTACATTTTTTCAATCACACACCCTTTTATTAAGTGAACTTCAGTGATATAGAAAGGGGAGGTCCACTACTTTTGTTAAGCTTTTAGCAGAACCCCATTTGCATGTTAAAATGACTTTCGTTAGTGAACTTGATGATTCTTTTCATTTTGCTCATTATCCATTTTTTTGCGCAAGCTTTGACGAAGGCGCACATCAAGGTGGTATTTCCTTGTTTGAAACTCAGGTTCATACTCCAACGATTTAGAATTTTGTCCTTGATGAACCCCCCGTTAAGCTTGTAAAAGAACCGGTGTGTAAGAGGTTGAGGAGTGGCGCCGGCACTTCAAATGAAAAAGCTCTTGAGAAATCTCCTGTCAAGGTCAAACGTGGGAAGAAAGCAGTCAACCCTCTGAATGCTGATGATAGTGATGATGATTTTGAGAGGCCACCACCAGTGCCTAGGAGGACCAGGAGCGCAGCTGTGGAACGCCCAACCGACAGCGAGGCACTAGTTCTATCAAATAAGAGGCATGTGCAGAAGCCATCAAAGTTTAGATCTCCGGTACAGAAGTTGAAGCCTGCGAGTTTCAACTATCTTGCGGAGATGAGGAAAGTCTTGCAACTCATCACGAGCACACCATTCAGGCAGAAATACAGCGAGTTAGTTCTTTTTTCGTTAGTTTTTTCGCTTTTGATTTTTAATGTGTGTAATGTTGGTGTGTTTTTCTTTTTGTGTTCCTAATCCCCCCACCCTCGCCGTTTGTTTTGTGCAGGTGCGCGCTTTTCATGCACAGGAATCCTGTCGAAGTCTACACTATGAATGTGGACTACATGTTCTTAACTTTCACCAGAGCTGGTTTCATGGACTCGGAATTGATGGATCATATCATCAGGTACTGGAAGAATGACGAGCATATGAATGTGGTTTATCGATCTGGCGAACGCGTTCTTCTGTCCCCTTTGTTTATCACGGTATTTCTCTTTTTCCCTTTTTTTTTCTTTTTTCTGCTGGAGTGAACTGCAGTTAATAGTGTCTAATATTTTTTTAGCAATGTACTGAACTGCATACATTATTGTGTTTAACCCATGTATCTTAAATGAAACAAATTGGGAGAAGTGTGAACTGGTAGAGAAGTGTGATCTGTTTTTTCATTAAGCACCAGAGTGAACTTTGTGGGGGAACTGCATTAACGTTCTTTTGTGAATTACCCACTCGCAGTATGTGCTTCAAATGAACGATCACGCGGATAGAGATAAAGATGGAAACGTTGTGTTGCCTTTTGTCCACGGCAAGTTTAACGTTGACGATGCAGCAAAGCAGTTCAAAGTTTTTGTCCGTGATGATGAGAACCTTATTGATTGTAAATTAGTAAGTTATCAGATTTGCTGGTTCAGCCTTATGTACTTATTATCTCTCCCATTTTTTCCAGTAATCCTTTTTCACTCATCAAACCCATAACAATTTTGATGAAACAAAATCAGATTCTGTTACCACGGTTGAAAGACCAACATTACTCGCTATACACGATAAATAGGCACCGCGAGACCCTTCATATTCATGACACTAGGAGGTACAACGGACTGTTTGATCAAACAACGAGGTGGCATAAGTCTGAATACCACAGCGACCACACTGAAATGGTAAAAATTTTCCTTCTTCACCTTCTTCTTCTTTTCACCCGTGCGCGTGTCGAACAACAGTTTTGTGATGTGTATTTTTGTTATTTTTTTATTTTCACCAGATGATCAGGACGACTGCATTGTTGAAGAAGTTTTACGGAGAAAAGGAGTACAAGAGAAAGGAGTCGGTAGACTAGGTCGATGTTTCAAAGAAAGCTAGCTTTTTGGGCGCCCCTGAGCAGGGCCCCAACGAGTGCGGCTTCTTTGTTCTGAAGATGGCTCAGTTTTATGACGGCAAAAGCTTTGTTGTGAAATTCGCAAAGCGTAATGTAAGTATCTTTTTTTAACCCAATAATAATCCCTCATTCTTTGATTTTTTTGTTAGTTCTTTTTTGTAGATGATCTTGTATATTTGTTTATTTATTTTTTGCTTCATCGCAGGAAGCTGCTGTTGAGGAATGGAAGGTTGAGTTCTTGTTCCAGATCCTGTTCCACCCTAAGAACATGGTCGTAGTCACCGAGTTCCCGGAGGATCTAAGAAATCTCTGCATTTCTCTTAGCTTTTCTCCAAAACTGGATTCGCGGGAGCTGGCTAACTATGAGAGAATCAAGAGGTTGTTCTACTGGCCTGGAATGAAAAAGGATGTAGAAACTTTCATCTTGGAATGCACTGTCTGTCAGCGAGCAAAGGCTGAACACTGCCCGTACCCAGGCCTCCTTGACCCTCTCCCTCCTCCCGACATGGCATGGACACACCTGACAATGGATTTCATTGAGGGACCTCCCAAATCTAATGGAAAAGAGGTCATATTGGTTGTTGTTGATAGATATACCAAGTATGCCCACTTCATTGCTCTCTCCCACCCATATTCAGTACACACCGTGGCCCAAGCTTTTATAGATAATGTCTTCAAACTGCATGGCCCTCCCCTCAGTATAGTGACTGACGGAGATAGGATTTTCACTAGCAACATGTGGCAAAAGATTCTTAAAGCCATGAAGATTAAATTGAAACTCAGCACTGCTTACCACCCACAGAGTGATGGCCAGACAGAGAGGGTCAACCAGTGCCTCGAATCCTACCTCAGATGCATGGTTTTTCAAGAACCTAAGAAATGGAATTCTTGGTTGCCATTGGCAGAGTGGTGGTACAACACCACTTACCACACTGCCACCAAAGTCACTCCCTTCCAAGCACTCTACAATTACCCACCTCCTATGATCAGTGAGGTATCTGTTCCGGGACCTACTGATTCTGAAGCAAGGGACTTATTGTAGGAAAAATAGCACATGCTTTCGAAGCTCAAAGAAAACCTAGCACAAGACTAGGGTAGAATGAAGAAATACGATGACAAGAAAAGAACAAAGAGGCAATTTGATACGGGAGACATGGTGTATTTAAGAATGCAACCATACTGAACGGCAGCTTTTGGTCTCAGACAACCAATCAAGGTCACAACAAAATACTATGGTCCTTACAGAATCCTAGAAAGAATTGGTCGTATGGCTTACAAGTTATTCTTGCCGCCCAATGTGGGCATTCATCCGGTGTTCCATGTCAGCCAACTTAAGAAACACTTGGGCAGCCATGCAGTCCCTTGTGCTAACCTCCCTTTGGTCACTCCTGAAGGAAAAAATCAAGACGGAACCCACCACAGCTCGGGAAACAAGATCTCTATGTCGCAATGGTGTTCTTGTTACACAGTGGTTTGTCGAATGGGAGAACCTAACTCCCGAGGAAGCAACCTGGGAGGATGCTAACCTAATTAAGAAAGTGTTCCCAGCATTCTTCAAGCAAACAATCCAAGCCTGGTTCCCAGAAAATTATACTTGAGGACAAGTATCATCTCAGCGAGGAGCATTGTCAGTCCCAGACTGTAGCTGTCAACTTATTCAGTTATCTCCACACCGGTTCAGTCAGAAGGAAGGTCCGACGGCTAGGAACGAAGATGCGGGAAGGATGGCTCAGATCGCAGCGGCTACTTCGCCACTCCATATATAAGCTCACCTGCGTGCGATGAGAGGGGCATCGAATCCGTAATGAGATAAGCTCAACCCTGTTCTTATTTCCTTCATGTACTTGTAGACAAAATTCCCCAATTAATAGACGAGTCTCCATGATCGGGAGCTTATTTGTGATCTATCCCTAGTGAGTTAGTTTTTGTGAATTGTCTATCCTCACTAGTTCTGACAGAGCGGCGAGGGGGAGAAAGCTGGGGTAGAGTTCGCCGAGGTGTTTGCTCGATCTTGGAGTCCCAGTAGTGCACGGGGCCGACCTGTCACCCGAGATCGATCCAACTCAGTCTCGTGTGCGCACGGCGTGACCCACGTGTGTTCGTCCGACCGGAGGAAGGGGATGGGTGTTGGGAGCCACTGTCAGAGGGAGACAACGGCGGGTCGGGTGAAGCAGTGCGGGTCGGGTGCAAGTCGGGCGAACCGCTTTGGGTGAGGCGAGCTGGGCCGCGGGGTGGCGCGGGAGTTAGGTGGGCCGTGGCGGTGGGTCGCGCTGGCTGCCTGGCTGGTAGGCTGGGCCGCTGGCTGGCTTCTATTTTCTTAATACAACTAGCAGCAAAAACAAAATAAAACATACACAATATAAATCTAAACAAAAATACCTAGACAAGCAGTAAAAATAGCTCTACAGCTATAAACTACAGGAACACTAGTTCCAATGCTAATGCAATTTTGTAAAATCATTTTGATGTATTTGGTCACTCCAACAACAACAAAACTCAGAAATAAAATACTTTTGAGAAAATGAAAAATACCAGAACAAATCAAATCTACTGGAAAGATTATTCTGGACATTATGCACATTTTTAAAGATAGGTGAGAAGTCATGTTATCTCCACTCCAATAATTGCCTTTAGTTTCAAAATGATCCAAATATTCCAGAATAGCAAATTATGCAATAATAATATGAGATGCATATGTATGATCTATAACCCACAAGTGTAGGGGATCGCAACAGTGTTCGAGGGTAAAGTATTCAACCCAAATTTGTTGATTCGACACAAGGGGAGCCAAAGAATACTCTTAAGTATTAGCAACTGAGTTGTCAATTCAACCACACCTGGAAACTTAGTATCTGCAGCAAGATAGTTTAGTAGCAAAGTAAAATGATAGTGGCAGTAGCAGCAATAAAATTAACGATAGTGTTTTTGTAGTTTTTGTAATAGTTGCAACGGAAAAGTAAATAAGCAACAAGCAATCTAGGTAAACCTCGTAGGCATTGGATCAGTGATGGGAAATTACGTCGGATGCAATTCATCATGTAGAAGTTATAACCTAGGGTGACACAGAACTAGCTCCAGTTCATCAATCCAATGTAGGCATGTATTCCGAATATAGTCATACGTGCTTATGGAAAAGAACTTGCATGACATATTTTGTCCTACCCTCCCGTGGTAGCGGGGTCCTATTGGAACCTACGGGATATTAAGGCCTCCTTTTAATAGAGTACCGGACCAAAGCATTAACACATAGTGAATACATGAACTCCTCAAACTATGGCCATCACCGGGAGTGGTCCCGATTATTGTTACTTCGGGTTTGCCGGATCATAACACAAAGTAGGTAAGTATAGACATGCAAGATAGGATCAAGAACACACATATATTCATGAAAACATAATAGGTTCAGATCTGAAATCATGGCACTCGGGCCCTAGTGACAAGCATTAAGCATAGCAAAGTCATAGCAACATCAATCTCAGAACATAGTGGATACTAGGGATCAAACCCTAACAAAACTAACTACATTACATGATAGATCCCATCCAACCCATCACCGTACATCAATCTTACGATGGAATTACTCACACACGGCGGTGAGCATTATAGAATTGGTGATGGAGGAAGGTTGATGATGACGATGGCGACGATCTCCACTCTCCGGAGCCCCGAACGGACTCCAGATCAGCCCTCCCGAGAGAGATTAGGGCTTGGCGGCGGCTCCGTCTCGTGAAACGCGATAATTCCTTCTCCCTTATTTTTTTCTCCCTGAAATGGAAGATATAGGATCTGCGGGAATGTCGGTGGAGCATCGGGGGGCCCATGAGGTAGGGGGCGCGCCCTGGGCAGGGGGGCACGCCCCTACCCTCGTGGAGAGGGTGTGGGCCCCCCGGTGAGGATCTTCTTGTAGATATTTTTTATATTTTCCAAAATAATTCTCCGCTCATTTTCTGGCGATTCCGAGAATGTTTTATTCCGGAAAAAAACCAACACCATGGTAGTTCTGCTGAAAACAACGTTAGGCAGGGTTAATTCCATTCAAATCATGCAAGTTAGAGTCCAAAACAAGGGCAAAAGGGTTTGGAAAAGTAGATACGTTGGAGACGTATCAACTCCCCCAAGCTTAAACCTTTGCTTGTCCTCAAGCCATTCAGTTGATAAACTGAAAGTGATAAAGAAAAACTTTGACCAACTCTGTTTGCTCTTGTTGTTGTAAATATGTAAGCTAGCATTCAGGTTTTCAACAAGATCATGAACTAACCACATTCACAATAACTTTCAGGTCTCAAGACTGCTCACATCAATGGCATAATCAACTAGCGAGCAATAATAATAAACCTCGGATGACAACACTTCTCAAAATAATCATGATATGATATAACATGATGGTATCTCGCTAGCCCTTTCTGAGACCGCAAAACATAAATGCAGAGCACCTTTAAAGATCAATTACTGGCTAGACATTGTAATTCATGGTAAAAGATATCCAGTCATGATCATACTCAATGCAAATTAATAGTAATACATGCAACAATAGAGGTGCTCTCCTACTAGTGCTCTTTGATAAGAGGATGATGACTCTGCATAAAAGTAAATAGATAGGCTCTTCGCAGAGGGAAGCAGGGATTTGTAGAGGTGCCAGAGCTCAATTTTTAAATAGAGATTGAATAACATTTTGAGCAGTATACTTTCATTGTGAACATAAAAACCAAGAATCTCGATATCTCCCATGCTACGCACATTATAGGCGGTTCCCAACAGAATGGTAAAGTTTATACTCCCCCAACCACCAACAAGCACACTCCACGGCCATCCGAATCCACGGGGTACCGTCCAAACAAGTAACAGCCCTGGGGGAGTTTTGTTTAATTAATATGATTTTGAGCATGGGACTGGGCATCCCGGTTACCAGCCATTTTCTCATGAATGATGAGCGGAGTCAACTCATCGTGAGAATAACCCACCTAGCATGGAAGATATAGACAACCCTAGTTGGTACATGAGCTGTTCGAGCATACAAAACAGAATTTCATTTGAAAGTTTAGAGTTTGGCACATACAAATTTACTTGGAACGGCAGGTAGATACCGCATATAGGAAGGTACGGTGGACTCATATGGAATAACTTTGGGGTTTATGGAAGTGCATGCACAAGCAGTATGCCCGCTTAGTACATGTGAATGCTAGAAAGAGACTGAGAAGCGACCAGCTAGAGAGCAACAACGGTCATGAACATGCATTAAAATTAATCAACAATGAATGCAAGCATGAGTAGGATATAAATCACCATGAACATAAATATCGTGGAGGCTATGTTGATTGGTTTCAACTACATGCGTGAACATGTGCCAAGTCACATCACTTAAATCGTTCAGAGGAGGATACCACCCATCATGCCACATCACAACCATTTTAATATCATGTTGGCATGCAAGATAGACCATTATAAACTCTCAGCTAATTAAGCATGGCATAAGCAGCTATGATCTCTAATTGTCATTGCAAACATGTTCCATAACAAGCTGAATCAGGAACGATGAGCAATCATATTTACATAAACAAGAGAAGTCAAGTTCATACCAGCTTTTCTCATCTCAATTAGGTCATCAAATATCATCCTTATTGCTGTTCACTCGCACGACCGAACGGTGTGTATAATAATAATAGTGCACTTGCATTGGACTAAGCTGGAATCTGCAGGCATTTAATACAAGAGAGAAGACATGGTAATATGGCTCAAGATTAAATCAACAACAAAGCATATGAGAGCCACTAAGCAATTTCAATCATGGTCTTCTACTCTTAACCCCAAAAGAAAAGAAAAGAAACTATTTACACGGGAAAGCTCCCAACAAGCAAAAAGAAGAACGGGAAATCTTTTTGGGTTTTCATATTTAGTTACTACTACAAGCAAAGAAAGTAAACTAGCTAGAAGCTACAACTAATATTTTTTGTTTTTCTGGGTTATTCTAGCACACAAGAAAAAGACTAAGAAAAAGAAATTTAAACTAAGCACGGATGGTACAGAGAAAGAGTGTGAGCACCGACAGCTAGAATAAGTGTGTAAACATGAATGTAAGTCGGTGAGAAACACGTACTCCCCCAAGCTTAGGCTTTTGGCCTAAGTTGGTGTATGGCCAGTACTGGCCTGACGGATATCCAAAGTTGTAGTTGGGGTCGTACTGAGACGCAGCAGATGCTGCATGCTGAGCTACAGCTCGAAGGCAGGTTGCCTCCGTCATGTTATAATAGGCATTTGCCTCCTCCATAGTTATAGTGTATCTTTCTTTTTCCTGAAAGTTAAACAAAGTAGGGGCAGGAAGAACAATAGGGATGGCATGCTGCCTGTTAAATATTAGTCGATATTTGAGGGTTTGATTATCGCACTCTATAAACTGATGACTAGCCATAGCATGGCAGTCTAAATAAGCAGGAGGTAAAGGTTCATTATTCGTGTGCACAGACACACCAAGATAGCGGGCTATGCGAGTAGCATAGATCCCACCAAATAAATCTCCATGCAAACCATTATGGTGTAGCCTTCGTGCAACAATTGCTCCCAAGTTATGTTGCCTATCACCAAGTACAACACTCCTGAGAACACTAAGATCAGGGACACACATGTGACAAGCCTCATCTTTACGTTTATGCATCTACTGATAAAGAGAGCAAAGTAATGAATAGCAGGAAAATGTATGCTCCCCGTAGTAGCTTGTGTGACGTCCCTGGATTCTCCCACCGTAATAATAGCAAAGAATTCTCTAAATAGATATTTGCGAGGATCACTCATACTGCCCCACTATGGGAGCTTGCATGCAACATTAAAATCCTCTAAATCCATAGTATAAGATTTATCATAAAGATCAAACAAGACAGTGTGAGAATTACGTGAAGATGAAAATTTAAACCTTCTCATAAAGCTATCAGTTAAGCCACGGTATTGAGGACACTTATCTTGTATGAAGTCCTCGAGGTCAGCGTTGCGCACATATGCATAAAATTCATCTTTGATGCCCGCTTGACCCATAAATTCATCTGACGGTCTTTCACAAGACCGCACAACAGCATCCCTCAGTGGTTCATCGTCCGGCTCGCGGAACGAGAGCCACGGTTCTTGCTTCCTTGAAGGACCACCTTGGAAGTTTCTCCTAGACATTTTTCTGAAATTTTCTCAAATTTTTAGTAACTTCAAAATAAAAGTTAACCAAACTCAACAAGATTGATAGAAACAACTCCGATAAGTGCCTAGAGGCTATATCATGCATTATAACTGCTTGGGGCCAAGAAAATTTGACATGCAAGCTCAATAACAAGGTCACCACAGCAGCATAAGTTTGCAACAAATAAAGCACTAGAGCAAAAACTAATTGGACCAATGGAGGAGTCACATACCAAGGAACAATTTCCCCAAACAGTTTGGTGAATGGTGCTTTGAGCAAGGAGATCGAAAATGGAAGCAAGATGAGCTAGAACTCGGGTTTGACCTGGTTGGGGATTTTTTTGGGAGGAAGAAGAAGAGCATGGGTGAAAGGATAAGTGGAGGGGGGCCACGTGGGGCCCACGAGGCAGGGGGCGCGCCCTGCACCCTCGTAGCCACGTGCTGGCTCTCCTCGCTGTGTGTTCAGTGCCATATTTTCTTAAATATTCTAGAAAAAAACATATTTCATTTCCATGGCATTTGGAGAACTTTTATTTTCAGGATTTTTTTATTGCACGGATAAGTCTGAAAACAGACAGACAATGCTATTTTTGTTTTATTTAACCTAATTAACAGAAAGTAAAAGGAGGGTACAGAAGGTTTGTGCCATATAGATTCACCTATCCCATGTTCATCAAAAGGAATCCATTAACAAGGTTGATTAGGTCTTACTTGTTAATAAACTCTTTCTGAGTAACATGAAACCGTAGAATTTTCTAATGAGACTATGTTACCTCAATGGGGATATGTATGTCCCCAATAATAAGAATGTCATATGCCTTCTTGATAGTAGGAAGAGGAAACTCAAAACCTCCAATAGTAATAGTTGAAGTTTTTCCAATATAATTGATACTATGGACCTGAGGTTGTTTCCTCAGAAAGTGTATCGTATGCTCATTACCATTGACATGAAAAGTGACATTGCCTTTGTTGCAATCAATTACAGCCCCTGCAGTATTCAAAAAAGGTCTTCCAAGAATAATAGACATACTATCATCCTCGGGAATATCAAGTATAACAAAGTCCGTTAGAATAGTAACATTTGCAACTACAACAGGCACATCCTCACAAATACCGACAGGTATAGCAGTTGATTTATCGGCCATTTTCAAAGATATTTCAGTAGGTGTCAACTTACTCAAGTCAAGCCTACGGTATAAAGAGAGAGGCATAACACTAACACCAGCTCCAAGATCACACAAAGTCGTTTTAACATAGTTTATCTTAATGGAGCAAGGTATAGTTGGTTGTCCTGGATCTCCTAATTTCTTAGGAATTCCACCCTCAAAAGTGTAATTAGCAATCATCGTGGAAATTTGTACTTCAGGTATCTTTCTTTTGTTGGTACTAATGTCTTTCATATACTTAGCATATGGATTTGTTTTAAGCACATCAGTCAAACGCATACGCAAAAAGATAGGTCTAATCATTTCAGCAAAGCGCTCAAAATCCTCATCATCCTTTTTCTTGGATGGTTTCGGAGGAAAAGTCATGGGTTTCTCAACCCATGGTTCTCTTTCCCTACCGTGCTTCCTAGCAACAAAGTCTCTCTTATCATAACGTTGATTCTTTGATTGTGGGTTAGCAAGATCCATAGGAGGTTCAATCTCTACATCATTATCATTGCTAGGTTGAGCATCATCATGAACATCATTATTAATATTATCACTAGGTTCATGTTCATTACCAGATTGTGTCTCAGCATCAGAAACAGATAAATCATTGGGATTCTCAGGAGTGTCAGCTACAGGTTTACAAGAAGCATGCAAAGTTTTATCATTTTTCTTTTTCTTCTTCTTAGAAAACTAGGTGCATCTAAATTAGCTCTCTGAGAATCTTGCTCAATTCTCTTAGGGTGGCCCTCAGGATACATAGGTTCTTGAGTCATTTTACCACCTCTAGTTGCAACTCTAACAGCATAGTCATTATTCTTACTATTTAATTCACTGAGCAAATCATTCCGAGCCTTAAGTACTTGTTCTACTTGAGTGGTAACCATAGAAGCATGTTTACTAATAAGTTTCAGTTCACTTTTAGCACTAGACAGATAATCACTCAAGCGTTCAATCATATAAGCATTGTGTTGTAGTTGTCTACCAACATAAGCATTGAAGTTTTCTTGTTTCACAATGAAATTGTCAAACTCATCTAAGAATTGGCTAGCAGACTTATAACAAGGAATATCACCTTCATCAAATCTATAAAGAGAATTTACCTTTACTACCTGTGTCGGGTTATCAAGACCATGTATTTCTTCAATAGGCGGTAAATTCTTAACATCTTCAGCTTTAATACCTTTTTCTTTCATAGATTTCTTTGCCTCTTGCATATCTTTAGGGCTGAGAAATAGAACACCTCTTCTCTTCGGAGTTGGCTTAGGGGCTGGTTCAGGAAGTGTCCAATTATTTTCATTGGCTAGCATATTATTCAATAGTAATTCAACTTGTTCAATTGTTCTTTCCCTGAAAACACAACCAGCACAACTATCTAGGTGGTCTCTAGAAGCCTCGGTTAGTCTATTATAAAAGACATCAAGTATATCATGCATCTCAAGAGGATGATCAGGCAAAGCATTAAGTAACTGGAGAAGCCTCCCCCAAGCTCGTGGGAGACTCTCTTCTTCAGTTTGAGCAAAGTTATATATTTCCCATAAGGCAGCTTGTTTCTTATGAGCGGGAAAATATTTAGCAGAGAAGTAATACATCATATCCCGGGGAATACACACACAACCAGGATCAAGAGAATTAAACCAAGTCTTAGCATCACCCTTTAACGAGAACGGAAATAGCTTAAGGATATAGTAGTAACGAATCTTTTCATCATTGGTAAACAGGGTGGCTATATCATTCAACTTAGTAAGATGTGCCACAACAGTTTCAGACTCATAGCCATGGAAAAGGATCAGATTCAACCAAAGTAAATAACTCATGATCAACAGAGAACCATAATCCTTATCAGTAACACAGATAGGTGATGTAGCAAAAGCAGGGTCATGTTTCATTCTAGCATTCAAGGACTTTTCTTTCAGCTTAGCTAATAATTTCTTAAGATCATATCTATCATTGCAAGAAAGAAGTTCTCTAGCAGTTTCTTCATCCATAACATAACCCTCAGGAACAACATGCAATTCATATCTATTGGGAGTAGTTTCATCATCACTTTCATAAATATCATCAACATTTGCACTCTCCCTAACCTTAGCAATTTGTTCATCTAGAAATTCACCTAGTGGCACAGTATCAGGCATAGAGGTAGTTTCATCATACATAGCAAAAGTAGCATCATCAAGAACATACGACATATCAGATTCAATAGCAGGAGTAGGTTTCGCAAGTTTACTCATAAAAGAAGGAGAATCAAGCGCAGAGCTAGATGGCAGTTCCTTACCTCCCCTCGTAGTTGAGGGTAAGATCTTGGTTTTTGAGTCCTTCAAATTCTTCATAGTGATAAACAGATATAAGTCCCAAGTGACTTAAAGAATATTGCTATGCTCCCCGGCAACGGTGCCAGAAAATAGTCTTGATAACCCACAAGTGTAGGGGATCGCAACAGTTTTCGAGGGTAAAGTATTCAACCCAAATTAGTTGATTCGACACAAGGGGAGCCAAAGAATAATCTTAAGTAGTAGCAGCTGAGTTGTCAATTCAACCACACGTGGAAACTTAGTATCTGCAGCAAGATAGTTTAGTAGCAAAGTAATATGATAGTGGCGGTGGCAATAATAAAAGTAATGATAATGTTTTTGTAGTTTTTGTAATAGTAGCAACAGAAAAGTAAATAAGCAACAAGCAATATAGGTAAAGCTCGTAGGCATTGGATTGGTGATGGGAAATTACGTCGGATGAATTTCATCATGTAGAAGTTATAACCTAGGGTGACACAGAACTAGCTCCAGTTCATCAATGCAATGTAGGCATGTATTCCGAATATAGTCATACGTGCTTATGGAAAAGAACTTGCATGACATCTTTTGTCCTACCCTCCCATGGCAGCGAGGTCCTATTGGAAACTAAGGGATATTAAGGCCTCCGTTTAATAGAGTACCGGACCAAAGCATTAACACATAGTGAATACATGAACTCCTCAAACTATGGTCATCACCGAGAGTGGTCCCAACTATTGTCACTTCGGGGTTCCCGGATCATAACACATAGTAGGTGACTATAGACTTGCAAGATTGTATCAAGAACACACATATATTCATAAAAACATAATAGGTTCAGATCTGAAATCATGGCACTCGGGCCCTAGTGACAAGTATTAAGCATAGCAAAGTCATAGCAACATCAATCTCAGAACATAGTGGATACTAGGAATCAAACCCTAACAAAACTAACTCAATTACATGATAGATCCCATCCAACCCATCACCGTCCAGCAAGCCTACGATGGAATTACTCACACACGACGGTGAGCATTATGGAATTGGTGATGGAGGAAGGTTGATGATGACGATGGCGACGATCTCCACTCTCCGGAGCCCCGAACAGACTCCAGATCAGCCCTCCCGAGAGAGATTAGGGCTTGGCGTGGCTTCGTATCGTGAAACGCGATAATTCTTTCACCCTTATTTTTTTGTCCTCGAAATGGAAGATATAGGATCTGGGGGAACGTCGGTGGAGCATCGGGGGGGCCATGAGGCAGGGTGCCCAGGGCGCGCCCCCCACCCTCGTGGACAGGGTGTAGGTCCCCCGGTGAGGATCTTCATGCAGATATTTTTTATATTTTCGAAAATAATTCTCCATTGATTTTCAGGCGATTCTGAGAATTTTATTCTGCACAAAAACAACACCATGACAGTTCTGCTGAAAACAACGTCAGTCCGGGTTAGTTCCATTCAAATCGTGCAATTTAGAGTCCAAAACAAGGGCAAAAGGGTTTGGAAAAGTAGATACGTTGGAGACATATCAATGATCGAGGTGTGTTTCTGTGGAGGGGGGCACCGCACATGGCTAGAACAATGTTTCTACTGTGTCTTTGGGTGCCCCCTGCCCCTGTATATAAAGGAGCAAGGGGGGAGGTGCGGCTAGCCTTCTAAGGCGCGCCAGGAGTAGGATTCCTACTCCTAGTAGGAATAGGAATCCCCTTTCCTATTCCTACTAGGAGTAGGAAAGGAAGGGGGAGAGAAGAAGGAAGAAGAGGGCGCCTCCCCCTTTCCTAGACCAACTAGGGTTTCGAGGGGGAGGGTGTGGCCAGCCCTATGGGCTGCCTCTCTCTATTCCCTCAATGGCCCACTCATAAACTAGGTATTGAGATACGGACGATCGAATCTTGGGCAAGTAACATCAAAACTCATAAACTCATAATACCGATCGTCATCAAACGTTAAGCGTGCGGACCCTACTGGTTTGAGAACTATGTAGACATGACCGAGACTCATCTCCGGCCAATAACCAATAGCGGAACTTGGATGCTCATATTGTCTCCTACATATTCTACGAAGATCATTACCGGTCAAACCGCATAACAACATACGTTGTTCCCTTTGTCATCGGTATGTTACTTGCCCAAGATTCGATCGTCCGTATCTCAATACCGAGTTCAATCTCGTTACCAACAAGTCTCTTTACTCGTTCCATAATACATCATCTCGTTACTATCTCATTAGTCATTTGCTTGCAAGGATTATTATGATGTGTATTACCGAGGGCCCAGAGATACCTCTCCGACACTCGGAGTGGCAAATCCTATTCTTGATCTATGCCAACACCACGAACACCTTCGGAGACACCTGTAGAGCATCTTTATAATCGCCCAGTTACGTTGTGACGTTTGATAGCACACAAGGTGTTCCTCCGGTATACGGGAGTTACATAATCTCATAGTCATAGGAACATGTATAAGTCATGAAGAAAGCAATAGCAGTAAAACTAAACGATCATAGTGCTAAGCTAACATATGGGTCTTGTCCATCACATCATTCTCCTAATGATGTGATCCCGTTGATCAAATGACAACTCATGTCTATGGCTAGGAAACATAACCATCTTTGATCAATGAGCTAGTCTAGTAGAGGCATACTAGGGACACTCTGTTTTGTCTATGTATTCATACATGTACTAAGTTTCCGGTTAATACAATTCTAGCATGAATAATAAACATTTATCATGATATAAGGAAATAAATAATAACTTTATTATTGCCTCTAGGACATATTTCCTTCAGTCTCCCACTTGCACTAGAGTCAATAATCTAGATCACATCACCATGTGATTAACACCAATAGTTCACATCACCATGTGACTTAACACTTTATAGTTCACATCGCCATGTGACCAATACCCAAAAAGTTTTACTAGAGTTAGTAATCTAGTTCACATCGCCATGTGATGAACACCCAAGAGTAATAAGGTGTGATCATGTTTTGCTTGTGAGAGAAGTTTAGTCAATGGGTCTGTTACATACAGATCCGTATGTATTTCGCAAATTTCTATGTCTACAATGCTTTGCATGGAGCTACTCTAGCTAATTGCTCCCACTTCCGATATGCATCTAGATTGATACTTAGAGTCATCTGGATTAGTGTAAAGCTTGCATCGGTGTAACTCTTTAAGACGAACTCTTTATCACCTCTATAATCGAGAAAACATTTCCTTAGTCATCCAGTAACTAAGGATAATTTTGATCGCTGTCCAGTGATCTACTCCTGGATCACTTTTGTACCTCCTTGCCAAACTCATGGTAAGGTACACAACAGGTTTGGTACACAGCATGGCATACTTTATCGAACCTATGGCTGAGGCATAGGGAATGACTTTCATTCTTTCTCTATCTTCTGCCGAGGTCGGGCTTTGAGTCTTACTCAACTTCATACCTTACAACTCAGGAAAGAACTCCTTCTCTGACTGATCCATTTTGAACTACTTCAAAAACTAGTCAAGGTATGTACTCATTGAAAAAAACTTATCAAGCATATCGATCTATCTCTATAGATCTTGAGGCTCAATATGTAAGCAGCTTTAGCGAGGTTTTTCTTTGAAAAAACTCCTTTCAAACACTCCTTTATGCTTTCCAGAAAACTCTACATCATTTCCGATCGACAATATGTCATTCACATATACTTATCAAAAAGGCTGTAGTCCTCCCACTCACTTTCTTGTAAATACATGCTTCACCGCAAGTTTGTATAAAACTATATGCTTTGATCAACTTATCAAAGCGTATATTCCAACTCCGAGATGCTTGCACCAGTCCATAGATGGATCGCTGGAGCTTGCACACTTTGTCAACACCTTTAGGATCGACAAAACCTTCTGGTTGCATCATATACAAATCTTCTTTGAGATATCCATTCAGGAATGCAGTTTTGACATCAATTTTCCAGATTTCATAATCATAAAATGCGGCAATTGCTAACATGATTCGGACAGACTTAAGCATCGCTACGAGTGAGAAAGTCTCATCGTAGTCAACTCCTTGAACTTGTCGAAAACCTTTCGCAACAAGTCGAGCTTTGTAAACACTAACATTACCGTCAGCGTCGGTCTTCTTCTTAAAAATCAATTTATTTTCGATGGCTTGCCGATCATTGGGCAAGTCAACCAAAGTCCATACTTTGTTATCATACATGGATCCCATCTCAGATTTCATGGCATCAAGCCAATTTGCGGAATATGGGCTCATCATCGCTTTCTCATAGTTCGTAGGTTCATCATGGTCTAGTAACATGACTTCCAGAACTGGGTTGGCATACCACTTTGGTGCGGAACGTACTCTGGTTGATCTACGAAGTTCAGCAGAAACTTGATCTAAAGTTTCATGATCATCATCATTAGCTTCCTCACTAATTGGTGTAGGAATCACTGGAACTAGTTTCTGTGATGTACTACTTTCCAATTCGGAAGAACGTACAATTACCTCATCAAGTTCCACTTTCCTCCCGCTCACTTCTTTCGAGAGAAACTCCTTCTCCAGAAAGGATCCATTCTTAGCAACGAATATCATGCCTTCGGGTCTGTGATAGAAGGTGTACCCAACAGTCTCTTTTGGGTATCCTATGAAGACACATTTCTCCGACTTGGGTTTGAGCTTATTGGGTTGAAGCTTTTTCACATAAGCATCACTGCCCCAAACTTTAAGAAACAACAACTTTGGTTTCTGGCCAAACCACAGTTCATAAGGCATCGTCTCAACGGATTTAGATGGTGCCCTTTTTAAACGTGAATGCAGCTGTCTCTAATGCATAACCCAAAAGGATAGTGGTAAATCGGTAAGAGACATCATAGATCGCACCATATCTAATAAAGTACAGTTACGATGTTCGGACACACCATTACGCTGTGGTGTTCCAGGTGGCGTGAGCTATGAAACTATTCCACATTGTTTTAAATGAAGACCAAACTCGTAACTCAAATATTCACCTCCACGATCAGATCGTAGAAACTTTATTTTCTTGTTACGATGATTCTCTACTTCACTCTGAAATTCTTTGAACTTCTCAAATGTTGCAGACTTGTGCTTCATCAAGTAGATATACCCATATCTGCTCAAATCATCAGTGAAGGTCAGAAAATAACGATACCCACCGCGAGTTTCAACACTCATCGGTCCACATACATCAGTATGTATGATTTCCAACAAATCTGTTTCTCGCTCCATTGTTCCGGAGAACGGAGTTTTAGTCATCTTGCCCATGAGGCATGGTTCGCAAGCACCAAGTGATTCATAATCAAGTGATTCCAAAAGTCCATCACTATGGAGTTTCTTCATGCGCTTTACACCAATATGACCTAAACGGCAGTGCCACAAATAAGTGGCACTATCATTATTAACCTTGCATCTTTTGGCTTCAATATTATGAATATGTGTATCACTACGATCGAGATCCAACAAACTATTTTCATTGGGTGTATGACCATCGAAGGCTTTATTCATGTAAACAGAATAACAATTATTCTATGACTTTAAATGAATAACCGTATTGCAACAAACATGATAAAATCATATTCATGCTCAACGCAAATGCCAAATAACATTTATTTAGGTCCTACACTAATCCCGAAAGTATAGGGAGTGTGCGTTGATGATCATATCAATCTTGGAACTACTTCCAACATACATCATCACTTCACCTTTAACCGGTCTCTGTTCATTCTGCAACTCTTGTTTCGAGTTACTAATTTTAGCAACCGAACTGGTATCAAATACCCAGGGGTTGCTATGAACACTAGTAAAATACACATCAATAATCTGTATATCAAATATACCTTTGTTCACTTTGCCATCCTTCTTATCCGCCAAGTATCTCGGGCAGTTACACTTCCAGTGACCATTTCCTTTGCAGTAGGAGCACTTAGTTCATGCTTGAGTTTAGCTTTGGGTTTCTTCACGGGAGTGACAACTTGCTTGTCATTCTTCTTGAAGTTCCCTTTCTATCCCTTTGCCCTTTACTTGAAACAAGTGGTCTCATTAACCATCAACATTTGATGCTCTTTCTTGATTTCTACCTTCGCCGATTTCATCATCGCGAAGAGCTCGGGAGTTACTTTCGTCATCCCTTGCATATTATAGTTAGTGACGAAGTTCTACTAACTTTGTGATAGTGACTAGAGAAATTTGTCAATTACTATCTTATCTGGAAGATTAACTCCTACTTGATTCAAGCAATTGTAGTACCTAGACAATCTGAGCACATGCTCACTGGTTGAGCTATTCTCCTCCATCTTGTAGGCAATGTACTATTAGAGGTCTTATACCTCTCGACACGGGCATGAAATACTAATTTCAACTCCTGGAACATCTCATATGCTCCGTGGCGTTCAAAACGTTTTTGAAATCCCGGTTATAAGCCGTAAAGCATGGCGCACTAAACTATCAAGTAGTCATCATACCGAGCTTCTGTCAAAAAGTTCATAACGTTTGCATCTGCTCCTGCAATAGGACTGTCACCCAGCGGTGCATCAAGGACACAATTCTTCTGCAGCAATGAGGAAAATCCTCAGATCACGGAACAAGTCCACATCATTGCTACTAACATCTTCCAACTTAGTTTTCTCTAGGAACATAAAAAAACAAACGGGGAGCTACATCGCGAGCTATTGATCTACAACATAGATATGCTAATACTACCAGGACTAAGTTCATGATAAATTAAAGTTCAATTAATCATATTCTAAAGAACTCCCACTTAGATAGACATCCCTCTAGTCATCTAAATGATCACGTGATCCAAATCAACTAAACCATGTCCGATCATCACGTGAGATGGAGTAGTTTTCAATGGTGAACATCTTATGTTGATCATATCTACTATATGATTCACGCTCCAACTTTCGGTCTCCAGTGTTCCGAGGCCATATCTGCATATGCTAGGCTCGTCAAGTTTAACCCGAGTATTCTGCATGTGCAAAACTGTCTTACACCCGTTGTATTTGAACATAGAGCTTATCACACCCGATCATCACGTGGTGTCTCGGCACGACGAACTTTCGCAACGGTGCATACTCAGGGAGAACACTTGTACCTTGAAATTTTGTAAGGGATCATCTTATAATGCTACCGTCGTACTAAGCAAAATAAGGAGCATAATAAGATAAACATCATATGCAATCAAAATATGTGACATGATATGGCCATCATCATCTTGTGCTTTTGATCTCCATCTCCAAGGCACCTTCATGATCACCATCGTCACTGGCGCGACACCTTGATCTCCATCGTAGCATCGTTGTCGTCTCGCCAACTATTGCTTCCATGACTATCGCTACCGCTTAGTGATAAAGTAAGGCAATTACATGGCGATTGTATTTCATACAATAAAGCGCCAACCGTATGGCTCCTGCGAGTTGCCGTTAACTTTACAAAACATGATCATCTCATACAATAAAGTATAACTCATCATGTCTTGACCATATCACATCACAACATGCCCTGCAAAAACAAGTTAGACGTCCTCTACTTTATTGTTGCAAGTTTTATGTGGCTCCTACGGGCTTAGCAAGAACCGCTCTTACCTACGCATACAAAAACCACAACGATTTTTCGTCAAGTATGTGCTGTTTTAACCTTCACAAGGACCGGGCGTAGTCACACTCGATTCAGCTAAAGTGAGAGAGATAGACACCTGCCAGTCACCTTTAAGCAACGAGTGCTCATAACGGTGAAACCAGTCTCGCGTAAGCGTACGTGTAATGTCGGTCCGTGCCGCTTCATCTCACAATACCGTCGAACCAAAGTATGACATGCTGGTAAGCAGTATGACTAGTATCGTCCACAACTCACTTGTGCTCTACTCGTGCATATCATCTACGCATAGATGATACGTCTCCAATGTATCTACTTTTCCAAACCCGTTTGCCCTTGTTTTGGACTCTAACTTGCATGATTTGAATGGAACTAACCCGGACTAACGCTGTTTTCAGTAGAACTGCCATGGTGTTGTTTTTTGTGCAGAATAAAAAGTTCTCGGAATCGCTTGAAAATCAACGGAGAATTATTTCAGAAAATATAAAAAATACCTGCAAGAAGATCTACACCAGGGGGCCTAGGGCTTGTCCACGAGGGTGGGGGGCGCGCCCCCCTGCCCAGGGCGCGCCCCTGCCTCATGGGCCCCCTGGTGCTTGTCGGTGTACTAAAGTAGGGGTACCTTAGTATCCCGACTTGTGCACAGGTAGTAGCAGCGTCCCGTGGTCTGGCCCATCACGCGCCCGCCAAAGCCCACTCTGGACCCCTTTGAAGCCATTCAAGAACAAAGTATACAAGTCAGAAGATCAAGGCCCCGGCAAGAGGAGACCACTCTATTCTCACAAGACCCTGGGAAGAGGAGCTTGCCAAGAAGGCCAAAGCATAACACTTCAGAAGATATATCGTGGCGCATCGTGCGCCCCGGCAGGACCCGGAGAGCGACAAGCTTCTAGGGCCCGGCAAGATAGCAGCCCCGGCAAGGTGCTTGCCGGGGGTGGCTTATGCTGTGTGCCTGCGCTCCAGCTCATCTGGCCACGCGTCGCCCTGGGGCCCTTCCAGGGGCACGTGGCAGATGGCTGCGCTACCTGGGGTACACGGTGGCGAGCCGCGGTGACGAGGCCGTCGTCGTGGCGGACGGAGACGCATGGACGAACGCTTTTGGGGCGACGGCGACGGGCATTCAATGCCCTTGACCCCCACCGTCAGAGTTAGGTGAAGACCACTGTTCATGCACTGTTCCATCTACCACCGAATTTACACTTTTACCCTCCTCTGCGTTGACACCTGTCGGGAACCCCTTTGAGCTATAAAAGGAGGCCCATGCACAACGTAGAAGGGGTTCGATCCCAGAAACTCGATCACTCCTACGCTCGGTGTAGCTAGTACTGTAGATCTTCAAGCTCCCGAGCCCGAGAACTCAATACAATCAAAGCAGGAGTAGGGTTTTACGCGTCCACGCGGCCCGAACCTGGGTAAACTGCCCGCGTGTGCCCCTCGATCCGCTCTTCGTGCTCCCTCCGCTCCCTTGCCGTACCGTAGAAGGGGCTCCGGTCCCATAGGTGTTCGTGGGCGGTCAGTTTCCCCGACATCTTTGGCGCGCCAGGTAGGGGCGCGTCGAGGTTGTGCGAACCTGATCCGACGCTCACGCGGGCGCAGTCTTCATCAACCGCTCTAGTTTCATCAACCTCATCGACTACGTCAATATGCCTCCGAAGAAGAAGGCTTCGGAGGTCGGAAGGCCGTCTGCGTCGATCCCACCACCACCAGAACCAACGGTTGGTGGGGTAGACGCCGGCGGAGGGGTGGACGCCGGCGAGGACACTCGCGGCGCCGCCAAGTCCAAAGACAAGACGGACGACCAGGCGAACTCCAAGACCTCGGCGTCCGTACACGCTCCACGTCCCTCTCAGGAGGTGCCGGACCAGCAGCGACGTGGTACCGGAGGTACCATACGCTTGCTAGGACGAGGACAAGCCGGCGGGTCGCGGGATGCTCAAGGCCAGCGCGCTGGTATGAGCAAGGCGCGGTCGCCGGGGCGAGACCCTGCTCCTTCTAACCCTGTTAGAAGTCCGAGCATATCTCGCTCCTCGCTCCTCGCACCGTTCGCCACCGCTTCCCTCCTCTCCAGCAGAAGCTCTAGCCAGAGCTCAACTGCTTCTCGACTTCCCTCCAGCGGCGGACAAGGCCGAAGACTGGAGGGCGACGATCCAGAGCCTCATCGCCTTCGCCAACAACGACACACCGCAGCAGCCAGCGACATCACGGCCGCGGCAAGTCGACCAAGCGAAGGCCGATGGAGACAAGACCCATCCCTCGGAGTTCCTCAGCATCTACACCATTGCGGTGCAGGCTGCCAGGGGACGCGACGAGAAGATATTAGCGAACTACTTCCCGCTCGTGCTTAAGCCAAACGTCCGGTCTTGGCTTATGCACTTGCCGGAGAATTCCATCTCTTCTTGGGAAGATTTGTGCCACCAGTTTGTCGGCGCCTTCATGGGCGGCCACAAACCCCACGGCCAGGAGAGCGATCTCCACATTCTTGCCCAGAAGAAGGGAGAGTCCCTGCGCAAGTACATCCAAAGGTTCAGCCGCGTTCAGCACAACATCCCCGATGTCCACCCTGCCGCGGTTATCAGCGCGTTCCACAAGAACGTGCGTAATCGCCGGATGAGGGAGGAGATGGCGATGACCAAGATCCGGGACGTCAGCGAGCTTTACGCTCTGGCTGATAAGTGTGCGCGTGCCGAAGAGGGGAGGAGACTCCCCGGAGAGGATACTGGAGCAGGAGGAACAGATAGCGAGGATGCCGCCCCGGCAAGGAAAAGCCGGCGGCAGAACAACAAGAAGAAGAAGAACAAGGAGGTACTAGTTGTCGAGCAGTCCGGCAAGGAGGCTGCCGCCAAGAAGACACAGGCTAGTGGCTCCGGCAAGGAGGCCGCCCCTGTAGCGGCAGCCGACAAGCAGGATGGCTCCGACAAGCAGTACTGTAAGATCCACCGCACCAAGGGCCGCGATCTCCAGAACTGCAAAAGGGTAGAGTACCTCGTAGAACAGCAGAAGGCTGAATACGAGCGTCGCGACAAGGAGAAGGCCCAAGGAGGCGGGGGAGAGCCCAGCAAGAAGCGGCCGTTCAATGGCCGGGGAGGACACCGCGGCAAGGCCAAGCAGCGGCAAGGAGACAGACCTCCCCGGGGCCGCGACAAGGATGAAGACGAAGACGATGACGAGGACATGGATGAAGGAGACAACAGCGAGCAGGAGTTCCAGAAGGCCACAGAAGTTCTGTGCGTCGATGGAGGTGCTTCTCTGCACACTTCCCACCGCCAACACAAGCAATGGGTATGGGAAGTGAATGCAGCGGAGCCACCCGTCGAATCGCGCAGGCTGCTGAAATGGTCCGGCACGCCCATCATTTTCGATCTTGAGGACCACCCTGACCGCACAACTGCGGTCGGGTGCTTGCCGATGTTGGTTTCACCAACAATCCGCAACCTCAGGGTCACCAAGATGTTGGTTGACGGCGGGGCCGGCCTAAACTTGATCTCCTCCGCTGTGATCAAGAAGCTGCAAATCCCCGATAGCGAGCTCGAGGAAACCGGGACGTTCTAAGGGATCAACCCGGGAAGGAGCAAGCCTAAGGGGAAGATCACGCTGCCGGTGACCTTTGGCGGAGAGCTTAATTTCAGGACGGAGAGGATCACCTTCGACGTCGCCGATATCCCATTGCCATACAATGGGATACTTGGCCGTCCTTCGCTCGCCAAGTTCATGGCGGCCTCCCACTATGCTTACAACATGCTCAAGATGCCGGGGCCAATAAGCGTCATCTCTGTCCCCGGCGACAAGAAGGACGCGCTTATTTGCGCCGACAAGATTTACCGGGACGCAGCAGCCGCGGCAGACAGCAACACACTTGCCGCTGAAACTCCCGGGGGGAAGACCAAGACCAAGTCCGGCAAGAGCTCCGGGGCCCACTCCGGCAAACGCACCTCTTCAGAGTGCTGCGCTACCGTCGAGGACGCACCATCGAGCTCCACCGGCAAGTGCAAGAAAGGAATGGCAGCTCCACCGACAACCAAGAAGGTGTCCGCCAAGGAGGATGGCACTGGTGGTACTTTCACCATCAGTGCTACACTCGACCCCAAATAGGAAAGCGCGCTGGTTGCCTTCCTGCGGGCGAATGTCGATGTGTTTGCATGGCAACCATCTGACATCCCCGGCGTTCCCAGGAAGGTAATTGAGCACAAGCTTGCTGTTTGTCCACATGCACGGCCCGTCAAACAGAAGGCCAGGAAGCAAGCAGTGGAGCGCCAAGAATTCTTAGCCGAAGAAATCAAGAAGTTGGAAGCAGCAGGCCTTGTTAGAGGTGTACTACATCCCACGTGGTTGGCTAATCCGGTTGTTGTGCGTAAGGCTAATGGGAAATGGAGACTTTGTATAGACTTCACGGATGTGAATAAAGCTTGTCCCAAGGACCCATTTCCCTTGCCGCGCATTGACCAGATCGTTGACTCCACGGCCGGGTGTGAGTTACTTTTATTTCTTGATGCATACTCCGGATACCACCAGATATTCATGGCTGAGGAAGATGAAGAGAAGACCGCATTTATTACTCCATGTGGCACATATTGCTTTGTACGCATGCCCTTTGGATTGAAGAATGCGGGCTCAACATTTGCAAGGGTGGTCCACACTGCTTTTGAGCCACAGATACACAGGAATGTAGAAGCCTACATGGATGATATAGTGGTCAAGAGCAAGAGCAAGGATACCCTGATCCAAGACTTAGAAGAAACCTTTGAGAATCTGCGCAAGATACAACTCAAGCTGAACCCCGAGAAGTGCGTCTTCGGAGTCCCCTCCGGCAAGCTCCTCGGGTTCTTTGTGTCCCAGAGGGGGATTGAAGCCAATCCCGACAAGATTAAAGCCATCGAGCAGATCGAAGCCCCGAAGCGCGTCAAGGATGTACGGAAGCTCGCGGGTTGTGTGGCTGCTCTCAGCAGGTTCATTTCAAAGTCTGCAGAACGCGCCCTTCCTTTCTTCAAAATCTTGAAAAAGGCAGGTCCTATGAAATGGACTCCGGAAGCAGAGGCAGCGCTGCGTGACTTGAAAGGGTACATGTCCTCTACTCCAATACTTGTCGCACCTAGGCCACAAGAGAAGTTGTTGCTATACTTAGCAGCAACCAATCAAGTGGTTAGTGCTGCGTTGGTAGCGGAGAGGGAGGCAGAGGAGGAGTCCACAGCCCCGGCAAGCACATCCAGCGACAAGCAGGGGGCTTCCCCGACAAGCTCTGGCCCCGACAAGGACAAGCCTGCGCAGGAACAAGGAGAAGTACGGAAGAAGATGGTACAGCGCCCAATGTATTTTGTAAGCTCCCTCTTGCAGGGGGCTAGGTCAAGATACTCTGGGGTGCAGAAGTTGCTTTTCGGCCTCCTCATGGCCTCAAGGAAGCTGCGCCATTACTTCCAAGCGCACGAGATAACAGTGGTCACTCGCTTTCCGTTAAAGAGGATACTGCAAAATCCAGAAGCAACAGGCAGGATCGTCGAGTGGGCACTAGAGCTGTCAAGCTTTGGTCTCAAGTTTGAGAGTACCTCAACTATCCAGAGCAGAGTTTTGGCAGAATTCATAGCAGAATGGACTCCAACACCAGATGAAGAAGTTCCAGAGACAAGCATCCCCGTCCAAGAAGCAAGCAAAGAGTGGATAATGTACTTCGATGGTGCCTTCTCGCTGCAAGGCGTCGGCGCCGGCGTGTTACTCATAGCGCCCACCGGAGAGCACCTCAAGTACGTTGTTCAAATGCATTTCCCAAGGAGCAAGCAACAAACAATACTGCTGAGTATGCAGGTTTGCTTGCCGGTCTCAGAATTGCGGCCGAACTTGGGATCAAGAAGCTGATTGTGCAGGGAGATTCACAACTGGTGGTCCGACAAGTAAACAAGAGTTACCAGAGTCCTCTGATGGAAGCTTATGTCGACGAAGTGAGGAAGCTTGAAGAACACTTTGAAGGCTTGCAGATGGAGCATGTCCCAAGGGCTAAGAATGATATCGCAGATGGCCTCTCAAAGTGTGCTGCGATGAAGTTACCTGTGGAACCAGGGACCTTCATGCTCAAGCTAACTCAACCATCCGTTACACCGTCAGTCGGGCAAAGCAAGAAGAGGAAGTTGGTCTCCGGCGACTACTTGCCGGCGGACCTTCCCGAAACCGCCGCCAAGGTCCCCAAGATCAACGACCAAGATGCGGAGGAACAATCTGCTCCTGCGGACCCAAGGGTTTGTACAGTTGAAGCAGGCGTTCCCGACAAGCCTCGCTCCGGCAGGCTTGCCGGGGAACACTCAGCTCCGGCAGAGCCACAGGTTCTTGTCGTAGAAGCTGAGGTTCCCGCAGCAACCCTGATGCCTTTAGTCCTTGTTGTTGAGCCTCAGGCTCCAGCATGGGCGCAGCAAATCGTCCGTTTTCTTCAAACTAGAGAACTTCCCGAAGAACCAGAAGAGATAGAGAGGATTACCAGGCAGTCAAGTATGTACCAGTTCGTCGGCAATGAACTGTACAGAAGAAGACTCAATGGTGTCAGATTGAAGTGCATTTCCCGGGAAGATGCACAGAAGCTGTTGGCAGAGATACACAGAGGCATATGTGGCCACCACATTGGCGCAAGAGCACTTGTCGGGAAGGCGTTCCGGCAAGGTTTCTTTTGGCTAGAAGCCATCCAAGATGCAACTGCACAAGTAACCAAGTGTGAAGCGTGCCAGTTCCATGCCAAGCAGATTCACCAACCAGCTCAAGCTCTCCAGACGATCCCTTTGTCCTGGCCCTTCTCGGTCTGGGGGCTCGATATCCTCGGCCCCTTTCCCCGCGCAGTCGGGGGCTTTGAGTACTTGTACGTTGCAATCGACAAGTTCACAAAGTGGCCAGAAGTGGAACTAGTGAGAAAGGTGACAGCACAGTCAGCAGTGAAGTTCTTCAGGTCAATCGTTTGCCGTTTCGGAATCCCTAACAGGATCATCACCGACAAGGGCACACAGTTCACAAGTCGCACCTTCATGCAGTACGTCCAAGACCTTGGAGCTAAGGTCTGCTTTGCTTCTGTTGCTCACCCGAGGAGTAACGGTCAAGCGGAGAGGGCCAATGCTGAAGTGCTGCGCGGGCTCAAGACAAGAACCTTCGACAAGCTGCATAAGTGCGGAAGAAATTGGATAGAAGAGTTGCCGGCGGCTCTTTGGTCAATCAGAACGACACCAAATCGAGCCACCGGACAGACACCCTTTGCTCTGGTCTATGGAGCAGAGGCAGTTCTCCCCACGGAACTCGTATACGGGTCTCCTCGAGTGCTCGCTTACGACGAGCTCGAGCAAGAGCAACTGCGGCAAGATAATGCAATGCTCCTCGAGGAGGACCGTCTCCAGGCTGCTGTACGAGCTGCTCGATACCAGCAAGCCTTGCGTCGCTATCATAGCCGCAAGGTCAAGGCCAGGAGTCTCGAGGAAGGCTACCTTGTTCTTCGATGCGTTCAGTCCGCCAAGAACTCCAACAAGTTGACGCCGAAGTGGGAAGGCCCTTATCGGGTGAGACAAGTCACAAGGCCCGGCGATGTCCGCCTTGAGACCGAAGAAGGCTTACCGGTGAGCAATTCCTGGAACATAGAGCATCTTCGCAAGTTTCACCCGTGAGGCGCGGTTGCCGTGATCCGCTCCGGCAACCACCTTTTGTACAAGTCTTGCCGCTGTCGCATGTAAACCTTTGTACAAAGCCGGGCGCAGACCCCGTGCGTCAGTAAAACTTTTGTGCTTCGCACCATTTGTCATTTCATGCTTTTCTTTTTACTTGCATGTATCATCTGACATTTTGTGCAGCACACATCCCCGGTAAGCAGCAACAAGCCGCAAAGCTCCATACTTGTGTTTTCTCCTCCTTTCCTTTCTCTCTTAAACAGAAGAAGTGTTCCTCGCGCACAAGTTTGCCGGGGGGGAAGGAGATAGTGGTATGGACCGAGTGCTGTTCAAGGAAGGAAAGCCTTGCCGAGAAGCAAACAGAACACAAAAGATTAGTAGCCAAAGTTTGAGCAATTTAAAAATTTCAAATTCTTAGTTGTCTTCCTTGAACAACCACACTTTGTATGGAAAACCTGTGCGCGGAGGAACCTACCCGTGGCTAGCCACACCCTTACTTTGTTTCGAGCACGCTCAACGGCTTAAGTGCGCTGCGACAAGTGTCGCGCCCTTACTTCGTTTTCGAGTTCGCTCAACAATCTAAGTGTGCTGCGACTAGCTACGGCAAGGTTTCTTGCCGGCAAGGGCATTGCTAGCAGGCTGCTAAGAGTCCCGCACTCAGCGCTCGCGGCAACGGTCCCTTTGCCGGCAAATTCCCTAAAAGCGTAGGGTGGAGAGCATACAAAGTGAAGGGACTAAACAAGGGAGATGACACTGCATTGATTATCCAAAATAAAGTAATATTACAAGATAGCTTGCCGCTGATTCTAACCAACTACTACCTATGACTTAATCGACAGCGGCAAGGGAAGCAGAAAGAACGAAGCCTAGTCTCTTCGGTCTCCGTCAACCCTCTGGATCCGGCCAGCCTTGGCTACAATGTGGGCAACTTGTGCCTTCAACACCTCTTGATCAGCTTCGGGCGGCAGGGTCCGGAGGACGTTGACGAGGTTGATCCCGGGGTTGCGGTAGATGATCTTCGACAACACCCGCTCCATAGTACCCATGCAAAGCCGGCGCGCCTTGTCAGCCAGCTGCGTGGGGATCCTCTCCCATAGCCGCGCGAGAGCCGGCGCCACTCCTCTGAAGAACAGGCTCATCTTGGCGCTGTGGGGGAGGCTCTCGTCGGGGGAGTACACGAGGTGCTCCGCCCTCAACGCCACCATCTCCCTGTCGATGTTGGTGGCGGAGGCGACGAGCTCCTCGGTCCATTGCTCCACCATCCGTTGGAAGTTGTTTTGCGAGACGGCGGCGCTTTCCAGCAAGGCCCTTTCAGACCGGAGGTCTTCCTTCAGCTTCGTTTCGCGGTCCCGGGCGGCGTCTAGCGAGTCGGTGAGAGTGGAAACCTTCAGCTCCAAGTCGGCGATGGAGTCCTTGGCGTCGTTGAGCTCTTTGCCCTTCTCGGAGAGGCGGACTTGCAGCTCCGAGTTGGTGTGGGTGTCCTTCTCCCGCGCCACATTGAGCGCAGCGACCCTGTCCTCACTCGCCTTCAAGTTCGACTCCATCTGCGCCACCCTGGCCTCCAGATCCCTCTTGGCGGTCTCTGCGGCAGCGGCGGCATCCCTCGCCTCCTGCAGAGCCCCGCCAATGGCCTGCTCACGTGCGGTGAGGTCGTCCTCATGGCTGTCGAGGTCGACCTTCCGCTGGTTGAGTGCTCCCTCCCGCCGAGACAGTTCCTCGGCGGCCAGTCGTTGCTGCTCTTCCACCTCGGCCTTCTCGAGGAGGAACGCTTGGTGTGCTCCGGCAAGCTCTTCGCGCTCCTCCGCAAAGTTTCGGAGGGTCGCCTGGTTGGCGGCACGGAGCTCCGCGACACGCTTCTCCAGATTAGCACCGGCCTTGGCAGCCAGAGCCTCTCGGGACTCCAGCTTGGCTTGCCTGGCCCGGTACAAACCCATGAGTCGACGCAGGAGTTGCTCCTCTTCGGGCTCGTCGCTGCTGCCGGGCGCGTCGACAACCTTCAACCCGGCGGAGGCGAGAACTTCTCCATCGAAGGTCTCCCCCTCCGCAGGTGCCCTTGATGAGGACGTCCATGGGACTTGGATAAAGACCCCGTTGGCGGCCTCCAGATAGACCCCCGACCCAGCCGCAGGGGCGGAAGAGTCGGCAGCCGGCGCAGCGTCCGGCACTCCTGCAGCCTCAGGGCCAGCAGTACGGTCGCCAGACTCTGCCCCAGCTGCCGCGTCAGCGGTCGGGGCAGTCTCCTCGGCGGCTGGCTCGTCGGCGCTGGCCATTCCTTCCGCAGCGGTGCCGTCGCCAGCGTCGCCGCGCACCTCCTCCTCGGCGATGGTTTCCGTCTCCATCGGCTCCGGGGCGGGCGGGTCTGACAACAGAAGAAAAAGAAAGGAAAAACCATCAAGCAAATATCCAAAAAGGATGAATCCAAGAAGAAGAAATTACAAGGGTTACCTTCGTGGGCCTCTTCAACAACGGGGTCCCTCGCCGGGGAGTTCTCCCTTGGCGGCGTAGAAGAAGCCCCCGCCGGCGGAGGGCCGCTGGCGCCTTCCCTTGGCGGGGAGTCCACCCTTGTCGGGGTGCTCGCCCTTGGCGGGGTGCTCGCCCTTGGCGGAGTACCCATCCTTGGCGGAGCACTGTCCCTTGCCGGGGAGATCATCCTTGGCGGGGAGGGTGGAACAAGCGGTTCGTCGGGGGCGACCTCTTGGTGCTCCTGCAGCTGCGGCTCCACTTCTGCACAAGACAGCAAAACATTAATAAGGATAACTACCTCAAACGCGCCAACAGAAAAGTGAACAAGGGACTTACGCTGGGGGCTGCGCTGGGGGCTGCTCTCCGGAGCAGCAGGCTGGTCCGGCAAGTTTGTCGCTGGCGCATCCCCCGTCGTTGTGGCAGGCTCGTCGTCCTCAAGGTCAACCACACGGATCTTGGCCCTCTTCGCCATCCTCTGGGTCAAGGTCCTGGAAGCCAAACAAGATCAGAGTTAGGCGGAAAGGAAATCAAGACGAAAGCAACGAAAATCAAGGAAATTAAAATTGCAAGTACTTACTCTTCCTCCTCTTCATCGGAGCTGAGAGCGGAGAAGTCAAACTGCGCCTCACGTGCTCCGGCGCGAGGAGCTGGAGGAGAAGGCTCCCTCGGGCGCTTGGCGGGCTCCGGAGCTGTGGGTTGTGAAGACCCCGCGCCGGTCGTCGCTGAAGACCGAGGGGCGGAAGGAACCGCAGAGCCACTCCGGGAAGATCCCCCTCCGCTTGTCGCTCGGGCACGGGGCGCCTCCTTGATGACCTTGCTCGTCGTGGTGGCGCGCGTCGCCCGGCGCTTCGTCTGCTGTCGGGGCGCCTGTGGCCTCACCGTCTCAGCGGCCTTGCGGAGGCGCTTCTTCTGTTGTGGCGGAGGATTTGGTGGTGACGGAGAATTCTCTGAGGACGAGGAGGCGTCGTCGTCCAGGTTCAGTGACCCGCCCGAGTCTTCGTCGGAATCGCCCGATTCGGTGTCCTCCTCGGCGGGCTCACTGGACTCGGGGCCTTGCCCGGCAGCCTCGCTCATCCCGGCAGGCTCCCCGGCGGGCTCCCCGGCAAACTCCTCGGGCGCAGTCTTCAGCAGCTTGAGGATTTCCTCCTCCTCAGCCTGGCTCACTGCGTCCGCTGCCTCTGCTTCATCCACAGTGTACCCAAATTCACCTGCGGCCGCAGCCGCGGCGGCCTCCTCCATCCTGTTGGCTATGTATGCCACATCCCGTTCGGTGGTCTCCCGGGTGAGGCCCTTTCTCTCCTAGGGGTTGCGTGGCCGTTCAACCAGGCTATCGAAGAAGGCATGCACGGTCTCCTCTGAAGGCATCAGCCAAGTGCGAACAACCCCGTGGGAATCGCACTCAGGCATCACCGCGTGGATAGCACTAAGGGCAGTAATGTTGCACAACGGAACTACTCCCCGGGACGGGGTGAACCACTCTTTGTGCCTGGGGTCATGTTTGAACAAGCTCCCGGACCATCCCCTTCAGTTCCAAGACGGTGAAGTTATAGTTCAGCCCGGGGCGCAGCCTCATGCGGTCTGCCGCGTTGCCGAACTCCCAAGCGGGTCTCTTCCTTTCCTGCAGAGGGGCAATGCGGCGGCGGAGGAAATCAGCCCCAACTTCACCCACAGTCAGGTTGGCAGCCCGGAGGCGAAGGATCCTAGTAAGGGCAATCTGCAGCTTGTCATCCTCCGGGGCCAAGTCGCTCCAATCCTTGCCGCGCACTATTGCGGTCTGGCACGGCGAGGTAAACTGCTCGGGTGCATCTTCCAGAACCCAGCACCAATCAGCTCTCCACTCTTCCCACTTGCCGCGTAGCTCTCCAATCAAGTACGCATCCTTCTTGCCGAGCCTGAAGATCCAGGTTCTACTCTAGGCGTGAAGAAGTGGCGGAAGAGAGCTACGTTTGGGTGGACCCCGACATAGTTTTCGCACAGATGTGCGAAAACGGCCAATGTGAGGACGGCATTCGGGGTAAAATCTAAGAGGTGGAGTCCATATGTGTTCATCACATCGCAGAAAAATTCTGAATACGGAGGACAGAGACCGCAATGGAAGAATGAGGCGAAGTAGTAGTAACCTCCCGGGAACATGTCGACGGCTACGGCGGGGAGGACTCTGGTGCGGGGATGAGCCTTCGTCTCCCTCGTCCAGAACAAGTAATACTTGTCCCGTAGCTCCCTCGCGCCAAGCCTCGGCGGGAAGACCACCATCCTCCTCCGCATGGATGCCAGCTTCGCCGCCTTGTCGGACTTCTCCTTCGCCTGGTCGCTCTTCGCCATGTCGCTCTTCGGGGCCATGGCGGGGACGGCGGTGGAGGTCGACGGCGCTGCGGATGTTGAAGACGGCGGAGGAGAGGGTGGAGCTCAGCTCTCTGTCGACCTTTGCGGAGGCGGAGAGCGGCGGGGGTTTCTGGAGATTCAAGACGCAATGAAGGCAATGGAGGGAAACTGCCCCTGCTTCCTCTGCTTTTAAGGGGGAAGTGGGGGACGTTTCGCATTTTTTTTCATTAAAGAAGCAGGCCACGATCTCTCCAACGACGCCGCAATCGACGCATGCCGTTAGGGAGAGATGCGGCAGATGCAGAGTGGGAAACGGCGCGCCGTGGGCCGCGTGTGCCCGTGCACTGTTTTGGGCCTGGCCCAACAGCGCTCGGCACCGTGTATGGCCCAGGCCCGGTGGCTCCTGTCGGTGTACTAAAGTACGGGTACCTTAGTATCCCGACTTGTGCACGGGCAGTAGCAGCGTCCCGTGGTCTGGCCCATCACGCGCCCGCCAAAGCCCACTCTGGACCCCTTTGAAGCCATTCAAGAACAAGTATACAAGTCAGAAGATCAAGGCCCCGGCAAGAGGAGCTTGCCGGGAAGGCTGCTCCAAGCACAAGACCACTCTATTCTCACAAGACCCTGGCAAGAGGAGCTTGCCAGGAAGGCGAAAGGATAACACTTCAGAAGATATATCGTGGCGCATCGTGCGCCCCGGCAGGACCCGGAGAGCGACAAGCTTCCAGGGCCCGGCAAGATAGCAGCCCAGGCAAGGTGCTTGCCGGGGGTGGCTTACGCTGTGTGCCTGCGCTCCAGCTCATTTGGCCATGCGTCGCCCTGGGGCCCTTCCAGGGGCACGTGGCAGATGGCTGCGCAGCCTGGGGTACACGGTGGCGAGCCGCGGTGACGAGGCCGTCGTCGTGGCGGACGGAGACGAATGGACGGACGCTTTTGGGGCGACGGCGACGGGCATTCAATGCCCTTGTCCCCCACCGTCAGAGTTAGGTGAAGACCACTGTTATACAGTGTTCATGCACTGTTCCATCTACCACCGAATTTACACTTTTACCCTCCTCTGCGTTGACACCTGTCGGGAACCCCTTTGAGCTATAAAAGGAGGCCCATGCACAACGTAGAGGGGGTTCGATCCCAGAAACTCGATCACTCCTACGCTCGGTGTAGCTAGTACTGTAGTTCTTCAAGCTCCCAAGCCCGAGAACTCAATACAATCAAAGCAGGAGTAGGGTTTTACGCGTCCACGCGGCCCGAACCTGGGTAAACTGCCCGCGTGTGCCCCTCGATCCGCTCTTCGTGCTCCCTCCGCTCCCTTGCCGTACCGTAGAAGGGGCTCCGGTCCCATAGGTGTTCGTGGGTGGTCAGTTTCCCCGACAGTGCTCCACCGACGTACCCCCAGTTCCTATATCTTCCGTTTCGGGGAGAAAAAATCGAGGAGAAGGAATTATCACTTTTCACGAGATGGAGCCGCCGCCAAGCTCTAATCTCTCTCGGCGGGGCTGATCTGGAGTCCGTTCAGGGCTCCGAAGAGTGGAGATCGTCGCCATCGTCATCATCAGCCTTCCCCCATCACCAATTCCATGATGCTCACCGCCGTGCATGAGTAATTCCATCGTAGGCTTGCTGGACGGTGATGGGTTGGATGGGATCTATCATGTAATCGAGTTAGTTTTGTTAGGGTTTGATCCCTAGTATCTACTATGTTCTGAGATTTATGTTTCTATAACTTTGCTATGGTTAATGCTTGTCACTAGGGCCCGAGTGCCATGATTTCTGATCCGAACCTATTATGTTTCATGAATATATGTGTGTTCTTGATCCTATGTTGCAAGTCTATAGTCACCTACTATGTGTTATGATTCGGCAATCCCGAAGTGACAATAATCAGGACCACTCCCAGTGATGACCATAGTTTGAGGAGTTCATGTATTCACTATGTGTTAATGCTTTGGTCCGGTACTTTATTAAAAGTAGGCCTTAATATCCCTTAGTTTCCAATAGGACCCCGTTGCCACGGGAGGGTAGGACAAAAGATGTCATGCAAGTTCTTTTCCATAAGCACGTATGACTATATTCGGAATACATGCCTACATTGCATTGATGAACTGGAGCTAGTTCTGTGTCACCCTAGGTTATAACTTCTACATGATGAATTGCGTCCGACATAATTTTCCATCACCAATCCAATGCCTACGAGCATTACCTATATTGCTTATGGCTTATTTACTTTTCCGTTGCTACTATCATAAAAACTACAAAAACACTATCGTTACTTTTATTGCTACTACCGCCACTATCATATTACTTTGCTACTAAACTATCTTGCTGCAGATACTAAGTTTCCAGGTGTGGTTGAATTGACAACTCAGCTACTAATACTTAAGAGTATTCTTTGGCTCCCCTTGTGTCGAATCAATAAATTTGGGTTGAATACTTTACCCTCGGAAACTATTGCGATCCCCTACACTTGTGGGTTATCAAGACTATTTTCTCACGCCGTTGCCGGGGAGCATAGCTCTATTCTTTAAGTCACTTGGGATTTATCTCTGTTGATCTCTGTGAAGAATTTGAAGGACTCAAAAACCAAGATCTTACCCTCAACTACGAGGGGAGATAAGTAACTGCCATCTAGCTCTACACTTGATTCTCCTTCTGTTATGAGTAAACTTGCAACACCTACTCCTGCTATTGAATCTGATATGTCGTATGTTCTTGATGATGCTACTTCTGCTATGTATGATGAAACTACCTCTATGTCTGATACTGTGCCACTAGGTGAATTTCTAGATGAACAAATTGCTAAGGTTAGGGAGAGTGCAAATGTTGAAACTAATGATATTTATGAAAGTGATGATGAAACTACTCCCAATAGATATGAATTGCCTATTGTGCCTGAGGGTTATGTTATGGATGAAGAAACTGCTAGAGACTTTCTTGCTTGCAATGATAGATATGATCTTAAGAAGTTATTAGCTAATCTGAAAGGAAAGTCCTTGAATGCTAGAATAAAACATGACCCTGCTTTTGCTACTTCACCTATCTATGTCAGAGACAAGGATTATAAATTCTCTATTGATGCTCAGTTAATTACTTTGGTTGAATCTGATCCTTTCCATGGCTATGTGTCTGAAACTGTTGTGGCACATCTTACTAAGTTAAATGATATAGGCACCCTGTTTACCAATGATGAAAAGATTCGCTACTACTATATCCTTAAGTTATTTCAGTTCTCGTTAAAGGCTGATGCTAAGACTTGGTTTAATTCTCTTGATCCTAGTTGTGTGCGTAGTCCCCAGGATTTGATGACTTACTTCTCTGCTAAATATTTTCCTGCTCATAAGAAATAAGATGCCTTACGGGAAATATATAACTTTGTGCAAATTGAAGAAGAGAGTCTCCCACAAGCTTGGGGGAGGCTTCTCCATTTACTTAATGCTTTGCCTGATCATCCTCTTGAGATGCATGATATACTTGATGTCTTTTATAATGGACTAACCGATGCTTCCAGAGACCACCTAGATAGTTGTGTTGGTTGTGTTTTCAGGGAAAGAACAGTTGGACAAGCTGAATTACTATTGAATAATATGTTGGCCAATGAAAATAATTGGACACTTCCTGAACCAGCCCCTAAGCCAACTCCGAAGAAAAGAGGTGTTCTATTTCTCAACACTAAAGACATGCAAGAGGCAAAGAAATCTATGAAAGAAAAAGGTATTAAAGCTGAAGATGTTAAGAATTTACCTCCTATTGAAGAAATACATGGTCTTGATAACCCGACACAGGTAGTAAAGGTAAATTCTCTTTATAAATTTGATGAAGGTGATATTCCTCGTTATAAGTCCGCTAGCCAATTCTTAGACTTCAATGCTTATGTTGGTAGACAACTACAACACAATGCTTATATGATTGAACGCTTGAGTGATTATCTGTCTAGTGCTAAAAGTGAACTGAAACTTATTAGTAAACATGCTTCTATAGTTACCACTCAAGTAGCACAAGTACTTAAGGCTCGGAATGATTTGCTCAGTGAATTAAATAGTAAGAATAATGACTATGCTGTTAGAGTTGCAACTAGAGGTGGTAAAATGACTTAGGAACCTCTGTATCCTGAAGGCCACCCTAAGAGAATTGAGCAAGATTCTCAGAGAGCTAATTTAGATGCACCTAGTTCTTCTAAGAAGAAGAAAAAGAAAAATGATAAAACTTTGCATGCTTCTTGTAAACCTGTAGCTGACACACCTGAGAATCCCAATGATTTATCTGTTTCTGATGCTGAGACACAATCTGGTAATGAACATGAACCTAGTGATAATATTAATAATGATGTTCATGATGATGCTCAACCTAGCAATGATAATGATGTAGAGATTGAACCTCCTATTGATCTTGATAACCCACAATCAAAGAATCAACATTATGATAAGAGAGACTTTGTTGCTTGGAAGCACGGTAGGGAAAGAGAACCATGGGTTCAGAAAACCATGCCTTTTCCTCCGAAACCATCCAAGAAAAAGGATGATGAGGATTTTGAGCGCTTCGCTGAAATGATTAGACCTATCTTTTTGCGTATGCATTTGACTGATGCGCGTAAAACAAATCCCTATGCTAAGTATATGAAAGATATTATTACCAACAAAAAAAATCTTCCTGAAGTAGAAATTTCCACCATGCTTGCTAATTACACTTTTGAGGGTGGAATGCCTAAGAAATTAGGAGATCCAGGAGTACCTACTATACCTTGCTCCATTAAGAGATACTATGTTAAAACTGCTTTGTGTGATCTCGGAGCCAGTGTTAGTGTTATGCCTCTCTCTTTATATCGTATACTTGACTTGAGTAAGTTGACACCTACTGAAATATCTTTGCAAATGGCTGATAAATCAACTTCTATACCTGTCGGTATTTGTGAGGATGTGCCTGTTGTAGTTGCAAATGTTACTATTTTAACTGACTATGTTATCCTTGATATTACCAAGGACGATAGTATGTCTATTATTCTTGGAAGACCTTTTTGAATACTGCAGGGGCTGTTATTGATTGCAACAAAGGCAATGTCACTTTTCATGTCAATGGTAATGAGCATACGGTACACTTTCTGAGGAAACAACCTCAGGTCCATAGTATTAATTATATTGGAAAAACTACAACTATCACTATTGAAGGTTTTGAGATTACTATTCCTACTATTAAGAAGGCAAATGACATTCTTGTTGTTAGGGACATACATATCGCCATTGAGGTAACCTAGTGTTATTTGAAAATTCTCCTGTTTCATGTTACTCGGAAAGACTTTATTAACAAGACCTGATCAACGTTGTTAGTGGAATTCTTTTGATGAGCATGGGATAGGTGAATCTAGATAGCACAATCTTCTGTACCCTCCTTTGACTTTCTGTTAATTATGTTAAATAAAACAAAAATATCATTGTATGCCTGTTTCCATACTTATCCGTGTAATAAAAAAATATCCCGAAATTAAAAGTTCTCCAAATGCCATGAAAATGAAATATGATTTTTTGTAGATTATTTAAGAAAATATGGCATTGAAAACACAGCGAGGGGAACCAGCACATGGCCACGAGGGTGCAGGGCGCGCCCCCTGCCTCGTGGGCCCCGCGTGGCCCCCTCCACTTATTCCTGCACCCATGCTCTTCTTCATCCTCCCAAAAAAATCCCCAACCAGCTCAAACCCGAGTTCTAGCTCGTCTTGCTGCCATTTTCGATCTCCTTGCTCAAATCACCATTCACCAAACTGTTTGGGGAGATTGTTCCTTGGTATGTGACTCCTCCATTGGTCCAATTAGTTTTTGTTCTAGTGCTTTATTTGTTGCAAATTTTTGCTGCTGTGGTAACCTTGTTCTTGAGCTTGCATGTCAAATTTTCTTGGTCCCAAGTAGTTCTAATACATGATATAGTCTCTAGGCACTTATAGGAGTTGTTGCTATCAATCTTGTTGAGTTTGGTTAACTTTTATTTTGAAGTTACTAAAAATTTCAGAAATTTTCAGAAAAGGAAAATGTTAAAAAGATTATTGAGGGGCTCCTCCAGCAAAAGCTCAGAGGACAAGAAGAAAGAAGAAAATAAGAAGCCCAAGTATAATCTTCCTCGCATGGCGGAAGTTTGACCCTACGAATGGCCTTATAATAATTTCATGATGTCCGCCGGTATTTACGAAGACTATTATTGGTTGGCTAATAATGCAGGCCTCACCGACTTCCTCAACGACCAGAAAGAACAGTATCTGTTACTCACCAATATTTTCACGCAAAGCTTTCATTTTCATTCTAGGAAAACACCACCTACGGTGGAGTTTCGTTTATACGATGTGGTTAAGGAGATATCACTCTTAGATTTTTGTGAAATATGCAAAGTACCCTTCGGAGGTAGACTTGATGAACCACGTCGTGAAGACGTTGAAGGGTTTATTGATATGATAGATGTAGGGGAAACTAGACAAGTTTCAGGGGCAAGAATCACTAATATACACTTCCCTGTTCTGCGCTACTTTGCTTTATTTGCTAGTAGATGTTTAATTGGTCGCGGGAATAGCGAGAACCTTAGTCCCCCTGATATTTGCTAGTAGACACAACTTTTATCTTGGGCGTCGTCGTTGCCAAACGATTGAGTCTGAACCGCTCAGAGGGGCCCGTCTTGGGAGGCATCTTTGCTTCTTGCCTTGCTGAATATTTTAATATACCTATTTAGCATCATGAGAAGGAAGAAAAATTGCTTGCCCCTGTTTATCTAGACTACAAGAGCATGGTAGCTCATGATTTTATTGTTAAAGACAAGAATATGCAGCTCAATTATAAATTAAGATTTGATGAAATATACTGTGAAATTGTTACCTTGCCTGCACCATCTTTGTTTGATCTGTCCACATGCAATTATCTCATTATGTCAGATGCCTTCTACAAGTACTAAGGCCAAGCACAAGCTTCAGAGCCTGAGCCAGAACCACCACTTGATCCTTCCCGTCAATCTGTTTATGGGTGGGAGCTGGATGAGCTCTCCAACCAGTGGCATCCAGAGGACGCATCTCAGTACACTGGAGGTAGCGGCTTCGATCCGTGGACATAGACCAACTTAGGCCAAAAGCCTAAGGTTGGGAGAGTACGTGTTTCTCACCGACTTACATTCATGTTCACACTTATTCTAGTTGTCGGTGCTCACACTCTATCACTGTACCATCCATGCTTAGTTTCAGTTTCTTTTTCTTAGTCTTTTTCTTGTGTGCTAGAAAAACCCAAAAAAAAAATATTAGTTGTAGCTTCTATCCAGTACTTTCTTTGCTTGCGGTAGTAGATAAAATGAAAATCCAAAAATATTTCCCGTTCTTATTTTGCTTGTTGGGAGCTTTCCCATGTAAATAGTTTCTTTTCTTTTCTTTAGGGGTTAAGAGTGGAAGACCATGATATAAATGGTTAGTGGCTCTCATATGCTTTGTTGTTGATTTAACCTAGAGCCATATTACCTTGTCTTCTCTCTTGTATTAAATGTCTGTAGATTCCAGCTTAGTCCAATGCACGCGCACTATTATTATTATCCACACCGTTCGGTCATGCGAGTGAAAGGCAATAAGGATGATATATGATGAACTAATTGAGATGAGAAAAGCTGGTATGAACTCAACCTCTCTTTTTTGTAAATATGATGGCTTATCGTTCCTGATTCAGCTTGTTATGAATGAAACATGCTTGCAATGACAATTAGAGATCATAGCTACTTATGCCATGCTTATTTAGCTGAGAGTTTATAATGGTCTATCTTGCATGCCAACATGATATTAAAATGGTTGTGATGTGGTATGATGGGTGGTATCCTCCTTTGAACGATTTAGTGACCTGACTTGGCACATGTTCACGCATGTAGTTGAAACAAATCATCATAGCCTTCACGATATTTATGTTCATGGTGATTTATATATTACTCATGCTTGCATTCATTGTTGATTAATTTTAATGCATGTTCATGACCGTTGTTGCTCTCTAGCTGGTCGCATCCTAGTCTCTTTCTAGCCTTCACCTGTACTAAGCGGGAATACTGCTTGTGCATCCACTTACATAAACCCGAAAGTTATTCCATATGAGTCCACCATACCTTCCTATATACGGTATTTACCAGTCGTTCCAAGTAAATTTGTATGTGCCAAACTCTAAACTTTCAAATGAAATTTTATTTTGTATGCTCGAACAACTCATGTATCAACTAGGGATGTCTATATCTTCCATGCTAGGTGGGTTATTCTCACGATGAGGGGACTCCGCTCATCATTCACGAGAAAATGTCTAGTAATCGGGATGCCCAGTCCCATGCTCAAAATCATAAATAATTAAACAAAACTTCCCCAGGGCTGTTGCTGGTTTGGACGGTACCCGTTGTTTCGGGCTAGTCGTGGAGTGTGCTTGTTGGTGGTTGGGGGAGTATAAACTTTACCATTCTGTTTGGGAACCGCCTATAATGTGCGTAGCATGGGAGATATCAAGATTCTTGGTTGTTATGTTGAAAATGAAAGTATACCGCTCAAAATGTTATTCAATCTCTATTTAAAAATCGAGCTCTCGAACCTCTACAAATCCCTGCTCCCCTCTGCGAAGGGCATATCTATTTACTTTTATGCAGAGTCATCATCCTCTTACCAAAGAGCACCAGTAGGAGAGCACCTCTGTCGTTGCATGTATTACTATTAATTTGCATTGAGTATGATCATGACTAGATCTCTTTTACCATGAATTACAATGTCTAGTCAGTCCTTGATCCCTAAATGTGCTCTGCATTTATGTTTTGCGGTCTCAGAAAGGGCTAGCGAGATACCATCATGTTATATCATATCGTGATTTTTTTGAGAAAGTGTTGTCATCCGAGGTTTATTATTATTGCTCGCTAGTTGATTATGCCATTGATGTGAGTAATCTTGAGACCTGAAAGTTATTGTAAATGTGGTTAGTTCATGATCTTGTTGAAAACCTAAATGCTAGCTTACATATTTACAACAACAAGAGGAAACAGAGTTTGTCAAAGTTTTTCTTTATCACTTTCAATTACCAACTGAATTTCTTGAGGACAAGCAAAGGTTTAAGCTTGGGGGAGTTGATACGTCTCCAACGTATCTACTTTTCCAAACCCTTTTGCCCTTGTTTTAGACTCTAACTTGCATGATTTGAATGGAACAAACCCGGACTGACGTTGTTTTCAGCAGAACTGCCATGGTGTTGTTTTTTGTGCAGAATAAGAAGTTCTCGAAATCGTCTGGAAATCAACGGAGAATTATTTTAGAAAATATAAAAAATACCCGCAAGAAGATCCACACCAGGGGGCCTAGCTCCTGTCCACGAGGGTGAGGGGCGCGCCCCCTGCCTCGTGGGCCCCCTGGTGCTCCACCGATGTACCCCCAGATCCTATATCTTCCATTTCGGGGAGAAAAAATCGAGTTGAAGGAAGTATCGCGTTTCACGAGACGGAGGCGCCGCCAAGCCCTAATCTCTCTCGGGAGGGCTGATCTGGAGTCCGTTCGGGGCTCCGGAGAGTGGAGATCGTCGCCATCGTCATCATCAACCTTCCTCTATCACCAATTCCATGATGCTCACCGCCGTGCGTGAGTAATTCCATCATAGGCTTGGTGGACGGTGATGGGTTGGATGGGATCTATCATGTAATCGAGTTAGTTTTGTTAGGGTTTGATTCCTAGTATCTACTATGTTCTGAGATTGATGTTGCTATGACTTTGCTATGCTTAATGCTTGTCACTAGGGCCCGAGTGCCATGATTTCAGATCTAAACCTATTATGTTTTCATGAATATAAGTGTGTTCTTGATCCTATCTTGCAAGTCTATAGTCACCTACTATGTGTTATGATCCGGCAACCCTGAAGTGACAATAATCGGGACCACTCCCGGTGATGACCATAGTTTGAGGAGTTCATGTATTCACTATGTGTTAATGCTTTGGTCCGGTACTCTATTAAAAGGAGGCCTTAATATCCCTTAGTTTCCAATAGGACCCCGCTGCCATGGGAGGGTAGGACAAAAGATTTCATGCAAGTTCTTTTCCATAAGCACGTATGACTATATTCTGAATACCGAGCTTTTGTCAAAACGTTCATAACGTCTCCATCTGCTCCTGCAATAGGTCTGTCACCTAGCGGTGCATCAAGGACATAATTCTTCTGTGCGTCAATGAGGAAAATCCTCAGATCACGGAACAAGTCTGCATCATTGCTACTAACATCTTTCAACTTAGATTTCTCTAGGAACAAAAAAAAACAAACGGGGAGCTACATCGCGAGCTATTGATCTACAACATAGATATGCTAATACTACCAGGACTAAGTTCATGATAAATTAAAGTTCAATTAATCATATTACTAAAGAACTCTCACCTAGAAAGACATCCATCTGGTCATCTAAATGATCACGTGATCCAAATCAACTAAACCATGTCCGATCATCACGTGAGATGGAGTAGTTTTCATTGGTGAACATCTTATGTTGATCATGTCTACTATATGATTCACGCTCGACCTTTCGGTCTCCAGTGTTCCGAGGCCATATCTGCATATGCTAGGCTCGTCAAGTTTAACCCAAGTATTCTGCATGTGCAAAACTGTCTTACACCCATTGTATTTGAACGTAGAGGTTATCACACCCAATCATCACGTGGTGTCTCGGCACGACGAACTTTCGCAACGGTGCATACTCAGGGAGAACACTTGTACCTTGAAATTTTGTAAGGGATCATCTTATAATGCTACCGTCGTACAAAGCAAAATAAGAAGCATAATAAGATAAACATCACATGCAATCGAAATATGTGACATGATATGGCCATCATCATCTTGTGCTTTTTATCTCCATCTCCAAGGCACCTTCATGATCACCATCGTCACCAGCGCGACACCTTGATCTCCATCTCCAAGGCACCTTCCACGACTATCGCTACCGCTTAGTGATAAAGTAAAGCAATTACATGGCGATTGTATTCCATACAATAAAGCGACAACCATATGGCTCCTGCCAGTTGCCGATAGCTTTACAAAACATGATCATCTCATACAATAATGTATGACTCATCATGTCTTGACCATATCACATGACAACATGCCCTGCAAAAACAAGTAAGACGTCCTCTACTTTATTGTTGCAAGTTTTACGTGACTGCTACGGGCTTAGCAAGAACCGTTCTTACCTACGCATACAAAAAACACAATGATTTTTCATCAAGTATGTGCTGTTTTAACCTTCACAAGGACCGGGCATAGTCACACTCGATTCAGCTAAAGTGAGAGAGACAGACACCCTCCAGTCACCTTTAAGAAACGAGTGCTCATAACAGTGAAACCAGTCTCGCGTAAGCGTACGCGTAATGTCGGTTCTCGCCGCTTCATATCACAATACCACCGAACCAAAGTATGACATGCTGGTAAGCAGTATGACTAGTATCGTCCACAACTCACTTGTGTTCTACTCGTGCATATCATCTACGCATAGACCTGGCTCTGATACCACTGTTAGGGAACATAGTATTTCTAAAATTTCCTACGATCACGCAAGATCTATCTACTAGATGCATAGCAACAAGAGGGGAGAGTGTGTCTACGTACCCTCGTAGACCAGGAGCGGAAATGTCTAGTGACGCGATAGATGTAGTCGAACTTCTTCGCGACCCAACCGATCAAGCACCGAACGTATGGAGCCTCTGCGTTCAGCACACGTTTAGCTTGATGACGTCCCACGAGCTCTTGATCCAGTAGAACTTCGCGGGAGAGTTTCGTCAGCACTACGGCGTGGTGTCGGATATGATGTAGCTACCGACGCAGGGCTTTGCCTAAGCAGTGCAACGGTATGACCGAGGTGTGTTTCTATGGAGGGGGGCATCACACATGGCTAGAACCATGTTTCTACTGTGTATTTGGGTGCCCCTGCCCCCGTATATAAAGGAGCAAGGGGGGAGGTGCGGCTGGCCTTCTAAGGCGCGCTAGGAGTAGGATTCCTACTCCTAGTAGGAATAGGAATCCCCTTTCCTATTCCTACTAGGAGTAGGAAAGGAAGGGGAAGAGAAGGAAGAAGAGGGGCGCCTCCCCCCTTTCCTAGTCCAACTAGGGTTTCTAGGGGGAGGGTGCGGCCAGCCCAATGGGCTACCTCTCTCTATTCCCTCAATGGCCCACTATGGCCCATACTCCCTCGGGGGGGGGGGGGGGGTTCCGGTAACCCCCTCCGGCACTCTGGTTAAATCCGAAACTTTTCCGGAACACTTCCGGTGTCCGAATATAGTCGTCCAATATATCAATCTTTATGTCTCAGACATTCTGAGACTCCTCATCATGTCCGTGATCTCATCCGGGACTCCGAACTACCTTTGGTACATCAAAACAAATAAACTCATAATACCGAGACTAATCTCCGGCCAATAACCAATAGCGGAACCTCGATGCTCATATTGGCTCCTACATATTCTACGAAGATCTTTTTCCGGTCAAACCGCATAACAACATACGTTGTTCCCTTTGTCATCAGTATGTTACTTGCGCGAGATTCGATCGTCGGTATCTCAATACCTAGTTCAATCTCGTAATCGGCAAGTCTCTTTACTCGTTCCGTAATACATCATCTCGTGACTAACTCATTAGTAATTTGCTTGCAAGGCTTATTATGATGTGTATTACCGAGAGGGCCCAGAGATACCTCTCCGACACTCGCTGTGGCAAATCCTATTCTTGATCTATGCCAACACCACGAACACCTTTGGAGACACCTGTAGAGCATCTTTATAATCACCCAGTTACGTTGTGACGTTTGATAGCACACAAGTTGTTCCTCCGCTATATGTGAGTTCCATAATCTCATAGTCATAGGAACATGTATAAGTCATGAAGAAAGCAATAGCAGTAAAACTAAACGATCATAGTGCTAAGCTAATGGATGGGTCCTAATGATGTGAACCCGTTGATCAAATGACAACTCATGTCTATGGCTAGGAAACATAACCATCTTTGATCAATGAGCTAGTCTAGTAGAGGCATACTAGGGACACTCTGTTTTGTCTATGTATTCACACATGTACTAAGTTTCCGGTTAATACAATTCTAGCATGAATAATAAACATTTATCATGATATAAGAAAATGAATAATAACTTTCTTGTTGCCTCTAGGGCATATTTCCTTCAGCAACAACATTAGTCTTACGAGGATGATACTGCACATTAAGATCATAATCCTTAATAAGTTCCAACCATCTCCTCTGCATGAGGTTCAAATCCTTCTGAGTAAAGATATACTTCAAGCTCTTATGATCAGTAAATATATCACAATGATTACCAATAAGATACTGCCTCCAAGTTTTCAATGCATGCACAACTGAGGCTAACTCCAAATCATGTGTAGGATAATTATGCTCATGATTCTTAAGCTGGCGTGAATGAAACAACTTTACCTTCTTGCATCAAAACACTCCCAAGTCCCTGACGAGAAGCATCACAATATACCTGGAAGTCCTTATGTATATCAGGCAGAATTAAGACTGGTGTTGTAACCTTGCTTCAATTCCTGAAAGTTGGCTTCACATTCATCAGTCCAAACAAATTTCTTCTCCTTATTCAACAACTCAGTCATAGGCTTTGCAATTTTTAGAAAAGTTCTCAATAAACCTCATGTAATAACCTGCAAGGCCCAAGAAGCTACAAATATCCCCAACTGTTGTGGGTGTCTCCCACTCTGTAACTGCAGCAAACTTAGATGGATCAACTGCAACTCCATTACTTGACACCACATGTCCAAGGAATGCTACCTCATCTAGCCAAAATTCAAATTTGCTAAACTTGGCATACAACTGTTGTTCCCTCAGCTTCTCCATCACCAAACGCAGATGTACCTCATGCTCTTGCTTATTCTTGGAGAACACCAATATATCGTCAATGAAAACAACCACAAAGTTATCCAAGAACTAAATAAACACCTTGTTCATCATATTCATGAAGTATGCCGGAGCGTTAGTCAACCCAAATGTGACACCCCGAGACCGGTGCGCCAGGTGTCAGCCAGTTATTCGTTGTCGTTGCCATGTCATATGCATGAGTGTTGCATCTTGCCATGTCATCATGTGTGTTACATCATCATGTTTTCAAAACTTGCATCCGCCCTAGTCCACTCGTCCTTTCTGTTGTCCGTTCTGAGCCCAGACACACTCACACGCGCCCGCGGCGCCTCCGAATATTTATTTTATGAGTGGCTGAAAAACGTTTTCGGAATGGATTGAAACTTGGCATGTCGTCTTATTTTAGTGTAGATAGGCCGCCTGCCAAATTTCATCGCATTCGGAGCTCGTTTGATAGCCCAACGGATATATATAGCGGAACTAGTCGCCGGTTCAAACGTTAGACGTTTTCGGTCTCCGAAAACCTCCGCGGGCTTCTTCTCTTCTCTCCCCAACCCCTCCTACACAGCCCACTAACCTCCCCTAGGCCCATCCTAACTCCCGTCGCGATCGGATCCGTCGGATCGCGATCGGAGGGTCCAAAAACCCCTCCTAACCCCTCAAACCCTAACCTTGCCTATAAAAGGAAGGCTAGACCTTCCTAATCTGGCTCCTTCCCCCCTTCTCCTCTTTTTTCGCGCCACCCAATCAGTCCCGCCGCCACCTGAGCTTTACAGCGCCTCTCCCCTTGAAATCCGCCGCCGGCTGGTCGCCTCCCGCCACTTGTCGCGCTGCCATAGGTCCACTTCAGCCGCAGGCCACCCACAGCCAGTTGCTGTGCGCCATGTGGCACCCGCCAAGTCATCCCCAGAGCCCCTGCCGCCGCGGCCCTCTGGATCCCGCGCCAGGCCCGCCCAGGCCGCGAGTGGGCCGCCGCATCTGCGCTCCCGCGCCCCGAGCCCCCCGTCTGCGCTCCCTCGCCCGCTCGATCTGGTCCGGCGGGAGGCCGAGCACGCTGACCCCGCCGCCGAAGCTTCCTCCGCCGCCGATAGCTTCCTCCGCCGCCGGCGCCTTCCACGAGGTCACCCCCGTCGCCCCTCCGCGTCGCCAAGAACCGCCGCCGCCGGAGTCTTCCACGAGCTCACCGCCGTCGCCTCATCGGCCTCCGCCGCCGGTAACCGCCCCAGCAGCTCACCGGAGCTCCTCCTCCGGCCGGATCGGAGCCCCGCCGCCGCCGGCCTTCCGTCCTCCTATGGATCGGGTCGGATCCGCCTCTGCGACCCGCTCCGCGTTGACCCTCTCACTGTCAGTGGACCCGGATCCACAGCGCCCGATCCGCTTCGTTCCGCTGTGACGCTAGAAGTGTCTGCCCAACTTCGGACATGTCTGTTTCCTGAGGTTGCCCCTTTTTCCACTAAGTCCCAGAAAATGCATATAATGTTGCATCTTTGCATAGTGATAACTTTTTGTGTGTATGTCCAAATTGATTGTACGATATGTCAAAATGATCGTGGTGATGTGCTCTACACTTTGTTCCATTGTGCCATGCTTGTTTGACATCATATAGATGCTCTAATCTCTGTTGAAAGAGTGCTACTTGATATAAACTACTGCTACTAGTTATTTTCATGCCATGTTTGAGATGTGATAACTTGGTGCATGTTTATCCAAATGAAGCAAATGAGATGTCAAAATGTTCATTATGAAGTGTACTACATGATGGTTGCTGTAGATTGCTTGTTTGAGTCCATATTGCTATGTTAATCTCTGTTGCAAAAGTGCATGTGGCTGTTAGGTTTTGTAACTTGTTACGAGATGCCTAGTTGAGGAGCTCGTTGCTATTGTTGTGTTTGTCCCCATGTCACATGCCTAGATGTTTTAGCATCTCCATCATGTGTTCTTTGCTGTGGTGCATTTATCTTTCCATGATATGCCTTGTGTTGATTTAAACATCCTCGCAAACATGTCATGCTAATGTTACTGTTTTAACACTTAGTGAAATTTCACCAAGTCTGGAATCTGTCTTATCCTGATGCTATGTTTGCTTGATGTCCTAGGCAAATCGATGTTAGTTTTGGGGTGGCCATTGATCATTCCTTGATGTATATGTTATTGTCTATCCATCCATGCCCTCACTTGCTCATATGGCTTGATGTAGCTTATTTGTTTCTTGCTCCCAATTTGCTATAAAATATTACTGTCAGGTTTTTATTGTCATGATCAAAATGTTGTAGCTTGTTGCTATTGATCCATGCCTTCTATGGAGATGCTCGAAATGGAGTTGTTTGCTGTAGTAGATGTCTACTTCATGTCCATGCTTATTGTGACCATGTTTGAGTGTTGTAGAGTATATATTTCTTGCTCCAAAGTTGCTATGTGGCTGTTAACTTCAGCTTGTTGTTATATCTTGTTTCATGTGTATCTTTTAGCCCGTTGTTCCGTTTTGAGCGTGCCTTATATGTAACTTGTGTGGTTTTGCTTGTAGAATCATATTATCATCTTTTTTTACATATTTGGATTATGTTTTCTTGATGTTTGGGTGCATCTTGCACCATTGCCATGCTTAACTTGTTTTGCTCATATCTTCAAGGCCGTAGCTCCGAATTAAATGATCTTTATATGAAACTTGACTAGAATTTCGTGTAGATCATCATGGTGCATGTTAACCTGCTGTTTCAACAACTTGAACATAAGGTTTGTTCAGATCTGAACTAATTTCAAGTTATGCGCATGAGGGCTTACCGGGTTTGTTATATGTAGTTTCCGGCCTCATTTAAACTTGTTGACTTGTGTTGTTTTTGAGTGCTTCCTGCCTTGCCATGTTTTGCATCATATATAGACTTGTCTTGCATCATACTTGCTTGAGCATATTGTGATGTTCTTGTGTTGTTTTTCTGTGCTTCCTACCTTGCCATGTATTGCTTCCTATATAGACTTGTCATGCATCATACCTTGCCATGTATTGCATCATCTAGACTTGTGTTGTTTTTTTGTGCTTCCTACCTTGCCATGAATTGCTTCCTGTATAGACTTTTCATGCATCATACCTTGCCATGTATTGCATCAAATATAGACTTGTGTTGTTCTCATGTGCTTCCTACCTTGCCATGTTTTGCTTCCTGTATGGACTTGTAGTCCATCCTATGTAGACTTGTGTTGCGTCATACTTGCTTGAGCATATTGTCATGTTCTTGTGTTGTTTTCCTGTGCTTCCTACCTTGCCATGTTTTTCTTCCTGTATGGACTTGTAGTGCATCCTATGTAGACTTGTGTTGCATCATACTTGTTTGAGCATATTGTCATGTCTCGTGTGGTGTGTTTACCGTGTTGCTTGCTTCTTCTCGTTAGTGCTTGTTCCGTTGCGTTCGTGAGGATTCGTTCGTCTACCCGTGGTTCTTCTTCAAGACTTCTTCTTCGTCTTCTTCATGGATCTGTTCTTCTTCCGTGTGGGATCTCAGGCAAGATGACCATACCCTTGGATACCTTTACTATCATTGCCATGCTTAGTGTCTCGATGCTATCGTTACATGTCGCGCTACCCATCATTATTGTCAGCCTCTCCTTGTTGCCATGAAACCTCTAACCTTTGACACCTTCCTAGCAAAAACCATTGTTTGGCTATGTTACCCGCTTGCTCAGCCCCTCTTATAGCGTTGTTAGTTGCAGGTGAAGATGGAGATCGTTCCAGGTGGGAACTTGTTGTTGGAATATCACAACATCTATTATTATTTCTAACACACCTATATACTGGGCATGGGTGGAAGGCTTGGCCTTTTGCTCGGTGTTTTGTTCCACTCATGCCACCTTAGGCGCCGATAAACCAGCATTATGTTCCTTGATTTTGCGTTCCTTACACGGTTGGGTATATGGGGACCCCTTGACACTTCGTCTTTGAATAAAACTCCTCCAGCAAGGCCCAACATTGGTTTTAATTTCCCTCATAATAACAACTTAATTAATTAATTAAAATTGCATAGGGGGTCGCGTCCTTGGGGATTCTTTCTACATACCAGGGGGGCAGTGCTGATGGTGTTGGTCCCAAATAGAGCAGCTTGCGGCCCCGCCCCTTGCAAACTTGGGGTATCTGGTCGCTGTAACCATAGCTCATCCGAACGTGGCCTGAGACGAGATACGCGCGGCTACTATCAGGGTGTCGGCACGCCGGGAGGTCTTGCTGGACTTGTTTTACCATTGTCGAAATGTCTTGTGCACCAGGATGCCGAGCCTGATCGGATTTCCCTAAGATAAGGGGTGATGATATTATATTTATCACTTCAGCTGATCGTGAGAGCTCGTGATAGGCTAAGTTGGGACACCCCTGCAGGGTAATGATCTTTCGAGAGCCGTGCCCGCGGTTATGTGGCAAATTGGAATTTGTTAATGTCCGGTTGTAGAAAACTTGACAGAGGACCCGAAGTAAAACACACAATTGTGTGAGTAACCGTGACTGTCTCTTTTCACTTTGAGAAGAGAACATGGTGGGGTTATGTTTGACTCGTAGGTAGTTTAGGATCTTTAGCGATCACTACTAGGTTGCGACCGTTTGCGTAGATGCTCATCTTATTCTTGTACCCGTAAGTTAGCCACCATATATTTTGCTTAGCCGCTGCTGCAACCTCACCACTTTACCTCTTCCTACCTATTAAGCTTTGATATTCTTGTTACCCATGGTTATGGGATTGCTGAGTCCTCGTGGCTCACAGATACTACAACAACAGTTGCAGGTGCAGGTTTCCGATGTCTTGACGTGAGAGCGATGTGTCCTTTTATTGGAGTTCTTTCTTCTTCTTCTTCTTCTTCTTCTTCTTCAGTCTTGGGTTTGGTTCTGGGTCGGCAGCCTGGGATAGCAGATGGATGTCGTTGTGCTTTTCTTGTTTGCATTCGTAGTCGGATGCCTTGTATTGATGTTGTTGTATTCATGTGACTTGTATGTATTGTTGTATCCCCCATGTATGTATGTAATGGTACGATGTTATGATATCCATCTTGCTAAGCGCCCGAAATGCGGTTGTGCCCCAATCACGTAAGTGTCACGTGATCGGGATAGAATCGCATCTTGGGCCTGACAAGTTGGTATCAGAGCCTCGACCGACCATAGGATCCCCCTTGATTGATCGTAGCTTGGTCATTGTTGAGTCTAGCAGAAAACTTTTTCGGAGTCTAGTTATATCGGAGAGTAGGAATTCTTTTACTCCCCAGTCCCTTCGTCGCTCTGGTGAGGAATCTTGACGTAGGTGTTTTGAATTACCCCTCTTCCCCTTCAATTTTTTTAGGATCACGTGGTTAGTTTTCGTTCGTTGAGTCGTTAGTTCTTTCATCTGGTGCATCTCTCGTCAAGTGGATTCGACCCTCTTCTTCTTTGCAAGTGCAACCTCAGTTCTTTCAACCGGTGTTGTTTCACCTTCCGAAGTGGTCTTTCTTTTTCCCACCCACCCACCCTTTTTCTTCTCGGAGCCGGAGTCCTTAATCGAGTATCCATCCTACTCGTGTGAATCCTTTGCATTTTTTCCTCAGTTATTTTTCAACCGGTGAATTCTTGTCTAGCTCGTCATCATTCTTCTCTTTTTCTTCTCCGATGAATTCTCGTCTAGTTCGGCATACTTCATTTCTTTTCTTCTTCGGTGGATTTCAATTCAAGTTTTCCGGTGATGTTCATATTCTTTCATCGGCTCAAATGTTTCCAATTGGATGTTCACCTCTCGCCATTTAATTATTCCGGAGTTCCAAAGTAATCTAAGGATATTCGTCTGTCTTCTAATTAATTCGAGGTTGTCACCTCATTCGAGTCTTTCAATTGTTCCGGTGCATCATTTCTCATTCAACAATCCTTTTCAACGGTGTTTTCTCTTCGGTGGGCTCATAACCCACAGGTCTTTTTCCAGGATCTTACCCGACTCTTCTATTTTCCGGAGTGTTCCGAAATTCTTTCCAAGTGTGACATAAGTATGGATTCCATCAGTCGTATGCCTTCTCCATGATCGCTTTTAATTCTTTTCATCGGTGATTCAACCTTTCTTCATTTCGTTCATCCGGAGTATTTCATAAATTCTTTCTTTGTGTTCCTCCGAAGGCCATCATTTCAGAAGATTTCTTCGTTCTCAGTTTTCAACTTCGTCCTCCAAATATTCTTCATTGATGCCTCTTCGCTCGTCTCACATTCTTCCGGTGCTTGTTCAAGTATTCTTTAATCAGTTTGCGATCTCTTCATTCTCGTCTTCCAATTTTCCCCAAGTGCTTTATTCTTCCAGCGATTCATTCTTTTGTATTCACTCAATATCAATTTTTACGGTGGTTTGTACTCTTTCATCAGTTAATTTCAATTCTTCACGGTGGCTTGTCCTCTTGCATCGTTCAATTTCATTCCTTACGGTGGTCATTCTCGTTCTTCACTTGATTTTAATTCTTCCCGGTGGTTCGTTCATTTTCTTCACTCGGCTTTATTCTTATGGTGATTCGCTCAAGAATTCTTTTCGGTGTGATCATATCAATTCATTCGTTCATTCCAATCCTACCGGTGTTCCATGAAGATTGTCGCAAGTTCGTGATATATTCTTTTTTTTTAAATCAATTTCATCGAGAATAAGTGATATGCGAATCCATTGCTTTCATCAATTTAATTGATGGAGGAGAAGCATAACATAATTCTTATTCTTTTCCATCAAGTTGATTAATTCCTTCCTTGGGAGTTTATTCTGGACGAATAAATTCTAGTTCCAAGTGCTTTAATCTTTTGTTCCCCGGAGTTCAAAGTTTTTCTCGGCTATCTCGTCGAAACCTGTCTAAATCATCGCAAGGCTTATTCTTATTCTTTAATCCTTCACTTCTATATATCATCATCCTTTTCGTTACCGGAGTTCTTCATGGTGGTTCTTCATCATTTAATTCATTCTTCTATTATTCATCAAATTCTTTTGGATCAAGCTCAAGCATTATTCTTTGGTGTCCCGAGATGCAAATAATTCTCCATATTCTTTTGAAGTGGAGTTTTGGAATTCTTCATTCTCAGATAGTCCTTTCTTTTAATTACGGTGGTAATTCACCTCAAGCTTTGAGATGTTTTCCATAAGCCCACATCAAGCTTATTCATTTCATTGTTGATTTTCCATCAACTCCGTTCAACCCTTCTTTGTAAGGATGCTCTTTCAAATTCAGTTGTGGGAGAAGTTGTCATTTCCTTCTCAGTTCATTTCTTTCATTGATCTATATTCTATTCTTTCATTCTAGAGGCATTGTCTTGTTCATTCGTCATGTTTTTATTCCTTCTTTTCAAGTTCTTGTTCCATTCCATTCTTGTTCAACCGATGTGCTATTCCTTTCAGTTTCAGCCGGGGTGCTACCAAAATTCTTTTGTTCGAATCCTTTTCTATCTCTTCTAACCAGAGTGGTTTCGAATTAATTCTTGTTCCTTCAACTCATGCTTCATATCCTTATCCTCTTGGTTCTCGTCTTATGCCTTGTTGCCTATTTTACCGGAGCTTCTCAATGTCGTTTTTCTCCGTTGTGTTCTTTCTTTTGAGTTGTTCAACCTCTCAAGCTTCGGTGGTTTCACCTCTTTTGTCCTCGAAGAACGTTGTTCTCCTTTTTCTCTCCCATCTCGTTCCTAAGATCTCGGGACGAGATCTCTTGTTAGTAGGGGAGTGTTGTGACACCTCGAGACCGGTGCGCCAGGTGTCAGCCAGTTATTTGTTGTCGTTGCCATGTCATCTGCTTGAGTGTTGCATCTTGCCATGTCATCATGTGTGTTGCATCATCATGTTTTCAAAACTTGCATCCGCCCGAGTCCCCTCGTCCTTTCCGTTGTCCGTTCCGAGCCAAGACACACTCACACGCGCCCGTGGCGCCTCTGAATATTTATTTTATGAGTGGCCAAAAAACGTTCTTGGAATGGGTTGAAACTTGGCATGTGGTTTTATTTTCGTGTAGACAGGCCGCCTGCCAAATTTCATCGCATTCGGAGCTCGTTTGATAGCCCAACGGATATATATAGCGGCACTAGTCGCCGGTTTAAACGTCGGACGTTTTCGGTCTCCGAAAACCTCCGCGGGCTTCTTCTCTTCTCTCCCCAACCCCTCCTACACAGCCCACTAACCTCCCCTAGGCCCATCCTAACACCCCTCGCGATCGGATCCATCGGATCGCGATCGGAAGGTCCAAAAACCCCTCCTAACCCGTCAAACCCTAACCCTGTCTATAAAAGGAAGGCTAGACCTTCCTAATATGGCTCATTCCCCCCTTCTCCTCTTTTTTCGCGCCACCCAATCAGTCCCGCCGCCACCTGAGCCTTACAGCGCCTCTCCCCTCGAAATCCGCCGCCGGCTGGTCGCCACCCGCCACTTGTCGCGCTGCCATAGGTCCACTTCAACCGCAGGCCGCCCGCAGCCAGTGGTTGTGCGCCATGTGGCACCCTCCAAGTCATCCCCAGAGCCCCCGCCGCCGCGGCACTCTAGAGCCCGCGCCAGGCCCGCCCAGGTCGCGAGTGGGCCGCCGCGTCTGCGCTCCCGAGCCCCGAGCCCCCCGTCTGCGCTTCCTCGCCCGCTCGATCTGTTCCGGCGGGAGGCCGAGCGCGTTGACCCCGCCGCCGGCGCCTTCCACGAGGTCGCCCCCGTCGCCCCTCTGCGTCGCCAAGCACCGCCGCAGCCGGAGTCTTCCACGAGCTCACCGCTGTTGCCTCATCAGCCTCAGTCGCCGGTAACCGCCCTAGCAGCTCACCAGAGCTCCTCCTCCGGCCAGAACGGAGCCCCGCCGCTGCCGGCCTCCTGTCGTCCTATGGATCAGGCCGGATCCGCCTCCGCGACCCGCTCCGCGTTGACCCTCTCACTACGAGTGGACCCGGATCCACAGTGCCCGATCCGCTTCGTTCCACTATGACGCTGCCCGTGAACCCCAGCCGCCAGAAGTGTCCGCCCCACTTCGGACATGTCTGTTTCCCGAGGTTGCCCCTTTTCCCACTAAGTCCCAGAAAATGCATATAATGTTGCATCTTTGCATAGTGATAACTTTTTGTGTGTATGTCCAAATTGAGTGTATGATATGTCAAAATGATCGTGGTGATGTGTTCTACACTTTGTTCCATTGTGCCATGCTTGTTTGACTTCATCTAGATGCTCCAATCTCTGTTGAAAGAGTGCTACTTGATATAAACTACTGCTACTATTTATTTTCATGCCATGTTTGAGATGTGATAACTTGGTGCATGTTTATCCAAATGAAGCAAATGAGATGTCAAAATGTTCATTATGAAGTGTACTACATGATGGCTGCTGTAGCTTGCTTGTTTGAGTCCATATTGCCATGTTAATCTCTGTTGCAAAAGTGCATGTGGCTGTTAGGTTTTGTAACTTGTTACGAGATGCCTAGTTGAGGAGCTCGTTGCTATTGTTGTGTTTGTCCCCATGTCACATGCCTAGATGTTTTAGAATCTCCATCATGTGTTCTTTGCTGTAGTGCATTTATCTTTCCATGATATTCCTTGTGTTGATTTAAACATGCTCGCAAACATGCCATGCTAATGTTACTGTTTTAACACTTAGTGAAATTTCACTAAGTCTGGAATATGTCTTATCTTGATGCTATGTTTGCTTGATGTCCTAGGCAAATCCATGTAAGTTTTGGGGTGGCCATTGATCATTCCTTGATGTACATCTTATTGTCTATCCATCCATTCCCTCACTTGGTCATATGGTGTAATGCCCAGGATGGGACTATATCTCCTACGTGTCGAGGCGCGACTTAGAGACATAACCCCATGCTGGAATGATCGCAAGTTTGGTATCTTTGCACAACTCATGTAAAAATGGGGATGTAAACTGAAAAGATAGTTGGCTTACACTCGCCACGTCACACAAATACATTACATGTCCAAATCATCATTCGATAAAACATCATAGCCCATCTACGGGTAAAATCCAAATGACAAGATACCAAACATAATTTAAATCCACAGGTCTAGATCAAATCCTAGTAGAAGAACCACTACTGATCAGTCAGATAGTTCACGTAGTAACGGCTACGCTCCTCGTCGTACTCCCAGTCTAGCTCAGTGCCATCACCAGTGTAACTCACCATCGTACCTGCATCTGGTGTTTTGAAGTAACTATGAGCCACAGAGGACTCAGCAATCCCGTTCCTGGGTTACACGACTATTTAAGCCTTGGGTGTGGAACAAGGCTGAAGAAAGAATAAGATTAAGTGGTTGCAGCAGCACTAGCCTAGCTTACGTTTACGAGAGCGAGAAGAGAAGGTGCCTCGGTCGAGAGATGATCACTAAGTGATCCTAACTAAAGCCAGTCAAACATAACCCCACCGTGTTCATCTCCCGAAACCCTTTTGGAAAATGACAGTCACGGTACACACGCTGGTAGTGTATTGGAACATGGTGTCAAGTTTTCTACAACCGGATATTAACAAGCTCCCATCTGCCACATAACCGCGGGCACGGCTTTCGAAAGTTCATAACCCTGCAGGGGTGTTCCAACTTGGCCCATGACAAGCCCACGATCCGTGGAGTCGCAACTCCAAATGTGGGAAGACTCGAGTATTCTCGGAATCCCGTGCTCAAGATACTCCGAACTAAGGTAAGGATAATCCAGCAAATCCTCCCGGCATGTCGACACCCTGACAATAGCCGCGCGTATCTAGTCTCAGGACACGACCGGATAGGTCAGCCTACAGGTATATACCAATCCTCAAGTTCCCTCGGGTGGCCCCGCAGTCTGCCTAGTTTGGACCAACACTCATGTGGAGCACTGGCCCAGGAGTTGTTAATTAAGAACTCGGGTTTGCAAGACCCTATGCAAGTTTTATTAGTTATTAGGCGAATAGTACCAATGTTGGGACTTGCTGGAAAAGACTTAGCACTTAGCGGTTTATCGAGGGAGTCCCATAACCCCAACCGTGTGAGGAACGCATAATCAAGGAACATAACACCGGTTTATACGGTTCCTGACGGCATGAGTGGAACAAATCACCAAGCAAAAGGCTTAGCCTTCCACCCATTGCCAATATATAGATGATTTCATTTTAAGCATTTATATAGTGTGATATAACCCAACAAAAACTTCAACATGAAGCAAGCATCTTCAATCTTCACCTGCAACTAGCAATGCGATAAGAGGGGCTGAGCGAAGCGTACTTAGCCATTCAACGGTTTGCCTAGGTAGGGTGATTAGACAGGATCATGGTTACAATAGGAGGCTGGCAGGAAAACATGGGCATCGAGGCAAAGCTATAGATCGAGACTCCTAGCAATAGGCAAAGATAGTAATGTTATCGGGGTTCGGTCATCTTGCCTGAAGAGTTGTCGTTCGGATCGTAAGAGGGGTCCTCGTGCTCAACCTTGGTAGTAACCTCGTGCTCGTACTCGTACTCGGTCTCAGCTTCCGGCTCTAATCAACACAACCACACAAGGCACGAATCAACAAGATGCAATGCGCACACAAAAATGATGGATGCATGACTTATGTACTATGGGAGCACACGGGGCATGACAAGATGCGAACACGCAAAATGCTTCAAAACAAGATAACAATAGGATATTATAAATCTACATGAAAAATCACACAAGTTTCATATAGGACTTGCTGCAATCGGAGCTACGGGCTAAAAGTTACACACAAAACAATAAACATGCGAAAACTGAAAATTACAGCAACATAGTAACTTTAGGGCAAGAAATAATTAAGATACAACACTCAAACATCATGGCAAAGAGCATGGACACAAACTAGACATATCCTACAGCAAATAAGTCCATTGGAGCATCCCCAAAGGAGCCACGGATCAATAGCAACAAGCTTGGACATATTGAACTTGACAACAAAATCCTGACAGCAGTAATTTATTGCAACTTTGCAGCAAAAGTTAAATATGCTACAGCCACTCAAATAAGCATGTGAGAGCATGAATGGATAGCCAACAATATGTACAACAAGGAATCATCAATAGTCACCCCAAAACTATCATGGATTGGCCTGGAACAACAAGCAAACATGGCATCTGCAAACTACAGATTCCAGACTTTGTGAAATTTCACTAAGTGTTGAAACTGCAGTTTCATCATGGCATCTTTGAGAGCAAGTTTAAGTCACCTCAAAACTAAACATGGCAAGTGGTAAGCACCACATCAAAGTACATATGATGGTGATTCCAAAACACCTAAGCATGCATCAAGTGGACAAACACAACGATAGCAATGAGCTCCTCAAGTTGCCATCTCATAACAAACTTAATAACTTAACAGCCACATAGCACTTTGCAACGGATATAAACATGGCAAGATTAATTCTATCATGCAAGCCTAGGCATTCAACATGTAGAGCATGACAAGACGAACACGTGGACATCTCATTTGCATCATTTGGATAAACATGCTAAAAGTTATCACATTGCAAAGGTGACATGAAAAACAACACTAACAGCAGTTTACAGCAATATGCACTCTTGCAACAGATTTTTAAGCATCTAAGTGATCACAAACATGCATGGCACAATGGAATGAAACATAGTACATGTCTCCACGAACATCTGGACATCTCATTCACTCAAATCGGAGCATCACACACAAAGTTATCATCATTTGAAACTAGCATCAGAAACACAAACATCTACAGACTTAGCAGAAAAAGAGGCTACCTCCGGGTCAACAAAAGTCAACACGGACGGCAGGCTGACGGATCGGCCGGATCGGACCCGCGGGGAAGCGGATCGGGCGGAGGGCGGAGCGGATCGGGCTAACGGGTCCCGATCTGGGCCCGTTAGGGTTCGGCTAGGGGATCGGGTCACCCCGATCTGGAACTGCTATGGCAGCGGCTGGCCTCGCCGCTGGATGGGCCCGTGAAGAGGATCGCACCTCGGTCTGGGGCGGTCTGGCCTGGCGACCGAAGGCGCGGAGGCCAGGAGCGGCGCGGGCCCGCGGGTGGTGGCGGCTGGGCCGGCCCGCCTGGAGCTGGCGGCGGTCGGGAGGCTGGCGCCTCGGCTGGTGATCGGGGCTGCGGCGCGTGGGCGGCTGGGCCCTGGCGGCCGAGCGGGCCGTCGGGGAGGTGGGCCGCGGGGAGGCCCATGGCTGGCGAGGGGCGACGGGGATCGGGCGATCCAATCGGGATCGACCCCGATCCAGGCGACGGCGGCGTTCGCGGATCCTGGCGAGCGCAGGGCCTGACGATGGAGGGAAGGCGGGGCGCGGTGGCCCGGCCGGCGGCGGAGGAGGGCCGGGGCGGTGGTGGTGAGGCAGCGGGTGGTGGTGAGGAGAGGACCAGTGGGTGAGGTGGAGGAGGCTCCGACGAAGGGTGGCGCGGCTCCGGCGAGGTATTCCGGCGGACTCTCCGGCGAGCTCCAACCGGAGTGGGAGGAGGAGGCTGGAGGTAGGAGATGAAGCTAGGGTTTCCTATATTTGGGGCACAAAATGAGGAAGGTGGACAAATATATAGGCACAAGGAGCTAGGGTTGTCCAAATGACGTGTGGTTTTCGGCCACACGATCAGAATTGGATGGCCTGGATGAAGGGAGGGGTTTGGGCTGGTTTGGTGGGCTGTTGGAGGGGTGTCTTGGGCCTCAAAGTGGAGGCACTTTTAGCCCACGAGAATAACTGTTGGGGTAGCAAACGAGCTCCAAACGCGACGAGATTTGACAGGCGGGTTACACACACCAAAACAACAACACACGACAAGTCTCGCGCCAAACCGGTAACGTTACACGGCCAAACACCAAAGTAAGCCTACGGGACGCCACGGACACGTGAGGGAGCTCCGGAACGCGAAATGGACAACGGAGAGGAACGAGTGGGACCGGATGCAAACGACAACACAAATGCAATGCGATGCACATGACTACATGATATGAATGAAATGAACACACGCACACGAAAAAACGGCGAAAACCCAAAAGACAAAGAACCTGGAATGGAATAGATGAAGCCGGAGATATTATATATTGCCCAAAAGGGAAAGTAATACATCCGGGGCATTACAAACTCTCCTCCACTACAAAAAGATCTCGTCCCGAGATCTAGGACTGGAAAAAGGAAGGGTACTCGGAACGAAGATGATCTTCTCGTTCCCACGTAGCTTCTCGGTCGGTATGGTGTGACCACTTGACTTTCAAGAATTTGATGGACTTGTTGCGGGTCTTGCGCTCGGTTTCTTCGAGAATCGCAATGGGATGCTCTCGGTAGGACAAGTCTTGTTGAAGATCAATCTCTTCAAACGGAATCATGCGTTCAGGAGTCTTGAAGCATTTACGGAGTTGAGACACATGAAATACATCATGAACATTGGCGAAGTTGGAAGGGAGCTCAAGTTGATAGGCTAGATCGCCTCTTTTTCCAAGGATCTTGAAAGGCCCGACGTATCTAGGAGCAAGCTTTCCTTTGATACCGAATCTTTGGGTGCCTTTCATCGGAGAAACACGGAGATAGACATGATCACCAATGTTGAAGGCCAAATCACGATGCTTGCCGTCATAGTAGTTCTTCTGACGCAACTGAGCGGCCTTGAGATTCTCACATATGACTTTGCACATTTCTTCGGCTTCTGAGATCAAGTCATTGCCAAGAAGTTGGCGTTCACCTGTCTCGGACCAGTTGAGAGGGGTACGACACTTTCTAACATAGAGGATTTCAAACGGAGCTTTGCCTGCACTTGCTTGAAAGCTGTTGTTGTAAGAGAACTCGGCAAATGGAAGGCAATCTTCCCATTTCATGCCAAAAGATATGACACAGGCTCTGAGCATGTCTTCTAGAATCTTATTCACTCGCTCGACTTGACCACTAGTCTGAGGGTGAAATGCAGTGCTGAACCTGATCTTAGTGCCCATGGCGGACTGAAAGGAGTCCCAGAACTTTGAAGTGAACAAACTTCCACGGTCTGAGGAGATAACTTGAGGAATGCCATGTAAGGACACAATTCTGGAAGTGTACAACTCTGCCAATTAAGCTGCATTGATGGATTCTTTGACTGGAAGGAAGTGAGCGACTTTGGTAAGCTTGTCAATCACCACGAAGATAGAATCATTCCCTCTCTTGGACTTAGGAAAGCCAGTGACGAAATCCATTTCAATGTGGTCGAATTTCCACTCGGGAATCGGAAGAGGTTGGAGAAGACCGGCTGGACATTGATGCTCTGCCTTCACTCTTCTGCAGACATCACATTCATTCACGAATTGGGCAATCTCCCTTTTCATGCGTGTCCACCAGTAAGATTGCTTGAGATCTTGGTACATCTTGGAACTACCAGGATGAATGGAAAGGAGGGAATCATGTGCTTCTTCCATTATGAGCTTCCTGAGATCCCCTTTGGGAACAACGAGTCTGTCCTGAAAGAACAAGGTATCTCTCTCATCAACGCGATAGCACTTGTATTTCGGGTTACCCTTTGCAATACCATGTTTCACTTTCTGTACCATGGCATCACTGAGTTGGGCCTCACGGACCTGATCTTCCAAGGTAGGAGCAACTTGAAGATTTGCAAGAAAACCCTGCGGAACAACTTGGAGGTTGAGCTTCCTGAAAGCTTCACAAAGCTCAGGCTGGAACGGCTTGATAAGAAGGCTGTTGCAATATGCCTTTCTGCTCAAAGCATCTGCAATCACATTCGCCTTGCCAGGAGTGTATTCAATGCTGGGATCATACTCTTGGATCATTTCAACCCAACGAGTCTGGCGGAGGTTCAGATTCGGCTATGTGAAGATGTACTTCAAGCTCTTGTGATCGGTGAAGATGTCAACTTTTCTGCCCAACAACAGATGTCTCCACGTAATCAAAGCATGTACCACAGCTGCTAATTCAAGATCATATGTGGGGTAATTCTTCTCACTTGGCTTCAGCTGACGAGAAGTGTATGCCACAATTCTCTTGTCTTGCATAAGCACACCACCAAGAACTTGAAGAGAAGCATCACAGAATACTTCGTAGGGCTTGGACTCATCTGGAGGAGTAAGAACTGGAGCAGAGACGAGCTTTTCTTTGAGAGTTCTGAATGCCACTTGACAATCTGGAGACCTGTATTACTTGACATTCTTCTGCAGCAAGTTGGAAAGAGGCTTGGCAATCTTGGAGAAGTTCTCAACGAACCTTCTGCAATAGCTGGCAAGACCAAGAAAGCTTTGAAGTTGCTTGACGTTCTGAGGAGCTTCCCAGTTGACAATTGCTTCAACTTTCTCGGGGTTTACCGCAATACCGTCAGCGGAGATGATATGGCCCAGGTACAAAACCTTATTGAGCCAAAATTCGCACTTGGAGAACTTGGCATAGAACATATGTTCACGGAGTCTGTCGAGAACGAGACGGAGGTGCTTTTCGTGATCTTCTTCATTTTTGAGAAAACCAAAATATCATCCAGATACACAAGCACAAACTCGCCGGTGTAGGGGTTGAAGATGTAGTGCATCATTCTCGAGAAGGTAGGTGGAGCATTGGCGAGACCAAAGGACATGACTGTATATTCATATGAGCCGTAGCTCGTCCTGAAGGCAGTCTTGTGGATATCTTCCTCGCGAATGCGAATTTGGTGATAGCCCATTTGGAGATCGAGCTTAGAGAACACTTTAGCTCCTTTGAGCTGCTCGAACAGTTCGTTGATGTTGGGGAGCGGATACTTGTTCTTTATTGTCTTCTTGTTCAATGGCCGGTAATCAACGCAGAGACGATCCGTGCCATCCTTCTTCTTGACAAATAAGACACCACATCCCCAAGGAGATGTACTAGGCTTGATCAGACCCAAACGTTCCTGTTCATCAAGCTGCTTCTTCAACTCCTTCAATTCTCCAGGAGAGAGCTTGTACGGACGCCGGCATCCTGGCTCAGTACCCGGCTCGAGTTCAATGACGAATTCCACCTGACGGTGTGGAGGCATGCCTGGAAGTTCTTCAGGAAAGACGTCTTGGTATTCGTTAACCACCGGAATTTGAGAGATGGCATTAATCTCGCCCTTATCATTGAGAGAGAAAAGCCTGATAGTGTTATCCCTGGCGGCGAAGATAATCACATCTTCATCAGGATGAGTAATCTTGACTTCCTTCTGTGCACAATCAATTTGAGCATCATGCTGAGAAAGCCAGTCCATCCTGAGGATGAGGTCAATGTCAGAATTGCCAAGAACCACCGGATTAGCCAGAAAGCGATAATCACCCATGCGAATAGATACATTCGGATCCTTCAAGTTGGAAGTCATGTGCTTGCCCGGAGAAATAATTGACAACTTCTTATCCAGAAATACCGAAGTGAAATTATGCTTGGTGAAGAATGGCCTTGAAATGAAACTTAGAGATGCACCAGAATCAAATAATACTTTTGCAGGAAAAGAGTTCACTGAAAGGTTACCAATGATCACATCAGAAGAATTCTCCGCTTCAGCTGCATTCATCAGATTCACCCTTGCATGCTTGGGATCATGCTTGACAATAGTGGTACCGACAGGTGGAGGAGGCGGAAGGCGCCTTGGGTTGTTGCACTTGTTGGAATAATGACCCTTCTGGCCACACTTGTAGCAAGTCACCTCAAAAAGTGGACGAGTAGGAGGAGCACTTAGTCTTGGAGCTTGGAACTGCTGCTTGGACTGCTTGTTGGAGTTGGGTGGGTGGGAGAAACCACGACCACCAGCATTCTTGTTGTTGTTGGAGATGTTGTAAGGAGCTCGAATCACTGGAGGAGGAGGAAGCCAAAATTTCTGTTGTTTCGCGGCCACTTGAGAAGATGAGGAGGAGTGAACGACATCTCGAATCCTCTTTTTGGAAGCCTCCATCTTGAGCTGGGCTGCCTCTTGTTTCAGCGCCATGTTATAGAATTTGTCGAACTCATCGGGCTCGAACAAGGTGAGAGCAAGTTGAAGTTCATCCTTGAGACCTCCGCGGAACTGATAGATCTTGCTCTTGGCATCTGGTATGTCTTGCTTAGCATAGCGGGCGAGGTTTTGGAACTTGACATTATACTGGTAGACAGTCATAGAGCCCTGCTTCAGGTTGCGGAATTGCTCACACATACCCTCGATGACACTTGTTGGAATATGGTGAGAGCGAAAGTCCTTGCAGAAATCCTCCCAAGAGATCACACGACCTGGCCTGGAGTCTTTGTACTGCTGCCACCAGTCAGCTGCTTGGTCTTTGAGTTGGAAGGCTGCAAACTTCACATAGTCCTCTTCTCTTACGTTACTGCACTCAAAATGCTTTTTGATATCGGTGATCCAATCTTCAGCATCAAGAGGGTCGACACAGTAACTGAAAGCTTTTGGTTGATTGGCCAAGAACTGGTTGAGAGTAGCATGGTGCTGTTGGTTGAAGAAATTGCCTTGGTTCCCTGGAGCACCCTGATTAGCTTGATTAGCTTGCATCTGCTGCATCATCTGCATCAACATCTGGGTGTTCTGATTTGTAGTCTGCATAATCGCTCTCCAAGCCTCAGACGGAGGAGGAGGGGAAGGAGGACGATCTAGGACCTCTTCACCCTATGGGTTAGCGTTGGGAACTCGTTTCGGAGCCATCCTGAAAGAGATGCCCACGAATCAGCAATTGATTGAAAGAAGGTATAAGCTGAATCAACGGATTGAAACACAACATAGTCTTCACAATAATCATTCGAACAAGAGGAACGAATGAAATTCTCAGTTAAATGATAACATCAATCTTCGCGAGAAGCCACATAGGGGACAAAAGGTAAAATAAGAAAAAACAACAAGGTACAGATGGAAACAAACACAAGATTGGAGCTTCGTTCTAACATCTTTGTGCTGAAAGCTTATGAACGCGTTACGAAAGGATTTTGCAATCCCCGGATCAGCATAGCCAAGGACCCTTTAAGATGCAACTCCCGATCGGAACATCGGTCATAAAACCACTTCACTCAATGTAGAACCCCGAACTCGCTAACCTTCATTCGTTGGAAGAATGCCTACGATCTACTAGATAAACCCACCTATTAATTTCCGAAAGTTTCCAGTTATGCAATCAGGTGTTGGGGATACAGGGGAAGCACCGCGCAATCAAATCTAATCCTACATCCAGCTGTATCCATCCTTCAACACATAACCAGTCTTTCTCGGAAACCGTCTACCTCGGACCTTCGAAAAGCATCCACTATAACAAGCTATGGCAATACTCCCGAACTACCTCCTCAGTACTGGGTGATGTCGGGGTTATCTTGCCACTAACCGTATAGGAGAGATTTTCGATGTCGACCGTCTTAAGTATTTAGTACTGCCGCGATATGCTTGTGACGACAATACCCCGAAGCTCAACTCCCCGGGACACTGCCACAACCCCTAATGTCAGGAGGCATTGAGAACAATATTCTCGTCACAAGAACATCGAAACAATCCCACAATACTCGCGAGATTCCTAAAAAAAATTGGTGCAATTTTTGAAAGTAGAAGAGGCAAGAGTAGACGTCAGGAGTCCTCACCAGACAGAAAAGGGATGAGAAGCAAAGAAATCCTACTCTTCGATATAATATAGGACTCAAAATATTTTCAATGTGTGCCTAGACTCGACCGCCAACGATTCGATCAATCAGTGGGGGCTTCTAGGTCGGAGAAGGCTCTGAATACCAAATTTTAATGCCCAGGATGGGACTATATCTCCTACGTGTCAAGGCACGACTTAGAGACATAACCCCATGCTGGAATGATCGCAAGTTTTGTATCTTTGCACAACTCATGTAAAAATGGGGATGTAAACTGAAAAGATAGTTGGCTTACACTCGCCACGTCACACAAATACATTACATGTCCAAATCATCATTCAATAAAACATCACAGCCCATCTAAGGGTAAAATCCAAATGACAAGATACCAAACATAATTTAAATCCACAGGTCTAGATCGAATCCTAGTAGAAGAACCACTACTGATCAGTCGGATAGTTCACGTAGTAACGGCTACGCTCCTCGTCGTACTCCCAGTCTAGCTCAGTGCCATCACCAGTGTAACTCACCATCATACCTGCATCTGGTGTTTTGAAGTAACTATGAGCCACAGAGGACTCAGCAATCCCGTTCCCGGGTAACACGACTATTTAAGCCTTGTGTGTGGAACAAGGCTGATGAAAGAATAAGAATAAGTGGTTGCAGCAGCACTAGCCTAGCTTACGTTTACGAGAGCGAGAAGAGAAGGTGCCTCGGTCGAGAGATGATCACTAAGCGATCCTAACTAAAGCCAGTCAAACATAACCCCACCGTGTTCATCTCACGAAACCCTTTCGGAAAATGACAGTCACGATACACACGCTGGTAGTGTATTAGAACATGGCGTCAAGTTTTCTACAACCGGATATTAACAAGCTCCCATCTGCCACATAACCGCGGGCACGGCTTTCGAAAGTTCATAACCCTGTAGAGGTGTTCCAACTTGGCCCATGACAAGCCCACGATCCGCGGAGTCGCAACTCCAAATGTGGGAAGACCCGAGTATTCTCGGAATCCCGTGCTCAAGATACTCTGAACTAAGGTAAGGCTAATCTAGAAAATCCTCCCGGCGTGTCGACACCCTGACAATAGCCGCGCGTATCTAGTCTCAGGACACGACCGGATAGGTCAGCCTACAGGTATATACCAATTCTCGAGTTCCCTCGGGTGGCCCCGCAGTCTGCCCAGTCTGGACCAACACTCACGTGGAGCACTGGCCCGGGGGTTGTTAATTAAGAACTCGGGTTTGGAAGACCCTATGCAAGTTTTATTAGTTATTAGGAGAATAATACCAATGTTGGGACTTGCTGGAAAAGACTTAGCACTTAGCGGTTTATCGAGGGGGTCCCATAACCCCAACCGTGTGAGGAACGCATAATCAAGGAACATAACACCGGTTTATACGGTTCCTAACGGCATGAGTGGAACAAATCACCAAGCAAAAGGCTTAGCCTTCCACCCATTGCCAATATATAGATGATTTCATTATAAGCATTTATATAGTGTGATATAACCCAACAAAAACTTCAACATGAAGCAAGCATCTTCAATCCTCACCTGCAACTAGCAATGCGATAAGAGGGGCTGAGCGAAGCGTACTTAGCCATTCAACGGTTTGCATAGGTAGGGTGGTTAGACATGATCATGTTTACAATAGGAGGCTGACAGGAAAACATGGGCATCGAGGCAAAGCTATAGATCGAGACTCCTAGCAATAGGCAAAGATAGTAATGTTATCGGGGTTCGGTCATCTTGCCTGAAGAGTTGTCGTTCGGATCGTAAGAGGGGTCCTCGTGCTCAACCTTGGTAGTAACCTCGTGCTCGTACTCGTACTCGGTCTCAGCTTCCGGCTCTAATCAACACAACCACACAAGGCACGAATCAACAAGATGCAATGCGCACACAAAAATGATGGATGCATGACTTATGCACTATGGGAGCACACAGAGCATGACAAGATGCGAACACCCAAAATGCTTCAAAACAAGATAACAATAGGATATTATGAATCTACATGAAAAATCACACAAGTTTCATATAGGACTTGCTGCAATCGGAGCTACGGGCTAAAAGTTGCACACAAAACAATAAACATGCGAAAGCTGAAAATTACAGCAACATAGCAACTTCGGGGCAAGAAATAATTAAGCTACAACACTCAAACATCATGGCAAAGAGCATGGACGCAAACTAGACATATCCTACAACAAATAAGTCCATTGGAGCATCCCCAAAGGAGCCACGGATCAATAGCAACAACCTTGGACATATTGAACTTGACAACAAAATCCTGACAGCAGTAATTTATTGCAACTTTGGAGCAAAAGTTAATATGCTACAGCCACTCAAATAAGCATGTGAGAGCATGAATGGATAGCCAACAATATGTACAACAAGGAATCATCAATAGTCACCCCAAAACTATCATGGATTGGCCTGGAACAACAAGCAAACATGGCATCTGGAAATTACAGATTCCAGACTTAGTGAAATTTCACTAAGTGGTGAAACAGCAGTTTCATCATGCCATCTTTGAGCGCAAGTTTAAGTCACCTCAAAACTAAACATGGCAAGTGGTAAGCACCACATCAAAGTACATATGATGGTGATTCCAAAACACCTAAGCATGCATCAAGTGGACAAACACAACGATAGCAATGAGCTCCTCAAGTTGCCATCTCATAACAAACTTATTAACTTAACAGCCACATAGCACTTTGCAACGGAGATAAACATGGCAAGATTAATTCTATCATGCAAGCCTAGGCATTCAACATGTAGAGCATGACAAGACGAACACGTGGACATCTCATTTGCATCATTTGGATAAACATGCTAAAAGTTATCACATTTGCAAAGGTGACATGAAAAACAACACTAATAGCAGTTTACAGCAATATGCACTCTTGCAACAGATTTTTAAGCATCTAAGTGATCTCAAACATGCATGGCACAATGGAATGAAATGTAGTACATCTCTCCACGAACATCTGGACATCTCATTCATTCAAATCGGAGCATCACACACAAAGTTATCATCATTTGAAACTAGCATCAGCAACACAAACATCTATAGACTTAGCAGAAAAAGAGGCTACCTCCGGGTCAACAAAAGTCAACACGGGCGGCGGGCTGACGGATCGGCCGGATCGGACCAGCGGGGAAGCGGATCGGGCGGAGGCCGGAGCGGATCGGGCTAACGGGTCCCGATCTGGGCCCGTTAGGGTTCGGCTGGGGGATCGGGTCGCCCCGATCTGGAACTGCTTTGGCGGCGGCTGGCCTCGCCGCTGGATGGGCCCGTGAAGAGGATCGGGCCTCGGCCTGGGGCGGTCTGGCCTGGCGATCGAAGGCGCGGAGGCCAGGAGCGGCGCGGGCCCGCGGGTGGTGGCGGCTAGGCCGGCCCGCCTGGATCTGGCGGCGGTCGGGAGGCTGGCGCCTCGGCTGGCGATCGGGGCTGCGGCGCCTGGGCGGCTGCGCCCTGGTGCCCGAGCGGGCCGTCGGGAAGGTGGGCCGCGGGGATTCCCAAGGCTGGCGAGGGGCGACGGGGATCGGGCGATCCAATCGGGATCGACCCCGATCTAGGCGACGGCGGCGGTCGCGGATACTGGCAAGCGTAGGGCCCGGCGAAGGAGGAAAGGCGGGGCGCGGCGGCCCGGCCGGCGAGGTGGCGGCGCCGGCCGGCTGCGGAGGAGGGCCGGCGCGGCGGTGGTGAGGCGGCGGGTGGTGGTGAGGAGAGGACCGGCGGTTGAGGTGGAGGAGGCTCCGGCGAAGGGTGGCGCGGCTCCGGCGAGGTATTCCGGCGGACTCTTGATACGTCCAAAACGTATCTATAATTTCTGCTTGCTCCATGCCACTTTTGGGTGATATTGCTATGATATGCATACACTTCCATACACTTTTGATCATATTTGGACTAACTTACTAATCCAGTGCACCCCAGTGCCAGTTTCTGTTTTCGGCTGTTTTTGTATTTCAGGTTTTCACGTTTCGAGAACTGCCCAGAAAAATCCAGAAAAATTATATAAAAAATCAGCGAACCGGAAACAACACTGCGTCCGAAGGGCAGCCTTGGGGGGGCCACAGGGGCTCCAGGCGCCCTATGGGCGCGCCCCCCTGGGCCACGCCGGGGGGGCGCCTGGGCCCCCCGAGGCTCCCCCGATGCCCTACTTTGGCATATATTTAAAGGGTCCTCCGTAACCCTCAGAACAGGACTTCTTTTGGCAATACCATCTCTGTTCCGCCGCCACCGCCGCTTCCAAGATCGGGAGCACCAGGAGAACTTTTCCCGGCACCCTGCCGGAGGGGAGGATCACCACCGGGAGCTTCTCCACCACCATGGACGCCTCCCGGATGACTGGTGAGTAGTCTCCCTTGGACCATGAGTCCATGACCAGTAGCTATGTGATGTTCTCCTCCCGTTCTTGTGCTTCACTAATTAGTCCTCGTGAGCTGCCCTACATGATCGAGGCACCTATGTAATCCTTATGCTGTTGCTATGTTGAGTTTGCTGGGATCCGATGGATTATGAGATTATGTTCAGATTGATCTTGAGTAATATATTTGATTCACCTCTTTTATATTTTAGTTCATAAGTAATTCTTGCATGTTCTCCGTTGTTATTTATTGCTTTGGCCGAGTAGTAAGTAGTGACTCCAAGAGGGAACGTTATGCTCGATTGTGGGTTCATGCCCCTCGATGACTAGCTTGAGTGACAGAAACATGAGTCTAGGGGATGTGCTGTTGCCACAAGGGGGAAAACAACGGTGCTGGTGCCCGCGGGTGCAAGGATTGTTTACTTTACGCAAAGTTCTTTTAATGCAGTTGTCTGTTGCATTGAGTTTACACTATGGGTGGGAGTCGCAACTTAATACCAGCGAGATGTTCTGGATAGATATCTCAAGGTGGATGATTAGTAGTAGATATTGATGGATTTCGTTCTACTTACTTTGGCGTACCGCCCATGCTTTGAACCTCAACCTTTCTTGTAATGTAATCAGCATTGATTTGCGTTCGTGGTCATGTCAATTGCCCAGCTGTAATTTGTTTACCTCGCATAGCTGTTTTATCGTCTTTTGGGAGAGAGACATCACTAGTGAACCTCATGAGACTCCGGTCCATATTACCATTATTTATCACATCCACTATTTACTTTTCGCTATTTACTTACTAATGCAAAACACTATCTATCACTACTGTCATATTGCTTTTAACCCTTAGTGAACTACAAGGCTGGAGAGATTGACAACCTCTCTGTACTCGTTGGGAGCAAAGTTATTTGTATCTGTGTGCAGGTCCACGTTGATTGCTAATTGCGCCGTTAGCAATTGACACCTACTTGTTGAACCTAGGAGTCTCTGGGGATTCGATCCTTGGCATCTTTGCTAGGGGAAAACACTTCTACTTACTGCATCTTACACCTTCCACTTGGGGTAACCAACGAGGGGTTCGAGGCCCATCAAGGAGTATTTTCTGGCGCCGTTGCCGGGGACTCCACTCTTCAGGATAGGGGACTTGCATGCTATCTTTTACCTTTGCTTTTTAGTCTTGTTAGTTTACTTTCATTTTTGCTTTTAGTTCTTTTTATCAAAAATCACAAAAATAGTTATCTTGCTTGCTTGCTACTATGGGTTCTACCAAAAACACTAAATGGGAGGAGTACACCCCTACTTCCATTGCCCCACTTATCTCTGACGGGATTTACAAAAAAAATAAACCTTGTGATTACACTAGTTATGATGGAGAGTTATGCCCATGGCATGGTCTTCCAGGAAAAAAGTATGAGCCTCAGTTTAAAATTGCTCCTAAGCTTCCCGAAACTTGGGAAGATGTTCAAAATCTTATAATAGAGAGCGAATTAAACAACGAGGATGACACTACAATTCTGCCCACTAATGATAAAATTGATTTTGATAATTGTAGTATTTCAGAAGTTGTTGCCTTTCTACAAGGAATGGCTAAGGATCCCAACACTAGCACGCTTAATCTTGCCTTCACAGAGCATATCACTAATGCTCTTATCAAAGCTAGGGAGGAGAAACTTAGAGTAGAAGCCTCCATACCTAGAAAGCTAGGAGATGGTTGGGATTCTATGATTAAACTTAAGATAAACAACTTCTCATGCTATGCTTTATGTTATATTGTAGCTAGTACTTCCATTATGCCCAAAAGACTATATGATATGCTTAAATTGAAATCTTTTGATTCTTGTTCTTTTGGTGATGCTCTTGTTGATTCTTCCATAAAGAAACCTTTGGGTAGGATCGACGATGTTCTTATTATTGTCAATGATAATTATGTGCCCGTTGATTTCACTATTATGGATATTGAATGTGATCCTTCATGTCCAATTATTTTGGGACGTCCCTTTTTGCGCACCGTTGGTGCTGTCATTGACATGAAAGAGGATAATATAAAATTTCAGTTTCCTCTCAAGAAAGAGATGGAACACTTCCCTCGTAAGAAGGTCAAGTTACCTTTTGAGTCCGTTGTACGGGCTAGTTATTCTTTTACTCTTGATAAAACTTGATCTATGCATTATGCCTAGCTTAAAGGCATAAAAGAAAGCGCTTTTGGGAGGCAGCCCACATGAATAAATTTTTTGCTTTTGTTGTGTCTTGATGTTGTTTACTGCTGTAGCATCATCATTGTATCTTTGCTTTTCATATTTGTGCCAAGAATAGCCTCTGATTGCTAGAAAGTTCTAAAGTTGTGAGGTACTGTCCAGGAAACAGATTCTGTCCTTGGATAGAAAAATTCGTATAAAATCACCAGGTCACCTTTTTGGTCTGAATTTTTTCTACAACGTTCTCTATATAATTGTCTTTTGTGCGTCAGTTCTGAGTTTTTTGATTTGAGTTGCAGAAGTATCCCGAACAGGTCAATTACTGCCTGCTGTTCTGTTTTTCACAGATTCTGTCCTGTTTTGCCTTACCTTCACTTTGCAAATTGAGAACTTGCTTTTTCTTTGCAAAAACCTTTTGGCAATCTTGAGAAACAGTAGAACTTCAAGAATATCCTTATTTCCAGCAAGTTATAATTATTTTATTAAGGGTACTAACCTCGCTAATCAGATTATGATGAGTTGTGTATGAAGGGAGTTTTCAAGTGTGTGAGGGAAGATGATAAAAATATTCAGGAGTGTCAAGCGCTCAAGCTTGGGGATGCCCCCGTGCACCCCCAAGAAATATTCAAGGAGACTCAAGCGTCTAAGCTTGGGGATGCCCCCCGTGCATCCCCTTCTCCATCAACATTATCAGTTCGTCTTTCGTTCCACTATATTTTTAACACTTCATATGTTATGTGCTATGCTTGGAGCGTCTTGCTTTTAGTTCTCTTTTTAGTTTTTCATAACGAGTCGGAACCCAGCATTCCTTTATGTGGGAGAGAAACACGCTCCACCTCTACCTAGAACATTACATAGTGTGTTCTTTATCTTTTAATAGCTACTATCGTGCTCTGCTCTTAGTATTCATGCTTATCTTTTCAAGAGCTTTTATTTAGTTGGTTGCTTGAACTCTCTTTAATTACCATGCTCACCTTATTAAGAGAGTTTGCTTCCATTGCATGGGTTAATGTGTCTATGATAAAGATGCTACTTTCATGATGGTTCTTAGTAGTTCAGGTTTTCTTATGGTTAATCTCAAATAGCTGGGGGGTTCCCAATGTGTTATTGGAATACCAACTTGGTTTGTTTGCCTATGATGTGGTATGGTTTAGTAATATCTTCCTTCGAGAATTTATTTTGATTGACTTGGCGCATGCTCATGCATATTCAAGACTGTAAAGAAAGTCTTTTAAGCCTTGATGATCTTTTGTTTCTAAGTAGCGATATAACTACCATGCCTGATTCAATATTGCTTTGTCGCTCTGCATGATTATGACCGTCATTGCTCTCTTAGTTGGTCGCTCCCAGTCTTTTGCTAACCTCCACCTGCACTAAGCAAACTAACCATGCAATACATAGCTCATGGTAAAGTAGCCTAAAAACTATTGTGGTAAGAATATGTTGCCTATGTATCTTATTTCTTATGAGTTGCTTGCTGAGCGGTAACCATGTTTCTGGGGACGCCATCAACTGTCACACTTTTGTTGAATATCATGTGAGTTGCTATGCATGTTCGTCTTGTCTGAAGTAAGGGTGATTTACCGTGGGTTGAATTAATATGCATATTGTTAGAGAAGAACATTGGGACGCCAACCAAAGCCATGCATCATGGTGGAAGTTTTAGCTTGGACCTTAATCCTCAATCTCTCATGAGAATATGCTTATGCATTAAAGAGGAGTCCATCATCTATTTTCTATGTTGTCCCGGTATGGATGTCCTCAAGTTGAGATCTATCAAAAACGAGAAATCAAATGCGATCTATCTCCTTGGACCTTTGTACAGGTGGCATAGAAGTACCCCTTTGTTACACTTGGTTAAAACATATGCAATGCAATGATAACCCATGGGGATCCGAGCTAATTAGGACAAGGAGCGAGCACTATTGGTATTCGATGCATGAGGCTTGCAACTTATAAGATGTTTTATGCATGACACATATGAAGTACTACTACCGTTGACACAATTGCTTCCATGTTTTCAAATTAAAAAACTTTAGCACTTAACCTTTCTTTTACCTTTATGTTGAAGCACCAACTACTGAGAGCATGATTGTCATTCTGAGTGTAATGTGCATTGTCCCAAAGTAGCATTGTCTTTTGCATGATTGTGATATCGTTTATTCTGAAATGATTGTATCTAGTCATCACTTAAACCTTGAAGGTGCCCTTGCATTTATGTTTTGCATCACTAAAGGGGGCAAGCTAGATATCACTTTATCATATTTGCACGTCATGTTCATTGCAAATCTTTTTGATGTTTCAGTTTCATATTGTTAAACTTTCAGTCATTTGTGATTTTCTCTTGAGACAACTTAATTACTATAGAATCATTGTCTCTGTAAGCTTTTGTCATATGACTATGAGAAAGTCCTATATGGTTAATAGCATGTCACCACAGAAATTATTCTTGTTATCATTTACCTACTCGAGGACGAGCAGGAATTAAGCTTGGGGATGTTGATACGTCCAAAACGTATCTATAATTTCTGCTTGCTCCATGCCACTTTTGGGTGATATTGCTATGATATTCATACACTTCCATACACTTTTGATCATATTTCGACTAACTTACTAATCCAGTGCACCCCAGTGCCAGTTTCTGTTTTCGGCTGTTTTTGTATTTCAGGTTTTCACGTTTCGAGAACTGCCCAGAAAAATCCAGAAAAATTATATAAAAAATCAGCGAACCGGAAACAACACTGCGTCCGAAGGGCAGCCTGGGGGGCCACAGGGGCTCCAGGCGCCCTGTGGGCGCCCCCCCCCCCCCCCTGGGCCGCGCCGGGGGGGCGCTTGGGCCCCCCGAGGCTCCCCCGGTGCCCTACTTTGGCATATATTTAAAGGGTCCTCCGTAACCCTCAGAACAGGACTTCTTTTCGCGATCCCATCTATGTTCCGCCGCCTCCGCCGCTTCCAAGATCGGGAGCACCAGGAGAACTCTTCCCGGCACCCTGCCGGAGGGGAGGATCACCACCGGGAGCTTCTCCACCACCATGGATGCCACCCGGATGACTCATGAGTAGTCTCCCTCGGACCATGAGTCCATGAACAGTAGCTATGTGATGTTCTCCTCCCGTTCTTGTGCTTCACTAATTAGTCCTCGTGAGCTGCCCTACATGATCAAGGCACCTATGTAATCCTTATGCTGTTGCTATGTTGAGTTTGCTGGGATTCGATGGATTATGAGATTATGTTCAGATTGATCTTGAGTAATATATTTGATTCACCTCTTTTATATTTTAGTTCATAAGTAATTCTTGCATGTTCTCCGTTGTTATTTATTGCTTTGGCCGAGTAGTAAGTTGTGACTCCAAGAGGGAACGTTATGCTCGATTGTGGGTTCATGCCCCTCGATGACTAGCTTGAGTGACAGAAACATGAGTCTAGGGGATGTGCTATTGCCACAAGGGGGAAAACAACGGTGCTTGTGCCCGCGGGTGCAAGGATTGTTTACTTTACGCAAAGTTCTTTTAATGCAGTTGTCTGTTGCATTGAGTTTACACTATGGGTGGGACTCGCAACTTAATACCAGCGAGATGTTCTGGATAGATATATCAAGGTGGATGATTAGTAGTAGATATTGATGGATTTCGGTCTACTTACTTTGGCGTACCGCCCATGCTTTGAACCTCAACCTTTCTTGTAATGTAATCAGCATTGGTTTGCGTTCGTGGTCCTGTCAATTGCCCAGCTATAATTTGTTTACCTCGCATAGCTGTTTTATCGTCTTTTGGGAGAGAGACATCACTAGTGAACATCATGAGACTCCGGTCCATATTACCATTATTGATCACATCCATTATTTACTTTTCGCTATTTACTTACTAGTGCAAAACACTATCTATCACTACTATCATATTGCTTTTAACCCTTTGTGAACTACAAGGCCGGAGAGATTGACAACCTCTCTGTACTCATTGGGAGCAAAGTTATTTGTATCTGTGTGCAGGTCCACGTTGATTGCTAATTGCGCCGTTAGCAATTGACACCTAATTGTTGAACCTAGGAGTCTCTGGGGATTCGATCCTTGGCATCTTTGCTAGGGGAAAACACTTCTACTTACTGCATCTTACACCTTCCACTTGGGGTAACCAACGAGGGGTTCGAGGCCCATCAACTCTCCGGCGAGCTCCAGCCGGAGTGGGAGGAGGAGGCTGGAGGTAGGAGATGAAGCTAGGGTTTCCTATATTTGGGGCACAAAATGAGGAAGGTGGACAAATATATAGGCACAAGGAGCTAGGGTTGTCCAAATGAGGTGTGGTTTTCGGCCACGCGATCAGAATTGGATGGCCTAGATGAAGGGAGGGGTTTGGGCTGGTTTGGTGGGCTGTTGGAGGGGTGTCTTGGGCCTCAAAGTGGAGGCACTTTTAGCCCACGAGGATAACTGTTGGGGTAGCAAACGAGCTCCAAACGCGACGAGATTTGACAGGCGGGTTACACACACCAAAACAACAACACACGACAAGTCTCGCGCCAAACCGGTAACGTTACACGGACAAACACCAAAGTAAGCCTACGGGACGCCACGGACACGTGAGGGAGCTCCGGAACGCGAAACGGACAACGGAGAGGAACGAGTGGGACCGGATGCAAACGACAACACAAATGCAATGCGATGCACATGACTACATGATATGAACGAAATGAACACACGCACACGACAAAACGGCGAAAACCCAAAAGACAAAGAACCCGGAATGGAATAGATGAATTCGGAGATATTATATATTGCCCAAAAGGGAAAGTAATACATCCGGGGCATTACATATGGCTTGCTGTAGCTTATTTGTTTCTTGCTCCCAAGTTGCTATAAAATATTACTGTCAGGTTTTTATTGTCATGATCAAAATGTTGTAGCTTGTTGCTATTGATCCATGCCTCCTATGGAGATGCTCCAATGGAGTTGTTTGCTGTAGGAGATGTCTACTTCACGTCCATGCTTCTTGTCACCATGTTTGAGTGCTGTAGAGTATATATTTCTTGCTCCAAAGTTGCTATGTGGCTGTTAACTTCAGCTTGTTGTTATATCTTGTTTCATGTGTATCTTTTAGCCCGTTGCTCCGTTTTGAGCGTGCCTTATATGTAACTTGTGTGACTTTGCATGCAGCATCATATTATCATCTTGTTTACATGTTTGGAGTATGTTTGCTTGATGTTTGGGTCCATCTTGCACCATTTCCATGCTTAACTTGTTTTACTCATATCTTCTAGGCCGTAGCTCCGAATTCAGTGAACTTTATATGAAACTTGACTAGAATTTCGTGTAGATCATCATGGTGCATGTTAACCTGCTGTTCTAACAACTTGAACATAAGGGTTGTTCAGATCTGGACTAATTTCAAGTTATGCACATGACGGCTTACCGGGTTTGTTATATGTAGTTTCCGGCCTCATTTAAACTTGTTGACTTGTGTTGTTTTTGAGTGCTTCCTGCCTTTCCATGTTTTGCATCATATATAGACTTGTCTTGCATCATACTTGCTTGAGCATATTTTCATGTTCTTGTGTTGTTTTTCTGTGCTTCCTACCTTGCCATGTATTGCTTCCTGTAGAGACTGGTCATGCATCATACCTTGCCATGTATTGCATCATCTAGACTTGTGTTGTTTTTCTGTGCTTCCTACCTTGCCATGAATTGCTTCCTGTATAGACTTGTCATGCATCATACCTTGCTATGTATTGCATCATATATAGACTTGTGTTGTTCTCCTGTGCTTCTTACCTTGCCATGTTTTGCTTCCTGTATGGACTTGTAGTGCATCCTATGTAGACTTGTGTTGCATCATACTTGCTTGAGCATATTGTCATGTTCTTGTGTTATTTTCCTGTGCTTCCTACCTTGCCATGTTTTGCTTCCTGTATGGACTTGTAGTGCATCCTATGTAGACTTGTGTTGCATCATACTTGTTTGAGCAAATTGTCATGTCTCGTGTGGTGTGTTTACCGTGTTGCTTGCTTCTTCTCGTTAGTGCTTGTTCCGTTGCGTTCGTGAGGATTCGTTAGTCTACCCGTGGTTCTTCTTCAAGGCTTCTTCTTCGTCTTCTTCACGGATCCGTTCTTCTTCCGTGCGGGATCTCAGGCAACATGACCATACCCTTGGATTCCTTTACTATCATTGCCATGCTCAGTGTCTCGATGCTATCGTTACATGTCGCGCTACCCATCATTATTGTCAGCCTCTCCTTGTTGCCATGAAACATCTAACCTTTGACACCTTCCTAGCAAAAACCATTGTTTGGCTATGTTACCCGCTTGCTCATCCCCTCTTATAGCGTTGTTAGTTGCAGGTGAAGATGAAGATCGTTCCAGGTGGGAACTTGTTGTTGGAATATCACAATATCTATTATTATTATTAACACACCTATATACTGGGCATGGGTGGAAGGCTTGGACTTTTGCTCGGTGTTTTGTTCCACTCATGCCACCTTAGGCGCCAACATTATGTTCCTTGATTTTGTGTTCCTTACACGGTTGGGTATATGGGGACCCCTTGACACTTCGTCTTTGAATAAAACTCCTCCAGCAAGGCCCAACATTGGTTTTAATTTGCCTCATAATAACAACTTAACTAATTAATTAAAATTGCATAGGGGTCGCATCCCCGGGGATTCTTTCTACATAGCAGGGGGGCCAGTGCTGATGGTGTTGGTCCCAAATAGAGCAGCTTGCGGCGCCGCCCCTTGGAAACTTGGGGTATCTGGTCGCTGTAACCATAGCTCATCCGGACGTGGCCTGTGACGAGATACGCGCGGCTACTATCAGGGTGTCGGCACGCTGGGAGGTCTTGCTGGACTTGTTTTACCATTGCCGAAATGTCTTGTGCACCGGGATGCCGGGCCTGATCGGATTTCCCTAAGATAAGGGGTGATGATATTATATTTATCACTTCAGCTGATCGTGAGAGCTTGTGATGGGCTAAGTCGGGACACCCCTGCAGGGTTATGATCTTTCGAAAGCCGTACCCGCGGTTATGTGGCAGATTGGAATTTGTTAATGTCCGGTTGTAGAAAACTTGACAGAGGATCCGAAGTAAAACACACAACTGTGTGAGTAACCGTGACTGTCACTTTTCGCTTTGAGAAGAGAACACGGTGGGGTTATGTTTGACTCGTAGGTAGTTCAGGATCTTTAGCGATCACTACTAGTTTGCGACCGTTTGCGTAGATTCTCATCTTATTCTTGTACTCGTAAGTTAGCCACCATATATCTTGCTTAGCCGCTGCTGCAACCTCACCACTTTACCTCTTCCTACCTATTAAGCTTTGATAGTCTTGTTACCCATGGTTATGGGATTGCTGAGTCCTCGTGGCTCACAGATACTACAACAACAGTTGCAGGTGCAGGTTTCCGATGTCTTGACGTAAGAGCGATGTGTCCTTTTATTGGAGTTCTTTCTTCTTCTTCTTCTTCTTCAGTATTGGGTTTGGTTCCGGGTCGGCAGCCTGGGATAGCTGATGGATGTCGTTGTGCTTTTCTTGTTTGCATCCGTGGTCGGATGCCTTGTATTGATGTTGTTGTATTCATGTGACTTGTATGTATTGTTGTATCCCCCATGTTTGTATGTAATGGTATTATGTTATGATATCCATCTTGCTAAGCGCCCGAAATGCGGTTGTGCCCCAATCACGTAAGTGTCACGTGATCGGGATAGAATCGCATCTTGGGCCTAACACCAGATGACATAACAGTATAGTCATACAAGCCATACCTCGTAGTAAAAGCAGTCTGTGGGATATCTTGCTCACGAATCTTTAATTAATGATAACCAGAACGAAGATCAATCTTAGAAAACATAGTAGATCCCTCCAACTGGTCAAACAGAACATTTATCATAGGCAAGGGATACTTATTTTTAATGGCTACCTCATTCAGAGAACGATAATCAACACACATCGTCAAGGTCCCATCTTTCTTCTCCACAAACAAAACTGGATCTCCCCAAGGTGATGAACTTGGGCGAATAAATCCTTGTTCCTACAATTCCCTTATCTGCCTCTTCAATTCCTCCAACTCCTTAGGAGGCATTCTATATGGTCTCTTTGCAATAGGTCCAGTTCCTAGTATTAAACCAATAAGAAACTCAATATCTCTGCCTGGTGGCATACCTGGCAACTCCTCTGGAAACACATCTGGGTAGTCCCTCACAACTGGCACATCTTCCAGACTACCCCCCTTAAGAGAGTTCACCTGCACCTGATTATGCTTATACTTACATACATATCTGATCCTCTTACCTCCTGGTGCACTGAGAGTAATAGATCGACTGGCACAATCAATAAGATCCTTATATTTAGTCAACCAGTCCATACCCAAAATAATATCCAGACCTTGCGACTTCGACATAATCAAATCTGTAGGAAGTTCATGATTCCCAATAGACAGGTTCAACTGGTGACAACCAACACCTGCCATCATCTCAGCTCTTGGAGAACTCACTCTAATAGGCATACTAAGGGTTTTGGTTGGCAAGACTAGATGATTTATAGATATAATAGGGCCAAAGCTGTAGATATAAATTTATTCTACCCATATGCATATATGATCAAGGCAATATAAAGCATTAAAACTCAACAACGAATAACACAAACAAACAAACATACAATCAAGCACAATAACGGTAGTATATATATATATATATGTATATATAGTCGAATAATTTCGACGATATAAAATTTAACAAACAAACTAGCAATCAAGCAAACAATCTAGTATCTTCATACCACGAAAGTGGACATAATCAGATACGCTAACACGATAACTTTGCAATATAAAACAAGCATATATGGTAGTCTCAGCACTAGTTTCTACTTAACTGTTCAAGATACTTGAGGGGTGAACTAATAAACAGTAAAAAACTATAACTAGCTTATAAGATAATTTTCACTCCTATGGCTTATCTAATCCATTTTCTAGGGTCACGTCCTACAGTCAACACACTACTCAGATACCAGATTACAAGTGCATCATTTATTACAACGCATGATCCAGAGTATATAAAATAAAACAAGTTGCATAGATCATGGCTAGCTCTTATTCAATCACACAACGGAAAGTAGCAGAAAATAATGATGAGTCCCATCATAGCCCAGCTGGCGATGCTGAGTGCAGGCTCGCGACCCTAACGGTACCTTACTCCTCGTCTGAAAACCCTGCAACATGAGACGTTGTGGCCGTATAGGTCAATACATTGAATGTATTGGCAAGTTACATAGGAGAAGTAATAAAGCAGACCTACATGTATATGCATAGAACAACAAAGGAAGGCTTGGGGGTTTATTTTGCAGAAAGCTGATTTTGTCCTCATAACTACCTAATAGTCAATTTTTCATTTAGTTATTTCAATACTACAATTAAATACACAAGGTTGAGTTGGCAAAATCAACTCCAACCTACCCATTTATTAAGTTGCCCACAAATATTATTAAGTGTCACATCTGTCAAGATCATCCAACAACTGTAATGGCATAGTGGCTCAAAATATCCATAACCGGGGACACGACTAATCATGATTAGTTTTATTACTCTGCAGAGTTTTGTACGCTTTACCCACTGGACCCAATCCGAAGATTGAGACAAAGTCTTTGAAAGTGCATTATATCGACTAGAGGGGGAGTGAATATGCGTTTTTATGAATTCTTCACTGAGGAATTTGTGGGTGAGGAAATTCTTTAGCGAAGAACAACTTGCAGCGGAATAAGTACTCAAAAGTAAACATAGCAGAACATAAGCATGGTCATCATGATGAAATGAATACAAGCACGGAGTACAGAAAGCGTAAACACAGGATAACATAGGATGAAGACAAACAGGGTGAAGAAATTGAACTGAGGAAATTGAGAAAGTCTTCAGTCAAAGTCTTCAAACAGTTATGAACAAGCACACAACACAGTTATGAGGAAATGAAAGAGTTGAGGAAATAGAACTAGTAAGCTTGGTGAAGACAATGATTAGGTAGACCAGTTCCAACTATTGTCTCAGTTGTACGTCTGGTTGGAGCGGCTAGGTATTTAAACCTGAGGACACACAGTCCCGGACACCCAGTCCCGGACACACAGTCCAGGACATCAAGTCCTCACAGTATTCTCCTTGAGATAAGGTCACACAGACCTTGCCCAATCACTCGTGGTAAGTCTTCGGGTGACTTCCAAACCTTCACAAACTCGATCACTCGGCAATCCACAATTCCTCTCGGATGCTCTAGACCATGACACCTAACCGTCTGGAAGAAGCACAGTCTTCAAAGGTAACAAGCGTCGGATCCACACTTGATCAATCTCTTCAGTGATGCTCAATCACTTTTGGGTTTGTAGGTGTTTGGGTTTGGTTTTGGGTTTTTCCTCACTTGTTGATTTTCGCTCAAAGTCCTCGGAGGATGGGTTGCTCTTATGACAAGTGTCAGTTTCTCTCAGAGCAGCCAACCATCTAGTGGTTGTAGGGGGCAGCTATTTATAGCCAAGGGAGCAGCCCGACATGATAAGACATAAATGCCCTTTAATAATATGACCGTTAGTTGGGTAGATATTTTGGGACAGCTAGCGCGTAGCATAGCAACGGTCAGAAATTTGAGTATCAAATTCCTCAGGGCTATCATGTTCCTCACTATGTAGGCAATCCGCACTGGCGAATTCCTAACTCCTCAGTCAGAACAAATTCCTCATAGACCAGAAGAACTTCGTCTCTGTCACTGAAGAATATGACTGAACTGTATGAGATTTACAATGGCTTCACTCGAAGGGATTGGTAGGTGTAGGATTTTGAGTTGAGCATGACATGGAATTTTTTCCTTAGTATTTCCTCGGCCCCCTTTGACAGTACGGTGTTTCCTATGACTCCAGAAAGAAAAAATGAAAATACAAAAACAAAAGTCTTCACGCTTCACATTCCTCAAATGAGTACCTAGTCTTCAAGGTCACACCAATTTCTTTACTTTCAAAGTCTTCAGAAAGTCTTCAGAAATCCAAAGTCTTCAGTCGAAGAACTTAATTTTTAAGGGTCGACTTTTTCTGTAGATATCAAACACCTCATAAACTTATAGACCTGTGTACACTCATAAATACATTAGTCCCTTAACCTATAACTCTTCAATACACAAAAATCACTAAGGGGCACTAGATGCACTTACAATCTCCCCTTTTTTGCTGATTGATGACAATATAGGTTAAGTTTTCAACGGGGATAAACATATGAAGTGTAAATACTGATATTGAGAAGTTTGAATGCAAGATATAGAAGAACTCCCCGTGAAGATGTGCATAGTGAGGAATTTGCTTTTGAAGCAATGTACACTTGAAGAGTAGAATCATGGAGATCTCCCCCTATATCTTGTAATTCATACACACATTTGACATATAATATGAAGAACTTGAAATGCATGATGAAATATGGTGACTGATGTAATTCAGTATGCGTGCATAAACATTAATGATGAATAAGCATGCAGAAAAACCACAGCTAAAGTATCAGGCCACCATAGAGTTTAAGTTTACAACTCGATCCAGCAAAGTCATCAGAAGAACGAGAGTTGTAACTTAGCAAAAAACGCCCATATAAATAGACCCTCTTGAAGATTAACTCAAATTTCTCCCCCTTTGTCATCGAATGACCAAAAGGATCGAAACTGAGGACTAACGCCCGTGAAGAATCTCAAGCTGTTGAAGGAGCGCCAGCGTTGTTGGGGTCGATGGTTGATGTAGGGCCTGCCGCAGTGTCGTCCAAGTCTTCATACTCGTCGGTGTCGCGCGATGAAGAATAGGAGCTGGACACCAAGGGAGGAACCTTGACATTCTTGTATTTCTTCGATGGAGGAGCAGACCAGTCAAGATCTTTCTTCATATCTTCTTCGCTATAAATGTGAGACAGAATAGCCCAGGTACGGTTGAAGGTTTCATGGAGGTAGTAATGGTTTTTCTTCACTGCATTGTGGGTAGAGGTCATGTTGTGAATAATTGAACCAAACTGACGCTTGACCCATTTGTGATTGCGATCAACCTTCTGGTGAAGACTGAGGAGAAGCTCACGATCAGTCATCACCCTGGGAGCTGTGCCTTGAGGATTTTGCTTGGGTGCATTGGCGGCAAAGTCATGGGTGGCAGAGTCGTCATTGGTGGAGTAGGATGCAACTTTGCGAAATTGACCATCCAATGGACGAATGCCTTCATCAATAGAAGCAGAAGCCTTGCCCTTGTCATCAGCTGAGGAATATGTCCGTTTGAGGACTTCAATCGGGGGAAAGTAGTTGTAATGATTCAGTGTATCAGCTTTATAGTTGACTGAAGACCTTGCTCTGATGAATCTCATCATACACGGAGCATAAGGCTTCAGGTTGAAAGGTGACAGTGCAACATTTGCCAGAGTCCTCATGAAGAAATCATGGAATTTGACGAGGATGCCATGAATGATAATGAATAGCAGATTCTTCATGATGCCAACGACTTCTTCATCATTCGAGTCGTGGCCCTTGATAGGACTCAATGTCTTCGTCAAAATGCGATAGACAGTCCGAGGCACAAATAGCATTTCCTTCACAAGGAATTTGGTTCTTGGGGCCTGACCTGGCTTCAATGGCTTCATCAGCACTTGCATATAGTGATCTATAAGCTCAGGTTCTTGGTACATGCAACGAGCAGCTTCAAGGGGAGGACTGAGAGGCAAAGCATGAAGCAATTCAATAGCTGGTGCCTTATAGTGAGTATTTTCAGTCATCAGTCCAGCACCCATGAATTTACATCTTCAGAGTCTCCGGTGATGTGCAGCGTTGCAAAGAATTGAAGAATGAGTTTTTCATTCCAATCATAGATGTCAGTGTAGAAGGTTAACAGTCCAGCATCATGAAGAACACTGAGGACTGGCACGAAGCACGACAGAGATTCCATATCCATGTGAGGAATGTGCTCATGAGCAAAGACTTTGTCTTTGTTGAACAGCACCGAGGAATAAGAATTTGCCTGGCTGGCAATCCAGAAACGCCTCTTCCTAATGCGAGCAGAGTCACATGGGTTGTAATCAGTGAAGAATACGTGCTCGTTGAAGAAATCAGCGGTCTTGAACTTTTGCTTCCTTAAAAATGGATCCTTTGGCTTGGGTTGAGGAGTGTCAGTCAGTTGCATCACAACCTCAAGGATCGCAATCTTGGGTTCTTCAGGCTGAGGAATTTTTGGTTCCTTTTCAGTGGTAGTCTGTGTCTTTGATGATTCAGCAGCAGCAGTTTCTTCAGCACTAGGGGCTAGAATGTCTTCATGAATAGACGGAGTGGGGTGAGTTTCTTCAGAGCCCAATGGAACAGTATGTGCTGGGGACTGAGGGATTTGTTGCAATGGCGTGAACATAGGGGAGTTTGGATCCTGACTATCCCAAAAATCACCATTCATCAATGGAGTAGCACTCCCAATGTCCACGTCAGAATTTTGTTCGTCCAATTCCTCAACGTCGGACTCTTTAGCAGTGAAATGAGGCATAGGCGAGGAGATAATTGCTCTTGAACAGATTGCATCCACTTCAATTTCTTCATCTATCTGCTTTGAGGAAGCATCAGAGGGAATATCTTCATCAGATTCACCTGGAATCACATAATCTTCACCAAAAGGAACAAGGTCCATTGATGGCATGGTTGAGATAGGAACAACATCAATTGGGTTGTCAAATGAGCTAGTCAATGGCTTCATCTTCTTCGGGGCTGAAGAGTCTGATGAAGTTGATGCCTTCGTTTTCTTCACAGCTGCATGCTCTGTAGCCTTGGTCTTCTTCACATCTGATGCAGATGGAAGGATTGGAGTTGGAGTAGGCGCAGGAGGAGCAGAGGAATTTGGTTGAATTTCTTAAGGCACAACTGTTGTAGTTGCCCTGAATTCTTCCTTTTCTTCAGGCACAACCATTGAAGCTTCATCTGTCCTGACATTTTCTTCAGGCACAACACTAGAGGTTGCCCTGGCTATTTCTTCAGCGGCTGGAATGCAGTCATCAGCCCTCGTATTCTCATTTTCTTCAGGAGCCTGATTTTCTTCAGCGGTGCTGGCATGTTCTTCTGTAGACTGAACAGATGCTTCAGCTTGAGGAATTTTAATGTGCGTTGGACGTGCAACAATTGAAGAAAATCATTTTGCCAAATTTACAAATCTGACTTTGGAGCCCATCCAGTCTGCTCGGTATGCGTCAAATTCATTGCTGAGGACTTTGATTTCGCCCTAAATTTTTACAAGTTCATCAGTTGTCATATTCACAACGTTTTTCTTCAAGTAGCGCTCTTTCTTGTACTGCGCTTTCTTTGTCTGCCTGGCCTTCTCAAATTTCCATTTTTCTTTGCCTATGAAGGCGGTCAGCATGTGACTTTGGCCAGGAGTCAGATTGAAGTCAGGCATAGGAGTGTTGGGATCCTTGTGCCAGAGATCAATGAAGTCGAGGATCACTTTAGGATCCAAAAGCAGTGGCACATTGCTTCCTTTGGCTCTAGCGGCCCTGTGCTGCCTGTTTCTGATGATTTCAACTAGTTCTTCATCATCAGCTTCGTCATCATCAGACGCCACTTGGAAAGCAACTTGCTTCCTGTGAGGACTTGGGCGAGAACCTCGTCCAGCAGTGGCATTTTTCTTCTGCAATGAGGGGCCAACTGAGAAACTTGGAGCAGCTAAGGAACTTGCAGAGGCTCCTGAGGCAATAGATCTGCAAGCAGTCCTTTGGCACGTGGCGAGATGCACTGGTGCAGAGGATCTGGTCGGAGCAGCTGAAAACTTTGGCGGAGGAGCTGAGGACTTTGGAGGAGCAGAAGCAGTTTGAGGAGTTGGCCATGAGGGCTTTGAGGAATCTCGACGTGAGGGCATTGCTGAGGAACTTGGCCTTGAGGGCATTTAAGATGAAGCACTTAGCTTATGCGCATCCTTCTTTGCCATGGCCTTCTTTGGCTTGCTAGCAGAAGCCTCAGTAGTGGCAGCAGCAGCAGCAGAGTCTTTGTTGAATTTCCTCACTTCTTCTTTTGCTTGTTTGGCCAACTTGGCTTGGTGCTTGGCCCATTCATTAGGATAATCCTCACCACGCTTGAGGCTAGTGGGATCAGCTAATTGGCCATGTGCCAAAGGAGGTCTTGGGCACGGAGGATTGAGTGTGAATTTCTTCATATACTTGGGAGTTACATACCTGTACTCCCTCCACTCTCTTTCCCATCTCCTCTCTATTCTTTGTATGTGCACCTTGCGCTAATTTTTGTCCTCTTTTCCAAACTTTGCCTCATCAGGAGTGCAGTAGTCAGCATATATGTCATCAGGGATTTCAAAAGCAGTGTTGACCTTAGGCCTCTTTCCTCCCTTTTGTGGATTCTTTCCATCAGCCATTTTCTTCAAATGAGGAATTTGAACAATGGAATTCTCTGAAGAAGTATGCAACTTTTCTTCGAGGAACGCTGCAAATGAGTTAATTTGATGAGAACCTAGTGATTCAGCAGCGGACATGTGTACGTCTGAATAGAGTATAGTTGCAAGGAATTTGGAGAGGTCATATGCGTTCTCAAAAGGTTTTGTAAAAAGAACAAGTTTGAGGATTTGACCAGATGAGTCTTGAAGAATTTCACTAAGCGTTCTTTGTCTTAGGTTCCAGAGTTGTATAGATTGAGAATCCACACAATTGACGAATCTTCAAGAAAAGCATGTCTTAGAGAAATGAATCAAGAACAGATGACATGTGAGGTGTTTAGTGTGTGAATATTTGGAGAAAAACACCTTTGAGGATTTTATAGAAATCATTTGAATCAAAGAGGGCAGTAAAAGTAACTTTTAATTACCCTGGACGATGAACATGACGAACTAGGAGGTGGAGATGTGAAGTTCGTCAGTGCAGATCTTCCACGCCCTAACTTGGCTGAGGAAGACAGCTACAACAGCGGCGGAGTGAAGAAATCCGCGGCCGGCGTGAGTACCACAGCGACGAGGTTGAGGCAGTGAAGCTCTTCCTCACCGGCGATGATGAAATAGCGGCGGCGCTAGGGTTTGAGAATCTCGAGCGGGAGAGAGGTTGAGCGGAGTAAAAGTGAAATGAGGAAGGAGAGGGGGGTATTTATAGTGGAGATGAATAACTGTTCGCCCGAAGAATTTGGACGAACATGCCCCTGACCCTTCTCATTCGCTCGACATGTGTCACCCACATAGTGAGAAGTGGAGATCGTGTGAGATCGTGGGTGAATAGATAAGTATTATCGTGGGAAGCGGAACGATTTGAGCGGCAAAACTGAAAATTTTGGATAAGATAAGTTTTAACGTTGCGTTCAGACTCTTCAGCTGACAAGGACACAGTGAAGATGTTGAACGAGTTTCAAATAGAAAGCACATGAAGAATTTGTAAATAGAATGGGTTGAGTTTAGCAAAGAGGGAGATGGGTCCGATCACATTCACTTAGCAGGAAAAACAGCTTGAAGAATTAGCAATAAGTGAATGATGCAGAGGACATAAACTCATATATAGCCAATGAAAAAAAGACGGAAAAGGTGAAGACAATGCAAAGTTGAAGAACATGAACAACTGAGGAATTTCAAAACAAAAGAACTCAAATTGAAGATTTTCAACTTTGGTGGTGGCGTGACCCACCGTATAAGAGTGATGATTTCAGACACCGCATACAATTGTCGTAGGGTTCTGAGAATCAAATTCTTCGTTAATTTCTTCACACTTACAGTGTTATTCTTGATTGATTGAAGAAAACAAAATTCTTCATGTGTTGCACATCTAAGTCATCAATTTTGCATAAGTGTTAGGATGAGTGTCCTATGCAAAGAACATTCAAAGATTCTAAGATATTTAGCTCACACCGTAACTTGCTAAATCTCTTCTCATCCAAGGGCTTTGTGAAGATATCGACTAGCTGTTCTTCAATCTTCACATGCTCAATAGAAATGTCGCCCTTGAACACATGATCATGAAGAAAATGATGACGAATCTGAATGTGCTTTGTCTTTGAGTGCTGAACTGTGTTGTGAGCAGTCTTGATGGCACTCTCATTGTCACAAAAGAGAGGCACATTCTTCACGCTGACGCCATAGTCCTTGAGAGTTTGCTTCATCCACAGCAATTGAGCACAACAAGAACCAGCAGCAATGTACTCAGATTTAGTAGTAGACAGTGATACGTAGTTCTGTTTCTTCGAAGACCAGCAGACCAAAGATCTTCCGAGGAAGTGACATGTACCAGATGTTGACTTGCGGTCCACACGATCACCAGCATAGTCAGAGTCTGAGTATCCAATGATATCAAAAGCCGAGCCCTTGGCGTACCATAATCCAAGTGTTGGTGTGTGAGCTAGATATCGAAGAATATGTTTCACAGCCTTATGGTGTGATTCCTTTGGTGTAGCTTGAAATCGGGCACACATGCAAACACTAAGCATTATATCTGGCCTAGATGCACATAAGTACAATAAAGAACCAATCATGGAGCGGTATACCTTATGATCGAAGTCAATACCATTTTCATCAGCGCACAGATGGCCATTTGTGGGCATAGGTATTTTGACGCCTTTGCAATCTTGCATGCCGAATTTCCTCAGTACATCCTTGAGGTATTTCTCCTGAGATATGAATATGACATTGCATTGTTGACGAATTTGAAGACCTAAGAAGAATTTCAATTCTCCCATCATAGACATTTGATATTCTTCACTCATCATATAGGCAAATTCATCACTATAACGTTGGTCAGTACAGCCAAAGATAATATCATCAACATATATTTGGCACACAAATAATTCACCATCATAAGATTTAGTGAAAAGCGAGTGAAAAGCGTAGGATCAAGTGAACAGGGTTTGAAGCATTTCTTCATGACGAATTCCTTCAAAGTATCATACCACACCCGAGAGGCCTGCCTGAGGCCATAGAGGGCCTTATTGAGTCTGAAGACTTTGTCAGGATTCTTTGGATCTTCAAAACCTGGGGGTTGTGCAACATATACTTCTTCCTCAAGCTTACCATTGAGGAATGCACTTTTCACATCCATTTGATATAGAGTGATATCATGATGGTTAGCGTAATCAAGTAATATGCGAATAGCCTCAAGTCTAGCAACAGGTGCAAAAGTTTCATCGAAATCAATTCCTTCAACCTGTGTGTAGCCTTGAGCTACAAGCCGTGCCTTATTCCTTACCAGAAGGCCATTTTCATCTTGCTTGTTGCGGTAGATCCACTTTGTGCCAATGATATTGTGCTTGCGAGGATCTGGACGTTTGAGCAGTTCCCAGACGTTTTTGAGCTCGAATTGGTGTAATTCTTCTTGCATAGCTTGAATCCACTCAGGCTCCATAAATGCTTCATCTACCTTAGTGGGCTCTGTGATAGAGACAAAAGCAAAGTGCCCACAAAAGTTAGATAAATGTGAAGCTCTTGAGCGTGTGAGAGGACCTGGTGCTTCAATGTCATCGATGATTTTCTCAATTTGCACTTCTTTTGCAACGCGAGGATGAGCTGGTTGTCATCGAGGAATTTGATCAGCATTTTCTTTGGCACCATTTTCTTCAGCATTTTCTTCAGGTGTATTAGCTCGACGTTCTTCACGTTTTGGAATAAATTCTTTAGCAGATTCTTCGGTCGGAATGACATCCTCAGTAGCCTTGAACTTGATAGTTTCCTCAGGTGCTGGGTCATCTATCCCAGAAGGTAGGTGCTCTCTTTGCGAGCCATTAGTCTCATCGAACTGCACATCTACAGTTTCAACAACTTTGTGAAGAACGTTGTTGAAGACTCTGTAGGTGTGCGAGTCCTTTCCGTAACCAAGCATAAACCTTTCATGTGCTTTCGGTGCAAATTTTGAGTTGTGATGAGGATCTCTAATCCAACATTTAGCACCGAAGACTTTGAAATAACTCACATTGGGTTTCTTGCCAGTGAAGAGTTCATAGGCTGTCTTCTTGAAGAATTTGTGAAGATATACTCTGTTGATGATGTGGCACGCAGTATCAATTGCATCAATCCAGAAACGACAAGGCGTTTTGTATTCATCAAGCATAGTGCGAGCCATCTCAGCAAGAATCCTGTTCTTGCGCTCCATGATGCCATTCTGCTGAGGAGTATAAGGAGCAGATAACTCATGAGTAATACCAAGTTCATCAAGATAGTCATCAAGACCAGAATTCTTGAACTCAGTTCCATTGTCACTTCTGATGTGCTTGATCTTCACACCAAAGTTTGTTGAATCCCTCGAGGAAAATCTTTTGAAGACTTCTTGCACTTCATGTTTGTAAGTAACAATGTGTACCCATGTGTATCGAGAGTAATCATCAACAATAACAAAGCCATATTCAGATGCATCATTTGAAACTACAGAATAATGGTTAGGACCGAAGATGTGACGCCCGAGACCGACGTCCCAGAAGATTCCAGAAGATTCCAGATGTTCCGGGTTGCCCGTGTGTTCTTTTGTGCTTGTGTTATTTATTTTTGCATTGCATCATGTCATCATGCCATCATGTCTTTTTAATTTTTGCATCTCAACCTAAATAATTCGTGTGGACCTTGAGTCCATTTAAATCGAGGGAAGATGTCTTCTCTTTATAACATATAAAAGCCTCCTAATAAATATGGAGCTATATTAATAATTATTCCATTTGCTTCGGAATCACCGTAACACACTTGCATAATTTCCCCATGTCTTTCCACTTCGAGTTTCATCTTCAAAACCTTCCCTTTATTCTTTTCCGTTGTTCGAGGTTCTTCCAAAAAAACCTCCTTCTATTTTATTTAAATCCCTGACATTTTTGTGAGTCCAGGGATTTTACCCCTTGCCCTAAGTCCTTTCCTAACTCCTCTTCTCTTCTATTCCTCTTTTGTTTTTTTTTCTTTCTGTTTTATATGAAAAAACAACAGCAATTTTAAAATAATATGAGAGCAGCCCAGCCTGCCTTCCCAGGCCTCTAGGCCACTCCGGCCCGGGTCTCTCCTCCCTCTTGGGCCTCCTCTCCTGGCCCAACAGCGCCAGCCCAACCGAACCCTAATATTCCCAGCCTCGCTCCTCCCAACTCCCTCAGCCGCCGCCGCACTCACTCTCGTCGACCGAACCGCATCCCCCTCGTCCTCCCGCTCCTATCGAGCCCCAGCCTCGTTCTCTTCCCCTCGGCCCCGATCCCGATCTTCCCTCTGCCTCGACCCCGACTCTCCCTCGCCTCCTCCCTCCTCCAGCTTCGATCGGGCGCTCGCCTCCTTCCACCAGCGCCCCACCGCGCGGCTCCCTCCTGCCTCGTCCAGGCCCCGAGCGCCCCGGGCCAGAAGCTCTCGCTCGAGCCCCCAATCGCCAGGCCGCGCCCGAGCGCTCCTCCCTCCGTCGTCTGGTCTGCCACGCCCGCCGCTCCCTCCGGTCAGCCAGGCCCCCGACCTCCTCCCGGGTCCCTCCGTCGCGCAGGCGCGCAGCCCCGGCGCGCCCCGTTCCCGCGGAGGTGATGCCCCTCCGGCCGGCCAGGAGGTGCGCCTCCAGCAGCACCGCATCGGCGCCCAAGCCCCGTCTCCCGACGCCCCGTGCTGCTCCCGCGGCCAGGCCGCCTCCGGCCGTCCCGTCGGTTGCCTCGTCAGATCCCGAGCAGCCCGGGGGCCAGGAGCCCGTCCGCGCGTGGCCCCTCCTCGCCCGAAGCCCCGATGGCGCCCCTCCACTTCGTCCCGTCCAGCACCTTCCTCGCCTTGGCGCACAGCCGCGGCCATGAGCAGCGCCGCAGCGCCGTGCAACCCCTTTTTCCTTTTTTGTTTTTTTTTTGTTTTGTTGTTTCGGTTACTGTTGCTGTTTTGTTATCTCAAGTAACCTTGGTCCAGCAAGTGCCACCGACGAGAACGTCTAAGAACCGTGAACGTGACCGACGACGAGTACCCCTCCGTGACAAGTACAACTACAACCGAGTTCGACTACACGAACGAGTACACGGCGACCCGACCAAGTACCCCTACGGCGAGTACCACTACCGTCGACAAGTTCGGAGACCACAAGTACCACTACGAACGCCGACGCGACAAGTACCTCTTCGGAAACGGAAACACCTACGTGAACGTCTACCGTCGCCCCGAGTACCACTACCGTCGTCGGAAACGAGGAATTCGCCAAGTACCACGACACGATGACGTGAACCACTACTTCCCCTACGAGTGGCGAGAACAACTACTTCCCTCTACGGAACGACTTCTTCCTCGTCGGACACGTGAACGACTCCTTCCTCTACGTCTCGAACCGTCCCGAAACGAGTGTTTCGAAGGTATACCGAAACGACCCCGTGGATGACCCGTGTGATGCTTGTTGTGTTGTATGAAATGTTTCCCGTGTGTGCTCCGTGTCCGTTTCGTCCCTTTTGTCATGTTCCTCGGTTGCCTCGTCGCCGACTCGTGGGAACCCGGTAACGGGATCGCCCCACCTCTTTCTTCTCGTTCAACTTGCTCCGCCATCTTTCTTTTGCCCGGACTCTCAACGAGTTACCGGAACCGAGATGTTGCGTTGCATCATTTTCGGATCGTTGCCGTGGCACCCTTTTCTCTCCACCACGGTGACAAATGCTTCATATCTCTTTTAAGTCAACCTTTTAAAATTGCATAAACTTGATCATGTCATCCGCATCATGATAACAACATGAGAATGTTTAATTGTTGTTTGCTTATAATTATTAAACATGCTCATGGGGATTTTCCGGACATGTTGTTGTTATTCTCCGGCCTCATTTAAAATGCCTAAATAGTGTAGTTTTATTACGCTTCACCTCTTGCCATGTTAAAAACATTAAACCTTGTCTTGTAAATAACAAGAGTCAATTAAATAATTAAATGTGGTGTTTCGTCAATATGCAACTCGTTGCATATTGATCTCCACTTAACTTGTAGTATTTGTTTGTGCACTTTGCCATGCCATGCATATTTAAACTGGACATGCATCATACTTGTTTGTGCATCGTATGCCATGTTTATACTTGTGTGTTTACCGTGTTGTTTGCTTCTTTCCGGTTGCTTCTCTTGTTAGCTTCGGTTTCGTTCCGGAGTTGTGAGGTTTCGCTCGACTATTGCTCCGTCTACTTCATGGATCCGTTCTTCTCCCTTGTGGATTCCCAGGCAAGATGATCATACCCTTGGATACCTTTACTACCATTGCCATGCTTAGTTGTCTCGATGCTATTGTTACATGTCGCGATACCCATCTTTTATGTCAGCCTCTCCTTGTTGCCATGAAACCTCTAACATTTGAAACCTTCCTAGCAAAACCACTGTTTGGCTATGTTACCCGCTTGCTCAGCCTCGCTTGCTCAGTTCCTCTTATAGCGTTGTTAGTTGCAGGTGAAGATGAAGTTCGTTCCAGGAGGGAACTTGTTGTTGGTTTTATCACAATATCTATTAATTTTATTAACACACCTATATACTGGGCATGGGTGGAAGGCTTGGCCTTTTGCTCGGTGTTTTGTTCCACTCATGCCACCTTAGGCGCCGATAAACCGGCATTATGTTCCTTGATTTTGCGTTCCTAACACGATGGGTGTAATGGGGACCCCTTGACAGTTCGACTTTGAATAAAACTCCTCCAGCAAGGCCCAACATTGGTTTTATTTGCCTCATAATAACAACTTAATTAATAATTAAATTGCATAGGGAGTTAGTGCTACCCGAGGATTCTTAATTCTACATAGCAGGGGGGGCCAGTGCTGATGGTGTTGGTCCCAAACGGGGAGACTGCGGGGCCGCCTTGGGGAAACCCGAGGTATCTGGTATAACCTGTAGGATCACCCATCCGGTCGTGTCCTGAGACTTAGATACGCGCGGCTACTATCAGGGTGTCGACACACCGGGAGGTCTTGCTGGACTTGTTTTACCATTGTCGAAATGACTTGTGCTACCGGGATTCCGAGCCTGATCAGATTTTCCCTAAGATAAGGAGTGATGATATTATATTTATCACTTCAGCTAATCGTGAGAGCTTGTGATGTGCTAAGTTGGAACACCCCTGCAGGGTTATGAACTTTCGAAAGCCGTGCCCGCGGTTATGTGGCAGATTGGAATTTGTTAATGTCCGGTTGTAGAAAACTTGACAGAGGATCCGAAGTAAAACACACAACTGTGTGAGTAATCGTGACTGTCTCTTTTCACTTTGAGAAGAGAACACGGTGGGGTTATGTTTGACCGTATGTAGTTAGGATCTTTAGCGATCACCTCTTTTGCGACCGTTTGTGTAGCTTCTCATCTTATTCTGGTACTCGTAAGTTAGCCACCATATTATGCTTAGCCGCTGCTGCAACCTCACCACTTTACCTCTTCCTACCCACAAAGCTTTGCTAGTTTTGTTACCCATGGTTATGGGATTGCTGAGTCCGCGTGGCTCACAGTTACTACAACACCAGATGCAGGTTCAGCCGAGCTTGATGCAGGAGATGGTTCAAGTTCTTCACTGGAAGCTCGTTGAAGAGTGTGGCCGTTTGCTTGTGTCGTTTCGATAGTCAGTAGTGGTTTCTACTAGGATTCGATCTTGACTTGTGGCTTTTTGTTGTTTGGTATCTTTCTTTTGGATCTTCACCCGTAGTCGGGTTGTGATGTTTTGTATGATGATTGTTTATGTAATGTATTGTGTGAAGTGGCGAGTGTAAGCCAACTATCTCCTTTTGATTTTTAATCCCTCGTTTACATGAGTCGTGCAAAGATACCAAACTTGAGATCATTCTAGGATGGGCTTATACCTTTAAGTCGTGCCTCGACACGTAGGAGGTATAGTCCCATCCTGGGCATTACAAGTTGGTATTCAGAGCCTTCTCCGACCTAGAAGCCCCCACTGATTGATCGAATCGTTGACGGTTGAGTCTAGGCACACACTGAAAACATTTTTGAGTCCTATATATATATCGGAGAGTAGGATTTCTTTGCTTCTCATCCCCTTTCTCTCTGGTGAGGACTCCTGACGATTACTCTTATCTCTTCTACTTTCAAAAATTGCACCAAATTTTTTTTAGGATCCCGCGAGTATTCTGGGATTGTTTCGATGTTCTTGTGACAAGGATATTGTTCTCGATGCCTCCTGTTACCGAGGAGTTGAGCTTCGGGGTATCATTGCAACAAGCATATCGCGGCAGTACTAAATACTTAAGACGGCCGACATCGAAAATCTCCCTTATACGGCCAGTGGCAAGATAACCCCGACATCACCCAGTACTGGGGAGGTAGTTCGAGAGTATTGCCATAGCTTGTATAGTGGATGCTTTTCGAAGGTCCGAGGTAAACAGTTTCCGAGAAAGACTGGTTATGTGTTGAAGGATGGATACACCTGGATGTAGGTTTAGAGTTGATTGCGCGGTGCTTCCCGTGTATCCCCAACACCTGATTGCATAACTGGAAACTTTCGGAAATCTATAGGTGGGTTCATCTAGTAGTTCTAGGCATTCTTCCAACGGATGCTCGATATGAAGTTCGGGGTTCTACATTGAGTGAAGTGGTTTTATGGACTTGTTCTGATCGGGAGTTGCATCTTAAAGGGTCCTTGGCTATGCTGATCCGGGGATTGCAAAACCCTTTTGTAACATGTTCCATGAGCTTTCAGCACGAAGATGTCGAACGGAACTTCTATCTTGTGTTTGTTCTATCTGCTCTTTGTTCCTTTTTATTTTCTTTTTGCTCTCCAAGTGGCTTCTCGTCGAGTTGATGTACCTACGGAACTCATTCGTTCAATTCTCTGTGCGGATGATATTGTGAAGATCATGTTGCATATCTATCCTTTGTTTCGTTTTGATTCTGGTATTCGAGTTGCTTCGATGTCAAATGTTGATTCCATACCTTTCTTAATCGGTATTCTCATATTTCTATGGGAGTGCTAGTCCTTCTTGTCCATCAAGATCTTCATGTTAATTCTTTTTCAATCGGTGTGCCTTCTCTTCTAGTTATTCCATACGGACATCGTTGAGAAATCTGACGAATTGTCTGTTTTATTCATCCCAAGTTGTCTTGTTTTTTCCCACCCTCCCACCCTTCTTTTTATGGAGCCAGCAATTCTCAAATGAAATATCCATTTTATTCATGTGATATTTCTTCATTCATTTCCTTCAATGTTCTTATCCGGTGAATTATCGTGAAGATACTCAAGAGCTTCAAGTTCATCATTCTTCTGTTCTCTAATTCTACCGGTGGTTTTAATTCAAGATTTCGGTGTTGATCTTATCATTTTCCTCTTTTCACAATGCTTTCTTATTCCGGTGCACCAATTAATCATTCTCCTCTTGCTATTCATATCCGGAGTGCTGAAGATTCATAATTCCATTCTTAATCCATTTTGAGCTTTGTCTCCTTATTCAAGCCTTTTTAATTCAACCGGTGCAATATCTCTTAAGCAATCTTTTTTCCAACGGTGATTTCTTTGAGTGGGCCCTAACCCACAGGTCTTTTCCCAGGATCTTACCTGACTCTTCTCATATTCCCGGAGGTTTTGAAATTCCTTTCAAGTGTGACGTAAGAATGATTTCCATCAGTCACATGCCTTCTCCAAGATCGCTTTCAAACTCTTGTTCATCGTTGTTTCAACCTTTTAATTATTCATTCCGGAGTGCTCAACAATTCTTCATGGCATTTCTCGTCTTCATTCTCAACATTTGAAGACCGGAGAAGTGTTTCTCTTAAATCTTGGCCCGTTCTCTTGAAGATTCGTGGTTCTAGCTTCATGCCATCCTCATTATTGTTTTGATTGTGAGGTATTCTTTTATGCCATCCGAAGCATTCTTGAATCCTTTTCTTTGTGATCCTCCGAAGGCCATCATTTCAGAAGATTCTTCATTCTCAGTTTTCAACTTCGTTCTCCAAATATTCTTCATCGATGTCTCTTCGCGCGTCTCTATATTCTTACGGTGGTTCTTTCAAATTACTCTTCCGTTGTTATCGTGTTAATTCATTTGTTTTTTTCATAATCCTACTGGTGAGTCGTTCAAGACTATTCTCAGCTTGTGCTAGATCTCTCTTTAATTCATTGCAACGAGAATAAGTAGTATGCCAAATCCTTGGTTGTCATCAATTTAATTGGTGAGGGAGATGCATAACATAATTCTTATTCTTATTCCTTCTAAGTGATTTAATTCTTTTGTCTGGAGCTGTTCATCATATCAGATCTTTGGTTCTAAATTCTTCATCTTGTTTTTCCGGAGATCCAAGCTATTTCAATTATATCATTTCAACTTCATCTAATTCATCGCAGGCCTTGAATCTTATTCTTTTCATCTTTCACTTCTCATGCTTTCATTACCGGAGTTCTTCATGGTGGTTCATCATCATTTAATTCAGCCTCAAAGTCTTCATCAAGATTTTTGTTGGAGCTCAAGCAGTCTTCATCATGCTCTCCATTTGCAATTCTTATCTTTCAGATGGTGTTATGTCATTCTTGTCAATTCCTTCATGTTTCATGACTCACAAGTTGAGATACTTAAACCCATCTTTTCCTTGTTCAGGAGATCTTTTCAACACTTCAATTTAATTGTTGGAGTTATCTTGGGTTGTGTTTCACCTAAAAAGCTTTCCCTAAGGATTGTTGTTATTGTGGTGCTTATAAATGACCCAAGTTCTTCATTTATCATTCCGATGAAATAAGTTTTTCATCTCCTTGTTGATCTCGATCCAAGCAATTGTTTCTGTTAGTGGCTGGTTGTCACCTCATAACTTTGAGATGTTTTCCGTAAGCCCACACGAGCTTATTCTTTTCGTTGTTGATTTTTTCCAACAACTCTGTTCAACCCTTCTTCGTAAGGATGCTCTTTCAAATTCAATCTTGAGAGAAGTTGTCATTTTCTTCTCCGTTCAAGTCTTTCATTCAGTTTTATGCTATTCTTTCATTCCGGAGGCTTTGTGATATTGCTCTCTCTTGACCATCATCTCGTTTTTACCAAGATCATGTTCTTTCCTTGCTTATCATTTAACCGGAGTGTTGTATTCTTCATTCAAGTATCACCTCATCTCCTCAAGTTCTTGTTAATTCCTTCCATTTTCAGACGGAGTGCTGTCCAAATTCTGTCATTCTTATTCCTTGGCTATACCATTGAGGTTCCTTATTCTTTGGTTCGTAAGCTCTTGTTTCGTGTCTTTCAACCTTCAAGGTTCTCATAATGTTCCTTGTTCCTCCTGCTTACCGGAGTGCTCCTAACTTCGTTCATCTCCGTTGCATTCTTTCTTTCAACTTGTTTGACCTCTCAAGGTTCCTGGTTTCACTCGTCTATCAAAGAAGCAACTTTGTTTTACCTCTTCCTCTTCCGTTTTTACCCGGTGATATCTCTAGGATCTCGGGTCGAGATCCTCTGTTAGTGTGGGAGAGTTGTGACGCCCGAGACCGACGTCCCAGAAGATTCCAGAAGATTCCAGATGTTCCGGGTTGCCCGTGTGTTCTTCTGTGCTTGTGTCATTTATTTTTGCATTGCATCATGTCATCATGCCATCATGTCTTTTTAATTTTTGCATCTCAACCTAAATAATTCGTGTGGACCTTCAGTCCATTTAAATCGAGGGAAGATGTCTTCTCTTTATAACATATAAAAGCCTCCTAATAAATATGGAGCTATATTAATAATTATTCCATTTGCTTCGGAATCACCGTAACACACTTGCATAATTTCCCCATGTCTTTCCACTTCGAGTTTCACCTTCAAAACCTTCCCTTTATTCTTTTCCGTTGTTCGAGGTTCTTCCAAAAAAACCTCCTTCTATTTTATTTAAATCCCTGACATTTTTGTGAGTCCAGGGATTTTACCCCTTGCCCTAAGTCCTTTCCTAACTCCTCTTCTCTTCTATTCCTCTTTTTTTTTCTGTTTTATATGAAAAAACAACAGCAATTTTAAAATAATATGAGAGCAGCCCAGCCTGCCTTCCCAGGCCTCTAGGCCACTCCGGCCCGGGTCTCTCCTCCCTCTTGGGCCTCCTCTCCTGGCCCAACAGTGCCAGCCCAACCGAACCCTAATATTCCCAGCCTCGCTCCTCCCAACTCCCTCAGCCGCCGCCGCACTCACTCTCGTCGACCGAACCGCATCCCCCTCGTCCTCCCGCTCCTATCGAGCCCCAGCCTCGTTCTCTTCCCCTCGGCCCCGATCCCGATCTTCCCTCTGCCTCGACCCCGACTCTCCCTCGCCTCCTCCCTCCTCCAGCTTCGACCGGGCGCTCGCCTCCTTCCACCGGCGCACCACCGCGCGGCTCCCTCCTGCCTCGCCCAGGCCCCGAGCGCCCCGGGCCAGAAGCTCTCGCTCGAGCCCCCAATCGCCAGGCCGCGCCCGAGCGCTCCTCCCTCCGTCGTCTGGTCTGCCACGCCCGCCGCTCCCTCCGGTCAGCCAGGCCCCCGACCTCCTCCCGGGTCCCTCCGTCGCGCAGGCGCGCAGCCCCGGCGCGCCCCGTTCCCGCGGAGGCGATGCCCCTCCGGTCGGCCAGGAGGTGCGCCTCCAGCAGCACCGCATCGGCGCCCAAGCCCCGTCTCCCGACGCCCCGTGCTGCTCCCGCGGCCAGGCCGCCTCCGGCCGTCCCGTCGGTTGCCTCGTCAGATCCCGAGCAGCCCGGCGGCCAGGAGCCCGTCCGCGCGTGGCCTCTCCTCGCCCGAAGCCCCGATGGCGCCCCTCCACTTCGTCCCGTCCCGCACCTTCCTCGCCTTGGCGCACAGCCGCGGCCATGAGCAGCGCCGCAGCGCCGTGCAACCCCTTTTTCCTTTTTGTTTTGTTTTGTTGTTTCGGTTACTGTTGCTGTTTTGTTATCTCAAGTAACCTTGGTCCAGCAAGTGCCACCGACGAGAACGTCTAAGAACCGTGAACGTGACCGACGACGAGTACCCCTCCGTGACAAGTACAACTACAACCGAGTTCGACTACACGAACGAGTACACGGCGACCCGACCAAGTACCCCTACGGCGAGTACCACTACCGTCGACAAGTTCGGAGACCACAAGTACCACTACGAACGCCGACGCGACAAGTACCTCTTCGGAAACGGAAACACCTACGTGAACGTCTACCGTCCCCCCGAGTACCACTACCGTCGCCGGAAACGAGGAATTCGCCAAGTACCACGACACGATGACGTGAACCACTACTTCCCCTACGAGTGGCGAGAACAACTACTTCCCTCTACGGAACGACTTCTTCCTCGTCGGACACGTGAACGACTCCTTCCTCTACGTCTCGAACCGTCCCGAAACGAGTGTTTCGAAGGTATACCGAAACGACCCCGTGGATGACCCGTGTGATGCTTGTTGTGTTGTATGAAATGTTTCCCGTGTGTGCTCCGTGTCCGTTTTGTCCCTTTTTTCATGTTCCTCGGTTGCCTCGTCACCGACTCGTGGGAACCCGGTAACGGGATCGCCCCACCTCTTTCTTCTCGTTCAACTTGCTCCGCCATCTTTCTTTTGCCCGGACTCTCAACGAGTTACCGGAACCGAGATGTTGCGTTGCATCATTTTCGGATCGTTGCCGTGGCACCCTTTTCTCTCCACCACGGTGACAAATGCTTCATATCTCTTTTAAGTCAACCTTTTAAAATTGCATAAACTTGATCATGTCATCCGCATCATGATAACAACTTGAGAATGTTTAATTGTTGTTTGCTTATAATTATTAAACATGCTCATGGGGATTTTCCGGACATGTTGTTGTTATTCTCCGGCCTCATTTAAAATGCCTAAATAGTGTAGTTTTATTACGCTTCACCTCTTGCCATGTTAAAAACATTAAACCTTGTCTTGTAAATAACAAGAGTCAATTAAATAATTAAATGTGGTGTTTCGTCAATATGCAACTCGTTGCATATTGATCTCCACTTAACTTGTAGTATTTGTTTGTGCACTTTGCCATGCCATGCATATTTAAACCGGACATGCATCATACTTGTTTGTGCATCGTATGCCATGTTTATACTTGTGTGTTTACCGTGTTGTTTGCTTCTTTCCGGTTGCTTCTCTTGTTAGCTTCGGTTTCGTTCCGGAGTTGTGAGGTTTCGCTCGACTGTTGCTCCGTCTACTTCATGGATCCGTTCTTCTCCCTTGTGGATTCCCAGGCAAGATGATCATACCCTTGGATACCTTTACTACCATTGCCATGCTTAGTTGTCTCGATGCTATCGTTACATGTCGCGATACCCATCTTTTATGGCAGCCTCTCCTTGTTGCCATGAAACCTCTAACATTTGAAACCTTCCTAGCAAAACCACTGTTTGGCTATGTTACCCGCTTGCTCAGCCTCGCTTGCTTAGTTCCTCTTATAGCGTTGTTAGTTGCAGGTGAAGATGAAGTTCGTTCCAGGAGGGAACTTGTTGTTGGTTTTATCACAATATCTATTAATTTTATTAACACACCTATATACTGGGCATGGGTGGAAGGCTTGGCCTTTTGCTCGGTGTTTTGTTCCACTCATGCCACCTTAGGCGCCGATAAACCGGCATTATGTTCCTTGATTTTGCGTTCCTAACACGATGGGTGTAATGGGGACCCCTTGACAGTTCGACTTTGAATAAAACTCCTCCAGCAAGGCCCAACATTGGTTTTATTTGCCTCATAATAACAACTTAATTAATAATTAAATTGCATAGGGAGTTAGCGCTACCCGAGGATTCTTAATTCTACATAGCAGGGGGGGCCAGTGCTGATGATGTTGGTCCCAAACGGGGAGACTGTGGGGCCGCCTTGGGGAAACCCGAGGTATCTGGTATAACCTGTAGGATCACCCATCCGGTCGTGTCCTGAGACTTAGATACGCGCGGCTACTATCAGGGTGTCGACACACCGGGAGGTCTTGCTGGACTTGTTTTACCATTGTCGAAATGACTTGTGCTACCGGGATTCCGAGCCTGATCGGATTTTCCCTAAGATAAGGAGTGATGATATTATATTTATCACTTCAGCTAATCGTGAGAGCTTGTGATGGGCTAAGTTGGAACACCCCTGCAGGGTTATGAACTTTCGAAAGCCGTGCCCGCGGTTATGTGGCAGATTGGAATTTGTTAATGTCCGGTTGTAGAAAATTTGACAGAGGATCCGAAGTAAAACACACAACTGTGTGAGTAACCGTGACTGTCTCTTTTCACTTTGAGAAGAGAACACGGTGGGGTTATGTTTGACCGTATGTAGTTAGGATCTTTAGCGATCACCTCTTTTGCGACCGTTTGCGTAGCTTCTCATCTTATTCTGGTACTCGTAAGTTAGCCACCATATTATGCTTAGCCGCTGCTGCAACCTCACCACTTTACCTCTTCCTACCCACAAAGCTTTGCTAGTTTTGTTACCCATGGTTATGGGATTGCTGAGTCCGCGTGGCTCACAGTTACTACAACACCAGATGCAGGTTCAGCCGAGCTTGATGCAGGAGATGGTTCAAGTTCTTCACTGGAAGCTCGTTGAAGAGTGTGGCCGTTTGCTTGTGTCGTTTCGATAGTCAGTAGTGGTTTCTACTAGGATTCGATCTTGACCTGTGGCTTTTTGTTGTTTGGTATCTTTCTTTTGGATCTTCACCCGTAGTCGGGTTGTGATGTTTTGTATGATGATTGTTTATGTAATGTATTGTGTGAAGTGGCGAGTGTAAGCCAACTATCTCCTTTTGCTTTTTAATCCCTCTTTTACATGAGTCGTGCAAAGATACCAAACTTGAGATCATTCTAGGATGGGCTTATACCTTTAAGTCGTGCCTCGACACGTAGGAGGTATAGTCCCATCCTGGGCATTACAGAAGAGATCCATGTGAAGCAATTCAAATGGTCGAGTAGTAGTCATGATAGTCTTCGCTGGATGCTTGGCCTTGGTCATCTTTCCAGCTTCACAGGCTCCGCATATGTGATCCTTGAGGAATTTGACATTCTCAATGCCAATGAAGTGCTTCTTCTTCGCAAGCGTGTGCAAATTCCTCATGCCTGCATGACCAAGTCGTCGATGCCATAGCCAGCCTTCTGAAGCTTTTACAAGTAGACACACAGCTGGTTGAGGTCCTGTAGAGAAATCAACAATATACAAGTCTCCTCTCCTAAAGCATCGAAGACTTTCGAATTGTCAGATTCCATGATCACAACACAACGATACTTGCCAAAGACTACAACCATATCAAGATCGCAAAGCATTGAGACAGACATGAGGTTGAATCCCAAGGACTCGACAAGCATGAGTTTGTCAATGTGTCGATCCTTTGATATCACAACCTAACCTAGACCCAATACCTGACTTTTGCCTTTGTCAGCGAAGATGATATGCTTCAGATGAGATGGAGATAAGGGAGCATCCATCAATAGATTCTTGTCACCAGTTATGTGATTTGTACATTCGCTATCGAGGACCCACAAAGTGGCTTTGGGTTGATCATCCTGCAGATGAATTAGTTCAGCTTACAAACTCATATACTTCATGAGTGAAGAATATGACATCAATTCATCAGATCAATTTCATCAAGCAATGCAACAGATAAAACAGTATGAGGACGTGAGAAATGAGTGCTCATTTCTTCATGATTATCCTGCGTCCTTTCAGGCACTTTTCAGGTCTCCAGCAAGTTCTTCAGACGTTTGAGCACGTCTGGAGACCTGACCCTGCAGAAGAGATTAGTTCTTTTTCTTCACCACCCACATCTGAAGGGGTGGCAAAGAGTTCATCACTCTGCGAGCTCCATACGAGAAAGGTGGCATAGAAGGCAGCCCATTTCGTTTCACATAAGAGGAGTTAGGATAAGCATATGAATAAGCAGAGAAATTCTTCCAGGACTTATGAACATAATGGTTAGAAGAATAATGCTCATATTCATAGCCCTTAGCTCTTCCCTGCGAAACAGAGATGTTAGCACGATGATATTCATATGAGGACTTTGATCCTTTTGAGGAATTTGATCCACGTGAGGAATTTGGTCCGTATGAGGATTTAAATCCATCTGAAGATTTTGGTCCATATGTAGAATTGGATCTGGGGTTCCTATTCCTCCAGGTGTCATGAGGACATTCACTTGAAGATTTCCAAGGTGCCTCTTAGGGACCCAGATTTTCTTCATAGGGGGACCATTCTTGCAATTAGTTTCAACATATCTAGCAAATACTTCACCATTCTGATTTTTGAATAGTTTATAGTTGGAGTCAAATGACTCATCAGAAGAATGAGGAGATTCACATGTAAAGCCAGATAAATTGGATGGATCAACTAGAGGTCCCTTTGCAGCAACCCATGAGGTTTTGGGGTACTGCTCAGGCTTCCAATATGTACCATCAGCATTAAGTTTCCTCTCAAAGGCAATACCCTCTTTCCTAGGGTTCCTTTTGAGGATCTGCTTTTGAAGCACATCACAAAGATTCTGATGCCCTTTGAGGCTTTTGTACATGCCTATCATGTACAATTCCTTCAGCCCTGCATCATCAGTGATACTAGCAATGTCCTCAGATGAGGAATTAGTGATAGCAGAGACAGTTGAAGAATTTGTAGCATAAGAAGCATTTGAACATTCATGTGAAGAATTAGCAGTTTCACGTTCAATGCATTTAAGGCATGGGGGAATGAATTCCTCCTGAGAAGCACTAATTTGTTGAGCAAGTAATGAATCGCGCTCCTTCTGAAGATCTTCATAACTCACTCTTAGCTTTTCAAGATTTTGCTTTCTTTGAAGAAATTCATAAGAAAGCTTCTCATGATCAGATAAGAGAGTGCTATGATGACCTTGAAGATTGTCAAACCTAGACTGAAGTCTCTGAAGATTTTCAGTCAAGATTTTAGTGCGATCCATTTCTTCACCCAACATATCATCAGTTTTATCTAGCATGTTTTGAACCTTTTCAAAAGCCTTTTGTTGTTGTACGGTAATCTTAGCAAGTTTAGAATAGCTGGCCTTGAGGTTTTCATCAGATTCATTATCACTTGATTCAGAGGAGGTATATTTGAGTACCTTGGCACCCTTTGCCATGAAGCAATAGGTAGGAGCATAGTCTTCATCGCCCTTGTTGGTGAAGCTATTTTCTTCAGGGTTGAAGATACACTTGCTGACGAATGCAGTAGCGAGAGCTAGACTCGCCACACCAGACTTGGACTCCTCAAATTCCTCCTCTTCCTCACGATCCTCAGATTCAGCCTTAGAGTCCATTTCCTTGCCAATGAATGCCCGGGCCTTCTTGGAGCTGCTCTTCTTGTGAGATGAAGACTTCGAGGATTTTGATGATGAAGATTTTGACAATTTCTTCTTCTTCTTCGCGTCATCAGAATTGTAATCCTTGTATTTCTTCTTCTTTGATTCCTTTTCCCACTGAGGACAATCTTGAATGTAGTGACCATGCTTCTTTTATTTGTGTCATAGCCTCTTATTGTAGTCACTGGATGAGGAATCATTTCTCCTTGAGAATTTTCCAAAGCAACCACGTCTTGAGAACCGTTGGAATTTCTTCACGAGCAGTGCTAGCTCCTGGCTCAGTTCTTCAGGATCACCAAGGCTACTACCAAAATCTTCACCTTCAGATTCAGAGACGACCTTGGCCATCAGGGTACGTGATATGCCATAGCTCAAACCATAGAGATCTCTCTTCTCAGCAAGCTGGAACTCATGAGTATTTAGCCTTTCGAGGATATCAGCGGGATCAAGTGACTTTTAGTCACCACGTTCTTGTATCATCAATGTCAGAGTATCAAATGAGGAATCAAGCAATCTCAGCAATTTCTTCACCACCTCATGGTCGGTGATGTCAGTGGCACCAAGTGCTTGAAGCTCATTTGAGATGTCAGTGAGGCGATCGAAGGTTTGCTGAACATTTTCATTGTCAAGTCTTTTGAAGCAGTTGAAGAGATTGCGAAGAACATCAACTCGAGAGTCACGCTGTGTTGAGACTCCTTCATTGACTTTGGACAGCCTATCCCAGATAAGCTTAGCAGTTTCTAAAGCACTCACTCTTCCATACTGTCCTTTGCTCAGATGGCCACAAATGATATTCTTCGCTTGAGAATCGAGTTGCTTGAATCTCTTCACATCAGCAGCATTCAAAGAAGGTGAGACTGAGGGAACGCCATTTTCCACAACATACCAGAGATCGTTATCAATAGCCTCAAGATGCATTCACATCTTATTATTCCAGTAGGGGCAGTCCGTCCCATCGAAGGTAGGACACCCAGCAGAGACCTTGATCATACCTGTGGTCGACATAACTAAAACTCCAGGCGGTTAAACCAAAATCACACAGAACAAGGGAGTACCTTGCTCAGATACCAATTGAAAGTGCGTTATATCGACTAGAGAGGGGGTGACTAGGCAATTTTTATGAATTTTTCACTGAGGAATTTGCGGGTGAGGAAATTCCTTAGCGAAGAACAATTTGCAGCGGAATAAGTACTGAAAAGTAAACATAGCAGAACACAAGCATGGTCATCATGATGAAATGAATACAAGCACAGAGTAGGAAAAGCGTAAACACAGGATAACACAGGATGAAGACAAACAGACTGATGAAATTGAACTAAGGAAATTGAGAAAGTCTTCAGTCAAAGTATTCAAACAGATATGAACAAGCACACAACATAGTTATGAGGAAATGAAAGAGTTGAGGAAATAGAACCAGTAAGCTTGGTGAAGACAATGATTTGGTAGACCAGTTCCAACTGCTGTCTCAGTTGTACGTCTAGTTGGAGCGGCTAGGTATTTAAACCTGAGGACACACAGTCCCGGACACCCAGTCCCGGACACACAATCCAGGACACCAAGTCATCACCGTATTCTCATTGAGCTAAGGTCACACAGACCCCGCCCAATCACTCGTGGTAAGTCTTCAGGTGACTTCCAAACCTTCACAAACTCGGTCACTCGGCAATCCACAATTCCTCTTGGATTCTCTAGACCATAACGCCTAACCATCTGGAAGAACCACAGTCTTCAAAGGTAACAAGCGTTCGATCCACACAGGATCAATCTCTTCAGTGATGCTCAATCACTTTTGGGTTTGTAGGTTTTTGGGTTTGGTTTTGGGTTTTCCCTCACTTGATGATTTTCGCTCAAAGTCCTTGGAGGATGGGTTGCTCTTATGACAAGTGTCAGTTTCTCTCGGAGCAGCCAACCAGCTAGTGGTTGTAAGTGCATCTAGTGCCACCCCTAGTTGGTTTTGGAGTATTGACGACAAACCTGGTTGAGGTACTAGTGTGTTTGTAAGAATTGCAGGATAACACAGGTAGTAGTCCCTCATTGATTCGGTTAACCTACCGGAGATTACCCCTAAAAATGCATGAAGACATTGATAACTGTGGTGGTATATGAAGATAATCATATTGTAGACTATGACATGAGAAGACATTGTGTGAAGACTATGGAAAGCGAAGATGTAGAGTTGTCGCTGTTTCCTTTTCTTCTTTATTGAGTCATAGGAACCACCGCACTGTTAAGTGGGGTCCAAGTGAACTAAGTCAGAGTGACTGATGTGATGCTCAACCAAATCCTATGTCTTCGAGTTAAGACTATGAGAGCAAATCTTATCCAGAGGCGGATAAGTCAGCTTTACTTGGAGCTCAAGTAAACTTGCCATGTGTGTTTGAAATCTGACCGTTGGAACACGTGTCAGTTCCTTAGTGACCCAGGGTCACTTCGGACAAATCAGGTCGGGTTGCCTAGTGGCTATAAATAGCCCACCCCCTACACCATAAATTGGTAGCTGCTCAGAGTTATTGCACGGCTTTTGTCGTTTGAGAGCAACCCACCTCCGAAGCATTTGAGAGAGAAATCCTTGCGAGGACAAAGCCCAAACACCCAGAGCGAAAGAGTGTTAGGCATCACTGAAGTCTTTATGTATGTGTGACCTGAAGACTTATTACACTTGAGGACTGTGTTTCCTCCAGCCGGTTAGGCATCGCGTTCTGAGCATCCAAGAGTAATTGTGGATAGCCGGTGAACGAAGTTTGTGAAGGTTTGGAAGTCTACCTTGAAGACTTACCAGAGTGATTGGGCGAGGACTAGGTGTTCTTAGCTCAAGGGGAACAAGGTGAAGATGCGGTCTTCTGAGTTAAATCTCAGCCTCCCTAACCAGACGTATAGTTGTCACAGCAACTGGAACTGGTCTAACAAATCATTGTCTTCCCCGAGCCACTGGTTCTATCTTCTCCTTCCTTTTACTTAAAGCTTTATGTTGTGAAGACATAGCATGCTTGCCTTATCTGATTGTCTTCACTGAGTATCTACCTGTTGTGATTGGCTTCATTCCTTCTTCCTTTATGATCACTACTGCCTAGTTGCTATTAGTCTTCATGCTTTCACTTCATTGAATACATGACTATGGCTTACCTAGTGTAGTCCACTTTCCGCTGCATACAAATAGGCTCAAGCTTATCGTTTGTCTTCGAAACTATCATGTTTTGAAGAATTTCATAAAAATCGCCTATTCACCCCCCTCTAGTCGATATACTGCACTTTCAATTGGTATCAGAGCAAGGTACTCCCTTGTTCTGTGTGATTCGGTTTAACCACCTGGAGTTTTAGCTATGTCGGCTGCAGGGATAATCGAAGTCTCCGCTGCGTGCCCTGTCTTTGATGGCACCGAATATCCCTACTGGAAGAACAAGATGCGCATGCATCTTGAATCCATTGACATGGACCTCTGGTTTGTCGTCAAGCATGGCATTCCCAAGACTGGTGAAGGCGTCACCACTGCTGATGTCAAGAGGCTCGTTCAATTGGATTCAACGGCCAAAAACATCATCTGTGGTCATCTGACCAAAGGACAGTACGGTCGTGTGAGTGCTCTGGACACGTCAAAAGAAGTTTGGGACTGGCTCTCAAAGGTCAATGAAGGAGTTTCTACCCAGAGAGATCAAAGGATCAGCGTCCTTCGCAATCTCTTCAATCGCTTCAAGAGACATGACAATGAGAATGTCCAGCACACTTTTGATCGTCTCACTGACATCACAAATGAGCTTCAAGCACTTGGCGCCACTGAGATCACCAAGCATGAAATCGTCAAGACTCTTCTGAGATCACTGGACAGCTCATTTGATATCCTTGCATTGATGATTCAAGAAATCCCTGACTTCAAGACTCTCGATCCGTCTAATATACTTGAGAGGCTCAACACACATGAGTTTCAGCTATCTGAGAAGCGTGACATCTATGGTCCCAACTATGGCCGATCTCGAGCGTTGAAGGCAAAAGCTGCTTCCTCATCTGAAGAAGAATCTAACTGTAGTTCTGATGATCCTGAAGACATTGGAAAGGAGCTTGCTATGCTTGTGAAGAAGTTCCAGAAATTCACTAGGAAGAAAAGCTTCAGAAAGTCTTCAAGATCCAGCTCAAGAAATGATGAAGCATCTGCTCACGACTACAAGAAAAGAACATGTCATAAGTGCAAGAAACCTGGTCACTACATCTCTGAGTGTCCTCAGTGGGACAACGAGAAGAAGAAGAAGAAGAGCAAGGAATATGATTCTGATGACAACAAAAAGAAGAAATACTCAAAGTCTTCTTCAAAGTCTTCGTCAAAGTATTCATCACATAAGAAGAATTCATCTGGCAAGGCTCGTGCTTTTGTTGGCAAGAAGATGGATTCTGAGGAGGAGTCTTCTTCTGAAGAGGTGGAGGTGGAGTCGGAGGAAGAGTCTGATTCAGGTGCTGCAAGTCTGGCTTTAGCCACTGCCTATGTGGGCAACTCTATCTTCAACACTGAAGACAATGGATCCGTCCCCAACAATGATGATGAGGACGACGACTCTGCACCCACCTTCTGCTTCATGGCACGCGGTGCCAAGGTAAAATCACACGATGCTTACTTTCAAACATCTAGTGAAGATGACTCTGACTATGAATCAAAACCTAGCTACAAAACACTTGCTAAAATTGCTACTGAACAGCAGAAAGCCATGGAACATATTCAAAAACTGTTAGACAAAAGCGATGACCTGTTGGATGCGGAAATGACCCGTTCTTGGTCCTTAATTGAAGACATAAAAAATCTTCATGTTAAGTACAAAGAACTTGAAGAGCTTTATGAATCGCTTTCAAAAACTCATGAAAAGCCTTCCCACGATTACATTCAAAGGAAGCGAGAACTTGAGAAAGTGAAAGCGGCTCATGAAGATCTTCAAAAGGAGAATGAGTCACTCCGCGCACAACTGATCAGCTCTTCTCACGAAGAGTTTGAACCACCATGTCTAAAATGCATTGAACATGATAATGCTACATCTGTTGCTGAATGCTCTACTTCTGCCACTGTTGCAATATCTTCAACTATTGATGTGGTCACTAACCCCTCTGCTGAGGAAACCACTACTATTGCTGATGAAAATGCTAGGTTGAAGACTTTGCTTGAAACAAGGATGTACAAAAGCCTCAAAGGGCATCAAACTCTATGTGATGTCCTCAAAAAGCAGATACTGAACCGAAACCCTAGGAAAGAGGGTGTTGGGTTCGACAGGAAAATGATTGTTGATGGTTCATACTGGAAGCCTGAGCAGTATCCCAAAACCACATGGGTTGCTGCAAAGGGACCTTCAGTAGATCCATCTACCTTATCTAGCTTCACTTGTGCTAATCCAGTTATCATTGATGAATCCTTTGATGCAAACTATAAACTGTTTAAGAATCAAAATGGTGAAGTGTTTGCCAGGTATATTGGTACTAACTGTAGGAATGGACCACCTATGAAGAAGATCTGGGTACCCAAAGGTTGTCTTGAGAAGCTTCCAGCAAATTCTATCATGACACCTCCCGGGATGAAGACAAACCCGAGACCAAAGGATTCATATGGTCCTAAGGCTTCATACAGACAAAGGACTCACCTGAGTCACCCTAACACAGATGTTTTGCAGGGAAATCATACTCAGACCCATGAATATGAGCGTGTTTCTTCAAACCGCTATGTTCATAAATCAAAGAACTTTTCTGCCTATTCTTATGAGTATTATTCTCCTCCTGCAAGACTATTTGCTAGGGCCCCAAAGCCAAAATTCTCAGATGCTGCTCCCAGACTCATTGCTTCTAAGCCACCCCTGAAGATGTGGGTGGTTAAGAAGAACTAACTTTCTCTTGTAGGGAAAGGTCTCCAGCCTGTAATCAAAGGCTTTTGATGCTATTGCTGGGGACCTAAAACACTTGTAGGGCATAAGATCAAATGCCCAAAATGACTTACTGCTCATACTATCCATAAATCACTTGCTGAAGAATCTTATCAGTCCTAACTTACATCTAAAGCTTTAATAATCCACTTATGCATCAATTGTTTATGCTTCATAATGGCTTTTGGTGAAGCCTATCCTCCTAACTGCATTGTAGGGAGTGACACCAAAGTCTTCAGAATGGATTATGCATAGCGGATGCACAAATCATATGACTGGTGATCGAAATCTTCTCATGGACTCAACTTTACGTCCATCCAACAAGAGTCACATCACATTTGCTGATACTGGTAAAAGCAAAGTGTTGGGTCTAGGTAGAGTTGCAATCTCAAGAGATCAGCACATGGACAAAGTCATGCTTGTTGAATCTCTTGGTTTCAACTTAATGTCTGTCTCAATGCTTTGTGACTTAAACATGATTGTGATCTTTGGTAAATTTCGTTGCATTGTACTAATGGAATCTGACAAGTCTTTAGTATTTGAAGGATACTGAAAAGGTGATCTGTATATGGTAGATTTCTCAGCTGGACCAGAAATGGCTGTATGTCTTCTAGCAAAAACTTCAGAGTGCTGGCTCTGGCATCGGAGGCTAGGACATGCTGGCATGAGGAACTTGCACACTCTCGCAAAGAAGAAGCATGTCATAGGCATCGAGGAAGTCAAGTTCAAGAAAGATCATCTATGTGGTGCCTGTGAAGCTGGGAAGATGACTAGAGCCAAGAACCCCTCGAAAACAATCATGACGACATCCAAACCCTTCGAGCTGCTTAACATGGACTTATTTGGCCCTACTCACTACTCCACATTCTCTGCCACAGCCTGTCTCTATGGCTTCGTCATTGTCGATGATTACTCAAGCTACACATGGGTACACATAATACTCTACAAGACTGAAGTGGAAGATGTCTTCAGACGCTTCGCCAACCGTGCCATGAACAATTATGGCATCAAGATCAAACATATCAGAAGTGACAATGGCACTGAATTCAAGAACACTGGCCTCAATCTTTATCTGGATGAGATGGGAATCACTCATGAATTTTCAGCCCCATATACACCTCAGCAAAACGGGATCGTTGAGCGCAAGAACAGAACTCTAATTGAGATGGCTCGAACGATGCTCGATGAGTACAAAACCCCAAGAAGATTCTGGCCCGAAGCTATTGATACTGCATGCCATACCATCAATCGCGTTTATCTTCACAAGCTTCTGAAGAAAACATCCTATGAACTCCTCACTGGAAAGAAGCCAAATGTAAGCTACTTGAGAGTATTTGGAGCTAAGTGCTGGATCAAGGATCCTCATCATAAGTCAAAATTTGCACCCAAAGCTCATGAAGGCTTCATGCTCGGAAATGGAAAGGACTCACACTCCTACAGAGTCTTCAACATTTTTCTTTATAAAACTGTTGAAACTATGGATGTGAGGTTTGATGAGACAAATGGATCACAAAGAGAATCCCTACCAAATGTGCTAGATGAAGCTTCACCAAATGAATCTATCAAGCTTATGGGAACTGGTGAGATCATGCCTTCTGAAGCACAACCTGACGAGGAACTCATCATCTCTGCTCCAAATCAACCTGACGACAATGCTTAGCCTAAAGACAATACCCCTGATGAAGACAATGCACAACAAGAGCAAAATCTTCGTCCAGCTCATCCTCGTGTTGCAAATGAAGTACAAGTTGAGAAGATAATTGATAGAATAAATGCTCCCGGTCCACTCACTCTCTCAAGAGCAACACAGCTTGCAAATTTCTGTGGGCACTTTCCTTTTGTCTCAATATCTGAACCCAAGAAAGTTGCTGAAGCTTTTATGGAGCCTGAATGGATTCAAGCAATGCAAGAAGAGCTTCAACAGTTTGAGCTGAACAATGTGTGGGAACTTGTCAAGCGTCCTGATCCTCAAAAGAACAACATAATAGGCACGAAATGGATCTATCGCAACAAACAAGATGAGCATGGTCAAGTGGACAGAAACAAAGCTCATCTCGTTGCTCAAGGATACACTCAAGTTGAAGGGATTGACTTCGATGAAACATTTGCTCCCGTGGCTAGACTTGAAGCCATTCTTATACTGCTATCCTATGCAAATCATCACAACATACTTCTATATCAAATGGATGTAAAGAGTGCCTTTCTCAATGGAGAAATGAAGAAGAAGTGTATGTTGCACAACCACTTGGCTTTGAAGACCCAAAACGTCCTGATATGGTTTACAAGCTCAACAAGGCACTATATGGCCTCAAACAAGCGCCTCGTGCTTGGTATGACACCCTCAAAGACTTCCTGAAGAGCAAAGGCTTCAAACCTGGATCCCTAGATCCTACACTCTTCACGAAGACATATGATTATGAGCTATTTGTCTGCCAAATCTATGTGGATGACATTATCTTCGGCTACACTGACAAGAAATACAGTGATGAGTTTGGTCACATGATGCAAGAACAATATCAAATGTCTATGATGGGTGAGCTGAAGTTCTTCCTTGGTCTTCAAATTCATCAGCAAAGCAATGGCATCTTCATATCTCAAGAGAAGTATCTTAAAGACTGCCTGAAGAAGTTTGGAATGCAAGACTGCAAAGGGTACTCGACGTCAATGCCTGCTAAACATCATCTGGGTCCCGATGCCAATGGTAAAGAGTTTGATCAACAGGTATACCCCTCCATGATTGGTTCTTTACTTTATTTGTGTGCATCTAGGCCAGATATTATGCTTAGTGTTTGCATGTGTGCTCGATATCAAGCGGCACCAAAGGAGTCGCATCACTTAGCTGTGAAGCGAATACTTTGATATTTGGCTTAAACCCCAACACTAGGATTATGGTATCCAAAGGGCTCAGAGTTTGATCTAGTAGGATTTTCAGATGCTGATTATGCTGGTGACAAAGTTGATCGCAAGTCCACATCTGGCACATGTCACTTTCTAGGACGATCACTTGTCTGTTGGTCTTCAAAGAAGCAGAACTGTGTATCACTCTCCACTACTGAATCTGAATACATTGCTGCTGGATCTTGCTGCGCTCAACTTCTATGGATGAAGCAAACACTCAAGGACTATGGAGTCCATCTGAAGCATGTGCCACTCTACTGTGATAATGAAAGCGCCATCAAGATTGCCAACAACCCAGTTCAGAACTCGAAGACAAAGCACATTGAAATTCATCATCACTTTCTCGGAGATCATGTTATGAAGGAAGATATTGATATCATACACGTCAACACTGAAGAACAACTTGCAGATATCTTCACAAAGCCCTTGGATGAGAAAAGGTTTTGCAAGTTGCGGTGTGAGCTAAATATCTTAGAATCCTCAAATGTCTTGTAATCAGGCACACATCCTAACACTTATGCATATTGATGACTTAGATGTGCAACACACGAAGTAGAGTATATCTTCAATCAATGAAGACTTACATTCTAAGTGTGAATACATTAATATGGAATTTGACTTTGGAGCGCCACGATAATTGTGCGCTGTGTCTGGGTCTAATACTTCCTATACGGTGGGTAACGCCACCACCAAATTCTTGTTTGAAGCATTTCTTGTGGCGTTACATTTGCAAAGTCTTCGCACTTGGTTTGTCTTCACATAGGATATATATATAGAGTTGTGTTCTGTCCTCAACGGCATTCACTTATAGCTATGTCTTCATATTTGAATCTTTTGGACTAAGTAAATGTGATCGGACCCTAACCTCTCTATGTTTTCTCATCTCACTCTGTCTGTCCAAATCATATGCATTCTGTTGAAACAGTCGAATATCTTCTCTACATCCTTGTCAGCAGAAGATACGGAGACAAACTTTAAATCTGATTTTAATGCTCCATCCGTTATGCCTGAAACCCGGAGAAGCCGGAACGACTACTCCGACAGTCGTGGTGTACGTGGGATCATGGGACAACTCCCAAAGCATTACATGACCGCCACGTGTCACTCGTAGGTGAACCGTCAGGGGCACCTGAGTAATTACGATGTGCCGTCTCCCATGCCTATAAATGCACGTCCCATCACGGTCAAAAGTTTCTTCCACCACCTCTCCACCTCGAACAACCCTAGCACCTCCGCTAGCTTTCGACGATGCTGGCGACGAAGCGCGTCGCTGCCGCAACCTTGTCGACGCCGTCCTCACGCCGGCCGCGGACATCTTCCTCTCTGCCGTCGCCGTAGCTGTCCTCCGTCGCCAAGTTAGGGCACGGACGACCAAACTGCTGGGCATCCAACTCCAACTCCGTCTAAGCAGTTCATCGTGTGGTAAATAAACTTGCTTTTTACCATCTTCTAGATCCATAGAGATTCATCTACTTTACCACAAGAGGTTTCTGCCTACTTAGATATACAGATCTATCATGTCTGCATCTCATATCTTGCCTAGTACATTCACATATGCTTCAACTAAAGTTAGATTCCTCACTTGTACTTATTCGTGGATTCGTACAAATCTGGAACCAACTCCCATGAGTGAATGTCTTTGCACTATGAGGTCAAATTCTTCAAAACTATTTTAATCTTCAAAACTTCTGAGAATGCATATGACCTCTTCCCCTTCCCTCGCATCTCTAATGTTGTCACAGGTACATGTCCGTGGGAGAATCCCTTGGTTCTCATAGTCTGCATTCATTTGTAGAGTTTTTGCAGCGTCACATCCATTCTCCTGAAGCTAGTTCCCGTCTGACCAGCAAACCGAAGCATTTGCCAGTTTTGAAGCCATTCAATTTGAAGCCATTCAGGTTGAAGCCAATGACAACTAACAAGACAGTAAGAAAGGGTGGCAGACAGCGTCGTGGCAACACCTCTCGTGATTTGCCTCCTGATCTCAGTGAAATATACAAGACTGATCCAGAGGAGGATTATAATCAGAGGAAGACCCGAATCCAATGGATTCGAAGATATTGGGCTGAACAATGGTTCAATTACAGGTTCGTGACCCCAGAGTATGCCGAGAAAAACGCCATCAAGCATCCGTGGGGAGATATCACTTATAAGAATCTTCCCCCCAAGACTTGTGCTGAAGCCATTGCTCAAGGCTTCTATCCTTGCATGGTTAGAGGGCCACAACCTGCTGATGCTGATCCAAGCGCTCTGCTCTGGTGTCGCGACGACAATCTTTTTAAGCGAAATCTTCAATTCGCCAAGAACTCGGCCAAGGAAAACAAGAAGCTGTGGGGATTAGACTTCAATCATGGCCCCTCTGCACCCCACGCTAATGGCTCGCGCGATGCTGAACCGAATCTGGTTGGGCCCTTCTACAACCTAGAGGGCCTCATCAGTCACATAAGGGTTCAAGGGGCGAATGTAGATCAGCCTGAAGAAGATGATGACTCTGAAGAAGCACCTGCAACGCTGAAGCCTCAGAAGAAGAAATCAAAGGCTTCAAAGGCTACTCCACCAAGAGCTTCAAGAGTGAAGCCTTTGGCCACTGCTCCACCTGCACCAAGTGTGCAATTTGAGGAACACTCTAGAATCTCCGAGAGAAAACAGCTGAAGAGAAAGCCAACGCGCAACCCCAGTCCAGCTCTCACTCCAGATGCAGTACTGAAGACTGCCAATGATGCCCTTGATGTCTCGAGTGATGAAGATCTTGGAGATGATGCTCAGGAGCTACTGATCAAGAGCAAACAAGATGCCGAAATCTTCAATGATTTGCCACTCTTTGACGTTGAAGTGCTCAATAACTTCATTGATGAATGGTTTGACACTCCCAACCTGAGCTTCGACGATCTTCAACTTCCAGTTGGCCTCAGCATCTCCTTCCATGGCGCCATTGCTTCTGAGCTAGCTCTGGCTCAAAGAATTGTCGAGCTGAAGCAAAAGATAGATTATAAAAAAGCTCAGTTCAAGAAGCATATGAACAAGCTCAGCATGCAAGAAGTTCAAAACTTCAAGGTTATGATGCAAGAGCTCAAGGAAGCCTTTCGCCAGCGGCGTGAAGAAGCTAAAGGTTCACGTGAGCACATCAAGGTCTTGGCTGCAAAATGCGTTCAAGCATTCAATGAAGTTGAAAAGCGCAAAGCACTAGGCCGTCCTGGCATTGATCCAAGAATGGCTTCCAAGAAGAAGAAGTAGTCTGTGCCCGAAGCTGAAGCATCTGCGCAGGAAATGCCTCGCATAGTCTTCCCTGCTAGCATGACTGGCACGAAGCCTAAGGCAACTCCAACCGCTTCAATGCTCAGGAAGACTAAGGTGGCTGAAGCTGATGCTCGCAAGCGTAAGCAATCTACTGATGAAGCTCCACCCACCAAGATGTGAAAGACCAAGAAGGACGAGGCTGCTTCCAAAGAGCCTATCTTTGTCGAGCCAATCTCAGTTGCTCGCCCTGCATCTGCCCAGAGAGAAAGAAGACTGACTGTCCATCAGCCTGCTCCCACAGAGGCTGAAGACATTCCAGCTGTCGACCCCACCGCAGCTGAAGACATTGGTCCTCAAGACAATGTTGAAGATGATACCGTCCTTCCTCAGATCGAGTACAACATCGACTCTTTGCCTGTTCTCACGAACAGTGAACACATCAGCATTGGTCGTCCATTGACGCCAATTGCTCAGGATGGCTCGTGGGCTGATCACCCACAGGAAACCCAAGACACTCCCCAGCAAACTCAAGACACCAGTATGGTGCTTGAAGACGAAGACTTTGAGGCCCAACAACCTCCATCTCCTCAGGCGTCGCCCACTTTTTGCAGGCTTCGCAAAGGACCAAGACCTCAAGTCACTACCACAAGTGCTCCAGAAGGAGTAGAGCAACCATCTGCACCTGATGTTGCTCCTACTGGAAGCCACTCAGAATCTGAAGCCAAAGTGGTTGAAGATATTCCGGCTGCATCAGCCGAAGAAGAACAACCCCAAGTTGCTGAAGATATTCCGGCTGCATCAGCCGAAGAAGAACCACCCCAACAAGAAGAAGAAAGTACTGCCGCACCACCTGTTCTCGAGAAGAACGTGTCCAACCCTCCAGCTCCTGAAGTGGAGGTAACAAATTCAGAGGCTGCCACCACCAACACTGAAGCCAATGACGTGGTCATGGCTGAAGCTTTTGTGGCACCTGAAGATACTGTGGCCCCAGAAGAACCTGCGCCTGAAGTTACTGCTCCTGAAGCCAGTGCTATGCCTGAAGCCAGTACTGAGCCTGAAGCTAATGCTGCACCGGACACCAATCTGCAGCTTGAAGAGAATGCCTCTGCTCCTGTTCCGCCTCCACGGCCTCACACAATTGAGCAAGCATACAAAAAGGATGATCAGCTTGTTACTGTCCGGTGGCCAATTCTGATTCCACCACCTACAACTGAACCACGTGCTGCTGGTCCTCAGTTTGATCATCATATTGCGCACAGGCCCCAAGTTCAGAAGCCTAAGCCAAGACTACCAAGGCTTCCAGGTATTGCAACATCTTCAGGGTCATTCAATGCCAATAGCTTCACTGCGCAGAACACCTTCTTTGACAGCGCCAAGAACCCATATTCCAAGCCAAGAATATCATCAGATAGGTTCTGGAGCCATCAACAGCGCAACTACTACTCAAGGGTACTATATAATCAAGGCCGCATTTTCCCTCATATGCGTCTTGACACTGAAGCTATTGTTGGTCTGCCCTGCTTGGAGGAAGCCCTTGACTACTTCCGTGATGCTGGCCTTCTCAATTTTGTGCTGGATAAAGAGCATTGGAATGAAGAACTGCTTCTGCAATTCTATGCAACACTTCACATCCGAGGCTACAACGGGGATCCGAAGACATGGGTCCTTGAGTGGATGACAGGCAATGTGCATCATGAAGCAAAAGCCTTTGATCTCATTGAGCTTACTGGCCTGCCCACTCCAGGAGATCTATAAGATCCTGGCTGTGAACTGCACACTGAAGCCTTGGAGAGCATCTTTCATAAGCGTAAGCCCAACATGAGCCAAATGCTCAGCATAATGAAGCCTCTGCCAAGTGATGCTGAATATCCTAAAGAATTCTTTGTTGAAGACCTTGAGTACCTGCCTCGCACCATCTATCACATCATAAGGCGTACTCTATGGCCTGTCAAAGGACATTCTTCATCAGCCAAGCTTGAAGGCACTATGAAGACTTTGGTCTTCTATATCTTCAATGGCATTAGCTTCAGTGCTCAAGATTTCTTCATCAGGCAAATGGCCACATCTGGAGCTGATCTATTTCGACTGAAATTCTATGACCCTTGGATAATGCGCCTCATCAAGTTGCACTCAACTGTCACTTATCCACCCTCTGCTCGCAACCATCAGATTTTCTTGCCTAAGGTTGATATGTCAGCTGAAGCCATTTACCAAGAGCCTGCTAAGGAGCCAGTTAGTCTTCACAACGCTGATCATCAAAGCTTCACTCAGCAGATTGAAGGGGTCCCAGCAGTCTCTCGCGTCTATCCTCTGGCTGGCCATACTCGTCTACCTCAACACGCCGAAACCGAAGCCACTGAAAGCACCATCGCTCAAAGTCCTCAGAAGCGTTCTGATACGTCCAAAACGTATCTATAATTTCTGCTTGCTCCATGCCACTTTTGGGCGATATTGCTATGATATTCATACACTTCCATACACTTTTGATTATATTTGGACTAACTTACTAATCCAGTGCACCCCAGTGCCAGTTTCTGTTTTCGGCTGTTTTTGTATTTCAGGTTTTCACGTTTCGAGAACTGCCGAGAAAAATCCAGAAAAATTATATAAAAAATCAGCGATCCGGAAACAACACTGCGTCCGAAGGGCAGCCTGGGGGGGCCACCAGGGCTCCAGGTTCCCTGGCGGCGCGCCCCCCCTGGGCCGCGCCGGGGGGGGCGCCTGGGCCCCCCGAAGCCCGTCCGGTGCCCCTCTTTGGCATATATTTAGAGGGACCTCCGAAACCCTCAGAGGAGGAACTCTTTTCGCGATCCCATCTCTATTCCGCCGCCGCCGCCGCTTCCAAGATCGGGAGCACCAGGAGAACTCTTCCCGGCACCCTGCCGGAGGGGAGGATCACCACCGGGAGCTTCTCCACCACCATGGACGCCTCCCGGATGACTCGTGAGTAGTCTCCCTTGGACCATGAGTCCATGACCAGTAGCTATGTGATGTTCTCCTCCCGTTCTTGTGCTTCACTAATTAGTCCTCGTGAGCTGCCCTACATGATCGAGGCACCTATGTAATCCTTATGCTGTTGCTATGTTGAGTTTGCTGGGATCCGATGGATTATGAGATTATGCTCAGATTGATCTTGAGTAATATATTTGATTCACCTCTTTTATATTTTAGTTCATAAGTAATTCTTGCATGTTCTCCGTTGTTACTTATTGCTTTGGCCGAGTAGTAGGTAGTGACTCCAAGAGGGAACATTATGCTCGATTGTGGATTCATGCCCCTCGATGACTAGCTTGAGTGACAGAAACATGAGTCTAGGGGATGTGTTGTTGCCACAAGGGGGAAAACAACGGTGCTTGTGCCCGCAGGTGCAAGGATTGTTTACTTTACGCAAATTTCTTTTAATGCAGTTGTCTGTTGCATTGAGTTTACATTATGGGTGGGACTCGCAACTTAATACCAGCGAGATGTTCTGGATAGATATCTCAAGGTGGATGATTAGTAGTAGATATTGATGGATTTCGGTCTACTTACTTTGGTGTACCGCCCATGCATTGAACCTCAACCTTTCTTGCAATGTAGTCAGCATTGGTTTGCGTTCGTGGTCCTGTCAATTGCCCAGCTGTAATTTGTTACCTCACATAGTTGTTTTATCGTCTTTTGGGAGAGAGACATCACTAGTGAACATCATGAGACTCCGGTCCATATTACCATCATTGATCACATCCACTATTTACTTTTCGTTATTTACTTACTATTGCAAAAACTATCTATCACTACTATCATTGCTTTTAATCCTTTGTGAACTACAAGGCCGGAGGGATTGACAACCTCTCTGTACTCATTGGGAGCAAAGTTATTTGTATATGTGTGCAGGTCCACGTTGATTGCTACTATTCTGGCGCCGTAGCAATTGACACCTACTTGTTGAACCTAGGAGTCTCTGGGGAATCGATCCTTGGCATCTTTGCTAGGGGAAAACACTTCTACTTACTGCATCTTACACCTTCCACTTGGGGTAACCAACGAGGGGTTCGAGGCCCATCAAGGAGTATTTTCTGGCGCCGTTGCCGGGGACTCCACTCTTCAGGATAGGGGAGTTGCATGCTATCTTTTCCCTTTGCTTTTTAGTCTTGTTAGTTTACCTTTCATTTTTGCTTTAGTTCCTTTTATCGAAAATCACAAAAATAGTTATCTTGCTTGCTTGCTACTATCCAAGTTATTGAGGATGTTCACACTCTTAGCACCCAATGTACTCCTGGTCCCAATGGACCTATTAATGGTGATGCTATGACTATAGAAGCTACCAAACAAGTGAACCTTAAGGACACCACTACTACTTTACTCGATGCTCGTGACCTTGATTTTGATAATTGCACTCTTACCGAAGTTATTGATTTCCTTCACAAGATGTCTAGAGATCCCCGCACTAGCACGCTTAACCTTGCCTTCACAGAGCATATCACTAATGCTCTCATCAAAGCTAGGGAGGAGAAACTTAGAGTAGAAGCCTCCATACCTAGAAAGCTAGAAGATGGTTGGGATCCTATGATAAAAATTTATTTGAATGACTTCTCTTGTTATGCATTATGTGATGTTGGTGCTAGTACCTCTGTTATGCCCAAAAGGATATATGATATGCTTAAATTGAAACCTTATGATTCTTGTTCTTTTGGTGTTCGTCTCGTTGATTCTTCCATAAAGAAACCTTTGGGGAGGATCGATGATGTTCTTATTGTTGTCAATGATAATTATGTGCCCGTTGATTTCACTATTATGGATATTGAATGTGATCCTTCTTGTCCAATTATTTTGGGACGTCCCTTTTTGCGCACCGTTAGTGCTGTCATTGAGATGAAATAGGGTAATATAAAATTTCAGTTTCCTCTCAAGAAAGGGATGGAACACTTCCCTCGAAAGAAGATCAAGTTACCTTTTGAGTCCGTTGTACGGGCTAGCTATTCTTTTACTCTTGATAAAACTTGATCTATGCATTATGCCTAGCTTAAAGGCATAAAAGAAAGCGCTTTTGGGAGGCAGCCCACATGAATAATTTTTTTTTGCTTTTGTTGTGTCTTGATGTTGTTTACTGATGCAGCATCATCATTGTATCTTTGCTTTTCATATGTGTGCCAAGTATAGCCTCCGATTGCTAGAAAGTTCAAAAGTTGTGAGGTGCTGTCCAGGAAACAGATTCTGTCCTTGGAAAGAAAAATTCGTATAAAATCACCAGATCATCTTTTTGGTCTGAATTTTTTCGACAGCGTTCTCTATATAATTATCTTTCGTGCGTAAGTTCTGAGTTTTTTTATTTGAGTTGCAGAAGTATCCCGAACAGGTCAATTACTGCCTGCTGTTCTGTTTTTCACAGATTCTGTCCTGTTTTGCCTTACCTTCACTTTGCAAATTAAGAACTTGCTTTTTCTTTGCAAAACCTTTTGGCAATCTACAAAAACAGTAGAACTTCAAGAATATCCTTATTTCCAGCAAGGTATAATTATTTTATTAAGGGTACTAACCTAGCTAATCAGATTATGATGAGTTGTGTATGAAGGGTGTTTTCAAGTGTGCGAGGGAAGATGATAAAAAGATTCAGGAGTGTCAAGAGCTCAAGCTTGGGGATGCCCCCGTGCACCCCCAAGAAATATTAAAGGAGACTCAAGCGTCTAAGCTTGGGGATGCCCCCGTGCATCCCCTTCTCCATCAACATTATCAGTTCGTCTTTCGTTTCGCTATATTTTTATCACTTCATGTGTTATGTGCTATGCTTGGAGCGTCTTGCTTTTGGTTTTCTTTTTTAGTTTTTCATAACGAGTCGGAACCCAGAATTCCTTTATGTGGGAGAGAAACACGCTCCACCTCTACCTAGAAAATTACATAGAATTTTCATGTCTATCTATGCTGTGTGTGTTCTTTGTCTTTTAATAGCTACTATCATACTCTGCTCTTAGTATTCATGCTTATCTTTCCATGAGCTTTTATTTAGTTGGTTGCTTGAACTCTCTTTAATTACCATGCTCACCTTATTAAGAGAGTTTGCTTCCGTTGCATTGGTTAATGTGTCATTGATAAAGCTGCTACTTTCATGATGGTGCTTAGTAGTTCAAGATTTCTTTTGGTTAATCTCAAATAGCTGGGGGGTTCCCAATGTGTTATTGGAGTACCAACTTGGTTTGTTTACCTATGATATGGTATGGTTTAGTAATGTCTTCCTTCGAGAATTTATTTTGATTGACTTGGCGTATGCTCACGCATATTCAAGACTGTAAAGAAAGTTTGTCAAGCCTTGATGATCTTTTATTTCTGAATAGCGATATAACTACCATGCCTGATTCAATATTGCTTTGTCGCTCTGCATGATTATGACCGTCATTGCTCTCTTAGTTGGTCGCTCCCAGTCTTTTGCTAACCTCCACCTGTACTAAGAAAACTAACCATGCAATACATAGCTCATGGGAAAGTAGCCTAAAAACTATTGTGGTAAAGAATATGTTGCTTATGTATCTTATTTCTTATAAGTTGCTTGCTGAGCGGTAACCATGTTTCTGGGGACGCCATCAACTGTCACACTTTTGTTGAATATCATGTGAGTTGCTATGCATGTTCGTCTTGTCTGAAGTAAGGGTGATTTACCGTGGGTTGAATAACTATGCATATTGTTAGAGAAGAACATTGGGCCGCCAACCAAAGCCATGCATCATGGTGGAAGTTTTAGCTTGGACCTTAATCCTCAATCTGTCATGAGAATATGCCTATGCATTAAAGAGGAGTCCCTCATCTATTTTCTATGTTGTCCCGGTATGGATGTCCTCAAGTTGAGATCTATCAAAAACGAGAAATCAAATGCGATCTATCTCCTTGGACCTTTGTACATGTGGCATAGAGGTATCCCTTTGTGACACTTGGTTGAAACATATGTAATGCAATGATAACCCATGGGGATCCGAGCTAATTAGGACAAGGAGCGAGCACTATTGGTATTTGATGCATGAGGCTTGCAACTTATAGGATGTTTTATGCATGACACATATGAAGTACTACTATCGTTGACACAATTGCTTCCATGTTTTTAGAATAAAAATCTCTAGCACTTAACCTTTCTTTTACCTTTATGTTGAAGCACTGTTCAAGAAATCTTCCGATTCACCGATTAATCTTCCGATTTATCGCTAATCGGGGGGTGACCGATAAGATTATGCCTTATCTTTGCCGTTTATCTTTTGGACCGATTTATCGTTCTGATAAGCGATTTATCGGGAATCTACCAATAAATCAGACCTACTCATTACACTATGTTTGCAAAAACTATGTTTATTTATGTTTTGTGGACCTTGTTACGGAATCTATACTATTGTCCTATTTTGTTTGCCATTATACGAGGATTCAAAGGCTAGAAATCAAGGTAAGACTTCTGTCAAATATTGTTTTGGTGTTGAATATAGCGTATTTTAGTGTTGAGAACCTGAGATTTGAAACAAAATATCCGATTAATAGTCGACCGATAAAATCGATTAATCGGCCGATTTCCGATTAATCTCTAATCCTTAGCTGACCGAGACGATAACGATAAGCGATATCCTCAACATTGTGTTGAAGCACCAACTACTGAGAGCATGATTGTCATTCTGAGTGTAATGTGCATTGTCCCAAAGTAGCATTGTCTTTTGCATGATTGTGATATCGTTTATTCTGAAATGATTGTATCTAGTCATCACTTAAACCTTGAAGGTGCCCCTGCATTTATGTTTTGCATCACTAAAGGGGGCAAGCTAGATATCACTTTACCATATTTGCACATCATGTTCATTGCAAATCTTTTTGATGTTTCAGTTTCATGTTGTAAAACTTTCAGTAATTTGTGATTTTCTCTTGAGGCAACTTAATTACTTTAGAATCATTGTCTCAGTAAGCTTTTGTCATATGACTATGAGAAAGTCCTATATGGTTAATATCATGTCACCACAGAAATTATTCTTGTTATCATTTACCTACTTGAGGACTAGCAGGAATTAAGCTTGGGGATGTTGATACGTCCAAAACGTATCTATAATTTCTGCTTGCTCCATGCCACTTTTGGGTGATATTGCTATGATATTCATACACTTCCATACACTTTTGATCATATTTGGACTAACTTACTAATCCAGTGCACCCTAGTGCCAGTTTCTATTTTCGGCTGTTTTTGTATTTCAGGTTTTCACGTTTCGAGAACTGCCCAGAAAAATCCAGAAAAATTATATAAAAAATCAGCGATCCGGAAACAACACTCCGTCCGAAGGGCAGCCTGGGGGGGCCACCAGGGCTCCAGGCGCCCTGGCGGCGCCCCCCCTGGGCTGCGCTGGGGGGGCGCCTGGCCCCCCCGAAGCCCGTCCGGTGCCCCCCTTTGGCATATATTTAGAGGGACCTCCGAAACCCTCAGAGGAGGAACTCTTTTCGCGATCCCATCTCTGTTTCGCCGCCGCCGCCGCTTCCAAGATCGGGAGCACCAGGTGAACTCTTCCCGGCACACTGCCGGAGGGGAGGATCACCACCGGGCGCTTCTCCACCACCATGGACGCCTCCCGGATGACTCGTGAGTAGTCTCCCTTGGACCATGAGTCCATGACCAGTAGCTATGTGATGTTCTCCTCCCGTTCTTGTGCTTCACTAATTAGTCCTCGTGAGCTGCCCTACATGATCGAGGCACCTATGTAATCCTTATGCTGTTGCTATGTTGAGTTTGCTGGTATCCGATGGATTATGAGATTATGTTCAGATTGATCTTGAGTAATATATTTGATTCACCTCTTTTATATTTTAGTTCATAAGTAATTCTTGCATGTTCTCCGTTGTTACTTATTGCTTTGGCCGAGTAGTAGGTAGTGACTCCAAGAGGGAACGTTATGCTCGATTGTGGGTTCATGCCCCTCGATGACTAGCTTGAGTGACAGAAACATGAGTCTAGGGGATGTGCTGTTGCCACAAGGGGGAAAACAACGGTGATTGTGCCCGCGGGTGCAAGGATTGTTTACTTTACGCAAAGTTCTTTTAATGCAGTTGTCTGTTGCATTGAGTTTACACTATGTGTGGGACTCGCAACTTAATACCAGCGAGATGTTCTGGATAGATATCTCAAGGTGGATGATTAGTAGTAGATATTGATGGATTTCGGTCTACTTACTTTGGCGTACCGCCCATGCTTTGAACCTCAACCTTTCTTGCAATGTAGTCAGCATTGGTTTGCATTCGTGGTCCTGTCAATTGCCCAGCTATAATTTGTTACCTCACATAGCTGTTTTATCGTCTTTTGGGAGAGAGACATCACTAGTGAACATCATGAGACTCCGGTCCATATTACCATCATTGATCACATCCACTATTTACTTTTCGTTATTTACTTACTATTGCAAAAACTATCTATCACTACTATCATTGCTTTTAATCCTTTGTGAACTACAAGGCCGGAGGGATTGACAACCTCTCTGTGCTCGTTGGGAGCAAAGTTATTTGTATCTGTGTGCAGGTCCACGTTGATTGCTACTAATCTTGCGCCGTAGCAATTGACACCTACTTGTTGAACCTAGGAGTCTCTGGGGAATCGATCCTTGGCATCTTTGCTAGGGGAAAACACTTCTACTTACTGCATCTTACACCTTCCACTTGGGGTAACCAACGAGGGGTTCGAGGCCCATCACGTTCTCGTGTCCTGAACAACCAAGAGCTTTTGTAGCCCTTCATCAGAAACAAGACAAGCATCACCTCTGGTTAAAGCGTCAGATGCAGAGCGTCTTGGTGGATGTCAATCGCATTCGCAATCTTGCCACCAAGAATGCTTTTGTTGCTCATGAAACATGCAGGCGGTCTTGGAAGAGTTTGACCTTACTGAGTGCTGAAGCGGATCTTCAAGACGATGGCTTCACTGAGAGATTCATGTTTGACAACACTCCCCCAAGGACTGCTGTTATGGGTCGAACTCCATCTCTTGAAGACTCTGAGTACTCTTCCTCCACTGCAACAATTGACGCCAGGGTGATCGATGATCAGGATGATGCTACTTCGCCACCTCCTACTTCAGCGCGCATTCACACTGCACCAACCACCTCTGCATCGCCAAACAACAACACCGACCCTGCATCCTCTTCTGCTCCACCTGGGAACAAGTAGAGGTTCTATGTCTTCAAACCTTTTTGGTCCTTACTGACAAAAGGGGGAGAAGCATATGAGTTGATAGTCCTTAAGCGGGTTCATATGGGCGGGTGCTTTTATAATTTGCCTAGTGTTTATAACTCTCGTTTTGCTACATTTGTTTTTTTGAGTTGTAACACTTAAACTGATGGTTATCTGCAACGTTTTCATGCTACCTTGTAATGCGATGATAAATTCCGCATCTGCTACCTTATATTCCGCACTTAGTCATTTTTGCAGACGTCCATTTTTCATTGTGCATGTCAGTATCTTCGATATATCAATTATGCATGATGAATTGTCTTCATAAGATGAAGAGGAACTCCACAAGTACAACCTGCCATGTGCATTTGCATTCAAAGGCAAATCAACTATATGCACATCTTGAGGGGGAGCCTTTTGCTACTTACGAAGACAATACCTTATCCTTTACAATTTCACATATCTTTATCCCCGTTGAAAACTTCAACCAGTTTGTCATGAATCACCAAAAAAGGGGGAGATTGTAAGTGCATCTAGTGCCACCCCTAGTTGGTTTTAGAGTATTGACGACAAACCTGGTTGAGGGACTAATGTGTTTGTGAGAATTGCAGGATAACATAGGTAGTAGTCCTTCATTGATTCGGTTAACCTACCGGAGATGACCCCTAAAAATGTATGAAGACATTGATAACTGTGGTGGTATATGAAGATAATCATATTGAAGACTATGACATGAGAAGACATTGTGTGAAGACTATGGAAAGCGAAGATGTAGAGTTGTCGCTGTTTCCTTTTCTTCTTTATTGAGTCATAGGAACCACCGCACTGCTAAGTGGGGTCCAAGTGAACTAAGTCAGAGTGACTAATGTGACGCTCAACCAAATCCTATGTCTTCGAGCGAAGACTATGAGAGCAAATCTTATCCAGAGGCGGATAAGTCAACTTTACTTGGAGCTCAAGTAAAGTTGCCGTGTGTGTTTGAAATCCGACTGTTGGAACACGTGTCAGTTCCTTAGTGACCCAGGGTCACTTCGGACAAATCAGGTCGGGTTGCCTAGTGGCTATAAATAGCCCACCCCCTACACCATAAATTGGTGGCTGCTCAGTGTTATTGCACGACTTTTGTCGTTTGAGAGCAACCCACCTCCGAAGCATTTGAGAGAGAAATCCTTGCAAGGACAAAGCCCAAACACCCAGAGCCAAAGAGTGTTAGGCATCACTGAAGTCTTTCTGTCTGTGTGACCTGAAGACTTATTACACTTGAGGACTGTGTTTCCTCCAGCCGGTTAGGCGTCGCGTTCTGAGCATCCAAGAGTAATTGTGGATTGCCGGTGAACAAAGTATGTGAAGGTTTGGAAGTCTACCTTGAAGACTTACTAGAGTGATTGGGCGAGGACTAGGTGTTCTTAGCTCAAGGGGAACAAGATGAAGACGCAGTCTTCTGAGTTAAATCTCAGCCTCACTAACCAGACGTACAGTTGTCACAGCAACTGGAACTGGTCTAACAAATCACTGTTTTCCCCGAGCCACTGGTTCTATCCTCTCCTTCCTTTTACTTACAACTTTATGTTGTGAAGACATAGCATGCTTGCCTTATCTGATTGTCTTCACTGAGTATCTACCTGTTGTGATTGGCTTCATTCCTTCTTCCTTTATGATCACTACTGCCTAGTTGCTATTAGTCTTCATGCTTTCACTTCATTGAATACATGACTATCGCTTACCTAGTGTAGTCCACTTTCCGCTGCATACAAATAGGCTCAAGCTTATCGTTTGTCTTCGAAACTATCATGTTTTGAAGCATTTCAAAAAAATCGCCTATTCACCCCCCCTCTAGTCGATATACTGCACTTTTAGTGGTTGTAGGGGGTGGCTATTTATAGCCTAGGGAGCAGCCCGACATGATAAGACATAAATGCCCTTTAATAATATGACTGTTAGTTGGGTAGATATTTTGGGACAGCTGGTGCGTGACACAGCAACGGTCAGAAATTTGAGTATCAAATTCCTAAGGGCTATCATGTTCCTCACTATGTAGGCAATCCACACTGGCGAATTCCTAACTCCTTAGTCAGAACACATTCCTCAGAGACCAGAAGAACTTCGTCTTTGTCACTGAAGAATATGAACTAACTATATGAGATTTCCAATGGCTTCACTCGAAGGGATTGGTAGGTTTAGGATTTTGAGTTGAGCATCACATGGAAATTTTCCCTTAGTATTTCCTCAACCCCGTTTTATAGTACGATGTTTTCTATGACTCAAGAAAGAGAAAATGAAACTATGAAAACAAAAGTATTCATGCTTCATGTACCTCAAATGAGTACCTAGTCTTCAAGGTCACACCAATTTCTTCACTTTCAACGTCTTCAGAAATCCAAAGTCTTCAGTCGAAGAACTTCATTTTTAGGGGTCGACTTTCTCTATAAATATCAAACTCCTCACAGAGTTATAGACCTATGTACACTCATAAACACATTAGTCCCTTAACCTATAAGTCTTCAATACACCAAAATCACTAAGGGGCACTTGATGCACTTACAGTCTTTCAGAAGAGGTTCCCTTAACCACCTGACGGCCACATCCCACCTATATAAGCTACATCTGTCGACACTGTCTGGGTCAAGGGTTCCAACAACTGATCAACTAAGGAAGAGCCCATTTAGCAAGTGGCCGCACATGGAAGCTACTAGTCACTAAGTCCGTCTGACCTTTTTGAACCTGGGCGGCATTCCACTTATGGTGCACTCTCATGGGCGCATGGCCTTAGAAAAGGTGCAAGACCCCATGATGCCTTCCCTCAACACCAATCAATACCACTTCCACCCAGAGGTGAATTAAGTCCTTAGTTACTGCTCAATTTGTAAAATATATATAATCCTCACATAAGCTCAATGTCTACAGGAACAAACCCCGTCTACAAGCATAGCAAAACTATACTACCACGATTTGCAAAGACGGGAGATAGCTCAATAATATAGCTCACATTATAACAATCCTATAATGCATAAATTTTATAGTGTGACATAACCTACAATGCATAGAAAAACAATAGGTAAAGGATGATCAAGATGTAACTTGCCTAGGTTCTGGTTCAAAAAGTCACACTCCTGACAATAGCTCGCGTCGCACTCCGAACAATCTACACGTTTCACACAATATAACAAATCAATCACCGAAACTCAAATAAAGCCAAAAGTAAGATTTTTTAAAAAACTCAAAAACAGCAGCAAAACAACATGTACAGATCACCTACATGGCACTACGGTCACAATGCAAAAAAGAATCACTCGATTCCGACACACGGTTTGAAAGATATGGCCTCCAGAAGATTTGATTTGAATTCAAATGAATTCAAGTTTGAATAGTGCAAACATGTGCAAAATTGGTACTATGCTAAAGAGCTGATTTTTGTGAGTGCACTTGAAAAAGAATGACTTAAATTGGATAAACAGAATAAAAGTTAGAGCTATTTGAATTTTGAGACAAAACTAAGAAAAAGAAGAAAAACCAACAAAACCCGCCTAGACACTGTACGAAACTCCTGTGCTCGTCCTGTGGCTAACTGCCACGTGGCAGTTCCTGATTGGCTCGAAGCTTTTGCTCACCAGACGACAAAAACAGCAGTGGCGGGAGCACGGGCGTCGGCGGCGGGGCATCTCTGGCGGTGTTCCGGCGAGGGGGAAGTGACGAGCGGCTGCGGCGTGGAGTGGCGGAGGCGGTGGTGAAGTCGGACGGCGACGGGGTGCTCTGCATCGGCCGCGGCGACGTGTTGAACCGAGGCTGCTCCGGCGGCTTCGGGCGTGGGCGGCGGCGGTACTCTGGTGGTCTCCTGCCCAGTACACCGTGTCAAATGAACGTGCAAAACAGAGGGAAAACTAAGGGCGCAAGGTCTGCTGCGGGGGAGGTTCTTACCGCGACGGGATCGAGCGGAAAAGACGGTGGCGGCTGAAGCTCCTCGGTGAGATCCGCTTTGCCCTACGGCTGCACATGGACAAGCGGTGAGAGGGAGAAAGCTGGGGTAGGGTTCACCGAGGTGTTTGCTCGATCTTGGAGTCCCAGTGGTGCACGGGGTCGACCTGTCACCCGAGATCGACCCGGCTCGGTCTCGTGTGCGCACGACGCGGCGCGCGGGTGTTCGTCCGACCGAAGGAAGGGGATGGGTGGTGGGACGCACTGTCAGAGGGAGACAGCACCGGGTCGGGTGAAGCGGTGCGGGTCGGGTGCGAGTCGGGCGAACCGCTTCGGGTGAGGCGAGCTGGGCAGCCGGGTGGCACGGGAGTTAGGTGACCCACGGTGGTGGGTCGCGCTGGCTGGCTGGCTGGTGGGCTGGGCCGCTGGCTAGCTGGCCGGCCGGCTGGCTGGCTTCTGTTTTTTTAATACAACCAACAACAAAAAAATAAAAAATAACATACACAATATAAAATCTAAACAAAAATACCTACACAACCAGTAAAAATAGCCCTACAGCTATAAACTACAAAACACTGGTTCCACTGCTAATACAATTTTGTAAAATCATTTTGATGCATGTGGTCACTCCAACAGCAATTAAATCACAAGTAAAATAATTTTGAGCAAATGAAAAATACCAGAACAAATCAAATCTACTGGAAAGATTATTCTGGACATTATGCACATTATTAAAGATAGGGGAGAAGTCATGTTATCTCCACTCCAATAATTGCCTTTAGTTGCATAATGATCCAAATATTCAAGAATGGCAAATGATGCAATAATAATATGAGATGCATATGTGTGATCTAATAACATCCTAATTTAGTAAAATTGGGATGTTACAGTATGCAATCCCATCGCACAACACACACGTCTTATTAGCCGCAACGGTTTGGGTTATTATCTACCTTCACACACAGTTCTGATTACAGACCTATTTGCCGCGTATCACACACATCTTGTTTAGTTGAACTGTTTTTGTTCTCATGTCTCAGCGCAAAATAGTTCATCCGAGTGAACCGCATGCCGTATATCGCACACACCTTCATCTAGCTGCCCGTTTCTTTTGTGTTACATAATCACAAACAATTCATCCGAGTGAACCGTATGTTGTGTATCGCGCACGCCTTCATCTGGTTGCCCATTTCTTTTGTTCCTCCTCATCGCAAACAATTAATTGAACTGAACCATATGCCCTTCATCACACACACAACTAAAATCTGAGCCGTGTTTGGTGCATCCATCTTCGCAAATGTTTTACACATGTTTGACGGTTTTCATACACCACATTTGCGATGATTGCATCGCACACAGTTTCCCGAAGGGTCTTTGATCGTAGTGTCGCGTTAGCAACAACCTGAAGTAGTGCATTTTGAACTACTTCAAAATCTTATCAAGGTATGTGCTAATCGAAAGTCTTATCAAGCATCACGATCCATCTCTATAGATCTTGGTGCCCAATATGTAAGCAGCTTCACCGAGGTCTTTTCCTGAAAAACTCCTTTTAAACAATCCTTTATGCTTTCCAGAAAATTCTACATCATTTCTGATCAGCAATATGCCATTCACATATACTTATTAGAAATGTTGTAGTGCTCCCACTCACTTTCTTGTAAATACAGGCTTGACCGTAAGTCTGTATAAAACCATATGCTTTGATCACCTTATCAAAGTGTATATTCCAACTCCGAGATGCTTGCACAAGTCCATACATTGATCGCTGGAGCTTGCACACAGTTAGTACCTTTAGGATCGACAAAACCTTCTGATTGCATCATATACAACTCTTCTTTCCGAAATCCATTAAGGAATGTAGTTTTGACATCCATTTGCCAGATTTCATAAAAGGCGACAATTGCTAACATGATTCGAACAGACTTAAGTATCGCTACGGGTGAGAAAGTCTCATCGTACTCAACTCCTTGAACTTGTCAAAAACCTTTTGTGACAAGTCAATCTTTGTAGATAGTGACATTACCATCAGCGTTCGGCCTCCTCTTGTAGATCCATTTATTATCTATGGCTTGCCGATCATCGGGCAAGTCAACCAAAGTCCACACTTTGTTCCCATACATGGATCCCATCTCAGATTTCATGGCCTCAAGCCATTTCGCAGAATCTGGGCTCATCATCGCTTCCTCATAGTTCATAGGTTCGTCATGGTCTAGTAACTTGACTGCCAGAACAGGATTATCACACCACTCTGGTGCGGAACATACTCTGGTTGACCTATGAGGTTCGGTGGTAACTTGATCCGAAGTTTCATGATCATCATCATTAGCTTCTTCATCAAGTTCTACTTTCCTCCCACTTACCTCATGGTCTAGTAGGCATCATGGGAACGATTTTCTGTGATGAGCTACTTTCCAATTCAAGAGAAGGTACAATTACCTCATCAAGTTCTACTTTCCTCCCACTTACTTCTTTCGAGAGAAACTCCTTCTCTATAAAGGATCCATTTTTAGCAACAAAGATCTTGCCTTTGGATATGTGATAGAAGGTGTCCCCAACTGTATCTTTTGGGTATCATATGAAGACGCATTTCTCCAATTTGGGTTCGAGCTTATCAGGTTGAAGCTTTTTCATATAAGCATCACAACCCCAAACTTTAAGAAATGACAGCTTTGGTTTCTTGCCAAACCATAGTTCATATGGTGTCGTCTCAACAGATTTAGACGGTGCTCCATTTAACGTGAATGCAGCTATCTCTAATGCATAACCCCCAAACTATGGTAGTAAATCGGTAAGAGACATCATAGATCGCACCATATCTAATAAAGTACGGTTACGATGTTCGGACACACCATTACTCTATGGTGTTCCAGGTGGCGTGAGCTGTGAAATTATTCCACATTGTTTCAAATGAAGACCAAACTCGTAACTCAAATATTCGCCTCCGCGATCAGATCATAGAAACTTTATTTTCTTGTTACGATGATTCTCTACTTCACTCAAAATTCTTTGAACTTTTCAAATGTTTCAGACTTGTGTTTCATCAAGTAGATATACCCATATCTGCTCAATTCATCAGTGAAGGTCAGAAAATAACGATACCCGCCGCGAGCCTCAACACTTATCGGCCGCATACATCTGTATGTATTATTTCCAATAAGTCATTGTCGCGGTCCATTCTTCCGGAGAACGGAGTTTTAGTCATCTTGCCCATGAGACATGGTTCGCAAGCATCAAATGATTCATAATCAAGTGATTCCAAAAGTCCATCAGCATGGAGTTTCTTCATGCGCTTTACACCAATATGAACTAAACGGCAATGCCATAAGTATGTTGTACTATCATTATCAACTCTGCATCTTTTGGCTTCAATCTTATGAATATGTGTATTTCTACGATCGAGTTTCAATAAGCCATTCACCTTGGGTGTATGACCATATATGTTTTTATTCATGTAAACAGAATAACAATTATTCTCTAACTGAAATGAATAATCGTATTGCAATAAACATGATCCAATCTTGTTCATGCTCAAAGCAAACAGCAAATAACATTAGGTTTAACACTAATCTGAAAGTACAGGGAGTGTACGATGATGATCATATCAATATTGGAACTACTTCCAACACACATCGTCACCTCACCCTCATCTAGTCTTCGTTCATTCTGCAACTCCTATTTCGAGTTACTAATCTTAGGAACCAAACAAGTATCAAATACCCAGGGGATACTACGAGCACTAGTAAGGTACACATCAATAATATGTACATCAAATATACCTTTGTTCACTTTACCATCCTTCTTATCCGCCAAATATTTGGGGTGGTTCCACTTCCAGTGACCATTTCCTTTGCAGTAGAAGCACTTAGTTTCAGGCTTGAGTCTAGCTTTGGACTTCTTCTCGGGAGTGGCAACTTGCTTGCCGTTCTTCTTGAAGTACCCTTTGTTTCCCTTGCCCTTTTTCTTGAAACTAGTGGTCTCGTTTAACCATCAACACTTGATGCTCTTTCTTGATTTCTACCTTCGCTGATTTCAGCATCGCGAAGAGATTGGGAATCGTTTTTTCATCCCTTGCATATTATAGTTCATCACGAAGTTCTAGTAGCATGGTGATAGTGACTAGAGAACTCTGTCAATCATTATCTTATCTGGAAGATTAACTCCCACTTGATTCAAGTGATTGTAGTACCCAAAAATTCTAAGCACATGCTCACTAGCTGAGCTATTCTCATCCATCTGGTAGGCAAAGTATTTGTTAGAGGTCTCATACCTCTCGTCATGGGCATGACTCTGAAATACCAATTTTAGCTCTTGGAACATCTCATGTGCTTCGTGGCATTCAAAACTTTTTTGAAGTCCCGGTTCTAAGCCGTAAAGCATGGTGTACTACACTATTAAGTAGACGTCATATTGAGCTTTGCCAAACGTTCATAACGTTTGCATCTGATCCTACAATAGGTCTGTCACCTAGCGGTGCATCAAGGACATAATACTCCCGTTCAACAATGAGGATAATCCTCAGACCACGGACCTTGTCCGCATCATTGCTACTAACATCTTTCAACTTAGTTTTCTCTAGCAGCATATCAAAAAACATAGGGGAGCTGCAACACGAGCTATTGATCTACACCATAATTTGCAAACACTACCAAGACTAAGTTCATGATAAGTTAAAGTTCAATTAATCATATTACTAAGGAACTCCCACTTAGATAGACATCCCTTAAGTCATCTAAATGATCACGTGATCCAAATCAACTAAACCATGTCCGATCATCACGTGATATGGAGTAGTTTTCAATGGTGAACATCTTATGTTGATCATATCTACTATATGATTCACGCTCGACCATTCGGTCTCTAGTGTTCCGAGGCCATGTCTATACATGCCAGGCTCGTCAAGTTTAACCCAAGTATTCCGCATGTGTAAAACTGTCTTACACCCGTTATATGTGAACGTAGAGCTTATCACACCCGACCATCACATGGTGTCTCGGCACGACGAACTATCGCAATGGTGCATACTCAGGGAGAACACTTGTACCTTGAAATTTTGTAAGGGCTCATCTTATAATGCTACAGTCGTTCTAAGAAAAATAAGATGCATATAAAGATAAACATCACATGCAAATAAAATATGTGACATGATATGGCCATCATCATGTTGTGCTTTTGATCTGCATCTCCAAAGCATCATCATAATCCCCATCCTCACCGGCTTGACACCATGATCTTCATCGTAGCATCATGGTTGTCTCGCCAACTATTGCTTCTACTACGATCGCTAACTCATAGTGATAAAGTAAAGCAATTACATGGCGTTCACAATTCATACATAAAGAGACAACCATAAGACTCCTGCCGGTTGCTGATAATTTAGAAAACATGATCATCTCATACAATAACATATAACTCATCACGTCTTGACCATATCACATCACAACATGCCTTGCAAAAACAAGTTAGACGTCCTCTACTTTGTTGTTCCAAGTTTTATGTGGCTGCTACGGGCTTCTAGCAAGAACCGTTCTTACCTACGCATCAAAACCACAACGATTTTTCGTCAAGTGTGATATTTTGACCTTCAACAAGGACCGGCCGTAGTCAAACTCGATTCAACTAAAGTTGGAGAAATAGACACCTGTCAGCCACCTGTGTGCAAAGCACGTCGGTAGAACCAGTCTCATGAACGCGGTCATGTAATGTCGGTCCGGCCCGCTTCATCCAACAATACCGCCGAATCAAAGCAAGACGTTGGTGGTAAGCAGTATGACTATTATCGCCCACAACTCTTTGTGTTCTACTCGTGCAAATCATCTACACACAGAACTGGCTCATGATGCCACTGTTGGGTAACGTAGCATGCAATTTAAAAAATTTCCTATGCTCACGCAAGATCTATCAAGGAGATGCATAGCAATGAGAGGGGGTGAGTGTGTCTACATACCCTTGTAGACAGAAAGCGGAAGCGTTTGAGAACGCAGTTGATGTAGTCGTACACCTACACGATCCGTCCCGATCTAGTACCGAACGTACGACACCTCCGTGTTCAGCACACGTTCAGCTCGATGACGTCCCTCGAGCTCTTGATCCAGTAGAGGGTAGAGGGAGAGTTCCATCAGCATGATGGCATGTCAACGGTGTTGGTGATGTGATCCATGCAGGGCTTCTCCTAAGCACAACGACGCTATGACCTGAGGTGTAAACTATGGAGGGGGGCACCGCACACGGCTAAAAGATCAACTTGCGTCTGCTAGGGTGCCCCCTCCCCACGTATATAAAGGAGGGAGGAGGAGGTCGGCCGTCCCTAGGGGGGCGCGCAAAGTGGGGAGTCCAACTAGGATTCCCAATCCTAGTTGTACTCCCATTCCTATTCCAAGGAGGAGAAGGAGGGAAGGAGAGGGAGAGGGAAAGGAAAGAGGGGGCTGCGCCCCCTCCCCTAGTCCAATTCGGACCACCTTGGGGGGGGGCACCTTGTGGCCTGCCCTCTCCTACTCTCTTATGGCCCATTAAGGCCCATAACTTCCCCCGGGAGTTCCGATAACCCTCCGGCACTCCGATCATAATCTGGTACCCCTCGGAACTCATCCGGTGTCCGAATAACATCATCCAATATATCATTCTTTATGTATCGACCATTTTGAGAATCCCCATCATGTGCGTGATCTCATCCGGGACTCCAAACAAACTTCGGTCATCAAAAACACATAACTCATAATACCAATCGTCATCGAACGTTAAGTGTGCGGACCCTATGGGTTCGAGAACTATGTAGACATGATTGAGACACATCTCCAGTCAATAATAAATAGTGGAACCTGGATGCTCATATTGGCTCCTACATATCCTATGAAGATCTTTATCGGTCAAACCACATAACAACATACGTTGTTCCCTTTGTCATCGGTATGTTACTTGCCCGGGATTCGATCGTCGGTATCATCATACCTAGTTCAATCTCGTTACCGGCAAGTCTCTTTACTCGTTCCGTAATACATCATCTCGTGACTAACTCATTAGTCATTTGCTTGCAAGGCTTATTATGATGTGTAATACCGAAAGGGCCCATAGATACCTCTCCGACACTCGGAGTGACAAATCCTATTCTCGAGCTATGCCAACTCAACAAACACTTTCGGAGACACCTGTAGAGCATCTTTATAATCACCCAGTTACGTTGTAACATTTGATAGCACACAAAGTGTTCCTCCAGTATTCGGGAGTTGCAAAATCTCATAGTCAGAGGAACATGTATAAGTCACGAAGAAAGCAATAGCAATAAAACTAAATGATCATTATGCTAAGCTAACGGTTGGGTCTTGTCCATCACATCATTCTCCTAATTATGTGACCCCGTTCATCAAATGACAACACATGTCTATGTTTAGGGTGCTTAACCATCTTTGATAAACGAGCTAGTCTAGTAGAGGCATACTAGGGACACTCTGCTTTGTCTATGTATTCACACATGTATCAAGTTTCCGGTTAATACAATTCTAGCATGAATAAAAGATATTTATCATGATATATAAGGAAATACAAATAACAACTTTATTATTGCCTCAAGGTCATATTTTCTTCAGTCATCAATTACCAAAACCAAACGCGGGGGCACCACATGTTCTTTCACTAGGGCAATTTGAGGAAGCCGATTGTTGGAATATAGAAGCCAAGTTCTATAACAAAAAATTCCCACTAGTAATATATGAAAGTGTCAAAATAGGAGACTCTCTATCATGAAGAACATGGTGCTACTTTGAAGCAGAAGTGTGGAAATGGATATAAACATTGTCCCTTCTCTCTTTTTCTCTTGTTTTGGAGACTCTTTTGACCTCTCTCTTTTCTAATTTTTTATAACCTCACATGGGACAATGTTCTATTAATGATGATCAACATACTTTTATTTACTTACAACTCGATAAAACTAATACATGATGACTCTATATGAATGCCTCTAGAGGTGTACGATGATGTGCAATGATCTAGCATACAAAGATATCAAAAAAATGGACAAGCCATGAAAATATCATGCTAGCTGTCTTACGATTTGCAAAGCAATATGAAAATGAATGCTCAAGTCTTGTATATGATGAAGTTGGAAGTTGCATGGCAATATATCTTGGAATGGCTATGGAAATGTCATAATAGGTATGTATGGTGGTTGTTTTGATGAAAGGTATAGGGTGGATTTGATGCACCGGTGAAAGTTGCGCGGTACTAGAGTGGCTAGCAAAGGTGGAAGGGTGAGAGTGCGTATAATCCATGGACTCAACATTAGTCATAAAGACCTCACATACTTATTGCAAAAAGTTTATTAGACCTCGAAGCAAAGTGCTACTACGCATGCTCCTAGGGGATAGGTGTCGGGGAGTGTTGCATGGAAAACAAAAATATCTACGCACACGCAAGATCTATCCATGGAGATGCATATCTACGGGAGGGGGAGAGCATCTTCATACCCTTGAAGATCGCTAAGCGGAAGCATTTATCAACGCAGTTGATGTAGTCGTACACCTTCACGATCTGTCCCAATCAAGTACCGAACATATGGCACCTCCGCGTTCAGCACACGTTCAAATCGATGACATCCTCACCTTCTTGATCCAGCAAGACAGGGCGAAGTAGTAGATGAGTTCCGGCAGCACCACGGCTTGGTGACGGTTGGTGATGAAGAACAGTCTCCGCGGGTCTTCGCCAAGCACTATAAAAACTAGACAGGGGATAAACTAGAGGGGACGGATTTCTGACACACGGCTTGGTGAATCTTGATGTGTCTTGGGTGTTAGCCCTACCCCTCTATTTATATGTTGATCCCTCGGGTCGAAACTTGGAGTAAAAGTCTCCTCAAAGTCGGTTTTGCCTAAAAGGCAAGAGTCCTACTCAGACTCCAGGACAAGATGCCAGGGTTCCCGGTGTCTAGCCCTAGACGCCAGGGTCCCTGGCGTCTAGCCCCTGGTCTCCACAAAACTTCCTTTTTCACTTTCCAAAACCCTCGTGGGCTTTACCCTTTGGCCCAAATAAAGTGTTCTCGTGCCCAAACATTTCGGGAAGCATCCGAAACCCCTTCCGGTGAATTCCGGAACCTTTCCAGAGTTCAAACACTATTATCCCATATATTAATCTTTACCTCTGGACTATTCCGGAGCTCCTTGTCATGTCCGTGATCTCATTCGGAACTCCGAAGAACACTCAGTCACCATCATACATAACTCATATAATACTATATCGTCAATGAACATTAAGCGTGCAGACCCTACAGGTTTGAGAACTATGTAGACATGACTGAGACACCTCTTGGGGCAATAACCAATAGCGAAACCTCGATGCCCATATTGGCGCCTACGTATTCTAAAACGATCTTTATTGGTCGAAACGTTATGACAAGATACACAATTCCCTTTGTCCATCAGTACGTTACTTGCCCGTGATTCGATAGTCGGTATCTCTATGCGTAGTTCGATCTCATTACCGGCAAGTCTCTTTACTCGTTCTGTAATACATCATCCTGTGACTAACTCATTAGTCATTTTCTTGCAAGGCTTATTATGATGTGTATTACCAAGAGGGCCCAGAGATACCTCTCCGATACTTAGAGTGCAAAATTCTAATCTTGATTCACGCCAACCCAACAAAACACCTTTTGAGATACCTGTAGAGTATCTTTATAATCACCCATTTACATTGTGATGTTTGATAGCACACAAGGCATTCCTCCGGTATCCGGGAGTTGCATGATCTCATAGTGAAAGGAATATGTATTTGACATACATGAAAGAAGTAGCAATAAACTGTATGATCAAATGCTAAGCTAATGGACGGGTCTTGTCCATCACATGATCAGATACCACACTTCACTACTACTGCAGGTTGCTGCTAACACGACATTACGATCAGAGACCCTTTGACGAAACTGTGTGCTATGCCATAATCGCAAACGAGGGAGTAAAAAACCGTCAAAAAGGTGCAAAACATTTGCAATGGAGGATGCATCAAACACGGTTCAGATTTTGGTTGCGTGTGTGATGAGGGGCATACAGTTCAGTTCAATTGACTGTTTGCGATGAAGAGGAACAAAAGAAACGGGCTGCCAGATTAAGGCGTGTGCAATGTATAGCATACGATTCAGTTGGATGAACTGTTTGTGATTAAGCAACAAAAATAAAATGGTCAGCCAGATCAAGGTTTGTGCGATATACGGCATGCGGTTCACTCAGATGAAATGTTTGCATTGAGAGATGAGAACAGAAACAGTTCAACTTAACAAGATGTCTGTGATACGCGGCAAACGGGTCTGAAATCGGAAACGTGTGCGAAGACCTATATCAACACACATGATCACTTCTAACAAGCCGTGTGTGTTGCGAGCAAACGATTGATGGTATACAGTTGTGAGTGATTGATGAAAACACCACCGACGGGTTCCATTGTTTAGTCCGTGTGCGTTGTAATTTTCTTTGTCCGCACAACATCTACACTCTGTCTATAGAGCATCAACATATATACTTCAAAAGACAGCATTGCATAACCAAATTAAGCATAGAATTACACAAGTGACTACGCACATGACATTTCCACACACCAAAGTAAGCAATTACATGCATACTAAAGTAAGAGAAATGATGATCTAATCATCTACTTATTGTTGTGATGACACTTGCCATTGTTTTGCTTCCGGCTGGATCCTTGGCCATTTTGGGGAAGGAGGCACTTCCTCATGTCAACGATCCACTTGTACATATCGTAGCTCGTGTACGCCTCCTTGGCCTCATACACGATGTGAGCTTCGTCGAGTTTCTCCATCCAGGCCGAGTGCCAGGCATGCTTGTCCTTGTTGCATGAATCCTTCATGTCTCTGTAGTAGGGTTCGATGATGGCCTCGACGAGGTGAACCAGTGAGTCATTCTCATGCTCCTTGCTGCCCCAGATCTTGTATTGGCCCTGGATGTCGACAAGATTCTGGGAGGCGATGCCCGAATTCTCGAGCGCCTTTACGTCGTTGGTGATGTCCATCGTAGTGCACATGTAGTGGGGGCTGTTGACAAACCTGTCGAAACCCTCGCAAGGCCTTGTGGCCAGGCAGTAGTGGTATACGAGGACCTGGTGGCGCACGCACATCTAGGCGACGGCGACCTTGGGAGGAGACCCGGCATGAGCGCGGGTGTATTCGAGGTCGAACCCGTCCACCTTGTATTTCTCCTCGGCAAGCAACATCTCCATGATGTGGATGGAGTGCTCCACCCGGACCAGGTCGTTGGTGTACACCACCGAGAGGTCCATGAACCTTATGTGGGTGTCCACCATGGCATGCATGGTGAACTGTTGCTCGTCGACGGCAGTCGCTCGGAGCGCCATTGGAGCCTCGCATGATACCCTCTAAGATTTTCTCGTGGTGGGTGTGCTTCTTGCAATGGTGGGGCGCAAACGAAAGGTTGGCCTCTATAATAAATGGGGGCCGACAGGCCTTGTAATCGTCATGTCTTGTCACGCCATTCATAGCGGAGGATTCCGGTGCACGCTAGACAACACCGCATCGCACACGTGGACTCGAAGAGGCGTCAAATGTATCGTTGGAGAGCCTGTTCCCGCGCTACCACGCAGTTTACCATGCAAGGTTCCCGCCCGACTAGTTTGGCCAAGCGTCGGCTAGAAGTGGAAGAAACCAACTATGTGCAATAATATCGAAGATCACAGTCGAGTTAGCTATACAGATCATGTGCTGTGAGATCGACAAGGTAAACAGATTCGAGAATGGTTAATAAAATATAAGACCATTGCATATTGAGGTCAAAATAGTGCTACCAATATACGAGTCTCATACGATGCCACTTCAACGGTTGTACCACAAAAGCTCTAAATATTACAAGGTTCAAATTCCAGAGTTATATGGCTCAAATACGAAGATTACAAGGTTCAAGCTAATATTATAAATGAAATTCAGCTCATCGGCTGCAAACGCTCGCGCTGATTCGCTGAACATGGATATCAGAGAGGTTCAAACTAATATTACCACTTCTTAGTCTGGTTTCAAAATGGGGTCAGCCACTGAGAAGTCATGTATGGGGTTGACACGATTACTTCCGATTACTCTGTCATTTGAAGTTCCAAAATGACACTACAAAAAAAATACACTTTCGTGATGATACGTGTTTGTCAAAGTAGGTCACGTTTTCTGTCATGCATGTACATCCATGACAATTTTATGACAGAATCAAGATAGTCATACCCGTGCTGTCATAGAAGTGTTCCATGACATTACCAAAATTATCATCATGGAAGTGTCCACTTCCATGATGATAAATCGCGCGTCACAGAAGTGCTTTCATCAAGGGTGACCCACACGTGGCATCCACCATAACAGAACGCGTTAAGCTATTGGGATCCGATAACCCGTTAACAGCCCGAACCAATGGGGATTTTCCATGTGTGAAATTCTGATTGGCTGACGGAAACACGTGTCAGCTCCGCGTTGGCATAGGTGTCACTCATCCAATGGGCGAGATCCGCCTATGATATGTTGACACGTGGACCGGCCCAAAAGTGGACCTGAAAGTTTAAATTGGCCGGCCCTACTAAAGGCCCGCAATATTTTGCGGACCATAATGGGCCGTCCCAACTAAAGGCCCACAAGATTTTGCGGACCATAATGGGCCGGCCCAGCTAAAGGCCCACAAGATTTTGCGGGGCATAATGGGCCGGCCCAGGTAAAGGCCCGCAAGATTTTTGCGGGCCACAATGGGACGGCCCAGGTGAAGGCCCACAAAATTTTTGTGGACCATAATGGATCGGCCCAGCTAAAGGCCCATGAGATTTCGCCGACATTAATGGGCCGGCCCAGTTGTAGGCCCACAAGATTTTGAGGACCGTAGTAGGCCGCTCCATTAACATGCTGCCATGTTTTGGGCCAAATGCCGGCCCATATTTGATCCCGTCCATTAATGTCCTGCCACGTTCCGGGCCTAATAATGGCCCATATGAGATCCGACCCATTAAAAGCCTACCACGTTCGGGGCCAAATTACGGCCAGATCAGGTCGGACCCTTTAAGAGGCTTTGGGCTAAATTATGGCCCATATTAGATTCAGCCCTTCAACTGGACGCTATGCTTTTGGGCCCACTTGCTAAAGGCCCATTTAGTAATTCGGCCTGATATTAGTTTCGTCATGTTAAGGGCACGTTTAACATTTCGGCCCTATATTAATTTCGGCCTGTTAAAAGCCCGTCATATAGTTGGGCCTAACTACGGCCCAGTTTGCATCCAGCTTGCTCGCAGCCGACAATCTGATTGGGCCAAACAAGGACCGAGACAATTTTGGCCTATTATAAGCACGTGATTTGACTGGCACATTCATGCGCCGGGGTCTATTTCGGCCTCCTGCCGGCTCGTGAGCTGTTCGGCACGTTTCAGGCCCAACCTACTTTTCAGCATCCTAAAGGCCCATTGAGTTTTCTTGGGAAAATAGGGCCGGCGGTTTACTCGGCCTATTAAAGGCCCGAATCTACTAGTGGGCCAGTTTACATTTAGGCCTGTTAACGGACCAAGATGACGGGGCCCATGATGCGGATCATACATGGTGATTTGCATGACGGCCCGATTATGTACCGTAATTTTACGGTTTGGCCGGTTTACTGCGAAGACATGATATATATACAGTAAAATAACTTCAGCATCGTGAATAAGAAAAAAACTTAGACTATAGAATAAAGAAATTACGACATATTACATCCATTGGGCATCAAAGTTTGCCACTATGATAATAAAGCACAAGCAGACAACAGATTGCATACACTGGGCATCAAAGATCGCCACACGTGCAACTAAACACGCCGACAAAATAATATACAAAACCGACATCACTTCAATAGAGTTCAAGAAAGGTTAGCCCTGCTCGGGAGCTGCAACGCAAGCAGCTGAGCAAGCTGGTGAGACTGCACTTGTTTGACACTCATATCCTCCTCACTCTGAAAGATAAACAAGCAGACAGATGACAGATTTTGCACATATAAGTATCAGTGCTAACAATTCATCACATTTCTTACTGACGAATAAAGTGACACAGTTTAAAATAGCATTAACACAATATGGTATTTTCAGGTCAAGACATGACAGTAAATGAAATTGTTAAGGAGTTGACAGCTTCACGACACCACTGGATTACAGATCAAGAACTCATAAGTATCAATGGTTAGTGTGCTGTCAATTTATCCCATTTCAGATTGGCAAAATAAGATCACTTGCTTTGTATAGTTTAATTTACATGGTATGAAGAAGGAACTTGGTTGTGCAACTGAAAACTTAAATTGAGAAGGACAAACTTTTGCTTATGAATTGGAGTACATAATAAACTTTAAACATGCAATTTGATGCAAACACAAAAAATAAACAGCTGTTGCAGTCATGCCTAACAAATTTACACAACAAAGTTTGATGGCTTGAGAAGGACAAACTTACATTATTGGTGAAGGCAGGCTCTATAAAGCCCTTGTCCATGCTGATGGGGGGGGGCAATTCAAGAAGTTTACAACAGAATCTTCTTCATAAGCATTGCCTTTATTCTACATTTTGTTAAGAGTAAATATAGATGTTCTAATATAAGAAAAAATGGAGAATGTTCAAGATAAGATGAAGAGTGATGCTACATAACCAAGTAGCTATAAATGTAAGTACAACAATATAGGCAAAATGTACAGCCAAGAGCAATGCAGAGCTAAACTTCTTCAGTACCATCGGTGTTATCCAACCTTATGGTAAGAGTAAATATATATCTTATGTGTAGAAAATGGAGGGCAAAGGAAAATAAGCTGCAGAGTGATGGGACATGAACAACTAACTGTCAATATAAGTACACTGATAAAGGACATCAGGTACTGACAAGAACAATTCAGAGCTAAAAAATTGCATTGGCATTGGATATATTCTACACTGATGTAACCATTCATACAGATCAGATAATTTGGAGAGAACAATTGATAAGCAAGCTATCATGCATACTGCTGTCACATAATGAACCAGGTATGTATGCAAGTACAGTGATACAAGACAACAGGTACTAACAAGAGCAAAGAAGCGGGTAGCATATTTGCGATATCTTGTCATTCTTTTCAAACCGGAATTCCTTTTCGAGCAGATTTCTTGCAAAAAAGATCCGTAAGGCACATGCGGAAAAGTAGAAGTTCAAATTGTCATGCGATGTCATAGACAGTACCTCATCCTCGGAACGAGACCAGTGCGTAACAAGGTTTTTCCATTCAATGTCCTCTAAATTTAGCACAGGAGACTTCACCAGAAATTCGTTTATAGACTTGCCATCAAAGTGTGATTTCCTCAGGTAACACCAATACTGCTGCAATGCTTCCTTGAAAAGCACAAGCAAGCTTTGCTCGTCATGACTATCCAGATTGACCCTCGCCTACTTACAACAATGTAATGTAAATCGTTGAGGTGTTCAATCAGTAGAAAACTGGAAAATATTCACCATGAATAATAGCACTTACACGTAAGTGGGAAAGGAAGATGTGAAAATGGTGTTTGTCTTAACTATAATCTTCCAATGATGGGAATATATGCACGTAGTCCCTAACAACATTGAAAGCATTGTCTTTTAAACTGGGAATAACTGGAATGGGGTTCAAATCTGCAGGAATTGGCCGCCTCTGCAGTTGGGATAGGTCTTCGGCTGGTGGACTTGCTGTACTTTTTGCTGGCGTGGGATTTTTCTATGGTACGACTGGTGCTATGGCAACTGAAATCGGCATACCTTTTGCTGGAGTGCAGGTTCTATGTGGTGGGTCTAGTGGTGTGGCCAGTGAAGTATGGGCACAGTCTGCTGGAGTCGGTCCTACATTTTGTGTCACTGGTTGTACAGCCAATATAAGTGGGGTGATGTCCGATTTCTCTGGCACAACCACATTTTTCAAGGACTTTGCTCGTGCTCCTTCAGGTTCGGCAATCACCCTCTTACTTTTTGATGTCCGATGCACAAGAACAACATTTGAGTGGAAACACATGGTATGATGACAGATGTAATATATATTGATAATGGATGGACATGGCATCTCGACATATATGATGAGTAAACTAAGCAGATGGCGGTGCGACAAAGTAGAAGAAATGCAAGACAACAATGCAAGATACGCGCAATCAATAAACCCTTGCCAAATTAGAGCAGGCACCTTGATGGGTGAACATGACAAGCCATCTACCTTTGACTCCTCGAGGTTAGAATAGTCATTAGGATCATATTCTGAACAAGAATGTATAGGTGGGGAGCGTATGAGTTTCATTGCATCCAGAATGGCACTCAATGCCTTGGTGCCAATTTTGCAAGTCATTGCAGTGTTCCACAATATTCTTCTGATGCGCGGATTCTGATATTCACTGCAATTACGTACAATATCTGAGAACCATGAAAACATAAATAGTTGTGAGATTATCTTTGTAATGCAGAGGATATTCTAATATAGGGGCCCCTGTAAACACTTGTGTGCTATCACTAGATTCTGATGAGAGAGCTCATGTGTGCTGTAATATGGTGCGTGCGTTTATATAATCTGGCACAAGTACACAAAAAATAGGCTCCAGAAGTAAGGATAGTTGGAAGATGATAGGTTCAAAATATAATGTATAGAGAGTTTACTACCAAACCATGATAACAAGAGCACACAACAACTAGGCAGATCATAGTGTACATAAAAGGGGTACACCATAACCACGATATATAAATCGGCAAAGTGGAACTGGCTTGAAAATACGATGTTGTATTGCCGCTAGTAATTGAAAGCCTATCGATCAAGTACATGCCAGCTCTATCAGCTGTTAACTGCAGATGTCCCTGCTCCCCTTCCTGACAAGGAACATACTGTACTTACTAAATACATAATAACAAAAGAGGAAAATGTTAAATAACATAAGAGGAAGCATATTCTTGAGGTTCCGCTTAATTGCATACAATGTTGGTTGCCCGCTCGTGATGAATCACAGTGCCCAAAGAAATGCAATTCCATGTTGTCTCTCTATATGTGGCAATTTTGAACAAGAGTCATTAGGATCATATGCTGAACAAGAGTCAACAGGTGGGGAGCGTATGAGTTTCATTGCATCCAGAATGGCACTTAATGCCTTGGTGCCAATTTTGTAAGTCATTGCAGTGTTGAGCTTCAAGAGTGGACTGCTGCTAGTGCAACACAAAGCAGCTACACAGATCATAGTGTAGATATAACGGGAAAACCGTAAGCATCAGAGTAAAATCAGCAAAGTGGAACTTGCTGGAATATATGTGCTAGTATTGCCGCCACGGCTAGAAAGGCTTCAGATACCAGCTCTCTTCAACTGATGGTGCGATACTGTTAATATTAATGTAACTCTCAAAGGCGACACAGCTCCCCGCATTTCCTTGCTATTCTTATAGGATTCAAGTGGGCAGGCCACTACAAATCCTATTCCCATGTTTACAAAATCCTACGAATCAAAGAGGCCCGAAGAGTTCAAAGTGTCCATACCAACCGACTGTATAGACCTCTACACTACAAATGTCCCTACTCACCTTCACTACAAGGAACATACTGTACTACTATCATACTCTCTCCATTCCAAAATATAAGTCTTGGTAGAGATTTCCACTATGGATCACATACAGATGTATCCAGAACATTTTAGAGTGTACATTCACTCATTTTGCTCCAGATGTAGTCCATGGTGGAATCTATACAAAGACTTGTATTTAGGAATGGAGAGAGTACTTATTAACGAAGAACGAAAGAGGAACATGCTAAAGAAGAGCAAGCAGATTTTGGATAATAAAATGTTCGTTGCGCAGTGCCCACACATGATGAACTAGAGCGCATTAAGAAAGCAACTCCCTGCTGTCTCTCTATATGTGGTGCACGTGCTTTTCCGAAAGTAAAGTATGAACATTAGCTGACCAATTAAATGTTATCTGTTTTAGTAATATCAGCATCATATCAGATTCATACTTGATCAACAAGTTTGGAATTATGAGTGGCACGTTGTTTAGCTTGATGGATTCAGGAGCAGTGCTAAGCAGGTACGATGATGGTACTGAATATAAAGGCATGTCTGCATGCAAGTCGTGTGATTATTGTCATTTTGATCAGTCGACCATTTCAGGCGGTTGGATGAAGATCCTACCTCTCCTAACCCTTCTTCTTCCTCATCTCTGATTCTTCCCATACAGAACACCGAACGGGCCGCCGGCCGGACCAACGGCCCCCATCGCCTGTGTTCCTATGCCACCCCCACCCCCACCCCCGCCCCCACACAGCATCGAGTTTTCTTCGTTCGGCAAGGCCCCACCACAACCCCCCACAACCAAAGTCTCCACCCGAGCCCCTTCGTTTGCACAGGCGAACTCCGGCGAGCTCTGAAAAATCGACTGGCCAAATTTTGAAATTTAGTCTACTGTGATTTAACCAGTGTGGAATATAGAAGGGGAAAACCATAAGCATTGGGAGTATAGTGTTGAGCGTGCCATGGCGGATCTGAAGGTGCAAACCGGACAAAGGCAACTTCGCAACCAATGTTTGCTCTCAACTAGCAAGTAAGTGATGGACAAGAAATCAGAGTAAAGCAGTGGCGATCTATTTTCTTGCTGCGATAAATAAGTTGAGCAGATACGAAAGAGTACTGCCTCTGGTGCAGCGCCGTGTATGCATCTGCTGAGAATTTGACAGTTCTATGGTAGCGATGGCTGTCGGCGGTGTGGAAGCAGATCTAGGCGGATAGACGGTGGTGGCAGGTCGTGGTGGACAAGACGGTCGTAGGAGCGGCGCCGGCAAGGTGGACGACAACGGGGATGAAGCGAGAGGACGGGATGCAAGGATCCCGATCCGAAGCCGTGGATGAGAGAGGTCGATCTCTTGTAATGGACGGCGGCGTCGGGGTATCGGCTCCGGCATGGTGGAGGAGGACGGCGGTGGATGGGGTGGTGGACGGAGGAGGATGGGGTGGAGAGGCTGTTTTGGCGCCCATGGAGTACGAATGGGGAAATGGAGGTGGAGAGGAAGGGTGGAACCATGTCTGCAGGGCGCGCTTGTCTCAAATGCAAGGAAATTTACAAACTTAGCCCCCGTTTCAAATTTCCTACATCACAACAATATTAGTCGGTTGGGGATAGGACGGTAATCTCGCATACCCCGAATATTTGCCGACGAGAGTTTGTTTTTGGCGCCCATCGTGTATGAATCGGGGAGGGAGCCGATTTTGGCCGAGGACACACTGTGTTTTGGCGCCCACAGTGCATGAATCCGGATGAGAGGCGGTTATGTCACGTTTGAGTGAAATTACAAACCTACCCCTATCGAAACCTATAGAAATCGAGCACATAGGCTTTGCATGGCAGGGATATGCAGTAGTAATTTCCATCTCACATATTTTGGTTTCGGGCGGTTATTGCGACTTTCCATGCTTCGTTCAAATTTTGCAGAGTGCAGGTTTACCGTGCCAACTCAATTCGAATCCCGTTTGTATTCTATTTTTTGGGCGGGATCCATTTTCGATTGGAATAAAATTCTATATTCATCATTTTTATATATACTTTCGAAATCACAACAAAGAATTCTGCTCCTTTATATGTATAATATGATTTACAAATACAATGATCTCAAAATCATAAGGTTGAAATCAAAAAATTAAACCAAATTATGTTCTACTAAAATGTACGGATCAGTAATATCTACATATTAAATAACATAGATGCGCGTGAATTCATATGAGTATGCATGTTTGATAGATCAATTTTGGTTCGAGTATGGGTTACATGTATCATCATCTTGAATTGAAATATTTGAATCCCTTTTATGTTCACTCCTTTCATGCCCATCTCTCTCTCATGCATGCTCCTTCATGTAGCTATGACTCTCTTTTCTCCAGCTCACCCGCATGCTCACTTCATGTTTCTCCTATCCTCGCAAACATGGTCTCTTGACCTCTCCCTTGAGAAGTGTCACACTCTCCCTATCATTATACATTACACGGTTTTCATTATCTCTCACGTCTCTATTGTTCTCTCGTATCACTAGGTACCTTAGCTTTCTTCATTTGTTTACCGATTAGAAAAACTCCCCCCTCTCTCTCTCTCTCACACACAACTCCTGCTTCCACTCCCCTTCCCGACTACCGTCTCTCTCACACACACACAAAACTCTCGCTTTCGCACCCCCGACTCGTACTTCTGTCACAAACATTTATCGACTAGCCTCTAGATAGGTTTATACACCCGCACACTCGTGCTTCAACTATCGCATACATGTATCTCCTGCTCCTTGTATCTATGTAGATTTTTATTCCCTTCTTGAGACACGCCCTCTCGATCGTGCACACACACACTATCGCCTCATTTTAAGCTGATACCTCTCGCACACACACTCTCTGTGTCTTTGTCACACATGCACTCCATCCTCCTCCTCTCTCCCTCTCTCTCACACACACGGGATTTTTGCAACAACTAGCAAGATGCCCATGCGTTGCACGGAACATCAAGATGGATTTGTATGAGTAGTTTATCTTGTGGGAGAAAAGGATGAACAAGGGAAGGCCTTATTTGCAAGTGTGGAGAGGGGTGTGGGTATCTTTTTGCAAAATTGCCATAGCTTCCTTCTTATCCGTCAGATATAGATCAGACGGCCTATATTGCAGGATGGCAGGCACACGATCATCACCGACTATGCTTTTTATAAGAGTTCTCTACTCCTATACAAATCAGAGTTGGTGATGATGGTGTGCCTGCCATCTTTCACCAATAGCCGTCGGATCTAGATCTAACGAATACAAATCAAACTATTGTAGTTTTGCAAAATATGCCCGCACATGTTTCCATATTTACAAACAACTCTTTGTCTCTCACAATTAGCCTTATCTCTCCCCACCACATCCAGAACGCCGTGGAGCAATCTGGTGTGATAGCCGCTACCCGCGCCGTCCACCCCCAATCTTGGTGTTCCGTGCAATGCACGGGCATCTTAGTAGTAGGGATAAAAAACAGAGTTGGTGATGATGGTGGGCCTGCCATCCTGCAATATAGACCGTCCGATTTATATCTGACGGATAGGAACGAAACTATGGCAATTTACCCGCACTCCTCTCCACATTTGCAGATAAGGCCTGCCCTCGTTCATCCTTTTCTCCCACAAGATCTTGATGCTCCATGCAACGCACGAGCATCTTGCTAGTAAGAGTAAAAAATAGACACATACCACTTCTCGAATCATGAAACCAACAACATTCCTTCCTTATCTCATCAAAACCACCAAAGGAATATATTTTGAGTGAAACATAACAATTTTTTAGTGATATACGTATTTCAAAACTAGACTTTTTTCCGATCAAATTGGTGAATATGTATTAATCTACTCAGATCGTGTGGCAATGCATTGGCACATTTTTTTGAGGAGAAAGACAGTAGGAGAGGCTCCTAATGTTTTGTATAGATTAGCTATCAGAGGGTTTTACACATGTTTTACAAATCTGTATCGTGCCCCCAGCATAGGACAATTTATGTTGAGGGGGGGGGGGCAGACAGGATCAACACAAAAACTAGTTACAAAGGTATGAAGCTTCGGTGGAGTGGCCTCAAGCGAGACTGCTACAAATGGTGGTAATAGTGCTTATGTGCTTCTCGCGTACCCTATATTCCAGCAGGCCGAAGTCCTCCAAAAACCTTGTTAGCCAGCTAGCATGGGAGGGCGTCAGACCCCTGAAGTGTTTGTTATTTCTTTCTTTCCAAAGACTCCAGGAGGCTGTGAAAAATATTTCCACAAAGAGAGGCGTGTGAAAGGTGTCTCAGGCACTGAGGACCACATCAAGGCATGAAGGCAAAGTCGGCCAGTCGATGTCAAGTTTACTCCAGCACGCTCGGCTAAACGGGCAGGTGAAAATCATGTGATCCACCATTTCTTCAATATTTTTTCCATAGACTAGGCAGTTGAGGTCATCTCCAATATCATAGTGCCTGCGTTTCAACATATTACAAGTGTTTAACCTGTCATGCAGGAGCAGCCAGCCGAAGACCTTGATCCTCATGGTGCACTTGGAGCTCCAAAGGAGCAGAAACAAGGGGTGGGTTTGCATCTCCCGGAAACAAAACTTGTAATAATCAGTCGCTTTGAAGTCAGATTTCCTCCAAGTATAATGTCAGACATCATTGCTGGTTGACGAGGGTTGCAGTCTAGCGATCGCTTGGATGTCCCGCACCCCCTCGAGCGCTTCTGGTGAGAGTGGGAGGTAGAAGGTTGCATGCAGTGACGGGCTTTCCAAGAAATCTTTGACAGAGGAATCCTCATGCAGGGCGTAAGAGAATGCTCTAGGGTGTGAGGTTTCCAGAGTTTCATCAAGCCACAAATCTTTCCAAGCAAGAGCTGTCCTGCCATCGACCACTTGCACGTGGCTCACCCCCCTATATTTGGGAGTGAGTTTGAGGACGTCACACCACCAGAATGATCGCACCGCTTCAGATGCAAGGGGGATTTTGTCGGAGTAGTAAGTGTTCCAGAGAAGCTGCACCCAAGGGACATCTTTCTTGTTGTAGAATTTGCGCAGGAATTTTAAGAGTAGAGCTTCATTTTGGATGGAGAGGTTGAGCACTCCAAGACCGCCATGTTTTTAGGCCTGTAGACCAAATCACAAGCTGCCAATGAGTTGCACTTGTTCCCTTGCTCTGTTTTCTTCGTCCATAGGCATCTTCGCCTGATTTTGTCCGGCATATCCAAGATCTTTGGGTGTATCTTGAGTGTACACAAGGCATAGATGAGTAGAGAGGTAACTGAAGCATTCAACCATGATAGTCGACCTCCATACTACATCATGGAAATGGTGGATGTGATACGTCGTTCAGCGCTACAGACAAGAGGCATGAGATCTTCAACTGTGGGTTTTGAGATGCCCATGGGGAGACCCAAGTATGTGAATGGCATAGAGCCAACATTGCAACCAAAGATGCGAGCTAGGTCATTTGCCGACATGGAATCAAGGATGATAGGAATCAGGGTGGACTTGTGGAAGTTGATCATGAGCCCAACAGAAGAAGCATAGTCGGACAAAATCTTCTTGATTAGGGTGGCTTGTCTAGGACACGCCGGCAGGGTCAGGATCGTGTCATCGGCGTATTGGATGACAGGGTAATCTGTTTGACCCGTGCAAGGGAAAGGTAGATCAATCATATGTCGTCTAACTGCATCGTTGATTGCCGCTTGTAGTAAGTTAGCCGCCAGAACAAAGAGCAGTGGCGAGAGGGGGTCGCCCTGTCGGACTCCACACTTACATAGAAATTGTCGGCCAGGGACACCATTGAGCAAGACCGATGATCGGCTAGAGGAGAATATGCACTCCATCCATTTGATCCATTTATCATTGAAGCCCATGCATCTCATTAGGTTTATCATAGGCATGTGTCCAATTGTGTCAAAGGCTTTGGCAAAATCAAGTTTCAGAAGAACAATTTGCTTCCGTGAGGCGTGACATTGGTGGATGTACTGAAATGCCCAAGCCAGGCAGTCTTGGATGGTCCACCCCTTGATAAACCCATATTGGTTGCGGTGGATGAGTTGCAATATAACCTTTTGGAGACGATCCGCCAGGAGCTTTGTGATTAGTTTGAGACAGCAGTTAAGGAGGGTGATTGGTCGATAGTCGTTAATAGTTTCAGGTGAGTTGATCTTCGGGATGAGCGTGATAAGCCCCTCATTGATGCTCGTAAGATCCAGATCACTGGTATGGAATTGGTCACAAAGAGCATAAAAATCATGTTTACTCAAGGGCCAGCAGGCTTTGAGAAATGCCCCACTGAAGCCATCAGGGCCAGGTGCTCGGTCAGATGGCATTTCTTTCATTACCATGTCGATCTCTTCATGCATGAAGCGTGCAGTTAGGTGATCCAGGTTGTCAGCTCGTTGGATAATGGCAGGCAGGTCAAACTTCATTTCGGTGGGTGAGATTGTTCCAAGACGAGTTTTATAAGTTTGGAATAGAAACGCTTCTTTGCTTGGGTGATCATCAACTTGGGTACCGTCACTGTCCTGAATGTAGGAAATATTGTTACTACGGCAGCCTTCAGTAGCAACCGCTTTTAAGAATTTTGAATTCTCATTGCTGAATTTAACCCAACGAATTGTACAATTCTTAATTACAGTATTGTTTCTGGTTTTGAAGGAGCCTGAGCAGGTGTCTCTTAAGTATACTTCTGAAGTTAGATTTAGGAGTGGATAACGTTCTTATGTTTTCCAGTTCATCCATGTCAGCTAGGACTCTATTGCAGTTATCAATGGCAATCGTGAGGCGGGAGATAGATTTACTCCAAATTTTAAGAGCATGTCTGAGTGCTTCGAATTTGCGGCAAAGGATCATAGCTGCATTTTGTGACCTCACTGGTTTGTCCCAAGTATTTTTGACAATGTCCATGAAGCCTGGGTGTTGTATCCAGTAGGATTCAAATCTGAATAGATTGCTTCGAGGAATCTTGGTCTCAATCGTGAAAACACAGGGGATGTGGTCTGATACGGGTTTTCCAAGTGCTTTGATGAGGGTTTTGGGGTAAGCATTCGTCTAGTGAATTGACGTAAAGAACCAATCCAATTGTTCTAAGAGCGGATCGAGCTGCATGTTGCTCTAGGTGTAGGCGTGATACGTCTCCAACGTATCTATAATTTTTTATTGTTCCATGCTATTATTTATGAAGTCTTGGATGTTTAATGGGATTTATCATTCACTTTTATATCAATTTTTGGGACTAACCTACTAACCCAAAGGCCCAGTCCAGATTGTTGTTTTTTGCCTATTTCATGGTTTTGCAGAAAAGGAATATCAAATAGAGTCCAAACGGAATGAAACCTTCGTAGGAGATATTTTTGGAGGAAATCACGCATGAAATACTTCAGGGCCAAGCCAGGGGATAGAGGGCCCACCCTCGAGGGTGGGGGGCGCACCCCCCTGCCCAGGGCGCGCCCCTTGCCTCGAGGGCAGCCCTTGTGGCCCTCGGTGCCCATCTTCTTCCTATATATACCTATGTACCCCAGAAACTCCAGACACAGAGAGAAAACCCTTATTCCACCGCCGTAGCTGCTGTTCCCGTGGAGATCCCATCTTGGAGCCTGTTCCGGGAGGGGGATCCATCACGAAGGCCTTCATCATCATCATCGCCCTCACCATGAGTTCTGAGTAGTTTACCACATACCTTCGTGTCCATAGCTAGTATCTAGATGGCTTCTTCTCTCTCTCTCTGGTTCTCAATACAAAGTTCTCCTCGGTCTTCGAGGAGATCTATTCGATGTAATCTCTTTTTGCGGTGTGTTTGTCGAGATCCGATGAATTGTGAGTTTATGATCAAGGTTATCTATGAAAGATATTTGGTTCTTCTCTGAACTTTTTATGTGTTCTCATAATATCCTTGCAAGTCTCTTCTAATTATTTGTTTGATTTGGCCTACTTGATCTATAGTTCTTGCAATGGGAGAAGTGCTTGGCTTTGGGTTCAATCTTGTGGTGTCCTTTCCCAGTGACAGTAGGGGCAACAAGGCACGTATTGTATTGTTGCCATCGAGGATAAAAAGATGGGTTTTTCATCATATTGCTTGAGTTTATCCCTATACATCATGTCATCTTTCTTAAGGTGTTACTATGTTCTTATGAACTCAATAGACTAGATGCATGCTGGATAGCGGTCGATGTGTGGACTTATAGTAGTAGATGCAGGCAGGAGTCGGTCTACTTGTCTCGGACGTGATGCCTATATACAAAGATCATGCCTAGATAGTCTCATAATTATTCACTTTTCTATCAATTGCTCGATAGTAATTTGTTTACCCGCCGTAGAATACCGCTATCATGAGAGAAGCCACTAGAGAAAACTATGGCCCCCGGGTCTATCTTTATCATATTACTTTCCCGTCAATTTATATCTTCGTTGTTTATTTGTTGTTTTATTAAACTAAAAATACCAAAAATATTATCTTATCATCTTTATCAGATCTCACTATCGTAAGTGACCGTAAAGGGATTGACAACCCCTTATCGTGTTGGCTGCAAAGTTCTTATTTGTTTGTGCAGGTGCGAGGGATTGGCGCGTGGTCTCCTACTGGATTGATACCTTGGTTCTCAAAAACTGAGGGAAATACTTACGCTACTGTGCTGCATCTCCCTTTCCTCTTCGAGGGAATACAACGCAAGCTCAAGAGGTAGCAAGAAGAATTTCTGGCGCCGTTGCCGGGGAGGCTTACGCAAAAGTCATATACCAAGTACCTATCACAAACTCTTATCCTTCGCATTACATTTATTTGCCTCTCGTTTTCCTCTCCCCCACTTCACCTTTGCCGTTTTATTCGCCCTTCTTCCGCCGTGTGTTTCTCATTCGTTTGCTTCTTGTCTGCTCGTGTGCTGCTTGCCTGCTTGTCATCATGTCTAGCACGCCTATCATTGTCGCCACTCCTGAGAGTGAAGTCCTCAACTTTAAACAAAGGGAGGAAGAAAACTTAATAGATGCCTGGTATAGAATTTGCAATGCTCAAAACATATCTAATAGGTAGCTTTCCACTTCCATGGTTCTTCGCAATTTTTATGTTGGCATAACTCCGTGGAATAGATTTATCTTAGACCATTACCGGAGGGAATTTCTTGGGTAGCCACACCGTTGATTCTTATAAAGCTATGACTGAATTATTTGGATCACCACCTCTTACGGTTAATGGGACCGTTTTAACTTTGGAGCGTGTTATGCAAAGGTTAGAAATTATTGAGAACAAAGTTGCTACGGTAGAATTGTTAGAGAGCTTGGATAGAAAAATTCACAATGAAATGACCCAATATGGATCTAAGGGAGGAGTTGTTTTGAAAAATCTGAAGGAAAAGGAACCCATAGTTAAAGAAAAGCTAGATCAGGATTCTACTAGAATCAATAAGCTTGAGAATGTTATCAGTAATGTGGGTTCTGCTCTTTCCGCTATAAAAACTACTCCCAATACCTCCACTAAATTATCTAAGTTCATGTATGTCCCTAAAGACAAGGGTGAAACATCTAGACTCGCGGATCTCAAATCCATAAGTGTTCACCCTAATTTTCTTACTTTTGCAAGAGACCCTTTTTACACCTTAGAATTTCTTGAAATTCTTGCCCAAGAGTTTGATTATTCATAGGGACAAAGAAGTGCCAAAAAATCATAAGTGCTTAATCAAAGAATTGCCTTCCAAAGATGGCAATACCTAGATCTATCTTGCATCGTGCCTAGCTAGGGGCGTAAAATGATAGCGCTTGTTGGGAGGCAACCCAATTTTTTGTTTTTTGTTTTTGTTGCTATTAGGGAATAAATATTGCATCTAGCCTCTGATTATATGTGTTTTCATGTTTTTTTAGTGTTTGTGCCAAGTAGAACCTTTGGTAAGACTTGTGTAAAGTTTATTTGATCTTGCTGTGAAAAACAGAATCGTTAGCGCTCGCTAAAGTAGACTTCAGATTTTACTGGAGCGTGCTTTTTAGTTGATTAGTTTTGCTGCTGATTGGTAGAAAAATTGCATAAATTTACCAATTCAGTTTGAATTTTTTGGAGTTCCAGAAGTAGGTGAACCAAGCAGATTACTAGAGACTATTCTATTTTTGACAGATTCTGTTTTTCATGTGTTGTTTGCTTATCCCGATGCATCTATGAGTAATATTGGAGGATATGAACCATAGAGAACTTGGAGTACAGTAGGTTTCACATCAATATAAATGATGAATGAATTCCTTGCTGTACCTTTGAGTTGTGGTTTGCTTTCTCTTACTAACGGAGCTCACGAGAATTTTTGTCTAAGTTTTGTGTTGTGAAGTTTTCAAGTTTTGACTATTGCTTTGATGGACTATGGAACATCGAGTAGCAAAGTCCCAACCTTGGGGATGCCCATGGAACCCCTAGTAAATTCAAGATAATCGAAATCCTAAGCTTGGGATGCCCCGGGAAGGCATCCCGTCTTTCGTCTTCATCCATCGGTAACTATACTTAGAGCTGTATTTTTATTCGCAACATGCTATGTGTTTTGCTTGGAGCGTCTTGTATAATTTGAGTCTTTGCTTGTTAGTTTGCCACAATCATCCTTGCTGGACACACCTATTTGAGAGAGTTAAATATGGCCTAGAAATTATTAGAACACTCTATGTGCTTCACTTATATCTTTTGAGTTGAATAATTTTTGCTCTAGTGCTTCACTTATATCTTTTAGAGCATGATGGTGGTAATATTTTGTAGAAATTGTTGAACTCTCATTCTTCACTTATATCTACTTGAGAGTCTATTAAAACAGCATGGTGAAGTGTTTAGGCTAAAGAAACTAGTCTTCACATGATAAACATCCAATGTCAATGTAGTAAAAAAAATCACATCAAGTGCATTGAATAGAAAGAGATGTTGGATGCTTGATAATTGTTTTGAGACATGAGGATAGTGATACTAGAGTCATGCTAGTGGAGTAATTATGAAATTGAGAAATATTTGTGTTAAGGTTAGTGATTCCCGTAGCATGCACGTATGGTGAACCGTTATGTGACTAAGTTAAAGCATGAGGTATTTGTAGAGTGTCAACCTTTGTGTGGAGGTCGGGGGCGCGTGACGGTTAACTCCTACCAACCTCCCCCCTAGGGGCATGCATTGATTTCTTTGTTTTGATGACTCGTAGATTTTTGCAATAAGTATATTAGTTCTTATGACTAATGTTGAGTCCATGGATTATATGCACTCTCACCCTTCCACCATTGCTAGCCTCTCTTGTACCGCGTAACTTTCGCTGGTGCCATAAACCCACTATTCAAGATATCTTTCGATATGCCTATAAATCGGCCGATTTATCGCTTACCGCTGTCTCACCGATAAGATAAATCGGCCGATAAATCAGCCGATATGACGATAAATTGGCCGATATGCCGATAAACTGGCCGATTTACTATAACATCCCAAATTTTTTATTTGGAATGTTATACATTAGATCATCAATGCATATCATATTTTCTTGCTCTTGGTGGATCCTAGAAATTCTACGCAACTCAAGGACCCTCGAAGAGAGTTGGGGATTTCGTTATTTTCATATTTGAGGTTCTCAAATTTTGAAAATAAGATCATTTGATTTTATTTATTTTATCTTCAAGTATTTCTAATATGAAAAATATGAGAGAGGGAGTAAAATGACTCTCCCAATAATAAAGAAATACTGAGGATGTCATAGAAAAATCAAATAAGATTTATTTTGGAGTTTTTGCTATTTTCTTTGAATTTAGAAAAAATTGCATGTTTTCAAAAATGCATTTAGGGCCAAGAAAAATGTTCATATTGTTCTAAATATTTCATTTAGACGGCGAAAATTTGTTTTGGCATTTTTAGGATTTTATTTTATTTTCTAGAATTTTCCTTACAGCCGCCGCCGCAGCCGCGTACAGCCGCCACCGCCGCCGCTTGCAGCAGCAGCCGCCGCCACCGCTAGTAGCTTCGCCGCCGCCTGCCACCGTCGACCCCGCCCCGCGCGCCGCCGACGCCATCCCGCCGGAATCCGACGAGGTAGCCGCGCCGCCCGCCGGTTTTCGGAAGATAATCGCCTCGGTTTTTTTATGAACCCTAGTACATTTTCTAGATTAGATCGTTCTTTTTTCGGTTTAGTTGTTTAGCGAGCGGTCGCCCGTTCGTTAGTTTTAACGAACGAAGTCGTCGTTTAGATCCAGTTAATGAACGTCCATTCGTTAAGCTGTTCTTCAGTTTTCTTTTTCGCAGTTATTTTCTGATCGAGATTTCTGATCCGATCTTCGTTCTCGTTTATCTTTTCACTCGTTTATCGGAATCAGGCGATACAAGTGCTAGGAGTTTCGTCTCGAAACCCTCTTTCCGTTTAACCTAGTCGACCAAGCTTTTGCTTCTGTTAAATTTGGACTTAGGTCCATATGTAGCATAGTTGGTTCGTTTCGTCGTTTGACTTTCGTTGTTTCGTTTGGTTTGATTCTTTTTGCAAACCAGAGTTCTTAAGTTGAACTTTCTGGTTAGATCTCTTAATTGAGTTTTACCCGTGCATTAGTTGAGTACTTATTGTATGCTTGTTTGTTTGCGATAGAGTACCCGGAGTGCACCGCTTGCTACTTTGAATCTCTAGGTTTTGCGGATCATCAGCAAGGCAAGTAACACTTTGATCATACTTTCCAATTCCCAGTTTTCATTGCATTAGTATTATCCTCGAACACATTGCATGAGTAGGATCTATTAACATGTGGGACTGGGGAGTAGATTGAGTTAGAACCTATTACTTGCATTACATTCAAACATTTGGGAGTTACTTCTACGTTTGCTGTTAGGTCATGCTATGCTAGTAGACGTGGATTGGGTGAGTGTATCCATGACAGATGTGAGATTGTTAATTTAATGGTTCAACTTAAGGTGGCTACTTAAATACACATCTAGGTGGATTGAGGCAACTGGGTATTCCAGTGATTGTCTGTTTTTTTTATGGACCGCCACCTAGGCTCAAAGGGATCATGAGGTATTTCATACCAGAAAGTTCCGTGTGCAGCCACAAGCTATTATGGGCTCTAGCATAGTTGACTAAGTCGTGCGAACTCTTACAGTGGTGGACTAGCAGATGTAGGGGATGTAGCTTGGTACGGTCCGCCCGATCGTAAGGTGCTAGTGCTTCTGAAAGACTATGTCTCGGTCATCCATTTCTCAAACATCATGTAGCGCGAGAATCTCAACGGAGGAGATCGAGTCTTGAGGGGAAAAGTGCACAAACCTCTGCAGAGTGTACAAACTAATCATGATTAGCCGTGTCCCCGGTTATGGACGTTTGTGAGTATCTAGTACTTGGATTATCATGTGAATCTCGTCACTCTAAAATTTAATTGTTGGGTTAATGTTCACTTTAATAGGGTTTGAGTTGGGTGAACCTTCTCAATGATGTTTCAACTACCATGATAGTTAATTAAAAATCTATTCCTTTGTAGTAGGGAAAAATTGGCTTTATGCAAAAACTGTAACCATAGAGCTTACCACCAGTCATATATGCATAAAGTATAGCTTTATCCTTTGTAACTCTCTATGTGTTACTTTGCCAGCATATTCCATGTGCTGACCCGTTTTCGGGCTACAACGTTCATGTTGCAGACTTTTCAGATGACGAGTAAGGTGACCTTAGGTCGTGGTTCTATACTCAGTGATGCTGTTGGAGTTGATGGACTTACTTATCTTCTAAACCGTCCGCTGTTATCGTTGTTAGATGGCCTTAAGCCATTTTTATTGTAATAAGTTCATCTTTGGAACTTTCGATGTAATAAGTGTGTGATTGCCACTCTGTTATAATTCCTTCAAGTACTATGCGTGTCAGCATTACTGATCCAGGGATGACACTGATGCACAAAGATCAGACTGTTTGAGGTCTGGTCGCTACAAGATGGTATCAGAGCACACGATGACTGTAGGACACGACCACTAAGCGAAAAACCCTAGAGCACTATTCACTCTTCTCATTTATGACTCCTCATCTTTTCTACTCTTTTAGGATGGCGGATGCAAGGAACAAATTCATGCAACCTGATTAAGATACACAGTTCGGACGACACCTGAAGGAAGTCACTAGATATCTAAACATCGGACTACCAAGCTTCACCAGAACCTACAACGCCACTTTACCTGAAGAGGAGCGCTGGTTAATTCAAGTTCAGGTCCCAGGAAGGACGTTCATGCCCGTCACCGCACCCATAGAGTTTTCCTTTGATGCGCCCACCTGGAGCCTAGGCAGGAGTATGGTAGCCCACATCACTATGGGAAGGATTGGAGAAGTCTACAAGCAGGAGCTGAAGGACAATATCTACCAGATTTGTGGACGCCGAGATGACCGGTGGGACATGATCAACACCCGGAAGTACAAGTCCATTATAGCATTCATTCAAGAGTTAAACCAGCACATTCGTCGCCAGGAACACCAGATGTGTGCAGGGATGATAGACTTGAAGAAAGCACTAACCAGAAACCTGGAGTTAGAGGAGGAACTCAAGTCAACACACGACGGATACGAGGAGGAGATGTTAATACTTGTGGAGAAGAATGATGATTTGACACGGAAGCTAGGAGTATTCATGGGAGATCCAACACTAGGAGGGGAAGAAAAGGAAGAGGAACCCAAGGAAATTTTTCCTGAAGACTACATCATCCTCGACGACACAGACTCAGACCCCGATGATAGTGATGATGAAGACTATGAAGATGAAGCTGGAGCAGACATCATGGAATCTTCTGCCGATCAAAATTTCTAGATGACCACCCTATGACTAGTAGTTTTTTTCCATATAGTAGACTTAGAGCACTTCTGTAATATTAGATCCGTGTAAGCCCTTGTTTTTGAAATTGATCTTGGTGTGATATGATTGTGCTTGTCTCATGTGCATATGGGTAGTGATTTTCCCTTAGACCTCAATTATGTTCTAATCTTTTCCCTCTACACCCATCAGATGCCTCCAAGACGTGAACCAGAATTCCAGTTTCCCCCTGAGCTCACTCAGTTGATCCAGCAGCAGAACACTTTGATGCAACTTCTTGTCCAGAACACTCAGAAAAACCAGAACAACAACAATAACCCTCCACCACCACCACCCGTGGATAACCTGACCCGTTTCCTAAGGTTACAACCACCGGTGTTTGCTAGCAGCATTGAACCAATAGTCGCTGATGACTGGCTGTGCAAGATTGGAAGGGACTTGACCACTTCTAACTACTCGGACGCTGAGAAGGTGCGATTTGCCGCACATCAGTTGTCTGGACCAGCCGCAGCGTGGTGGGAGAACTACACCGCCAACTTCCCCATATCCAATGTTACTTGGGATCAGTTTCAGCAAGCTTTCCGTACTGCCCATGTCTCAACAGGAGCTATGAGCATAAAGAAGCGGGAGTTTCACAACTTGCGCCAAGGAAATCGTACTGTGGCTCAGTACGTAGATGAGTTTAGTACTCTATCTCGTTATGCCCGAGATGATGTGGCCAAAGATGCCACTAAGCAGGAAAGATTTATGGAAGGGCTGAATGATGAGATGAGCGTACAATTGATGGTAGCAAGCTTCAACAACTACCAGGAATTGGTTGATCGAGCTCTAATGATTGAAGGGAAGCATCAACAGATTGAAAAGCGCAAGAGGAAGTATGGACAAGGAAAGAACAATTCTGGAGCTCAACAGAAGCCACGTATTACCCCTAAACCGTTAGGACAATTTCAACATACCCATGGAGGAAGTAGCTCGCACAATCATAGTGGCCCCAAGAACGGAAATGGGAATGGAGGAAGCAACGGCTAGAACCGTACCAACCCATCAAAACCAGCCAAGCGAGACCTAAGCCAAGTCACTTGCTATAAGTGCCAGAAGACGGGACATTACGCCAATGAATGTCCTGAAGCCCAGAATGGAAATGGCAATGTAAGCTCTGGGACGAAGCCGAACCCTTTCAATAGGGGACAAGTGAACCACGTTAGCATGGAGGAGGTTGAAGCTCAGCCAGATGCAGTAATTGGTAAGTTTTTAGTTAAGTCCTTTACTACACTCATACATTTCAAGGGGATTTGTGGATAAATATAAGTTGTCAACCCAAGCCCTTAGGTCACCCATGTTAGTAACCTCGCCTGGAGCAGAGTATATGGCCAAATTATGGTGTGATCAGTTACCATTAAGGATTGGTAACTACATATTCCCTTCGGACCTAATAGTATTGGAATCTCAAGGATTGGATGTGATATTAGGCATGGATTGGTTATCTAAGTACGGAGGGAACATTGAATGCGCCAGTAAGTCCATTTTTCTTACCACGCCAGAAGGAAGAAGGATCAAGTATGTATCTCGGCAGGTGCCGAATAGGAACCGAGTAAATTCCTTATCAGGAGTTGTTCAGGAGGAAGTACCAGTGGTGAAAGATTTCCCTGATGTATTTCCAGAGGAGTTGCCAGGCATGCCAACAGATAGAGATATCGAGTTTTTGATCGAGCTTTTGCCAGGCACATGGCCAATATCTAAGAGGCCATACAGGATGCCCGCAAAGGATTTGGAGGAGATTAAGAAACAGATTAAAGAGTTACTGGATAAAGGTTACATTCGCGCAAGTTCTTCGCCTAGGGGATCGCCAGTACTTCTAGTGGAGAAGAACGACGGATCATTAAGAATGGTTGTTGATTATCGAGGATTGAATGAAGTAACGATCAAGAACAAGTACCCACTTCCGATGATCAATGATCTGTTCGGTAGATTGCAAGGAGCTAAGGTATTTTCCAAGATCGACCTGTGATCAGGATACCATCAATTGAAGATTCGAGAGCAGGATATACCTAAGACGGCCTTTACCACCAGGTATGGGTTGTACGAGTATATCGTTATGTCTTTTGGTTTGACTAACGCACCAGCATACTTTATGAACTTAATGAACAAGGTGTTTATGGAAATCTTGGATAAGTTCGTCGTGGTGTTCATAGATGATATATTGATCTTCTCAAAGGATGAAGAGGAACATAAGGAGCATTTGCGTTTGGTACTTGAGAAGCTCAGAGAACATCAGTTATACGCCAAGTTCAACAAATGTGAGTTTTGGTTGAAGGAAGTTGGATTCCTTGGACATGTTATATCCGGAGAAGGAATAGCAGTAGATCCCGCCAAGGTTGACACCGTGACAAATTGGGAAGCAACGACAACAGTTGGAGAGATCCGGAGTTTTCTTGGACTTGCAGGATACTACCGGAGATTCATTGAGAATTTCTCAAGGATTGCAATGCCTATGACGGAGTTGTTAAAGAAGGATACCAAATTCAATTGGGGAGAAGAATGTGAGGCCCGTTTCCAGGAATTAAAGAAACATTTGGTCTCATCACCTGTGTTGATTCTGCCAGATCAGCATAAGGACTATGAGGTGTACTGCGACGCTTCACGTCGAGGACTTGGAGCAGTTCTTATGCAGGAAGGAAGAGTTGTTTTGTATGATTCACGACAACTGAAACCACATGAGTTGAACCATGCCACTCATGATTTGGAGTTAGCAGCCGTAGTTCATGCATTGAAGACTTGGAGACATTTCCTCATTGGAAACCATTGTGAAGTATATACTGATCAGAAGAGTTTGAAGTATATATTCACTCAGAAGGAGCTAAATCTCAGGCAAAGGAGATGGTTGGAACTCATCAAGGATTATGACATGAGATTGCATTATCATCCCGGAAAGGCTAACGTGGTAGCCGATGCGCTAAGCCGTAAGAGCCATGTCAATACCCTAACAACGGAAGATTTACCGAAAGAGTTAGCCGATGACCTACGTGAGCTATGTTTGGAGATAGTTCCGAGAGGCTATGTAGCCACACTGGAGATTCAGTCTACCCTGATGGATAAAATCAGAGAAGGTCAGAAAACTAACGAGGAGGTCACTTCTATAAAGGAGAAGATGAGCAAAGGAAAGGTTAAAGGATTTTGTGAGGTTGAGAACGACACCCTATGGTTTGAGGACCTCGTATATGTGCCTAACGACCCAGAGATCAGGAAGTTGATTATGCAAGAGGCCCATGATCATACTCGATTCACCCAGGAAATACCATGATGTACTTGGACTTGAAGGATACTTTCTGGTGGACCGGTATGAAGACGGATATTGCGGAGTATGTAGCGGTTTGTGATGTATGTCAGAGAGTGAAGCAGAGCATCAGAAGCCGGCAGGATTGTTACAACCATTGCCAATACCCGAATGGAAGTGGGATAATCTAGGCATGGATTTTATTACGGGATTACCCAGAACTCGTTCAGGCTATGACTCGATTTGGGTTGTAGTTGATCATTTGACGAAAGTAGCTCATTTCATCCCAGTGATGACTACTTACACAAGTGCCAAGTTGGCAAAGATATACATGACCAGGATCGTATGTCTGCATGGAGTTCCGAGGAGCATCGTATCAGATAGAGGAACCCAGTTTACCTCAAAGTTCTGGAATCAGTTACACGAAACTTTGGGTACCTGGCTAGAGTTCAGTACAGCTTTTCATCCGCAGACAGATGGACAGACTGAGAGAGTCAATCAAATTTTGGAGGTTATGCTGAGAGCTTGTGCGCTAGATTATGGATCTAGTTGGGACGACAATTTGCCTTATGCAGAGTTCTCTTACAACAACAGTTATCAATCCGGTCTGAAGATGGCCCCTTTCGAAGCATTATACGGAAGGAGGAGCAGGACCCCGTTGTCTTGGGACGAAGTTGGAGACCACCAGTTGTTTGGACCAGATTTGATCAAGGAGTCGGAACAGAAGCTAAAATTGATTCGCGATAGGCTCAAGGTAGCCCAGTCCAGGCAGAAGAGCTACGCGGATTCAAAACGCAAAGAGATACTTTACGAAGTCGGAGACTAAGTTTATCTTCGAGTATCTCCACTTCGAGGAGTTAAGCATTTTGGAGTTAAGGGAAAGCTAGCACCCCGTTTTGTAGGACCATACAAAATTTTGGAACGTATGGGAGAAGTAGCCTACAGGTTGGAATTGCCCGGAGGATTGTCAGGAGTTCACGATGTGTTCCCTGTTTCCCAGCTAAAGAAATGCCACGCTGAGATGGCTGAGATACCGCTGAGGGATACAGTGCCTTTGGAAGCAATTCAGCTGGACAGTGATTTGACCTATGAAGAAAAACCAGTCAAGATTTTAGAGTATGCCAGCCGAGTCACCCGTAGCAAGGTTATCAAGTTTTGCAAAGTTCAGTGGAGCCACCACACCGAGGATGAAGCAACGTGGGAACGAGAGGAAGACCTGCGGAAGGACCACCCTCACCTATTTTCGAGCCAACCCGAATCTCGAGGGCGAGATTCATCTTAAGGGGGGTAGGTTTGTAACATCCCAAATTTTTAATTTGGAATGTTATACATTAGATCATCAATGCATATCATATATTCTTGCTTTTGGTGGATCCTAGAAATTCTGCGCAACTCAAGGACCCTCGGAGATAGTTGGGGATTTCGTTATTTTCATATTTGAGGTTCTCAAATTTTGAAAATAGGATCATTTGATTTGATTTATTTTATCTTCAAGTATTTCTAATTTGAAAAATATGAGAGAGGGAGGAAAATGACTCTCCCAAAAATAAAGAAATACTGAGGATTTAATAGAAAAATCAAATAAGATTTATTTTGGAGTTTTTGCTATTTTATTTGAATTTAGGAAAAAATGCATGTTTTCAAAAATGCATTTAGGGCCAAAAAATGTTCATCTTGTTCTAAATATTTCATTTAGACGGTGAAAATTTGTTTTGGCATTTTTAGGATTTTATTTTATTTTCTAGAATTTTCCTTAGATTCTGCGATTTATTTAAAGAAAAAGAGAGAGTCCCCGTGCCCGACTGGGCCTAAGGCCCAACCGAGCCAGGCACGCGCCGCGCCGCCGCCTTCCGCCGCCGCGCCGGACTCCCGCCACCGCCGCTGCCTTGCCCCCTCCTCCAAGCAGCAGGACCCCCCCTCCTATAAATGCCGCCGCCCCGCCGCCTCCACACCCCTCGCCTCGCCCCGCCCCGCCGCCGCAGCACCCGCCCCATCGCCGCAGCGCCAGCAGCCGCCGCCGCAGCTCCGTACAACCACCGTCGCCGCCGCTAGCAGCTCCGCCGCCGCCCACCGCTGTCGACTCCGCCCCGCCCGCCGCCGAAGCCATCCCGCCGGAATCCGACGAGGTAGCCGCGCCGATCGCCGGTTTTCGGAAGAAAACCGCCCCGGTTTTTTTAAGAACCCTAGTTCGAACCCAAGTTCTTTTTTTAGATTAGATCGTTCTTTTTTCGGTTTAGATGTTTAGCGAGCGTTCGCCCATTCGTTCGTTTTAACGAACGAATTCGTCGTTTAGATCCAGTTGACGAAAGTCCGTTCGTTAAGCTGTTCTTCAGTTTTCTTTTCCGCAGTTATTTCCTGATCGAGATTTCTGATCCGATCTTCGTTCTAGTTTATCTTTTCGCTCGTTTATCGGAATTAGGCGATTAGAGCGCCTGGAGTTTCGTCTCAAACCCCTCTTTCTGTTTAACCTAGTCGACCAAGCTTTTGCTTCTGTTAAATTTGGACTTAGGTCCAGATTGGTAGCGTAGTTGGTTCATTTCGTCGTTTGACTTTCGTTGTTTCGTTTGGTTTGATTCTTTTTGCAAACCAGAGTTCTTAAGTTGAACTTTCTTGTTAGATCTCTTAATTGAGTTTTACCCGTGCATTAGTTGAGTACTTATTGTATGCTTGTTTGTTTGCGATAGAGTACCCAGAGTGCGCCGCTTGCTACTTTGAATCTCTAGGTTTTGAGGATCATCAGCAAGGCAAGTAACACTTTGATCATACTTTCCAATACCCAGTTTTCATTGCATTAGTATTATCCTCGAACACATTGCATGAGTAGGATCTATTAACGTGTGGGACTGGGAAGTAGATTGAGGTAGAACCTATTACCTGCATTACATTCAAACCTTTGGGAGTTACTTCTACGTTTGTTGTTAGGTCATGCTATGCTAGTAGACGTGGATTGGGTGAGTGTATCCATGACAGATGTGAGATTGTTAATTTAATGGTTTAACTTAACATGGCTATTTAAATACACATCTGGGTGGATTGAGGCACCTGGGTATTCCATTGATTGCCTGTTTTGTTTATGGACCGCCACCCAGGCTCAAAGGGATCATGAGGTATTTCATACTAGAAACTTCAGTGTGCAGCCACAAGCTATTCTGGGCTCTAGCATAGTTGACTAAGTCGTGCGAACTCTTACAGTGGTGGACTAGAAGATGTAGGGGATGTAGGTTGGTACGGTCCGCCCGATCGTAAGGTGCTAGTGCTTCTGAAAGACTATGTCTCGGTCATCCATTTCTCAAACATCATGTAGCGCGAGAATCTCAACGGAGGAGATCGAGTCTTGAGGGGAAAAGTGCACAAACCTCTGCAGTGTGTACAAACTAATCATGATTAGCCGTGTCCCCGGTTATGGACGTTTGTGAGTATCTAGTACTTGGATTATCATGTGAATCTCGTCACTCTAAAATTTAATTGTTGGGTTAATGTTCACTTTAATAGGGTTTGAGTTGGGTGAACCTTCTCAATGATGTTTCAACTACCATGATAGTTAATTAAAAATCTATTCCTTTGCAGTAGGGAAAAATTGGCTTTATGCAAAAACTGTAACCATAGAGCTTACCACCAGTCATATATGCATAAAGTATAGCTTTATCCTTTGTAACTCTCTGTGTGTTACTTTGCCAGCATATTCCATGTGCTGACCCGTTTTCGGGCTACAACGTTCATGTTGCAGACTTTTCAGGTGACGAGTAAGGTGACCTTAGGTCGTGGTTCTATACTCAGTGATGCTGTTGGAGTTGATGGACTTACTTATCTTCTAAACCGTCCGCTGTTATCGTTGTTAGATGGCCTTAAGCCATTTTTATTGTAATAAGTTCATCTTTGGAACTTTCGATGTAATAAGTGTGTGATTGCCACTCTGTTATAATTCCTTCAAGTACTATGCGTGTCAGCATTACTGATCCAGGGATGACACTGATGCACAAAGATTAGACTGTTTGAGGTCTGGTCGCTACATTTACCCCTTATCATGGGTCGACCGATAAGTTCCCGATAAGCGATATCCCCAACATTGCATAAACCCACTATATATCCTTCCTCAAAACAGCCACCATATTGTTCCTCAAAACAGCCACCATACCTACCTATCATGGCATTTCCATAGCCATTCCGAGATCTATTGACATGCAACTTTCCACCGTTCCGTTTATATGACACGCATCATATTGTCATATTGCCATTGCATGATCATGTAGTTGACATTGTATTTGTGGCAAGGCCACCATGCATATTTTTTATACATGTCACTCTTGTTTCATTGCACATACCGGTACACCGCCGAAGGCATTTGTCGGGGGAAACTGTCCGCCACGAACACCTATGGGACCGGAGCCCCTTGTCTGTGCGGTACGAGGGCGGAGGGAGCACAAAGAGCGGATCGTAGCGAGCACGCGGGCAGTTTTACCCAGGTTCGGGCCGCACGGATGCGTAAAACCCTACTCCTGCTTGGTTGTGTATTGAGTTGAGTGCTCGGGAGCTTGAAGAAGCAGCTACACCGAGCGTGAGAGTGATCTAGGTTCCGAACCCCCTCCATGTTGTGCATGGGCCTCCTTTTATAGGGCAAGGGGTCACCGACAGGTGTCAACGTAGGAGAAAGGGGTAAAAATGTAAAAGAGGTGGTAGTTGTAACAGTGCGGGAACAGTGGAGCTACAGTACAGAACAGTGGTCTATACCTACTTTAACAGTGGGGGACAAGGGCATTTAATGCCCGTCGCCGTCGACCCCAAAAGCTCCCGCCTTAGCGTCTCCGTCCGCCACGGCGACGGATCCATCACTGTGGAGTGCCACCGTGTACCCCAGGCTGCACAGCCATCCGCCACGCGTCCCTGGATAGGCCCCAGGGCGACGCGTGGGCCGATGAGCTGGAGCGCGGGCACACAGCGCAGCCTTCCCGGCAAGCACCTTGCCGGGGCCTTGATCTTGCCGGGCCCGGGAGCTTGCCGCTCCCCGGGCCCCTTGCCGGGGCACATATAGTGCCGAGGCGTTGTCTTCTAGTCTTCCTGGCGAGCTCCTCTTGCCAGGGTCTTGTGTTAGTGGAGCGGTCTTGAGCCTGGTACGGCCTTCCCGGCAAGCTCCTCTTGCCGGGGTCTCGATCTCATGTCTTGTATACTTTGTTTTTGAATGGTTTAATAAGGAGCAGGAAGGTCTCCGGCGAGCACGCAGTAAACCTTGCCGCGGGAAGCTGCAACTGCCCGTGCACAAGTTGGGGTACTGGGGTACCCCTACCTTAGTACACCGACAGGAGCCCCCGGGCCTGGGCCACACACGGTGCCGAGCGCTGTTGGGCCAGGCCCAAAACAGTGCACGGGCACCCGCGGCCCGCGGCGCGCCGAATCCACTTCCATATCCGCCGCACCCCACGGTAACGGCACGCGTCGATTGCGGCGCCGTGGGATGGAACGTGCCCACGATCTCTTATTGGAAAGAGCGAAACGCTCCCCCACTCCCCCATAAAAGCAGAGGTAGCGGGCGCGGTTCCCCTCCTTGCGCTCTCATTACGTCGTCTTCCTCCTGCAAAAGATTCCCTCTTGCGCTCTGCCTCCACATCTCCGCCGCCACCGAGCTTTTCGTCCCCTTCCTTCCACCGCGTCCGCCATGGCCCCAAAGACCGACAAGGCGAAGGCGGAGAAGGCCAAGCGGGAGAAATCGGAGCAAGCGGCCAAGCTCATCGCGTACCGGAAGCGGCACGTCGTCTTCCCGCCGAAGCTCGGCGTGCGGGAACTCTGGAACAAGTACTACTTGTTCTGGTCCAAGAGAACCGACGCGCATCCCCGCACGCGAGCATACCCGGCCGCCGCCAAGGACAGCTATCCCGGCGGGTACCATTTCTTCGCTGCTTTCTTTCATTGTGGTCTCTGTCCACCTTTCTCGAACTTCTTTTGCGACGTCATGAATACATATGGCCTCCATCTGCTTGACTTCACCCCCAACGCCATTCTCACCATGGCTGTTTTCGCACACATGTGCGAAAACTTCATAGGAGTCCACCCCAATGTAGCACCCTTTAGACACTTCTTCACTCCTAGAGCCGAGGCCGATGCCCCCCTCTCCGGAGGAATTTCTTGGGTCTTCCGTCTCAATAAGAAGGGTGCGTACTTGCCGGGGGAGCTCCGCGGCAAGTGGGAGGAATGGCGAGCGGAGTGGTGCTGGATCGTAGAAGACCAGCCGCAAGCCTTCACCGCGCCGCGCACAACGCCCATCGTGCGCGGCAGGGACTGGAGTGAGCTGGACTCGGACGACGTCAAGCTCAACATCGCCCTCGTCCGGATTCTTCGTCTTCGCTTAGCCAATCTGTCAGTTGCCGAGGTGGGCGCAGATTTCCTCCGCCGGCGCATCGCCCCCCTCCAAGACCGGAAGAGGCCGGCCTGGGAGTACGGCGGCCCGGCAGACATCATGAGGCTGCGCCCCGGGCTTAATTTCAACTTCACCACGTTGGAGCTGCGGGGAATGGTACGGGAACTCTTCAAGTACGACCCGACACACCCCGAGTGGTTCAGGACTCCCCGGGGGGTGGTGCCGCTCTGCAACAGCGCCGTCAGGGATCGGATCCTCGCCATGATGCCCATGTGCGACTCGCACGGCGTGGACCGTACATGGCTCGCTCCGAAGCCCATCGACGTCCTCAACTTCTACGACAACCTTGAAGAGGTGGCGAAGAACAAGGAGGACCTCAAACTGCACACGCGGGCCACCACCGACCAGGAGATCGCCTACATTGCTTCTCGGGCTGAGGAGGCCGCCGCAGCCGCGACGGCATGAGTTTTTGGATATTCGCCGGAGGAGGCGGAGGTTGAGGACGCGTCCACCCAGGCGGAGGAGGCGGAGATCCGCAGGTTGCTGGATCTGCCTCCCGACGCGCTCGCCGGGGTCCCCTCACTGAGGCACTCCGGGATCCACGGGATCGCGGCGGAGGCCGCGGCAATAGAGGGCACCGCCGGAGGGAGCAGAGGCGCCGCGAGGGGCGGAGGCGCCAAAGGAAAGGGGGCCGCAGCGCAGGACGCTGGGCCCAGTGAGCCGGCCGGGGAAGAGGAGGAGGAGGAGGAGGCCGAGGACTCCGACGGATCCACGGAGTTGTACGCCGACGACCTCTCCTCGTCGGAGGACTCCCCGCCCCCGGCAAGCCCGAGGCAGTCCCCGCCAAAGCGCCTCCGCAAGGCGGCGACGGGGGAGAGAGCGCAGGCGCCCCGGCAACAGCCACCTCGCCGGGCAGCTCCCCGGGGGAGCCAAGCCGCGCCAAGGTCGTCCGGCGCACCGGCCGCAGCGGAGGCGGCCCGTACGCGGACCACAACTGAGGCGCCTCGCAGGCCGGCAGCGAGCCGACAGGGGTCTTCTCGGAGCGGAGCAGCGGCTCCGCCCGCTCCTCGGGCGCCGGCGACCACAGGGGCTGGGTCTTCGCAGCCCCCAGCCCCGGTGAACACCAAGCGCGCAAGGGAGCCTTCGTCTTCCGCTCCTCGCGCCGACGCGACCACGGTGGAGTATGACTTCTCCGCCCTGAGCGAGGACGACGAGGAGGACCAAGAGTAAGGATTCGGGACCTCATATCTTCTTGATTTCTGTCTTGATTTTTCTGCTGATGCTGACTCTGTCTTCTGTTCTGATTTCATGACCCTGGCCCATCGCGCAGCGAAGAAGGCCAAGGCGCCCGAGGTCGAGGTCGCGGAAGACTCAGCCGCTGCGGCAGCAGGAGGCGTGCCGGAGCCGAGCCTGCCGGACCCGAGCGCTGCTCCGAGGAGCAGCCCCCAGCGTAGCCCGCAGCGCAGCCCCCAGCGTAAGTCTGGGGTTCCCTCTTTTCGCTTGTCGGGGTACGCCTGAGGCTTTGATTTTGTCTTCGTGTCTTGACTTTTCTTGTCTTGTTTTGTGCAGAGGAGGAGCCACAGCGGGAAGAGCGCCCGGAGACCGTGGTCGAGGAGCCGCAGGCCCCGCCGTCCCCGCCAAGGCAGGACTCTCCGGCAAGGGAGAGCGCTCCGTCAAGGGCGGGTACTCCGCCGAGGCAGAGTACCCCGCCAAGGGCGAGCAGCCCGGCGAGGGCGGCCACTCCGCCAAGGCCGAGCTCCCCGGCGAGGGAGCCCGCCGCTGAGGACGTCCGCCAAGGTAAGCTTCGTGACTTGTCTTCTTGGCTTGCCTCTTTTTTGGATATTTGCTTGAGTCTTGAATTTCTTCTTCTTCTTTTTTTATAGATCTTCCTCCTCCTGAGCCCATGGAGATGGAGGTAATCAACCTCGAGGAAGAGGGTGCGCAAGGCGGCGGCGGCGACGCTCCTGTCGTCGAGGAGGTGGCCGAGGCCGCCGAGCCGGCCGCGCAGGAGACTGCCCCGGCTGCAGATGCAGCGGCCGGGGAGGGGGACGGTGGTCGCACCGCCGGCCCGGAGGCTGCGGGAGCATCAGATGCTGCACCGGCCACCGGCCCCTCCGCCGGCGAGGAGCAGAGGTACTATCTCGAGGCCCCCAACGGCGTCTTCATCCAGATGCCGTGGGGGTCTTCATCGCGAGTTCCTGCGGAGGGCGAGGCATTCGACGGAGAAGTCCTCGCCTCCGCAGGTCTGAAGATCGTCCAAGCGCCCGGCGGGAGTGAGGGGCCCGAGGAGGAGAGGTTGCTCCACCAACTCCTGGCCCTTTACCGGGCCAGGCAGGCGAAGCTGGCCTCCCGGGAGGCCCTTGCCGCCAAGGCCGCAGCGGAAATGGAGAAGCGTGCGGCGGAGCTCTGCGCCGCCAATCAGGCAGCCCTCCGCGAGGTGGCGGAGGAGCGTGAGCGTCTCGCCGGCGAGTACCAGGAATGGGTGCTCGAGAAAGCTGAAGCGGAAGAACAGCAGCGTCTCGCCGGGGTGGAGATGTCCCGGCGAGAGGGAGAGCTCGCGCAGCGGAAGGTCGAGCTGGATTCTCATGAAGAAGACCTTGCCGCTCGCGAGGCTGCCCTTGGCGGGGAGCTGAAGGAGGCGAAAGCCGCCGCGGTTGCCGCGGAGGACGCCAAGAAAGAGCTCGCCGCCAAGGTCGAACAGTTGGAGAAGGCGATGAAGGTGAGCGCCGAGAAGGTTGCCGCGCTCATCTTGGAGCGCGAGAAGGATGCTCACACAAATTCCGAGCTTCAGGTGAGTCTCTCCAAGAGGGGCGACGAGTTGAAGGCCGCCAAGGACTCCATTGAGGACTTGGAGCTGAAGGTCACCACTCTGAAGGAATCGCTCGACGCCGCCCGAGCTCAGGAGACCAAGTTGAAGGATGAGCTCCGCAAGGAGCGGACCTTGGTGGAGAACGTCAACAAGGCGTCCGAGCTCTTCCGGCAGACTATTGAAGTGTGGACCGAAGAGCTGGTTTCTTCTGCGTCCAATATTGACCAGGAGTTGTTGGCGTTGAAGGTCGAACATCTTATCTACTCGCCGGATCCGGATCTCCCGCACAGCGCCAAGCTCAGCCTCTTCTTCAGAGGGGTCGCTCCGGCCCTTGCAGGTCTCCGGAACCGCATCCCCGCGCAGCTGGCCGAGGAGTCGCGCCTGCTCTGCGCGGGAACTCTGGAGCGGGTGCTGACGAAGATCGTGTACCGCAACCCGGGAATCAACCTCACGAACGTTCTTCGCAGCTTGCCGGCTGATGCAGACACGGAGGCCTTGAAGGAGCAGGTCGGCCACATCATCGCCAAGGTGGCAAAGCTTGGCAGGAAGGAGGGCGACCGCGTAGACTAGGGCTCCATTATCTTTATCTTTTTATTGCTGCACATTATGTTACGAACTCATTAGTCCATCGCGACAAGTTTATCCTTTGTAAGATATTTACTTTATTTTGATCAATCAGTGCAATGTTATCTTCCTTGTCTCAATCTTCGACTTTGTATGTTTTTCACCCTACGCTCCCGGGGAGCACGCCGGCAAGGGGCCTTTGCCGCGAGCGCTGAGTGCTGGACTCTGAGCAGCCTGCTGGCCAAGGTCCTCGTCGGCAAGCAACCTTGCCGCAGCTAGCCGCGACGCACTTAGCTTGATGAGCGTACTCGGAAACGAAACAAGGGCGCGACACTTGTCGCAGCTCACTTAAATCGTTGAGTGAACTCGAAAACAAGATAAGGGTGCGGCAAGCTACGGATAGGTTCCTCCGCGCACAGGTTTTCCATACAAAATGTGATCGTTCAAGGAAGACAACTTAAATTCAAAATTTGAACTGGTCAAATTCTAACAACTTATCTTTCATATGTTGCTTGCTTATGTTGCTTGCTTTCCGGTAAGGCTTCTCTTTCTTGAACAGCACTTGGTTCCTCCTCCACCTCCTTCCCCCCCGAGATGTCGGGGGAAACTGTCCGCCACGAACACCTATGGGACCGGAGCCCCTTGTCTGTGCGGTACGAGGGCGGAGGGAGCACAAAGAGCGGATCGTAGCGAGCACGCGGGCAGTTTTACCCAGGTTCGGGCCGCACGGATGCGTAAAACCCTACTCCTGCTTGGTTGTGTATTGAGTTGAGTGCTCGGGAGCTTGAAGAAGCAGCTACACCGAGCGTGAGAGTGATCTAGGTTCCGAACCCCCTCCACGTTGTGCATGGGCCTCCTTTTATAGGGCAAGGGGTCACCGACAGGTGTCAACGTAGGAGAAAGGGGTAAAAATGTAAAAGAGGTGGTAGTTGTAACAGTGCGGGAACAGTGGAGCTACAGTACAGAACAGTGGTCTATACCTACTTTAACAGTGGGGGACAAGGGCATTTAATGCCCGTCGCCGTCGACCCCAAAAGCTCCCGCCTTAGCGTCTCCGTCCGCCACGGCGACGGATCCATCACTGTGGAGTGCCACCGTGTACCCCAGGCTGCACAGCCATCCGCCACGCGTCCCTGGATAGGCCCCAGGGCGACGCGTGGGCCGATGAGCTGGAGCGCGGGCACACAGCGCAGCCTTCCCGGCAAGCACCTTGCCGGGGCCTTGATCTTGCCGGGCCCGGGAGCTTGCCGCTCCCCGGGCCCCTTGCCGGGGCACATATAGTGCCGAGGCGTTGTCTTCTAGTCTTCCTGGCGAGCTCCTCTTGCCAGGGTCTTGTGTTAGTGGAGCGGTCTTGAGCCTGGTACGGCCTTCCCGGCAAGCTCCTCTTGCCGGGGTCTCGATCTCATGTCTTGTATACTTTGTTTTTGAATGGTTTAATAAGGAGCAGGAAGGTCTCCGGCGAGCACGCAGTAAACCTTGCCGCGGGAAGCTGCAACTGCCCGTGCACAAGTTGGGGTACTGGGGTACCCCTACCTTAGTACACCGACATCATTCATATAGAGTCATACTTTGTTGTTGTAGTATCGAGTTGTAATGAAAGTGTGATGATCATCATTTTTAGAGCATTGTCCCATGGGAGGAAAGGCTGAATCTATAAAGCCCCTCCGCAGAAAAAAAGGAAAACAAAAAGAAAAGAAAATAAGGGGAAGGCCAAAGAAAAAAAAAAGGCCGAAAAAAAGAAAAAGAAAAAGAGAAAGAAAAAAGGGACAATTGCTACTATCTTTTTCCACACTTGTGCTTCAAAGTAGCACCATGTTCTTCATTGTAGAGAGTCTCATGCTTAGTCACTTTCATATACTAGTGGGAATTCTCGTTATAGAACTTGGCTTGTATATTCCAACGATGTGCTTCCTCAAATGCCCTAGGTCTCCCTGAGCAAGCAAGTTGGATGCACACCCACTAGTTTCTTTTTGTTGGGCTTTCATTCATATTTAGCTCTAGTGCATCCATTGCTTAGCAATCCCTACTCACTCACATTGATAACTATTGATGGGCATCTCCATAGCCCGTTGATACGCCTAGTCGATGTGAGACTATCTCCCTCTTTTTGTCTTCTTCACAACCACCTCTATTCCACCCATAGTGCTATATCCATGGCTCGCGCTCTTGTATTGCGTGAAAGTTGAAAGGTTTTAAAAGATGGAGCATGAAAACAAATGCTTGGCTGAAATCGGGGTTGTGCATGATATGAATATTTTGTGTGATAACAAGGGAGCATAGCCAACACTATATGATTTTGTAGGGATAACTTTCTTTAGCCATAGTATTTTGAGAAGACGTGATTGCTTTGTTAGTATTGCTTGAAGTATTGTTATTTCTTATGTCAATATAGACTTTTATCTTGAATCTTTCAGATCTGAACATTCATGCCACAATTAAGAGAATTACATTGAAAACTATATTGGTTAGCATTCCATATCAAAAATTCTTTCTTTATCATTTACCTACTCGAGGACGAGGAGGAATTAAGCTTGGTGATGCTTGATACGTCTCCAACGTATCTATAATTTTTTATTGTTCCATGCTATTATTGATGAAGTCTTGGATGTTTAATGGGATTTATCATTCACTTTTATATCATTTTTGGGAATAACCTACTAACCCAAAGGCCTAGTCCAGATTATTGTTTTTTGCCTATTTCAGGGTTTTGCAGAAAAGGAATATCAAACGGAGTCCAAACGGAATGAAACCTTCGCACGGGATATTATTGGAGGAAGTCACACACGAAAGACCTCGTGGCCAAGCCAGAGGACAGAGGGCCCATCCTCGAGGGTGGGGGGCGCGCCCCCCTGCCCAGGGAGCGCCCCCTGCCTCGAGGGCAGCCCCTGTGGCCCCCGGTGCCCCTCTTCTTCCTATATATATACCTACGTACCCCAGAAACTCCAGACGCAAAGAGAAAACCCTAATTCCACCGCCGTAGCTGCTGTTCCCGCGGAGATCCCATCTTGGAGCCTATTCTGGGAGGCGGATCCATCACGGAGGTCTTCTTCATCATCATCATCGCCCTCACCATGAGTTTTGAGTAGTTTACCACAGACCTTTGGGTCCATAGCTAGTATCTAGATGGCTTCTTCTCTCTCTCTGGATCTCAATCCAAAGTTCTCCTCGGTCTTCGAGGAGATCTATTCGATGTAATCTCTTTTTGCGGTGTGTTTGTCGAGATCCGATGAATTGTGAGTTTATGATAATATTATCTATGAAATATATTTGGTTCTCCTCTGAACTTTTTATGTGTGCTCATAATATCCTTACAAGTCTCTTCGAATTATTGGTTTGGTTTAGCCTACTAGATCTAAAATTCTTTCAATGGGAGAAGTGCTTGGCTTTGGGTTCAATCTTGCGGTGTCCTTTCCCAGTGACAGTAGGGGCAGCAAGGAACGTATTGTATTGTTGCCATCGAGGATAAAAAGATGGGTTTTTCATCATATTGCTTGAGTTTATCCCTCTACATCATGTCATCTTTCTTAAGGCGTTACTCTGTTCGTATGAACTCAATACACTAGATGCATGCTGGATAGCGGTCGATGTGTGGACTAATAGTAGTAGATGCAGGCAGGAGTCGGTCTACTTGTCTCGGACATGATGCCTATATACAATGATCATGCCTAGGTAGTCTCATAATTATTCACTTTCTATCAATTGCTCGACAGTAATTTGTTTACCCGCCGTAGAATACCGCTATCATGAGAGAAGCCACTAGAGAAAACTATGGCCCCCGGGTCTATCTTTATCATATTACTTTCCCGTCAATTTATATCTCCGTTGTTTATTTGCTGTTTTATTAAACTAAAAAATACCAAAATATTACCTTATCATCTCTATCAGATCTCACTATCGTAAGTGACCGTAAAGGGATTGACAACCCCTTATCGCGTTGGCTGCGAAGTTCTTATTTGTTTGTGCAGGTGCGAGGGACTGGCGCGTGGTCTCCTACTAGATTGATACCTTGGTTCTCAAAAACTAAGGGAAATACTTACGCTACTGTACTGCATCTCCCTTTCCTCTTCGAGGGAATACAACGCAAGCTCAAGAGGTAGCATGTAGGTATTGTCATCTTCGACAATAATGTCCATATATGTGAACTTGTCATTGGGTCTCCCAAATATAATTTGAAACACATTATCCATACAAAAATAGCATTGTCAATGTAGCGACCACGATATGAATGGACCGAAGTCTTGTGTTTCTGTGTCATCCCTGGATCGGTGTAATGCTGACACACACAATACTTGAAGGTTTCATAACAGAGTGGCAATCACACACTTATTACACCGAATGTCTCAAAGAGAACTTATTACAAAAGTCTATGCCATAAGGCCATCTAACAAAATAACAGCGGAAGGATTGGAAGATAAGTGAGTCCATCAACTCCAACGGCATACCTGAGTGCATGACAAACGACCTAGCACGTCTCACTCCTCGTCTGAAAAGTCTGCAACGTAACATGTTGCAGCCCGAAACGGGTCAGCACATGGAATATGCTGGCAAGATAACACAGTAGAGCAAGTAACAGAATAAAGGCTAACACTATATGCTTATTTGGCTAGTGGAGGCTCTAAGGTTAAAGTTTTTGCGTAAAGCCAATTTTTCCCTACAACAAAGGAATAACTTTTATTTTAATGATCATGGTAGTTGAAACATCATTGTGAAGGTACCTCCAACTCAATCCCAATTAAAGTAGTCATCATTAACCCAACAAATTAATTTTAGAGTGATGAGATCAACCAATAATTCAAGTACCACATACTCAAGATTGTCCTTAACTGGGGACACGAGTAATCATGACTAGTTTGTACACTCTGCAGAGGTTTGTGCACTTTTCCCCACAAGACTCGATCTCCTCCGTTGGATTTCTCGCACTACATGGTGTTTGAGAAACGGATGACCGAGACACAGCTTTTCAGATGCATTCAGTCTTTACCCCGGGTGGACCGATACACCTACTTTCCCCAACATCTGCTAGTCCACCACTGAAAGAGCTCACACAACTTACTCATACTACTCATACTATGCCAGAGCCCATAATGGCATTGTGGCTGCACAAGGAAGTTTCTAGGACAAATAGTTTTATGATCCCTTTGAGCCTGGGTGGCATTCCATAGGATAATCACATGGTTCCTCCGGAATTTCCTAGGACAACACTGGATTCTCCAGGTGCCCTACAACCACTCCACCCAGATGTGTATTCAAGTAGCCACCTTAAGTTGAACCATTAATTAACAAGTCACATCTGTCATGGATATTCTCTCAAACCCGAACCACGTCTACGAGCATAGCATGGCAACCTAAGCATAACGTTGAAGTAACTCCCAAGGGTTTGAAAATAATGCAGGTAATAGGTTCTACCTCAATCTACTTCCCAGACCCACAAGTTAAGAGATCCTAACTCCCAAGGGTTTGAAATGTATGAATGCGATGCACCAGTATCGAAAAGAACTATTGCGGTAAATGACTTAACCAAAAACTTACCGACAACTGCATCTGGTTGCTCTTCAACCTCCTCCACGGTCACGTGGTTCACTTGTCCTTTGTTGAACGGGTTGGGCTTCTTCGCGGTGCTTCCATTGCCGTTCCATTCTTAGCTTCAGGGCAGTCCGTGGTGTAGTGTCCATTCTTCCGGCACTTGAAACAGGTAATGTGGCTTAAATCCCTCTTGCCGGGTGTGGATGTAGTAGAGCGGTTCTGATTATTGTTTGCTCCACTCACATTCCCATTCTTGGAGCCATTGCAGTTGTGTGTACTCCCTCCATTATGGGTGTGGCCTCCATGGTTATGGGTGTATCCTCCCGAGTTCGGGTGAATCGGGGCTTCTGTTGGGCTCCAAAATTATTCCTTCCTTGTCCATACTTCCTCTTGCGGCTCTCAATCTGCTGCTGCTTCCCTTCAATCATAAGAGCATTATCTACCAACTCCTGGTAATTGTTGAAGGTTGCCACCATCAACTGTACGCTCATCTCATCATTCAGCCCTTCCATAAACCTCTCCTGCTTTGCGGCATCTGTGGCCACATCATCTAGGGCATAACGAGATAGAGTACTAAACTCATCTACGTACTGAGCCACAGTACGATTTCCTTGGAGCAAGTTGCGAAACTCTCGCTTGTTCATGCTCATAGCTCCAGTTGAGACATGGGCAGCGCGAAAAGCTTGCTGAAACTGATCCCAAGTGACATTGGCTACAGGGAAAGTGGTTGTGTAATTCTCGCACAATGCTGCTGCTGGTCCAGCCAACTCATGTGCGGCAAAACGCACCTTCTCAGTATTCGTGCAATTTGCGGTGGTCAAATCCCTTCCAATCTTGCGCAGCCAGTCATCAGCAACTATTGGTTCAATGCTGCTAGAAAACACCGGTGGTTGCAACCTTAAGAAACGTGTCAGGTTGTCCATGGGTGGTGGTGGTGGAGGGTTGTTGTTGTTGTTGTTGTTGTTGTTGTTGTTGTTGTTGTTGTTCTGATTGTTCTAATTGTTCTAGATAAGAAATTGCATCTAAGTGTTCTGCTGTTGGATCAACCGAGTGAGCTCAGGGGGAAACTGAAATCCGGGTTCACGTCTCGGAGGTATCTGTTGGGTGTAGAGGGAAGAGATTAGAATAGAAATGAGGTCTAAGGGAAATTCACTACCCATATGCACATGAGACAAATACAATCATATCACACCAATCAATTTCAATCAAGGGCTTACAAATCTCTAACTAACGTTACAAAAGTGCTCTAAATTCTACTTTATGGGGGAAAAACTACTAGTCATAGGGTGGTCATCTAGAAATTTTGATCGGTGGATGATTCCATGATATCTGCTCCAGCTTCATCTTCCTAGTCTTCGTCACTATCATCGGGGTCTGAGTCCGTGTCGTCGATGATGATGTAGTCCTTAGAATGAATCTCCTTGGGTTCTTTTCTTCTTCTTCTCCTCCTGGTGCTGGATCTCCCATGAATACTCCTAGCTTCCTTGTCAAGTCATCATTCTTCTCCACAAGTATTGTCATCTCTTCCTCGTATCTGTTGTGTGTAGACTTGAGTTCCTCTTCTAGCTCCAAGTTCCTGGTTAGTGCCTTCTTCAAATCTATCATCCCTGCGCACATCTGGTCCTCCTGTCGATGAATGTGCCGGTTTAACTCCTGGATGAATGTTGTAATGGACTTGTCCTTCCGGGTACTGATCATGTCCCATCGCTCATCCCGGCATCCAAATATATGGTTGATGGTGTCCTTCAGCTCCTGCTTGTAGACTTCTCCAATACGTCCCATGGTAATGTGGGCTGCCATACTCTTGCCTAGACCCCAGGTTGGTGCATCAAAACAAAACTCTATTGGCTCAGTGGATGGTGCGAATGTCCTCCCGGGATTGGAACTTTAATATTCCATCGCTCCTCTTCCGGTAGAGTGGCGGTGTAGGTCCCGGTGAAGCTTGGTATTCCGATGTTCAGATACTTAGTGACTTCCTTCAAGTGTCGTCCAAAAGGTGTGTCTTCATCTGGTTGAGTGAACTTGTTCCTTGGGTCCACCATCCTAAAGAGTAGAAAATGGAGAGAAGTCATAAATGAGTAGAGAAGAGTGACCTAGGGTTTATCTTAGTGGTCGTGTCCTATAGTCAACGTGTGCAATGATACCATCTTGTAGCGACCATGATCCGAATGGACCGAAGTCTCTGTGTTTCCGTGTCATCCCTGGATCGGTAATGCTGACACACACTGTACTTGAAGGATTCATAACAGAGTGGCAATCACACACGTATTACATCGAATGTCTCAAAGAGAACTTATTACAAAAGTCTATGGCATAAGGCCATCTAACAAAATAGCAGCGGAAGGCCTGGAAGATAAGTGAGTCCATCAACTCCAACGGCATAGCTGAGTGCATGACAAACGACCTAGCACGTCTTACTCCTCGTCTGAAAAGTCTGCAACGTAACATGTTGCAGCCCGAAACGGGTCAGGACATGGAATATGCTGGCAAGATAACACAGTAGAGCAAGTAACAGAATAAAGGCTAACACTATATGCATATTTGGCTGGTGGAGGCTCTAAGGTTAAAGTTTTTGCGTAAAGCCAATTTTTCCCTACAACAAAGGAATAACTTTTATTTTAACTATCATGGTAGTTGAAACATCATTGAGAAGGTACCTCCAACTCAATCCCAATTAAAGTAGTCATCATTAACCCAACAAATTAATCTTAGATTGATGAGATCAAACAATAATTCAAGTACCAGATACTCAAGATTGTCCTTAACCGGGGACACGGCTAATCATGATTAGTTTGTACACGCTGCAGAGGTTTGTGCACTTTTCCCCACAAGACTCGATCTCCTCCATTGGATTTCTCGCACTACATGGTGTTTGAGAAAAGGATGACCGAGACACAGGTTTTCAGAAAAACATTCACTCTTTACCCCGGGTGGACCGGTACACCTACTTTCCCCTACATCTGCTAGTCCACCACTGAAAGAGCTCACACAACTTACTCATACTATGCTAGAGCCCATAATGGCATTGCGGCTGCACACGGAAGTTTCTAGCATGAATAGTTTTATGATCCCTTTGAGCCTCGGTGGCATTCCATAGGATAATCACATGGTACCTCCAGGATTTCCTAGGACAACACTGGATTCTCCAGGTGCCCTGCAACCAATCCACCCAGATGTGTATTCAAGTAGGCACCTTAAGTTGAACCATTAATTAACAACTCACATCTGTTATGGATATTCTCTCAAACCCAAACCACGTCTACGATCATAGCATGGCAACCTAAGCATAACGTAGAAGTAACTCCCAAGGATTTGAAAATAATGCAGGTAATAGGTTCTACCTCAATCTACTTCCAATACCCACAAGTTAAGAGATCCTACTCATGCAATGTGTGAGGGTTCGATCTAATGCAAAAAAATTGGGTAATAAAGGGTATGATCAAAGTGTTACTTGCCTTGCTGATGATTCGCAAAACCTAGTGACTCGTAGTAGCATGCTTCGCACTCCGGGAATTCTATCGCAAGCAAACAATAGCATACATAAGCAAACAAGCAAAGATGCTCAAAAAGAACTCCAAATAAGAAGATCTAACCAGAAAGTTCAACTTAAGAACTCCGGTTTGCAAAAGGAATCAAATCAAACGGAGCAACGAAACTCAAACTGCGAAAGAAACAAGATCCGTTTACTAGATTGGTCTAAGGTCAAATATTACAATAGCCAAAACCTTGTTCAAGTTGGTTAAACAGAAAAAGGGCTTCGAGACGAAGATCTGGGCGCTTGAATGGCCTGATTCCGACTCTCGAGCGAAAATAAAAACTAAAAACAAGATCAGGGCAAAAATCACGATCGAAAATAATCTCGGAAAAAGCCCCAAAAAAGAAAACTGATGACAGGCTAACGAACGAATGTTCATTGTCTGTGACTAATGGGCGAACAACATTCATTAAAGCGAACGTACGGACGAACGTCCGCTATTTAGCTAAACCAAAAAAAACCAAACCGATCTAAACAAACAGATCTAGGGTTTTAAAAAGAAAACCGAACAGGTTTTTTTAAAACCGGCGGTACCTTAACGGGTTGGGCGGCGGGTTGGGCGGCGGGTTGCGGGCGGTGGGTCGGGTTGCAGGTTGCGGGCGGCAGCAGCTAGCGGTGACGGCAGCTAACGGTGGCGGCGGCTGCGGCGTGTGGCGGCGGAGCTCGGCTGCGGCGCGCGGCGGCGGTGGTGTGGAGGCGAGA
>LR738712.1:135958967-136002451 GCA_902687465.1 Secale cereale
TTATAGGCTCGGGTGGGCGGCGACTTGGGGAAGGGGACGGTGGAGAGGTGGCCGACTCGGCCGCGATGAGGAAGGCGGTGGCGCACGGGCCGCCTGGGCCTTCGGCCCAGTTTGGTTCGAAACCAAACTTTTTATTTTAAATTATCCTGACGCAGATAAACTCAAAAATAAAATACTAAACGGCGACAAAAAAATTCCGAAATAAATTTTCGCCGTCCTCTAATAAAATTTAGGATAAAGTGAACATTTTTTTCCCGGATCAAAATGCAATTTTGAAAAACGAGCATTTTTTCCTATGCAAATAAAATCGCAAATAAATCCGAATAAAATTCCAAAAGTGATTTTAATACTTTTCCTCCAATATTTCTTTTATTTTGGAGAAGTCATATTATCTCCGCTTGTATATTTTATTAAGAAATATTTTTAGGGAAGAAAATAATTAAAACCAAAGTGATCCCCGCACCGGTATTCGAGAAAACTCAAATACGAAAACCGTAGAATTCCCAACTCTCTCCGTAGGTCCTTGAGTTGCTTAGAATTTTTGAGGATCGCCAAGCACAAATGCAAATAAAATATGCAATGCAGTATGATCTATGTATAACATTCCAAATTGAAAATTTCAGATGTTACAGTCAAGTTGTCCATCTGTAAATCATTCTTGATTACCAGCTACGATCGAAGAATATTGTTGATTTATATTATTGAAAACTTGTTGGATCATGTCCAAAATGGGAAGTTTCTTTTTAAAAATTTCATCAAAGATTTGATTATTGCCGAGCAAACGCCTCAACAAGTAATCACTGTTGTAAAGGATCTCATCTATAACAGGTTTCTCATGGTCCATACCATAAAAATCAAAGATCTCTCTAGCCTCTTGCACTATATAATCAAATTCATTCATGAGGACAAGTGCAACTATCTTTTTAGCTCTAGGATCTTTTATAATGGGAAACTCATAAAACAATCTTTGCAGAGTAGGATGGGCATGGATAAATCTCTTCTCATGTTTAGGAATAAGGCCGGAGATAGCTTCCACATAATTTTTTGTTCTCCTTAGTATAGGCAAAGTCCCAACGTAATTAAAAAAATCTTGAATGGCACCTTTTCCCACAACGTTCCCTTGTCCCATAGCAAAAGTTTTAGAATCTAGATTAGCAAGACTTCCTATTTTAGGAGTCCTTCCATCATATGTTTCTGCCTTATCGAAATCACTCATGGTGAGAGGTACGTAGGCAAGAAAAATCTGACACAAAAGAGGCAAACGGAAAAGAAAGCGTATAGAAAGACAAATATATTTGTGTTTTTATAAAAAACATATTAGAAGTAGGGGAGATGAAAATGAGAGGCAAATGGCAAATAATGTAAGTGCAAGAGATGAGAGTCTGTGATGGGTACTTGGTAGGCTTGATGTAGAACCTCCCCGGCAATGGCGCCAGAAATTCTTCCTGCTACTTCTTGACCTTCCGTTGATTTTTCCCTTGAAGAGGAAAGAGTGATGCAACAAATAAGAGATAAGTATTTCCGTTAGTTAAGAACCAATGTATCAATCTAGTAGGAGGCACACAAGCAAATCCCCAATATATGCACCTGCACAAATTAACAAACACTTGCACACAACGCAAAAAAGGGGTTGTCAATCTCTTCACGGTCACTTGCAAGAGTGAGATCTAATAGAGAGATATAAAACAAATAAAAGTAAATAAAACTCAGTGAAGTATTTTTGTGTTTTTTATTTTATAGATATGAAAATAATATGATAAAAGTAGACCCGGGGGCCATAGGTTTCACTAGAGGCTTCTCTCTAAAAGAAAGCATACGGTGGGTAAATTTTTTATTGTTGAGCAATTGATAGAAAAGCGCAAAGTTATGACTATATCTAAGGCAATGATCATGAATATAGGCATCACATCTGTGACAACTAGACCAACTCCTCTCTGCATCTACTACTATTACTCCACACATCGACCGCTATTCATCATGCATCTAGAGCATTAAGTTCATAAGAACAGAGTAACACCTTAAGCAATATGACATGATGTAGAGGTATAAAATCAAACAATATGATATAAATGCCATATTTGTATCCTTACTGGCAACAATACAATACAATACGTGCCTCGCTACCCCTTCTGTCACTGGTTGAGGACACCGCAAGATTGAACCCACCACAAAGCACGTCTCCCATTGCAAGAAAAACCAATCTAGTTGGCCAAACCAAATCAAGAGATCAGAGATAAATACAAAGCTATCAAATCATGCATACAAGATTTCAAAGAAGACTCAAATAATATTCATAGATAAACTGATCATAAATCCACAATTCATCGGATCTCGACAAACACACCGCAAAAGAAGATAACATCGAATAGGTCTCCAAGAACATCGAGGAGACCATTGTATTGAAGATCAAAGAGAGAGAAGAAACCATCTAGCTATTAGCTATGGACCCATACGTCTGTAGTAAACTACTCTTACATCATCATAAGAGTACCAAGGTTGATGTAGAGGCCCTCTGTGATCGAATTCGGGAATAGAAACTTGCGGCAGTGGAAAAGTATTTTTGGCGACCCCTCTGACGCAGGGGGGAAATTTGGGTATTTATAGAGCAAAGATTAGGGTTACGAGACCTCCGAGGGGCCCACAATCCCAGGGGCGCACCCCTATGGCTTGGGGCCTCCTCGGCTATCTTCTGGCATCCTCTCCAAGTCTCGCATGGGTCTTCTGGTTCAAGAAAAAAAATAGTAAAGTTTTACTCCGTTTGTACTCCGTTTGATATTCCTTTCCTATAAAAGCCAAAAACAAGGGGAAAATAGAAACTGGCACTAGGCACTAAGTGAATAGGTTAGTCTCAAAAATGATATAAAATAGCATATTAATGTATATAAAACATCCAAAGTTCATAATATAATAGCATGGAACAATAAAAAATTATAGATACGTTGGAGCCGTATCACTTTACACTTACAATGCTGAAGTGGAGATGGCTAGTCGAGGGAGTGTTGTAGAGATTGACAAGCATACAGTTTCATAGTCATTTGAGAAAGAGTGCTTCAGGAGGGCTTTTGTTTGTTTCAAGGCTTGCTGGCAGGTTTTTTTGGCTGGTTGCAGGCCTTATTTGGGTGTCGACTCAACTGCTTTTAATGGAAGATGGATAGGACAGCTAGTAGAACCTTCTACAGTTGATGGACACAACTGGCTATTCCCAATTGCATTGTGTGTGTTGAAGGCAGAGTCCGAGGAAAGTTGGGTCTGGTTTTTGCAGCAGTTGCGCAACATTATAGGTACCCCCAGGTTTAGGTATACACACAGATGCTTGCAAAGGTATAGAGACTCTAGTAGGAATTGTACTCCCTAGAGCAGAGCATAGGGAATGTATGCGACACCTAGCGTAGAATTTTATAAACAAATTCAGAGGTAAAGTTTATGATGAGAACCTATGGCCGGCATCATACACATGCAGCTTGAGGAAGCATGAGCACCATTTGAGAGTGTTGTATGCTCATAATGCTAAGGTGAAGGAGTACTTGGAGGCACATCATGGAATGGTGTGGTCAAGAAGAAAATTCAATGAAATCTGCAAAGTAGACTATGTGACCAGTAACCTAGCAGAGTGCTTCAATGCAAAGGTCAATTCAGTGAAAAGGGCTATTGTTGTGGCAAGCATTTGATATGATAAGGAAGATAATCATGATAAAGATCCCTCTTCGTGAAAGAATTGCAGAAACACAATATGTTGGCCATTTCATGCTCCCGTCTCTAATTAAGGCATTGCATGCCAAGGCCAGAGGACTGAAGATGAAATGCATTCGACAATCAACATACGAGGCTGAGGTAACATATACTAACACTAAAAATAGGGAATGCAGGTACCAGTGAACATGGCAACTAGGGAATGGAGTTGTAGGCAATGGAAGATCCGTGGGAAGCAATGCATACATACCCTACATCTCATGACTGTTATCGGGGGTGAAGATGGTGAAGTTGATCAGTATTGCTCTTAATATTTCTCTATTGCAAAATTTTGGTCTGCTTATGCTGACAATGTACCCGCACTCTTGGGAAAGGACCAATGGAATATAGTAGATCCAAGGTTCAAACTATGTTCTCCTATACATACTAGACCACCAGGAAGAACATGATAAGAGCAGGTGAAGAGGGCCGTGTAAAAAGACAGTGCAAATGCAAAAAATATGGAACCCTAGGGTACATTGCTAGGATTTGTACCAATCTAGTGGATGCATCATTTGGAGAAGAGGGACAATGGGCAGCAGCCAATGCAGAGCAGAATGTAGCAGTAGAGGAGAAGCACCGACATCTTGGTATGTGTGTAGTAGAAGCACCGACATCTTGGTATGTGTGCATCCTCCCCTTTTTGTATGCATTTGTTCTCTTTTTTATCGATTGATTATCCCTAATCTTAGGATAGGAGGAGATAAAGGAAAGAAAAGGCCCAGAGAGGAAGAAACTTCCGTTGAACTATTATCTGATGCAGAATTTGAAGCCATGGCTTATGATGGTTTTGAAGTTATAAGAGAGGAGCAAGACATTGTTCATGTCGTTCCATTAAATATTATGGAACGAAAAAATGACCGTCAACTGGTAACCAAGTTCTTGGAAAACCAGGAGCAACTATCCCAAGTGAAGATCAAAAGGAAGAAGATAAAGCCGCAGAATATGCCAGCTAGGGAAACCAGGAGTAAGACGGTTAAGCTATCTGCAAACACAAGGAGCAAGTCAAATATTTGAATTTGAACTCTGAACTAGTGTGAAATCTTGTAAGGTGTAATAATGCAAAATGCTATTTGTACTTTGATGTAAAATTTGAGGTAAATTTTGGATCTAAGGCCAATTTCGAATTCGAACCAACATTTGAAGTCCATTACTCTATATGTGATGCTCCAAAATGAGATCCTAAGCTCCAAATGAGCTCCGAAGCTAGAGTAAACAACCCCATTTCTAATCAAGTTTTTTTCAACTTGTCTAAATGAGCCAAATAATTGTTATTAAGACCTATTTGGTCTATAAAATGTCCATTTCAAGTCGCAATATTTATTGAATTAATGTCCATTTCTTTATTTTTAAAATTTAATACGCTTTTATAGAGAACCATTAGAAAACATGCTTAGAATATGCAAATGAAAAAGTAAGTTCAGATCCTTCTTAGTCACTCCATAATGAATCATTTCTGGTTTTATTGATTTTTTTAATTCAAAACCCTGAACCACTGTGACTTGCGCCTTGAACTCTCCGCAACATCGTTCGAGGTACCTAGGTTTTGTGAAAGTTTTTTCATAAAACTAACCATGGACCAAGTTTATATATTTTTATCGATAGTATATCATTTGAAATGACTATGTGTGCCGGTTTTGTATTCTTTCAATTTTTTTGAATTAGTTATGCTCATTTGAATGTTGATCAAACCATACAAAACCCCATTGATCGTCTCCAAACCCTAGCACCGAACTGCAGTCGTTTTGAAGGAAATATGCCCTAGAGGCAACAATAAAGTTCTTATTTATATTTCCTTATATCATGATAAATGTATTTTATTCATGCTAGAATTGTATTAACCAGAAACTTGATACATGTGTGGATACATAGACTAAACACAGTGTCCCTAGTAAAGCCTCTACTAGACTAGCTCATTAATCAAAGATGGTTGAGTTTCCTAACCATAGACATGTGTTGTCATTTGATTAACGACATCACATCATTAGCAGAATGATGTGATGTACAAGACCCAATCATTAGCTTAGCATTTTGATCGTTCAGTTTTACTGCTATTGCTTTCTTCATGTCAAATACATGTTCCTCTGACTATGATATTATGAAACTCCCGGATACCGGAGGAATGCCTTGTGTGCTATCAAACGTCACAATGTAAATGGGTGATTATAAAGAAACTCTAAAGGTATCTCCGAAGGTGTTTGTTGGGTTGGCATAGATCGAGAATAGGATTTGCCAATCTGAGTATCAAAGAGGTATCTCTGGGCCCTCTCGGTAATGCACATCATAAGAAGCCTTTCAAGCAATGTGACTAGTGAGTTAGTTGTGAGATTTTGCATTATGGAATGAGTAAAGAGACTTGCCGGTAACGAGATTGAACTAGGTATGAAGATACCGACGATCAAATCTCGGGCAAGTAACAAACCGATGACAAAGGGAATAACATATGTTTACATTACAGTTTGACCGATAAAGATCCTCGTAGAATATGTGGGAAACAATACGAGCATCCATGTTCTGATGTAGGTTATTGACCGTAGAAGTGTCTCGGTCATGTCTACATAGTTCTCGAACCCATAGGGTCCGCACGCTTAACGTTCGATGACGATTTGTATTAAGAGTTATGTTTTTTTGGTGACCGAAGATTGTTCGGAGTCCCGGATGAGATCACGGACATGACGAGGAGTCTCGAAATGGTCGAGAGGTAAAGATCGATATATTGGAAGATAGTATTCGGATATCGGAAGGGTTCTGAGGGGTACCGGGTGCATATCGGAGTTCCGGGGGGCTACCGGAACCCCCCGGGGAAGTATTGTGTGGGGACCCCGACTCATAAGTCGAGATCACCGAATGCACGTGTACAGTGATCCCAGAGATCAATGCTCACAGAACACACAAAAGCTGAATAACAAGAGTCTTACATCCATACATATCGTGTTACACAAATTGTGACCATTATGGTCAAGTCTTGAGTATATCATTGCAGCGGAAATCTTGAATAACAACTTGGACCCTTGCCATCTGCCTTAACCCTACAGGCATTCCGACTGGAAAGCGTCCTAGCTCGCATGTTCGTCACCAAGAAATCTTCATCATATCCTGTTCTTTCATGCCTGGCCAATAAAATAACCAGTGGCAAGCCAATGATTACTTTGAATGTATTCACAAGCAACCCATGATTTGGTTTAAGGTAACAATGCAAGTTGTACAACAAATAAGCAACCTAGCTACAAGCTAGTTATTCTACCATTTGTGAGACGTGCATCAATATACTCGGGTAACCTCGAGGACAGGTTACAGATATCAACATAAATAGAGTTCAAATCATTTCTGGTTCTTTCAACGAGTTAAGACACCACCTTGACTCAATACGCACACACATAATCACCAAGATTGTAAAATTTTGGACATACTTTAAGTAGCACCTCCCAACTGTCCATGACCGTGGACACGGCTATTCGAATAGTTTTACACTCTGCAGAGGTTGCGCACTTTACCCACAAGATCCGGGAAGCATACGTGTCATCCACGATCCCGCAGTACCTCAAGTACTCGGGGGAAGCACCCGATCATTACCTTTCCCTAGACGACACTAACATAGGGTCCACTCGTTGGTGCACAGCCCTCATGTATAAATAAAAGATCGTGGGACTTTGCCCTTTCACATTGTCACCCATACACGAAGGGACCTACGGTGTGTCCGGTGCCCTGTAAAAACAGTCATGGCCGCCTATCCAAGCACGACCCCGTCCCGGGAGTGACCTCAAGTCTCCACGGTCACTAGTAATGTGGGCCCCATGCTAGTATCAGCCTAAGTAATCAATAATGCCCCGTCCCATAAAGGGGTAGAGTGGTTGCACATGTTTGGTTGGGACGGTAATCACACATAAATCTAATCCATCATTTTAGCCACACACGAAAAACTCTCTTTGGTACACCACTTCTTCCTCAAGTGGTTGCCTTAATACAACATCACCCTCGGGCATTAGGGGCACCCGATGGGGTTTTCAAAAGAATGCAACCACGAGGAGTTCATGGTACACATGCGACATTATGCATCAACAAATAATCTTTTGACATTGCATCTATGCACAAGGTAGAGTTTATGAGTAGGGGTATGCACCATGTGGTGGTTCCCAACAAGTTTACCACCGTCATATTTCATCATCATGCAATCGGAAAAGGGTACCGATGAACAAGAGGGGTGTCATGGTCAAAGGGCTGCTTGCCTTGTCCTTCCGAGTCTTCAAGCCTTCTGGTCCATCTCCAAGTACTCTGTCTATTTCGTCAACTAACGACGAAAACAATCATAATAAGCAACACAACAAGGAAAAAATAAAAGTGCTCTAAAAATAGGAGTTGGACTTTTCTAGGATATCCCTGGTTATATGAAAAATAACCAGAGTGGATATTTCTGATCATTTCTTGATGATGGTGGTGGATTTTGCATTAGTGGATATTTCTGATCATTCAATATGTTGGAATCAAGGGGTTTATGGATTTACAAGAAGTGTGCAGAAATATATTTTTGAAAAATGAGCAAAGGCACCCATTTAACAAATCATGATTTTAGAAGCATCTAGGAGTTGGTTTCACTGGATTTGGAGTTCAAATGAATTTCCTATGAATTTGCAAAGTTGACAAATATGAAGAAATGGCTCAGTATATTATGTGGTATAGAGAGTATTAGGAAAAATGTTCATAAACTAAGTTATGAACTTAGAAGCATCTAGGAATTTGAATCATGGCATTTGGATAAATTTTTAGCTCTCTGTGATTTTCTAAAGTTTATCACAGAAATAGAAAAATGAGATTTTTATAATATTTGTGAATAGAATGTTTCTGTGAAAATGGGCAAATGGCACCATGTGATAGAGCATGATTTTATGAACTCATAGAAATTTGAATCATCAAATTTGGAATCCATTTGATTTATTTATGGATTTTTTAAGTTTACTAGAAAAATAAAAATAAAAAGAATTTGCAGGCCAATTTTAGCCTGTAGCTGGGCCGGCCCGGAGCCACGCCAGCCCAGGCGAACCGGTGCACGCGTGCACGCACGTTCAAACCTGACGGCTGGGGCCCGGCGGTCAGCGACAGAGAGGGGAGAGAGAGAGAGGTGAGGATGATAGGCGGGGCCCGCTTGTCATCTTCAACCTCGCGGCCAGGGAAGCGGCGAGCTCACCGGCGGCGATGTGGTGCACGCCGAGGCGATCCGAGGGCACAGGTGTGCTCAGCGGGAGTCGCTGTTCTGGTGGGGCGGGAGTTGGCCGCCGGAGGAGCCTGGTTCGTCGGCGGCGAGGTGGAATGGCGGCGGAGCATTGGGAGGGTCCTGGTTTGCTCGCTCCGGGCTGCAACAGGAGTGGGAGAAGGAGGGGAATGGGTCAGTGAGCCGTGGCGGTTCCAGATCGAGGAAGAGGAGCGGCGGAGAGGGCCTGTACCCTGAGATTGTTGGCGACCCGGGGCGGCGGAGCTCGAGCTCGAGCTCGAGCTCGGGCTTGTCTGGAGAGGGGGTTGTGGTGCAGGGGGTGATTAGGTGTGTGTGGAAGCGAGTGGTGTGGAGAGGAACGCGTGGGGTGTTCCTTTTATAGGCGAACGGCGGGGTGCCATGGACCCGTGCGCTGGTGAGCTCCTTCTCGTCGCCACAGGGCTCGGGAGGAGCTGGCGCCCTGTCTAGGGCGTTGCTGGATTCGGTCCAGACCTAGGGGAGAGAAGAGAGAGATTAGAGGTAGCCAAGGCACCGCGCGTGTGAGTTTGCTCGTTGGAGCTCTCGGGCGGCCGGCTCGCGTGCGAGCTGGGGCGAGAGGATGGAGAAGTAGGAGGGGGACAGAGGCGTGGCATGCCGCAGACGTCGAGGCTCATTGTCGGGCGCGCTGGGGAGGCCCGAGGTAGCCGGAGGTGCTTGGCTGGGGGCGTCTACATAGCACGCTCCAGAGCGCCCAAATGGCCGGCATGGCCATTTTCTATGCAATGTGGGCGCGTCCAAAGGTGTCTGGTAGCTCTAGGAGGTAGTAAGGAAGTGGGCTGTGGCCTTGGATGCCCTGGGGAGCCAGTAGGAGAGGAGAGAATCAGAAGAAGAGGGAGAGAGGGGCTGTCCAGGGAGGTAAATGGGGGGTAGTTTACCCCTCAATCATTGAGAAATGGCCAGGGGAGAGTTACTGGAGGTAGGAGAGGACTAGGAGGAGCTGTGGTAAAGAGTTGAGATCAAGGAGAATAGTGTAAGTGGTCAAAATGGTGATTTTTCAAAAGTGATAGAAGGTGTTTGAAGCAAATTTTGGAAAGCAAATTAACTCCACTTGACATGAGACATAACAGGATCAAATGGCATATAGAAATAGGGTATTCCACCAAGTTTGAGCTCATTTGAAGAAACTTGCCAATGTAACTTTTGTAAACCCTAGAATTCAGCAGAAATGACTTTTCCAAGATTCAGTCATGCAAATCATCCCTCCTTGATGCACCACTTGGTGTAGTGTCATCATTTGGGGTTGTGATCATGTCCACAAAATTTGAGGTCACAAGTAAAAAAGTTGGCAATGTAGAGTTGTTCAAATTTGGATCTGATCACAAAGGGTTTTCGGGCACTTAGATGAAGTTATGCTTCTCCAATACTTGTTCCATTTGGTCTAGATGCATAATTAGACCATTTTAGCATGTGCACCAAGTTTGAGAGCATTTGGACAAGTTTGGCAATGTAAAGTTGCTCAAACTTCAAAATGGGCAGAAATGGTTTTAAGGGGATTTGATGATGTTTTCTTGATCTTAAAAGCATGAGGCTTTGTAAGATCAAAAACTATGTCATATTTGACATGATAGAATTTCCCTGGAATTTTTAGAGAATATTTCCTTTGTAAATATTTCAAAAGCTTGAAATATCCAAAAAGGGGTTTTTGAAAGATTTGTCCAATATTTTGAACTTGACCATGTGCTGAAACTCTTATATATGGACAATATATGTCCTATGAGCTTCCCTGAATTTTGACCAATATTTTTGAAACAGTTACATAATTTTAACCTATTAAAGACCATTTCTGGCCTAAAGAAAAAGCCTTTAAATAAAATATAAAAATAACTTTTAAATTTATGATTTTGTGGTTTATGGGAGTCCTATACCTAATAGGATTCAAATATACTGTTTGCAAGATTTTTCACACCCTCAATTAAGTACTTGTAGTACAACCCTCAATTCAGGGGTTTTTGGAAAACTAATTTTAGAAAATACTATTTGGCCAAATTATTTTTATAAGAAAATACTATACTGTCATATACACATGGCATGATCATTGGGAAAAGGTTTTGGATCAAGGAGATGAAGTATAAGAGTTGGATGATTTATTTGATTTTTAGAGCACTTGCAAACAACAAACAAAAAACCTATCAAGCAAGGTCAAAAACACTCAAAAGTTTTTGTCAAACCACATTTTAGCATGATTATTAGCGTAAGTGTTGTGGCATGAAAATCAGGATGTGACATATTGGGCCTACATGGGCCATAGGGGAGAGAGGGGAGCCCACAAGGGGTGGCGCCCCCCATGGGCCATCCGAATTGGACAAGGGAAGGAGGAGCGGCCCCCTTTCCTTCCTCCTCTCCCTCTCCTTCCCTCCTTCCACCTCCCAACGATAGGAAAATGGCGGGGGGGGGGGGGAGAATCCAACTTGGAGCGGAGTCCTAGTTGGACTCCCCCATGGCGCGCGCCCCCTAGGCCGGCCTCCACCTCCTCTCTGCAACTTTTCGAGCTTGCGTTGTATTCCCTCGAAGAGGAAAGGGAGATGCAGCATAGTAGCGTAAGTATTTCCCTTAGTTTTTGAGAACCAAGGTATCAATCCAGTAGGAGACCACGCGCGCGTCCCTCGCACCTGCACAAACAAATAAGAACTTCGCAGCCAACGCGATAATGGGTTGTCAATCCCTTTACGGTCACTTACGAAAGTGAGATCTGATAGAGATGATATTTTATATTTTTTATATTTTGGTTTATAAGAACAGAAAATAAAAGCGATAAAAGTAAAGTAGATGTAGATTGATATGTTGAGAATACACCCGGGAGGCATAGTGTTCTCTAGTGGCTTCTCTCATGATAGCGATATTCTACGGCGGGTAAACAAATTAATGTTGAGCAATTGATAGAAAAGCGAATAATTATGAGACTATCTAGGCATGATCATTGTATATAGGCACCACGCCCGAGACAAGTAGACCAACTCCTACCTGCATCTACTACTATTACTCCACACATCGACCGCTATCCAACATGGATCTAGTGTATTGAGTTCATAAGAACAGAGTAACGCCTTAAGCAAGATGACATGATGTAGAGGGATAAACTCAAGCAATATGATATAAACCCTATCTTTTTATCCTCGATGGCTGTCGGATTTAGGGGCTCCGCAAAACCCAAGAAGTTCGAACACAGGGGCATGGACGAAGATCTCTCCCACTCGCGCCTACCTAGCGCATCGCCATCATTGGTGAAGAGATTTAAGCAAACAACAGAAAGAGCACGCAAGAGTTTACCCAGGTTCGGGCCACCGTGTGGTGTAAGACCCTACTTCCTGCTTTGGTGGATTAGCCTCGGGAGGGCTGCAATATGAGCTAGTATAGTGGTTCTTGAGCTCAGGAGGTGAGCTCAGGAGGGTCAAGAGGCAAGTGTTCTTGCTCCTTGCGTGGTGGCAGAGTGTATGGATCAATCGCCCCTTCATAGTGCGGATCCTAGCTACTTATATAGGCGGCCACGGTCCTCTTCCCCCAAAATGTTTAGGTGGGAAGGGATCCCAGAACGGCCATTTTGGAGCGGGAACACAAGGACGTTCCTACCCTGACAAAAGCAGACTTCGCCTGCAAAAGGATCAGGCGGTAACGCGGTGGTGGGCTCGACGGTGACATCCTCCTTGTCGTCCTTGCGGTCTTTGGTCTTGTTGCACCAATGGGGAAACCTTTGCCTCGCTCCTCGGGAACCTGCGGCTGCGCTGTCCCCATTGCACTGAAATGGCAACTGCGCCGCTGACGAACACTGGCACTCGCTGGCTCGGTGCATCACTGCTGACATCACTGCCTCCTCCCGAGGCAGGCTTGGCCTTGGATTCTCTGCCCCTCCGGAGCACCTTGCTGAGGCCGCTCCTGAGAGGGTCTTGACGTTGTTCTCCTCGTGAGGCTTAGCTCCTTCGCGAGGGTCTAGGGCAGCTGGTCGATCAGCTGGGCCGTACCATGCCATGGTAGGAGCGTATCGCGGCCCGCAGATTGGCAAGTCTGGGTACCCTGGTTTCCAGGACGCCGACAGTAGCCCCCGGGCCCAAGGCGCGCGCGGATTTGGCTTCGGGGCGAAGCCTTAGTCGAGGACGAAGCGCCGCGGGCCCCAAAGGCTGTGGGCCAGGCTGGCGTGCGACGGTTGGATGGGACATGGGCGGCCCCGTCTCCCATGCAGTCTTGGTAGTCGTGCGCCTTGCCAATCTCACGACCAGTAGGGCTTCTTGCTGCTGCCTCTGCTTTCTGCCCTCCAATTGCTCCCTTTCTTCACTTGCCTTCTCTGCCCCTTCCTTCCTTGCTATCATGCTGCGCAGGGCAAAGAAGAGGGGGGACGGCGAGCCTGCTGCGTCGCTGCCGGTGCTCGAGCCGGCGCTAGGCCGCTCCCTCATAGTGAACCAAGAGGGTCTGGACAAGGTGCGTCGCGCCTTGGCCGACGCATCTCATGAGTGGGGGCCGACCCGGGTCTGGGTCGCTTCCCGGCCGGTGGCAGAGCTTAGCACCAATGACGTCCAGCTTCATCTCCACGCCATCTTCGGGGGTCTCCTTCCCCCTTTCTCTGCCTTCTTCTATGCAGTACTCACGCATTACCAGATTCGGGCATTACACCTAGACCCTGGGTCCATCATCCGCCTTTCCGGCTTCGCGTTCCTGTGTGAAGCTTTGGTTGGCGTTTCCCCATCTATGGCCTTGCTTCGCCACTTCTTTGCCCTCTCCTTGGTTGACAGGGGGCAGCGCTCGGGGTGCGTGTTGCACGCGGTGGAAGCGACTGCTGCCTCCGGAATTGACTTCTCGCTTCATCCAACCACAGAAGGGTTTCGCCGGCAGTGGGTGTATGTTGATGGCGCTGCGTACAGCCCCCAATTCCATCTTCCCAATGTGCCGGCGGTGCCGAACTTGGGCTGCGGGCATGAGATACTTTCAGATCCACGTGCGGAGCCAGTTATGGGCCGACTGCCCAGCCTGACGAGAAGCGGATTGACCCTGGCGATGGTGGTGAGAGACTTCCTTGTCCTCCGTGTCGCCTCACTCCAGCGCCATTCTAGCCCAATGTGGGTTCTTGATGATCGCGCGCGTCTCCAGCGGAAGCAAGTCCCTCCTGAGATGCTCCAGGGGCTGCTGCGGCTGCTCGTCGGTGGAGTGCCTGAAGCTCGCCGAGGCTCCGCGACTCCCATGTACTTGGCTCCTGTAGCCGGAAGGGCTCTTGCTGAAAGGATGCCCTGCTTCGATGCGTGGGGGTTGTTGCCGGGGGGCACCCTTGATCCTCATGAGGATCCCTTGGTGGCGGTATCAGGGCTCGCGAGCCCGTCCTTCCCTTCAGGGGCGGATGCGCCAGGCGGAGCGCCTGGCCTGGAGCCCACTCCGTCCTTGGAGCAAGCGGACGGAGCATGAGCGCAGGTGTTGACGGAGGCGGCGGAAAGTACCGAGGCACCGGTGGCTCCTGAAGTGACTGAAGGGGAGGCGCAACAGCCCCCGGTCGAGGCGAGTCTGGGGGGGCATCGCATCAGGGATCGGGGCACCGGCCGCGAGTGCCTGCCGCGACCTTGCCCCGGGTCTAGGCACAACTGCCTCAAGCGGCCTCCGACCATCCTTCGCGGCGCTAGGCAAGAGGCGGAGGTTCAGGAGCATCTACGGCCCTGCCCCGAGGGCTCTGAAGAGGATGAAGCTAGCCGTACCAAGCAGGTGCGTGTCCTTCGGCTCTTCCTGTCTTTCCGAATATGGTTCTACTGACCCCTTGCTCCGCAGGGTCTCCTCCAAGTTCTCCTCGAGCCGCTCGGTGAGGTCCGCAGGAGCCTCCGCCAGCATCCCTCCTCCAGACCATGCTGGGCCTTCGGGAGGCCTCGCGTGGGCTCTTGAAGCTGCTGGTACGTCCAAAACGTATCTATAATTTCTGCTTGCTCCATGCCTCTTTTGGGTGATATTGCTATGATATTTATAAACTTCCATACACTTTTGATCATATTTGGACTAACCTATTAACTTAGTGCACCCCAGTGCCAGTTTCTGTTTTCTGCTGTTTTTGTATTTCAGGTTTTCCCATTACGAGAACTGCCAGAAAAATCCCGGAAAAATTATATAAAAAATCAGCGTTCCAGAAGCTTCCCAGCAGCCAAAGTACAGCCGGAGGGGGGCCACCAGGGCTCCAGGCGCCCTGGTGGCGCGGGCCCCCCTGGCCGCGCCGGGGGGGCGCCTGGGCCCCCCGAGCCTCCGCTGGTGCCCCCCTTTGGCATATATTTATATCGTATCCCGAAACCCTCGAGACGGGAACCCTTTTTCGCGATCTCATCTCTGTTCCGCCGCCGCCGCCGCTTCCAAGATCGGGAGCACTAGGAGAACTCTTCCCGGCACCCTGCCGGAGGGGAGGATCACCACTGGGAGCTTCTCCACCACCATGGACGCCTCCCGGATGAGTTGTGAGTAGTCTCCCTTGGACCATGGGTCCATGACCAGTAGCTATGTGATGTTCTCCTCCCGTTCTTGTGCTTCACTAATTAGTCCTCGTGAGCTGCCCTACATGATCGAGGCACATATGTAATCCTTATGTTGTTGCTATGTTGAGTTTGCTGGGATCTGATGGATTGTGAGATTATGTTCAGATTGTGTTTGAGTAATATATTTGATCTACCTCTTTTATATTTATGTTCGTAAGTAATTCTTTCATGTTCTCCGTTGTTATTTATTGCTTTGGCCAAGTAGTAGGTAGTGACTCCAAGAGGGAACGTTATGCTTGATTGTGGGTTCATGCCCCTCGATGACTAGCTTGAGTGACAGAAACATGAGTCTAGGGGATGTGCTGTTGCCACAAGGGGGAAAACAACGGTGCTTGTGCCCGCGGGTGCAAGGATTGTTTACTTTACGCAAAGTTCTTTAATGCAGTTGTCTGTAGCTTTCAGTTTACACTATGGGTGGGACTCGCAACTTAATACCAGCGAGATGTTCTGGATAGATATCTCAAGGTGGATGATTAGTAGTAGATGCAGATGGATTTCGGTCTACTTGCCTTGGCGTACCGCCCATGCTTTGAACCTCTACCTTTCTTATAACATAGTTAGCATTGGTTTGCGCACATAATCCTGTCAATTGCCCAGCTGTAATTCGTTTACCTCACCTAGCTGTTTTATCGTCTTTTTGGAGAGAGACATCACTAGTGAACATCATGGGACCCCGGTCCATATTACCATCATTGATCACACCCGCTATTTACTTTTTGCTTTTATTTACTATTGCAGCATTACCTATCACTATTATCACTTGCGTTTGATCCTTTGTAAACTACAAGGCCGGAGAGATTGACAACCTCTCTGTACTCGTTGGGAGCAAAGTTATTTGTATCTGTGTGCAGGTCCACGTGGATTGCTAATATCTGGCGCCGTTAGCAGTTGACACCTTCTTGTTGAAACTGGGAGTCTCAGGGAAATCGATCCTTGGTATCTTTGCCAAGGGAAAACTTCCGCTACACTGCATCTCAAACCTTCCACTTGGGGTAACCAACGAGGGGCGAGAAGCCATGAAGCAAAGTTTTCTGGCGCCGTTGCCGGGGACTCCACTCTTTAGGATAGGGGAGTTGCACGCTATCTTTTATCTTTGCTTCTTAGTCTTGTTAGTTTACCTTTCAGTTTTCTTTATGTCTTTTCACTAGTTTTGCTTAATGGAAAACAACAAAAATATGAGAGAGCTTTATAAGCTCTACCTTGCTTTGGGACAAGATGTGTTTGAAGAGAAAATTAAAAACCTATGGGACTTTATTATTTGCATAACAATCATGATGGTGGTGATGTTATTAGTATGCTTTCTTTGAATATCAATATTGCTAATGACATGGAAAGTTCTAAGCTTGGGGATGACACGTTTGATGAACATGATATTTTTAGTCCCCCAACTTTTGAAGAGAAAATTTACTTTGATGATTACAATGATGAATATGATGTTTTCAGTCCACCTACTATTGAGGATAAAATTTATTATGATTATGATATGCCTCCTAAATACAATGATTACCATGATGGTTATGATTGCTTTACTCTCACTATTCCTAATAAGAAAGATTTTTCTTATATGAAGAGTAATGACACTTTTTTGCATGTGGATCATGGTAACAATACTTTATGTGATGCTTATATTGTTGAGTTTATTCGTGATCCCACCGAAAATTATTATGAGAAGGGAACATATGCTCATAGATATTTCAATGACAGCAAGTTCCCTCTCTTTATGTTGAAGGTTTTGAAGCTACACTTGTTTTGCCTTCCTATGCTTATTGCTTTATGCTTCAATGAATTATTCTATTGCAATATTCCTATGCATAAGAAGCATGTTAGGCTTAAATGTGTTTGGTATTTGCTTCTTGATGCTCTCTTTTGTTCTTCAACTCTTATTCCTAAGAGAGCATCATTAAAGTCTCATGCCTAGCTTAAAGGCATAAAAGAAAGCGCTTTTGGGAGGCAGCCCACAACGAATAAATTTTATTTTGCTTTTGTTGTGTCTCGATGTTGTTACTACAGTAGCATCATCATTGTATCTTTGCTTTTCAATTTTGTGCCAAGTGTAGCCTCAGATTGCAAGAAAGTTCAAAAGTTGTGACGTGCTGTCCAGGAAACAGATTCTGTCCTTGGATAGAAAAATTCGTATAAAATCACCAGATCATATTTTTGGTCTGAATTTTTTGACAGCATGCTCTATATAATTGTCTTTCGTGCCCTTGTTCTGAGTTTTTTGATTAGAGTTGCACAAGTGCCCCGAGAAAATCATTTACTACCTGCTGTTCTGTTTTTCACAGATTCTGTCCTGTTTTGCCTTTCCTTCATTTTGCAAACCTAGAGCTTGCTTTTTCTTTGCAAAAACCTTTTGGCAATCTTGAGAAACAGTAGATCTTCAAGAACATCCTTATTTCCAGCAAGGAACAATTATTTTATTGAGGGTACTAACCTCGCTAATCAGATTATGATGAGTTATGTATGAAGGGAGTTTTCAAGTGTGCGAGGGAAGATGATAAAAAGATTCAGGAGTGTCAAACACTCAAGCTTGGGGATGCCCCCATGCACCCCAAGAAATATTCAAGGAGACTCAATTGTCTAAGCTTGGGGATGCCCCCGTGCATCCCCTTCTCCATCAACATTATCAGTTCGTCTTTTGTTCCACTATATTTTTATCACTTCATGTGTTATGTGCTATGCTTGGAGCGTCTTGCTTTTAGTTTTCCTTTTTAGTTTTCTTTAGCTTTTCATAACGAGTCGGAACTCAGCTTTCTTTACGTGGGAGAGAAACACGCTCCACTTCTACCTAGAACATAACATAGAATTTTCATGTCTATCTTTGCTGTGTGTGTTCTTTGTCTTTCAATAGCTACTATCATGCTTAGCTTTTAGTTTTCATGCTTATCTTTTTAAAGAGCTTTTGTTTAGTTGGTTGCTTGAACTCTCTTTATTTATCATGATTATCTTATTAAGAGAGTTTGCTTCCGTTGCGTTGGTTGGTATGTGATACGGTGTATCCTAGGGCCATCCCCATGGACCCTCCTTCACCCCCTCAAGTGCCTCAAGGACCGATGACACGTGCTCATACGAGAGCTTTCGAGACCGAGGTGACGTCACTCCTAGCTCTACTTCCTTATGAATCTTGCGAGACATGGTTGCTACCTCAAGCGAGTGTGCTTTGTGTACTCAGGTGTGAAGGAGACCACTTCGGAGAAGAGCTTGAAGATGGACAAGTCCCCAAGGTCGTGGACGAGCCAATGCATCGAGAAGAGCAGAAGAGAGCTCCAGGCCCCGGACATCCGGCCCCCTGGCCCGGACATCCGGCCCCTGGGCGTTCAGCTACAGAAGGCCGCGTGCAGCAGAAGCTACAGGGCCCGGACATCCGGCCAGGGCCCGGACATCCGGCCAAGCACGGCCCGGACATCCGGCCCCGGGCCCGGAAATCCGGCGCCTCTGTCCAGAGAGCGCCCGAGGCTCGACTGCCCAGCTCGGACATCCGGGCCCCCGCCCGGACATCCGGCGTCCTGTGAAGTCCCGGACATCCGGCCCGCCGCCCGGACGTCCGGCCCCTGAATTGCCTGCGCGCATCCCCCGGGCCGAGGCCCATGTACCCATTCGCCCCGTAGACTATATATACTCCTCTCCTCATTCCGTTTAGGGTTAGCTGTGGTTTTAGCTCATTTGACACTTGTGTGGATTTCTCCCACGAGACCGGTGCGCCTCTACGGAGAAGATCCACCTCTGGATTCAAGACCCCTAACGGGAAGATCCCACGGGATTCCAAGACCTCCTCCGGGAGAAGACTATCTGTATCACCGTTGTTGACTTTGGATCATGTATCTCGACCTTGTATCGCGAATCTAGCACTTGTGTGATTGCTTCCGTGTTGATTTGAGTGTTCTCTCTTGTGTTTTCCCCATCCTTCTCCGTGTTTTCCCCGTGTTCATCGTGTGCCAACCTCCAAACGTGAAAGATCCGCTGATTAGGGTTCCACCCTGTATCATTATGGTATCTAGAGCAAAGGTTTCTCACGATTTTGGAGCCCCACACTTTGTTTTCTAGCCTGTTTTTGTCGTGTTCTTCCTAATTTCGAAAATTGCCCCACAAAAAGAGCCCCAAAAAATTTTCTGTGATCTGTTGATTTGGCAAGATTTTGTTGAATTTGTTCCATGGATTTGCTGTGCCACGTGTGGATCTAGCTTTTCCTCCACTTTTCCCCAAATTTCATCCGAAAAATCCACCCAATTTTTGCCCCGCAACCCCCTTTTGCAACGTGTTCTTGCTGGCTCGGGCACCCCGGACATCCGGCTCGTGCCCCGGACATCCGGCCCGGCCCGGACATCCGGCCCCTGGCCCGGACATCCGGCCTCCCGCAGCCATTTTCCCCCACTACACTTCCCTCCTAGCAATCATCCGCCTCTTCGTTCGGTGATCCACCCACCCTTCCGCAAACCACCACCGATCTTCCGCAACAACCACCATCGCTTACCCGCTTCGAGTTTGGAAAAATTTGTCTCCATTTGCCGTGGATACTTGAGTTGTGGTTTCACCGTTTCCTTGGATGTTTAGGCTACCTTGGGACGGCAAGACTTCGACAACACCACCGCTCAACTTCGGCAAGGACGGTAACATCGACGACACTTCGATCATTCTATCTTGCAATTGCATTGTCACCCTATGAACCATCTTTGCGTAGCTTTCCCATTGAGACTAGCCATTTGAGTATTGCCGGGCCACGACACTTGTGCACATTAGTGATAGTCATAGATATTGCATACCACATCATTGTGAGTAACATCACATCATCTTGGTATCTTGCATATCCCCGTGTGCCACAAGAGTGCTCCGCATACACAATAGCTACCTCGATCCGAGAAGCATACATATGTGCCAAAAGAAAGAGCTCAAAAGCTTTTAAGCAAAAGAGCCAATCCAAGCAAAGAAACTATAGCATCATACGCCTTGCATCCAAAGAGATCATACATAGCAACATCATCTTGATACGGTGTATCCTAGGGCCATCCCCATGGACCCTCCTTCACCCCCTCAAGTGCCTCAAGGACCGATGACACGTGCCCGTACTAGAGCTTTCGAGACCGAGGTGACGTCACTCCTAGCCCTACTTCCTTATGAATCTTGCGAGACATGGTTGCTACCTCAAGCGAGTGTGCTTTGTGTGCTCAGGTGTGAAGGAGACCGCTTCGGAGAAGAGCGTGAAGGTGAACAAGTCCCCAAGGCCACGTACGAACCGATGCATCAAGAAGGGCAGAAGGGAGCTCCAGGCCCCGGACATCCGGCGCCATGGCCCGGACATCCGGCACCTGGGCCATCATCTACAGAAGACCAGCAGCGACTGAAGCTACAGGGCCCGGACATCCGGCCAGGGCCCGGACATCCGGCCAAGCACGGCCCGGACATCCGGCCCCGGGCCCGGAAATCCGGCGCCTCTGTCCAGAGAGCACCCGAGACCAGGCCACTCCAGCCCGGACATCCGGCCCATGGCCCCGGACGTCCGGCGTCCCTCGAAGCCCCGGACATCCGGGCCGCCGCCCGGACATCCGGCCCCTGATCTGCCTGCGTGCAGCCCCCTGGGCCGAGGCCCATGTACCCGTTCGCCCCGAAGACTATATATATTCCTCTCCTCTTTCCGTTTAGGGTTAGCTGTGGTTTTAGCTCATTTGACACTTGTGTGGATTTCTCCCACGAGACCGGTGCGCCTCTACGGAGAAGATCCACCTCTGGATTCAAGACCCCTAACGGGAAGATCCCACGGGATTCCAAGACCTCCTCCGGGAGAAGACTATCTGTATCACCGTTGTTGACTTTGGATCATGTATCTCGACCTTGTATCGCGAATCTAGCACTTGTGTGATTGCTTCCGTGTTGATTTGAGTGTTCTCTCTTGTGTTTTCCCCATCCTTCTCCGTGTTTTCCCCGTGTTCATCGTGTGCCAACCTCCAAACGTGAAAGATCCGCTGATTAGGGTTCCACCCTGTATCATTATGGTATCTAGAGCAAAGGTTTCTCACGATTTTGGAGCCCCACACTTTGTTTTCTAGCCTGTTTTTGTCGTGTTCTTCCTAATTTCGAAAATTGCCCCACAAAAAGAGCCCCAAAAATTTTCTGTGATCTGTTGATTTGGCAAGATTTTGTTGAATTTGTTCCATGGATTTGCTGTGCCACGTGTGGATCTAGCTTTTCCTCCACTTTTCCCCAAATTTCATCCGAAAAATCCACCCAATTTTTGCCCCGCACCCCCCTTTTTGCAACGTGTTCTTGCTGGCTCGGGCACCCCGGACATCCGGCTCGTGCCCCGGACATCCGGCCCGGCCCGGACATCCGGCCCCTGGCCCGGACATCCGGCCTCCCGCAGCCATTTTCCCCCACTACACTTCCCTCCTAGCAATCATCCGCCTCTTCGTTCGGTGATCCACCCACCCTTCCGCAAACCACCACCGATCTTCCGCAACAACCACCATCGCTTCACCGCTTCGAGTTTGGAAAATTTGTCTCCATTTGCCGTGGATATTTGAGTTGTGGTTTCACCGTTTCCTTGGATGTTTAGGCTACCTTGGGACGGCAAGACTTCGACGACACCACCGCTCAACTTCGGCAAGGACGGTAACATCGACGACACTTCGATCATTCTATCTTGCAATTGCATTGTCACCCTATGAACCATCTTTGCGTAGCTTTCCCATTGAGACTAGCCATTTGAGTATTGCCGGGCCACGACACTTGTGCACATTAGTGATACTCATATATATTGCATACCACATCATCTTGGTATATTGCATATCTACTTGTGCCACAAGAGTGCTCCGCATACACAATAGCTACCTTGATACGTGAAGCATACATATGTGCCCAAAGAAAGAGCTCCAAAGCTTTTAAGCAAAAGAGCCAATCCAAGCAAAGAAACAATAGCATCATACGCCTTGCATCCAAAGAGATCATACATAGCAACATCATCTTGTGCTCAAGCATCGGCACATTATACACTCATAGCATACTTGTGATAGATAGTCGTTACGTTTTGCCCATATAGGTCGTGCACAAGTGCGTATCCGCCTATTAAGCAATCGGTTAGCGTCTCTCTAGCGTTGTGCAACACGAGCATTTTCCGTGGTTTACCACATTTTTCGCTCATCCTTGGTTGCACAACCACATTTATCTATCCGTGCGTGTGTTCCGTGTGCTACTCTTTGCTAGTGATCTACTTGTTGCATGAGCAAATTGTGAACCATTTTCAACATCTTTGAGTCATTTTGACGATTGCATTGAATTTGTGCCACATCCTAACCAAGCTCCTCTCAAAGCTTTACTTGTGTAGGTGTGAGAATCGACACGAAGTGATACCAATAGTGCTATTTCCGGGTTACATTGTTGAGTGATCATTGATCCATTTTCAACCTCGGTTAAGGTACATTGATATTGTCTTCTCCTTTCTCCACTCACTTACTTGCTTGTGATGATGGATAGGCCAAGTTCATCTACCAACCCGATCTTCGACGATCCTCAATGATACGGTGTATCCTAGGGCCATCCCCATGGACCCTCCTTCACCCCCTCAAGTGCCTCAAGGACCGATGACACGTGCTCATACGAGAGCTTTCGAGACCGAGGTGACGTCACTCCTAGCTCTACTTCCTTATGAATCTTGCGAGACATGGTTGCTACCTCAAGCGAGTGTGCTTTGTGTACTCAGGTGTGAAGGAGACCACTTCGGAGAAGAGCTTGAAGATGGACAAGTCCCCAAGGTCGTGGACGAGCCAATGCATCGAGAAGAGCAGAAGAGAGCTCCAGGCCCCGGACATCCGGCCCCCTGGCCCGGACATCCGGCCCCTGGGCGTTCAGCTACAGAAGGCCGCGTGCAGCAGAAGCTACAGGGCCCGGACATCCGGCCAGGGCCCGGACATCCGGCCAAGCACGGCCCGGACATCCGGCCCCGGGCCCGGAAATCCGGCGCCTCTGTCCAGAGAGCGCCCGAGGCTCGACTGCCCCAGCCCGGACATCCGGGCCCCCGCCCCGGACATCCGGCGTCCTGTGAAGTCCCGGACATCCGGCCCGCCGCCCGGACGGCCGGCCCCTGAATTGCCTGCGCGCATCCCCCGGGCCGAGGCCCATGTACCCATTCGCCCCGTAGACTATATATACTCCTCTCCTCATTCCGTTTAGGGTTAGCTGTGGTTTTAGCTCATTTGACACTTGTGTGGATTTCTCCCACGAGACCGGTGCGCCTCTACGGAGAAGATCCACCTCTGGATTCAAGACCCCTAACGGGAAGATCCCACGGGATTCCAAGACCTCCTCCGGGAGAAGACTATCTGTATCACCGTTGTTGACTTTGGATCATGTATCTCGACCTTGTATCGCGAATCTAGCACTTGTGTGATTGCTTCCGTGTTGATTTGAGTGTTCTCTCTTGTGTTTTCCCCATCCTTCTCCGTGTTTTCCCCGTGTTCATCGTGTGCCAACCTCCAAACGTGAAAGATCCGCTGATTAGGGTTCCACCCTGTATCAGTATGTCTATGATAAAAATGCTACGTGCATAATGGTGCTTAGTAGTTCATGTTTTCTTATGGTTAGTCTCAAATAGCTGGGGGGTTTCCAATGCGTTATTGGAGTACCAACATGATTTGTTTGCCTATGATTTGGTATGGTTTAGTAATATCTTCCTTCAAGAATTTATTTTGATTGACTTGGCGTATGCTCACGCATATTTAAGACTGTAAAGAAAGTCTGTCAAGCCTTGATGATCTTTTGTTTCTGAGTAGCGATATAACTACCATGCCTGATTCAATGTTGCTTTGTCGCTCTGCATGATTATGACCGTCATTGCTCTCTTAGTTGGTCGCTCCCAGTCTTTTGCTAACCTCCACCTGTACTAAGCGGACTGACTACTTGTGCATCCAAATTCCTTTAAACCAGTTATGCCATATGAGTCCACCATACCTTCCTACATGGTATTTACCAGCCATTCCTAACGAAGACTTTCATGTACCATCTCGAAATTATTAAAAAGAAAAGAAAAAAAATGTATTCCTATTTTGTGCCTCTGTTTTAAGTCCATGAGGAAGTAGTAGTTAATTCATGATCTTTTTAAGTTGGACAAGCTTCACCCCGGGATTGCATGTATAATGTGCAAACCCATAACACGAGAAGGAACTGGCATTGAGTGCGCCCGGCTCAAAATTAATATAACAAACAAACCCTCCTTCACGCTTTGTTCATGAGAAATTAGAAAACTTTGGCAGTGATAAAAAAAGGAGATTAAGAGGATGTGATCGTCCTCATTCGGGAGCCGTTCCTCGAAACTTGTCCATCTCAAGAAGTAATTGAGTTATCTGCTAGCATTCGTTGACGAAACATGCATGATCTAAAAAAAATTATTATTACCTCTGTTTTTAAAACCAAGAGCTCTGGTACATGTTTTGCCTTTGTTTCCGACTATGGGTTTTCAACCTTACCAACAAAAGCCACGGTTCGAGAGTCTCCACCTTCTTTTAAAGCACCAACTATTGAGAGCATGATTGTCATTCTGAGTGTAATGTGCATTGTCCCAAAGTCGCATTGTCTTTTGCATGATTATGATATCGTTTATTCTGAAATCATTGTATCTAGTCATCACTTAAACCTTGGAGGTGCCCCTGCATTTATGTTTTGCTTCACTAAAGGGGGCAAGCGAGATATCACTTTATCATATTTGCACACCATGTTCATTACAAATCTATTTGATGTTTCAGTATCATCTTGTAAAACTTTCAGTTCTTTGTGATTTTCTCATGAGGCAACTTAATTACTACAGATTCATTGTCTAAGTAAGCTTTTGTCATATGACTATGAAAAGTCCTATATGGTTAATAGCATGTCACCACAGAAATTATTCTTGTTATCATTTACCTACTCGAGGACGAGCAGGAATTAAGCTTGGGGATGTTGATACGTCCAAAACGTATCTATAATTTCTGCTTGCTCCATGCCTCTTTTGGGTGATATTGCTATGATATTTATACACTTCCATACACTTTTGATCATCTTTGGACTAACCTATTAACTTAGTGCACCCCAGTGCCAGTTTCTGTTTTCTGTTGTTTTTGTATTTCAGGTTTTCCCATTACGAGAACTGCCAGAAAAATCCCGGATAAATTATATAAAAAATCAGCGTTCCAGAAGCTTCCCAGCAGCCAAAGTACAGCCGGAGGGGGGCCACCAGGGCTCTAGGCGCCCTGGTGGCGCGCACCCCTGGCCGCGCCGGGGGGGGGGGGGCTGGGCCCCCCGAGCCTCCGCTGATGCCCCCCTTTGGCATATATATATATCGTGTCCCGAAACCCTCGAGACGGGAACCCTTTTTCGCGATGTCATCTCTGTTCCGCCGCCGCCGCCGCTTCCAAGATCGGGAGCACCAGGAGAACTCTTCCCGGCACCCTGCCGGAGGGGAGGATCACCACCGGGAGCTTCTCCACCACCATGGACGCCTCCCGGATGAGTTGTGAGTAGTCTCCCTTGGACCATGGGTCCATGACCAGTAGCTATGTGATGTTCTCCTCCTGTTCTTGTGCTTCACTAATTAGTCCTCGTGAGCTGCCCTACATGATCGAGGCACATATGTAATCCTTATGTTGTTGCTATGTTGAGTTTGCTGGGATCCGATGGATTGTGAGATTATGTTCAGATTGTGTTTGAGTAATATATTTGATCTACATCTTTTATATTTATGTTCGTAAGTAATTCTTGCATGTTCTCCGTTGTTATTTATTGCTTTGGCCAAGTAGTAGGTAGTGACTCCAAGAGGGAACGTTATGCTTGATTGTGGGTTCATGCCCCTCGATGACTAGCTTGAGTGACAGAAACATGAGTCTAGGGGATGTGCTGTTGCCACAAGGGGGAAAACAATGGTGCTTGTGCCCGCGGGTGCAAGGATTGTTTACTTTACGCAAAGTTCTTTAATGCAGTTGTCTGTTGCTTTGAGTTTACACTATGGGTGGGACTCGCAACTTAATACTAGCGAGATGTTCTGGATAGATATCTCAAGGTGGATGATTAGTAGTAGATGCAGATGGATTTCGGTCTACTTGCCTTGGCATACCGCCCATGCTTTGAACCTCTACCTTTCTTGTAACATAGTTAGCATTGGTTTGCGCACATAATCCTGTCAATTGCCCAGCTGTAATTCGTTTACCTCACCTAGCTGTTTTATCGTCTTTTGGGAGAGAGACATCACTAGTGAACATCATGGGACCCCGGTCCATATTACCATCATTGATCACACCCGCTATTTACTTTCCGCTTTTATTTACTATTGCAGCACTACCTATCACTATTATCACTTGCGTTTGATCCTTTGTAAACTACAAGGCCGGAGAGATTGACAACCTCTCTGTACTCGTTGGGAGCAAAGTTATTTGTATCTGTGTGCAGGTCCATGTTGATTGCTAATATCTGGCGCCGTTAGCAGTTGACACCTTCTTTTTGAAACTCGGAGTCTCAGGGAAATCGATCATTGGTATCTTTGCCAAGGGAAAACTTTCGCTACACTGCATCTCAAACCTTCCACTTGGGGTAACCAACGAGGGGCGAGAAGCCATCAAGCAAAGTTTTCTGGCGCCGTTGCCGGGGACTCCACTCTTCAGGATAGGGGAGTTGCACGCTATCTTTTATCTTTGTTTTTTAGTCTTGTTAGTTTACCTTTCAGTTTTCTTTATGTCTTTTCACTAGTTTTGCTTAATGGAAAACAACAAAAATATGAGAGAGCTTTATAAGCTCTACCCTGCTTTGGGACATGATGTGTTTGAAGAGAAAATTAAAAAACCTATGGAACTTTATTATTTGCATAACAATCATGATGGTGGTGATGTTATTAGTATGCTTTCTTTGAATATCAATATTGCTAATGACATGGAAAGTTATAAGCTTGGGGATGACACGTTTGATGAACATGATATTTTTAGTCCCCCAACTTTTGAAGAGAAAATTTACTTTGATGATTACAATGATGAATATGATTTTTTCAGTCCACCTACTATTGAGGATAAAATTTATTATGATTATGGTATGCCTCCTAAATACAATGATTACCATGATGGTTATGATTGCTTTACTCTCACTATTCCTAATAAGAAAGATTTTGCTTATATGAAGAGTAATGACACTTTTTTGCATGTGGATCATGGTAACAATGCTTTATGTGATGCTTATATTGTTGAGTTTATTCGTGATCCCACTGAAAATTATTATGAGAAGGGAACATATGCTTATAGATATTTCAATGATAGCAAGTTCCCTCTCTTTATGTTGAAGGTTTTGAAGCTACACTTGTTTTGCCTTCCTATGCTTATTGCTTTATGCTTCAATGAATTATTCTATTGCAATATTCCTATGCATAGGAAGCATGTTAGGCTTAAATGTGTTTGGTATATGCTTCTTGATGCTCTCTTTTGTTCTTCAACTCTTATTCCTACGAGAGCATCATTAAAGTCTCATGCCTAGCTTAAAGGCATAAAAGAAAGCGCTTTTGGGAGGCAGCCCACAACGAATAAATTTTATTTTGCTTTTGTTGTGTCTTGATGTTGTTACTACAGTAGCATCATCATTGTATCTTTGCTTTTCAATTTTGTGCCAAGTGTAGCCTCTGATTGCCAGAAAGTTCAAAAGTTGTGACGTGATGTCCAGGAAACAAATTCTGTCCTTGGATAGAAAAATTCGTATAAAATCACCAGATCATCTTTTTGGTCTGAATTTTTTCGACAGCATGCTCTATATAATTGTATTTCGTGCGTCTATTCTGAGTTTTTTTATTAGAGTTGCAGAAGTGCCCCGAGAAAATCATTTACTACCTGTTGTTCTGTTTTTCACAGATTCTGTCTTGTTTTGCCTTTCCTTCATTTTGCAAACCTAGAGCTTGCTTTTTCTTTGCAAAAACCTTTTGGGAATCTTGAGAAACAGTAGATCTTCAAGAATATCCTTATTTCCAGCAAGGAACAATTATTTTATTAAGGGAACTAACCTTGCTAATCAGATTATGATGAGTTATGTATGAAGGGAGTTTTCAAGTGTGCGAGGGAAGATGATAAAAAGATTTAGGAGTGTCAAACGCTCAAGCTTGGGGATGCCCCCATGCACCCCCAAGAAATATTCAAGGAGACTCAAGTGTCTAAGCTTGGGGATGCCCCCGTGCATCCCCTTCTCCATCAACATTATCAGTTCGTCTTTCGTTCCACTATATTTTTATCACTTCATGTGTTATGTGCTATGCTTGGAGCGTCTTGCTTTTAGTTTTCCTTTTTAGTTTTCTTTAGCTTTTCATAACGAGTCGGAACTCAGCTTTCTTTATGTGGGAGAGAAACACGCTCCACTTCTACCTAGAACATAACATAGAATTTTCATGTCTATCTTTGTTGTGTGTGTTCTTTGTATTTCAATAGCTACTATCATGCTTAGCTTTTAGTTTTCATGCTTATCTTTTTAAAGAGCTTTTGTTCAGTTGGTTGCTTGAACTCTCTTTATTTATCATGATTATCTTATTAAGAGAGTTTGCTTCCGTTGCATTGGTTGGTATGTCTATGATAAAAATGCTACGTGCATAATGGTGCTTAGTAGTTCATGTTTTCTTATGGTTAGTCTCAAATAGCTGGGGGGTTTCCAATGCGTTATTGGAGTACCAACATGATTTGTTTGCCTATGATGTGGTATGGTTTAGTAATATCTTCCTTCAAGAATTTTTTTGATTGACTTGGCGTATGCTCACGCATATTTAAGACTGTAAAGAAAGTCTGTCAAGCCTTGATGATCTTTTGTTTCTGAGTAGCGATATAACTACCATGCCCGATTCAATGTTGCTTTGTCGCTCTGCATGATTATGACCGTCATTGCTCTCTTAGTTGGTCGCTCCCAGTCTTTTGCTAACCTCCACCTGTACTAAGCGGACTGACTGCTTGTGCATCCAAATTCATTTAAACCAGTTATGCCATATGAGTCCACCATACCTTCCTACATGGTATTTACCTGCCATTCCTAACGAAGACTTTCATGTACCATCTCAAAATTTGCCAAGGGAAAACTTCCGCTACACTGCATCTCAAACCTTCCACTTGGGGTAACCAACGAGGGGCGAGAAGCCATCAGTTGCGCACAGGCCTTATTGCACAGGTCGTGCTCCCAGCCCCCGAGCGCTTCTGTGGTAAGGCATCTCTTGGTACGTCGGGGGCCCTTCCCTTGCCCCGGGGCTTGCTTTCACTATGGGTCAGTAAGCTCTTGAGGTAGCCCGAGCGGCTATCCACCAATCAGGACCATGCCTGCTCCTCGTGCCGGAAGCACCACACGCTCCTGGGGCTAGCCCCGAGGCGCACGCCGAACGAGAGGGATAGGGGGAGCCCCCTTTGGGCGGCGCGGATGTCGAGGACGAGCCCGGTCGCCATCTGGAACTTGCACTGCACATGAGTGCGGTCCGTCATGATCTTGTGCGGGAGGCGTCGAACGCCCTGAAGCGTCTCGAAGTCGAGGTTGCTGAAGTGGATGGGCGTGTTGAGACCGAGGGTCTGCTTCTGGCGAAGGGTTGGCGTCAGCTGAGGACCGTCGTTAACCTAAGCTAGTTGTAGCACGAAACCGCCCTAAGGAAGGCAGAAGCGTCGGCTGCCGCGGCTCAGGAGGCTTGCGACCGCGCCCTGGAGGAGGCCCGAGACGCTGAGCGCCACCGCGTGGCCGTCGAGGAGCGTGAACGCGAGCTTGAAGCCTCGAACGCCACACTCGAGCGCCAGGTTCGTGCACGAAGGGCTGCCCTTACCGCACCTACGGCCAAGGTTGTCAGAATCGTGATCTTGAATCGGATCGGAGCTTCAATGGTAGGATCGCAAATCGTAGAATCTTCACTATCGGGATCGTAGAAACGTAGATTCTAAGAACTAAAATCGTAGAATCATAGGGGTTAGTTTGGATCGTAAAGTCGTAGGATCCTACAATAGAATCGCAATTCTGACAACCTTGCCTGCGGCTGATGATGATAGCCCGACAGGGCTTTCGGCGTGGGAGGAGGCGCTGGCACTCGAGGCAATGGAGCTGAACACGGAGCGCGAACACCTAGAGACGATAGAGCACCAGGTAGCTGATGTCGAGGGCAACCTTGATGATCGCGAGGTTGTCGCGAAGAAGGCTGCCAAGGAGGCGGAGCATCTTCGGAAGGATTACCGCGAGAAGCTGGGGCTTCACGAGACTCGCTTTGCTGATAAGTGCAAGGAGCTCCAGAAGGAGGTCACGGCTCTTAAGAGCAAACTAGCGAACATCAAGCGCCGTCTGCAGGTGTCGGAGGAGGCTCGTGCTGCAGCCGAGCATCGCGAACAGGTGTCAAAGATGGCCTGTGCCGCAGCGGAGCGCCGCGAGCGGGCGTCGGAGAAGGCTCGCACCACTGCCAGGGCAGAACTATCCTGCGTTCACAAGCAAGTGGAAGACATTTCCGCCCTTGCGGCTCGAAATTCTGAGGAGGCCGCACGAGCCCGTGGGATGCAGCACACCCGCTCGGAGATGTTTGAGGCCCTGCGGCACCGGGCTGGCCGAGCCCTGGGAGAACTTCTTGGCTCGAGGGTCAACAGCCCTCTGGTTGATGATGACGCCGGGTATCTCGGGTTTTTTACCAGGGTGGTGGAGCGTCTTGAAGGCAGGGTGATGAAGGCTCGGCCGCTCATCGAGGAGCAGAGCCGCGGCGTCCTAAGGAGTGTGATCTCCCGCATCTTCGGCAACTTGCACCGTCTTGACCCTCATACGGACTTTGAGGCCCTGCTGGAGCCTGCGCCTGAGGCGGTCGCCGGCCCCTCGGAGGAATGGGTGAACGATCACGTGGACGCGTTGGTGACGGAGCTCGTTCCAGCCATAGATGATGCGCCGATGCTTGAGGGGGGCGACACCAACAGTTCCGGCGAAGACGTCGATGCTTAGTCCAACTCCTGCTGTAAATTCGTTTTTGGTTGTGGCTCCCGAGCCGGGTGAGATGGATGTCACAAAGCTTAAACTCTTGATGATGTAATTGAACACCATAAGGATAGGTTTTTAGGCACTCCCTTGTTTGTCCCTGGGGCTGCGGCCTCAAGCCCTTGTTGCGTATCAGAGAGGAGCGTCTGCCGACCTCGTCTGGGTGCGCCTCCTGAGTACCTGCTGTGAGCGCAAGAGTGGTTGGCGGTCCGACTGCGGATCAGATAGAACGTGCGCCCACGCCCTGGCCCTTGCTCGTGAGGAGCGATAGGGCGGGGTCGCGGACGTAGCCTGACTCGGCCGAGTAAGACAAAAAATGGACTGGCGAATAAAAACTCAGCGGAAATCGCAAAACACAGACAATAATTCTCCCCCTTTATTCAACAAACGAGTCGCGCGGTTGCAGGATCGGCTTGAGAAAGCAGATACAGAGGAGGCAAGGGTGAATGCAAAGAAAAAATGGGGGCCGCATCCGGCCCCTGAGCGGGTCTTCGGTCTTCTCCCAGCGCGGAGCATAGGGCTACCAACGGCGGGTGTGGGCATAGCCATTGGAGGGCAGTGTTGACGGCCAGCGCGAAGCATGGAGCATCCACTGGGGCGTAGGAGGGAGCCCTCGAGGTCCTAGGGCGATGCTCCAGGGACTCCGGAGCGCGTACAACCCCACTCATCATTACATGAGAGTGTCACGAGCGGAGATCTTCTGACGTGTCCGCCCCTTCGCTTTGAGGGACCCGCCCCACGCTAGACCGCTCCTGCCATGAACTCACCCGAAGGCGGCATTCATGAGGTGGGACACTGCGCATGATTGGGGGATGGGACATTGGCCATAGGACCCCTGTCTAGTACCAGGTGCGCCGCTCACGCGATCTCCAAGCGCGCTTCGCCCCTGGGGGCTCACGTCGTCCGGAGAGGCGGCGTCCTGAAGTGCGAGGGGGACCCCGCCCTTCCCATGCTCCTAATGGCCCCTGAGCCCCTCCTGATCAGGGTCGAGCGTAGCAGGTATGGGATTTCGTGAGCAGGGGGACGGAGCCGCGGTCTTGGGCCCTCCTAGGGCGCGTAGGACGGGATGCGGTACCGCCTCCAAACACACCCTTCGTAGCCCGGGGGATGGTACGCCGGGAGGCGCGGCGTGTTGAGGCTGAACGAAGGGGGAGAAGGCCCCTCCCCATGCGCATCATACCCACCGCCAGCAAGCCCATGCTGAAATCCAAGGCGGGCTCATGCGCGATGGGTCACGCGCGGGGGGACGAGGGTCTGACCCGGGACTTCCCTTCCCTTTCTGTCTTGGCGCGGTAGCCAGAGTATTTCTCTGGCCTCTCGAGTTCCAGGCCAGGAATGCTGCCCGTCCGAAGCCTACGGCGGGTGCCGCGTGTGCCGTCCCTTACCGGCACTTGCGGCGCTTCATTCGCGCTCCATGGCCGTCGGCAACGATGACGAAGGGTTGAGGGCTAAGAGCGGGGGGTCTGTCCCTTGGCCTTGTGCTCCTGAGCCCCCTAGTGCCGGCGCATGATTGCACCCGGCGTCCGGCGTAGTCCTGGGGTCGCCTCCTAATGGCTCCTCAACTGGAGCGGTACCTGAGTACAAAGGGCTTCGAGGCAGAGGGGCAGCGTCATACGCAGGGTTCAGCAGATCATACCCCATGTCGCCCTCATAGGTCGCCGCAGGTCTTCACCATACGGGAGACTGGGTGCGGCCGGGGCGGCACCCGATCCCCGACGTTGTTGTGTGGAAGCAGAATGGCTCGGCTCCAGTGATGGCGGCGTCGAGGAGCTCGACCACCCTGAGGAGTAGCGCGTCGTGGCCGCTATCAAGCAACCGGCACCTTAGCAGTTCCCTTGCCACTAACAAAGGGACCCTTATGTTCGCCATTTTGCGCCGGTCCCGTGAACTCGCTGCTGCGTGCTCGGCGGCCCGTGCCGCCGCGCGGCTTTGGCGTCGAGTGGGTAGTGGGTGCTGCCGGTCCCCCGGCGGCGGGTCGGTGATGCTCATCGTGTCATCGGCCCCGATCAAGGCCGGGTGACGGCAAGTCCCGCGGCTGAAGGGCGATGCCCGAGCTGCGCGGGCGCCACGGGCTTCCGCACGCATCTGATGTGCCTCTGTCATCGTGGTTGCGGTTTGTTGAAGCTGGGCGACGCGGGGTCTATGGACGAGAGCGGGACGAGGTCGGCGGAGAGGCGGCATCTTGACACGCCCCCTACCTGGCACGCCAAATGTCGGATTTAGGGGCTCCGCAAAACCCAAGAAGTTCGAACACACGAGCATGGACGAAGATCTCTCCCACTCGCGCCTACCTAGCGCCTCGCCCTCGTCGGTGAAGAGATTCAAGCAAACAACAGAAAGAGCACACAAGAGTTTACCCAGGTTCGGTCCACCGTGTGGTGTAAGACCCTACTTCCTGCTTTTGTGGATTAGCCTCGGGAGGGCTCCAATATGAGCTAGTACAGTGGTTCCTGAGCTCAGGAGGTGACCTCAGGAAGGTTAGGAGGCAAGTGCTCTTGCTCCTTGCGTGGTGGCAGAGTGTATGGATCAATCCCCCCTTCATAGTGGGGATCCTAGCTACTTATATAGACAGCCACGGTCCTCTTCCCTCGAAATGTTTAGGCAGGAAGGGATCCCACAACGGCCATTTTGGAGCGGGAACACAAGGACGTTCCTACCCTGACAAAAGCAGTCTTCGCCTGCAAAAGGATCTAGCGGTGACGCGGTGGTGGTCTCGACGGTGACATCCTCCTTGTCGTCCTTGCGGTCTTCGGTCTTGTCGCACCAATGGGGAAAACTAGGGCTGGAAAAAAAGCGCGAAGCTCGCGATCTAAACAAGTAGCTCGTGACTCGGCTTGAATCGACTCGAACTCGAAGAATAACGAGTTGAGCCGAGCTTTAGTTTAAGATCGTTTATAGACCAAGTTAAACGAGCCAATCTGACGAGTACTCGTATAACTCGTTAGGCTCAGTACAAAAGATCTGCCACTCCCAATACCAAAGAAGATCATCCACTCAACACCCTTCATCCCAGGCGCACAATACAAGGCGTAGCTGTTGAAGGCCCAGCCTCCGAGGAGACTCATGCGTTACAAGGAAATTACAATTGTTTAATGATGTGTGTGTTTAATATATACATAATAATTTTTATCATGTTTGAGGGTTTTATTACATATATTTAACGAGCTTAACAAGCTAAACGAGCTAGCTCGCGAGTTAAACAAGTCGAGCCAATCTTGGGTTTGAGATCGTTATAGTAACGAGTCGAGTCAAGCGAGCTCATTAACGAAACGAGCTCTAGCGAGTCGAGCCGAGCTGGCTCGTCTGGACTCGAATTCCAGCCCTAAGTAAAACCTTTGCCCCGCTATTCGGGAACCTGCGGCTGAGTTGTCCCCATTGCACCAAAATGGCAACTATGCCGCTGACGAACGCTGGCACCCGCTGACTCGGTGCGTCACTACTGACATCACTGCCTCCTCCTGAGGCAGGCTTGGCCTTGGATTCTTCGCCCCTCCGGAGCACCTTGCTGAGGCCGCTCCTGAGGGGGTCTTGACGTTGTTCTCCTTGCGAGGCTTAGCTCCCTCGCGAGGGTCTAGGGCAGCTGGTCGAGAAGCCGAGCCGTGCCAGGCCGTGGTAGGAGCGCGTCGCGGCCCGTAGACAGGCAAGTCTGGGTACCCTGGTTCCCAGGACACCGACAATGGCAACAATACAATACGCGCCTTGCTGCCCCTACTATCACTGGGAAAGGACACCGCAAGATTGAACCCAAAGCCAAGCACTTCTCCCATTGCAAGAACTATAGATCTAGTAAACAAACCGAACCAATAATTCGAAGAGACTTGCAAGGATATTATGAGCACACATAGAAAGTTCAGAGAAGAACCAAATACCTTTTGTAGATAATCTTGATCATAAACTCACAATTCATCGGATCTCGACAAACACACCGCAAAAAGAGATTACATCGAATAGATCTCCTCGAAGACCGAGGAGAACTTTGTATTGAGATCCAGAGAGAGAAGAAGCCATTTCGATACTAGCTATGGACCCGAAGGTCTATGGTAAACTACTCACAACTCATGGTGAGGGTGATGATGATGATGATGATGAACTCCGTGATGGATCCCCCTCCGGGGGAGCTCCGGAACAGGCTTCCAGATGGGATCTCACGGGAATAGAAGGTTACGACTGTAGAATTAGGGTTTTCTCTCTTTTGTCGAAGGTTACGGGGTACGTAGACATATATAGGAGGAAGGAGGACACCGGGGTGTGCTCGGGGGGCCCACGAGGCAGGGGGGCGCGCCCCCCACCCTCGTGGACACCCCGAGGGTCCCCTGACGTGGTTCTCAAGTCCCTCGTGCGTGATTTTCTCATAAAATATCTCTCGCGGAGGTTTCATTCCGTTTGGACTCCGTTTGATATTCTTTTTCTGCAAAACCCTGAAACAGGGAAAAACAACAATCTGGACTGGGCCTTTGGGTTAGTAGGTTAGTCCCAAAAATGATATAAAATTGTATGATAAAGCCCATTAAACATCCAAGACTTCATATATAATAGCATGGAACAATCCAAAATTATAGATACGTTGGAGACGTATCAAGCATCCCCAAGCTTAATTCCTGCTCGTCCTCGAGTAGGTAAATGATAAAGAAAGAAATTTTGATGTGGAATGCTAACCAATATAGTTTTTCAATGTAATTCTCTTAATTGTGACATGAATGTTCAGATCTGGAAGATTCAAGACAAAAGTCTATATTGACATAAGAAATAACAATACTTCAAGCATACTAACAAAGCAATCATGTCTTCTCAAAATACTATGTCTAAAGAAAGTTATCCCTACAAAATCATATAGTTTGGCAATGCTCCCTCTTCATCACACAAAATATTCATATCATACACAACCCCGATTTCAGCCAAGCACTTATTTTCATACTCTATTCTTTCAAACCTTTCAACTTTCACACAATACATGAGCGTGAGACATGGACATAGCACTATGGGTGGAACAGAAGTGGTTGTGGAGAAGACAAAAAGAGAGGAAGATGGTCTCACATCAACTAGGCGTATCAACGGGCTATGGAGATGTCCATCAATAGATATCAATGTGAGTGAGTAGGGATTGCTAAGAAATGGATGCACTAGAGCTAAATATGAATGAAAGCCCAACAAAAAGAAACTAGTGGGTGTGCATCCAACTTGCTTGCTCACAAAGACCTAGGGCATTTGAGGAAGCCCATCGTTGGAATATACAAGCCAAGTTCTATAACGAAAAATTCCCACTAGTATATAAAGTGACTAAACATGAGACTCTCTACAATGAAGAACATGGTGCTACTTTGAAGCACAAGTGTGGAAAAAGATAGTAGCAATTGTCCCTTTTTTCTTTTTCTTTTTTGGGCCTTTCTTTTTTTCTTTGGCCTTTTTTGCGGAGGGGCTTTATAGATTTAACCTTTCCTCCCATGGGACAATGCTCTAATAATTATGATCATCACACTTTCATTACAACTCGATATTAGAACTCGATACTACAACAAAGTATGACTCTATATGAATGCCTCTGGTGGTGTACCTGGATGTGCAATGAAACAAGAGTGACATGTATGAAAAGTTATGCACGGTGGCCTTGCCACAAATACGATGTCAACTACATGATCATGCATGGCAATATGACAATATGATGCGTGTCATATGAACAGAACGGTGGAAAGTTGCATAGCAATATATCTCGGAATGGCTATGGAAATGCCATGATAGGTAGGTATGGTGGCTGTTTTGAGGAAGGATATATAATGGGTTTATGGTACTGGCGATAGTTGCGCGGTACAAGAGAGGCTAGCAATGGTGGAAGGGTGAGAGTGCGTATAATACATGGATTCAACATTAGTTATAAGAACTCATATACTTATTGCAAAAATCTACGAGTCATCAAAACAATGCAATCAACGCATGCTCCTAGGGGGCAGGTTGGTAGGAGTTAACCATCGCGTGCCCCCGATCTCCACACAAAGATTGACACTTTACAAATACATCATGCTCTAACTTCGTCACATAGCGGTTCACCATACGTGCATGCTACGTGAATCACTAACCTTAACACAAGTATTTCTCAATTTCATAATAACTCCACTAGCATGACTCTAATATCACTATCCTCATATCTCAAAACAATTATCGAGCATCCAACATCTCATCATATTCAATGCACTTAGTGTGATTTTTTTTACTACATTGACGTTGGATGTCTATCATGTGAAGACTAGTTTTTGAGCCTAAACATGTTACCATGCTGTTAATATAGACTCTCAAATAGATATAAGTGAAGCATGAGAGTTCAACAATTTCTACAAAATATTACCACCAGCGTGCTCTAAAAGATATAAGTGAAGCACTAGAGCAAAAACTATTCAACTCAAAAGATATAAGTGAAGCACATAGAGTGTTCTAACAATTCCTAGGCCATATTTAAATCTCTCAAATAGGTGTGTCCATAAAGGATGATTGTGACAAACTAACAAGCAAAGACTCAAATTATACAAGACGCTCCAAGCAAAACACATATCATGTGGCGAATAAAAATATAGCTCCAAGTATAGTTACCGATGGATGAACACGAAAGAGGGGATGCCTTCCCGGGGCATCCCCAAGCTCAGGCTTTTGATTATCCTTGAATTCCTTGTGGTGCCATGGGCATCCCCAATCTTAGGCCTTTGCTACTCTTTGTTCCATGGTCCATCAAAGCAATACTCAAAACTTGAAAACTTCACAACACAAAACTTAGACAAAAATCTCGTGAGCTCCGTTAGTATAAGAAAACAAATCACTACTCAAAGGTACTATAATGAATTCATTCTTTGTTTATATTGGTGTTAAACCGTCTGTATTCCAACTTCTCTATGATTCATACTTCCCAATACTACTCATAAATGCATTGAAATAAGCAAACAACATACGAAAAACAGAATCTGTCAAAAACAGAATAGTCTGCAGTAATCTGCAGGTTTCGCCTACTTCTGGAACTCCAAAAAATTCAAACTAAATTGATAAATTTGAGGAATTTGTCTATTAATCATCTGCAAAAAGAATCAACTAAATAGCACGCTCCAGTAAAATCTGACGACCACTTTAGCTAGCACTAACGATTCTGTTTTTCACAGCAAGATCACATAAACTTCACAAAAGTCTTCCCAAAGGTTCTACTTGGCACAAACACTAAACAAAACATGAAACCACATCTAATCAGAGGCTAGATGAAATATTTATTCCCTAAAAGCAACAAAAACAAAGTATATAAAGTTGGGTTGCCTCCCAACAAGCGCTATCGTTTTACGCCCCTAGCTAGGCACGATATTTCAATGATGCTCACATGAAAGGCAAGGATTGCAGCACAAAGAGAGAATCACAAGACATGTGACAAACACATCTAAGTCTAACATACTTCCTATGCATAGGCATCTTATAGGAAAACAAATTACCAAGACAAGCAAGATCTAGCATATGCAAGGAAGGAGAAAGAAACAAATTACCAAGACATGTGACAAACACATCTAAGTCTAACATACTTCCTATGCAGAGGTGATTTAGTAACATGAAAATTTCTAAAACCATATTTACCTCTCATAATAATTGCATGTAGGGTCATGATCAAATTCAACAAAATAGCTATCACATAACATATTCTCAACACGATCCACATGCATGCAAAGTTGACACTCTTCCAAAATAGTGGGATTAACATTAACTAAAGTCACGACCTCTCCAAACCCACTTTCAATATTAATGCAAACATTATTATCAATCTTATATTCATCATGGGGATTAAATAAATTTTCATGATCAAAAGAAGAATCACCCCAATCATGATCATTGTAACAAGTAGTAGACATAGCAAAACTAGCATCCCCAAGCTTAGGGTTTTGCGTATTATTAGCACAATTGACATCAATAGAATTTACAATAACGTCATTGCAATCATGCTTTTTATTTAACAAACTATCATGAATCACCTTTTCTTTTAGCAATTCCTCACAATTTTCAGATTCATAAATTTCAAGCAAAACCCCATAAAGATAATCTAGTGCACGTAGCTCACTAGCAATAGGTTCAACATAATTGGATCTCTTAAAGAGATTTGCAAGTGGATGAGGATTCATACTTTAGCAAGCGAAGATGCAAGCTAATTGAGGGCACATAGCAACACAAGCAAACAAGAGGCAAGTGAACGATAAACACACAGCAGAAGAAGGGCAAATAAAATGGCAAGGGTGAAGTGGGGGAAAGGAAAATGAGAGGAAAAAAATGTAATGCGAAGGATAAGGGTTTGCGATAGGTACTTTGTATATGACTTTTGCGTAAGCCTCCCCGGCAACGGCGCCAGAAATTCTTCTTGCTACTTCTCGAGCTTGCGTTGTATTCCCTCGAAGAGGAAAGGGAGATGCAGCACAGCGGCGTAAGTATTTCCCTCAGTTTTTGAGAACCAAGGTATCAATCCAGTAGGAGACCACGCGTTAGTCCCTCGCACCTGCACAAACAAATAAGAACTTCGCAGCCAACGCGATAATGGATTGTCAATCCCTTTACGGTCACTTACGAAAGTGAGATCTGATAGAGATGATAGTTTATATTTTTGGTATTTTGGTATATAAGAACAGAAAATAAAAGCGATAAAAGTAAAGTAGATGTAGATTGATATGTTGAGAATAGACCCGGGGGCCATAGTGTTCTCTACTGGCTTCTCTCATGATAGCGATATTCTACGGCGGGTAAGAAATTACTGTGGAGCAACTGATAGAAAAGCGAATAATTATGAGACTATCTAGGCATGATCATTGTATATAGGCATCACGTGCGAGACAAGTAGACCGACTCCTGCCTGCATCTACTACTATTTGTGACGCCTCCGATTTGTCCGTACACTAATACTGCACACAAATGTGTACGGCCAAGATCAGGGACTCACTGGTAGATATCACAACACAACTCTAAAAGTAAAATAAGTCATACAAGTTTCATATTACAAGCCAGGGGCCTCGAGGGCTCGAATTCAACTGCTCGATCATAGACAAGTCAGCGGAAGCAACAAATATCTGAGTACAGACATAAAGTTAAACAAGGTGCCATAAGATGGCTAGCACAAATTGGGATACAGATCGAAAGAGGAGCAGGCCTCCTGCCTGGGATCCTCCTAACTACTCCTGGTCGTCGTCGGCAGACTGCACGTAGTAGGAGGCGCCTCCGATGTCGTAGGAGTCGTCGTAGGTGGCGTCTGGCTCCTGGGCTCCACCATCTGGTTGCATCATCCGAGAAGAAGGAACAGAAGGGGGAAAAGGGGGAGCAAAGCAACCGTTAGTACTCATCCAAAGTACTCGCAAGAAAGGATCTATACTACATATGCAATGGTAACAATGATATGGGTAGTATCGGTGGACTGAACTGCAGCAAGCCAGAATAAGAGGGGGATAGCTAATCCAAACGAAGACTACGCTTCTGGCAGCCTCCATCTTGTAGCAGTAGAAGAGAATAGATGGTAAGTTCACCAAGTAACATCGAATAGCATAATCCTACTCGGCGATCCTCCCGCACATCACCCTGTGAGAGAGCAACCACCAAGTTATATCTGGAACTCATCTGGGTGTGTTTTAACACGTATCCGGTTCTAGTTGTCATGAGGTCGGAATACAACTTCGGGTCGTCCTTTTACCGAGGGACACGGCTATTCAGATAGATTAACTTCCCTGCAGGGGTGCACCACATAACCCAGCATGCTTGATACCATTTGGACGGACACACTTTCCAGGGTCATGCCCGGCCTCGGAAGATCAACAAATCGCAGCCCTACCTAAGCACGACAGAGAGGTCAGCACGCCGGTCTAAGTCCTAGGCGCGCAGGGGTCCTGGCCCATCGCCCAACGCACACCTACACGTTGCGTATGCGGCCGGTGAGCAGACCTAGCAACCTCCATTACTAAGGAAGTTGCGTTACGCGGTCCAACCGGCGCGCGCCGCTCAGTCGCTGACATCAAGAAGGCTTCGGCTGATACCACGACGTCGAGTGCCCATAACTATTCCCACATAGCTGGTTAGTGCGTATAGGACAATGGCCAGACTCAGATCAAATATCCAAACTCGTTAAGCGTGTTATTATGAAATAACCGCGGACAACGACCAGGGCCAGGCCACCTCTCCACTGGGTGTCTCAACCTGCCCTGTCGCTCCGCCACAAAGATCCACACAGAGGGCCGTCTGGAAAGTATGTCCTTTCAGCCCCCAATCCGTGAATCAACCGCGGCTACTCAACGAGCCCACCCGACTTTAGTCACAACATGTATCATGTATATGTGTATGTAGTATATACCCTGATCACCCCCAAGTGATCACGGCCCGATAGAATAGCAGGGCAGACGGACAAGGGTGTAGGGTCACTGATGGAATACTAGCATCCTATACTAAGCATTTAGGATTGCAGGTAAAGTATCAACAGTGGTAGCAACAATGACAGGCTATGCAGTAGAATAGGATTATCGAAAGCGGTAACATGCTACACTACTCTAATGCAAACAGTAGAGAGAAGAATAGGCGATATCAGGTTGATCAAGGGGAGGGGGGGGCTTGCCTGGAAGCTCGGTAGCCGAAGTGGGGTCCTCAACACCGTAGTCGGTCGGGGCAGCAGCAGCGTTGGTCTCGTAGTCTACCGGAGAGAAGAGGGGGATGAAACAGTGAATACAATGCAAACAGATGCATGACGATGCATGACATGACATGTAACGGTGCTAGGTGTGCCCTAACGCAGTATCGGGTGATACTGACGAAGGGGGGAAACATCCGGGAAAGTATTCCCAGTGTTTCGCGTTTTCGGGCGTATGAAACGGAGGGGGAAAGTTGCGGGTTCAGTATGCTAGGGATGTGTGGTTGACGATCGGTCTACGTATTCGGATACGTCTCGAAATTCTGAGCAACTTTCATATATAAAGTATTTTCATCCGAGTTACGGTTTATTTTATATTAATTTTTAAAGTTTTAAATCATTTTCTAATTTATTAATTATTAAATAAAACAACATTATCCAGAATAGTGCATGCTGACGTCAGCATGACGTCAGCAGTCAACAGGGTTGACCAGGGTCAATGCTAACCGTTGACTTCATCAACTAACGCGTGGGGCCGATTCGTCATCCTCTGTTATCCTAATTAACAGATTTTAACTAGTTTGATTAGGTGGTTAGTTTAATTAAACCAAATTAATTCAGTTAAGTGATTAATTAATACTATTTTTTTAATATCATTTTTTAAAGAACCAGGGGCGTGGGGCCCTGACGTCAGTGGCCCCAGGGGGCCTAAACGGGTGATGGGTTACGGGCTTGGGCGCCCGCCCGAACACGCACGGGCGCGTGTGGTGCGGGGCGAGGCCGCCCAGCGCGGCGGGCGGGGCTCCAGGGCGCCGGCCGGCCGGGTGCAAGAGAAGTGCCACGCCGGGGCGGCCGCGGCTGCAGGTGAGCGCGCGTGCCTGGCGGAGGTAGGAGGCGCCACGTGAAGGCCATGGAGGGGCGGGCCCGGCGGCGGAGGATAGGCGAGGCTGGCTGGAGTGGTGGGACGCGGCGACGGGGATGTGCGGGAGAGCGGTGCTGCGGTTCGTGCGGGAAAGGGCGTCGGGCTCCAGACGCCGGAGCACGCGACGCGACATGGCGCAGCGAGGATGGCCAGCCGGAGCTGGCCCGGTCGGGGCCAGGCGCGGGCTCATCCGCGTGGGTGCCGGTGAGCGCGCGGGCAAGGCCAGGCGAGGCGTCGCCGACAGCAGGCGAGGCCGGGGTGGGGGTGCGAGCACGCGTTGGCACAGCTGCGGGCGCGCGTAGTGCGCGGCGAGCGGGCGCGGTGCGTGTCCGAGGCATGAGCACGGCGGGCAGTGGGTGCGGTGCGTGGCCGAGGCAGAGAGCAAAGAGGGAGGATGGCAGCTCACGTGCGGTGCAGGGGTACGGGCGGTGAGGCTCGGTGGAGCCGGTGAGTGAGAGGTGAGGAGGATGGCTTGCGGCGGGGAAGCAGTCCGGCGGCGGTGATCCGAAGGCCGGGGCGGTGTCGGGCGTCGAGCGGCGGGGAGGGATCGGGTCGATC
>LR738712.1:136002535-136022893 GCA_902687465.1 Secale cereale
GGAGTGTCGGTGGGAGGGAGATATTTTCCCCCGTGGGGATATAAGGGGGGGGGAGCGGTGGGGCCGGCCTGGCTGGGCCGTTTGGCCCAGTTGGGCCGGGGGGTTCTGTTAATTTTTATTTTTAGTTAGGTTTTTATTTTGTTTGTTTTTCTTTCCTTTTACTTAATTATTCTTTTATGTTTTATTTTATTTAAAATACTTAGGCCCTTTTAGAAATTGTAATAACTACACCATAATTAATCTTGCAATATTTAGTACCGCCCGAACAATTTTATTTAAATTTTCGGTAACTTATATTGTTCATTTTTATTTCGGACTTCTAATTCGAACGGGGTTTTTGATTAACGTGATGTTATCAACAGTAACATGATGACGTGGCATCATTAGCAGGGAATTACTGTAGCGTGATTAACCGGGCGTTACAAATCTCCTCCACTATAAGAAATCTCATCCCGAGATTTAGGAGGTAGAAGGAAACAGTGCGGGGTATTCTTCACGAAGACGATCCTCGCGTTCCCAAGTGGCTTCATCTTCAGAGTGATGCGACCACTGGACTTTGAGGAACTTGATCACCTTCTGACGGGTGCGACGTTCAGCTTGGTCGAGAATACGGAACGGATGCTCTTTATAGGAGAGGTGCTGTTGCGACTCGAGCACTTCGTGGTCAACTGCTCGAACTGGGTCCTTGAAGGAGCGGCGGAGTTGAGACATGTGGAACACATCGTGAACCTGAGAAAGGTTCGGTGGCAGCTCAAGTTGATATGCCACCTTTCCATGCCATTCAAGAATAGTGAATGGACCAATATAGCGAGGAGCTAATTTGCCCTTCATCCCAAAGCGGTGAGCACCCTTCATTGCTGTAACTCGAAGATAAGCCTTTTCGCCAGCTTGATAGACCATGTCTTGATGATGACGATCATACTGACTTTTCTGACGTGACTGAGCAGTCTTCAGATTCTCGTGAATGATGCGGACTTGCTCTTCAGCGTGTTGAATAATATCCGGACCGAAGAGTGAACGTTCCCCAGTTTCTGACCTGTTCAGAGGGGTTTGGCACTTTCGTCCATATAACACTTCGAAGGGATCCATCTTCAGACTAGCTTGATAGCTATTATTATAAGAGAACTCAGCATACGGGAGAGATTCCTCCCATTTCTTGCCGAAGGAAATAACACAAGCTCAAAGCATGTCTTCGAGAACTTGGTTGACGCGTTCAACTTGCCCTTGCGACTGAGGATGAAAGGCAGTACTGAATGACAGATGTGTTCCCATAGCTTCTTGGAAACTTGCCCAGAATCTTGAAGTGAATAAACTACCATGGTCTGAACTGATAACCAGTGGAATACCGTGAAGTGAAACAATTCTGGACATGTAGAGAGTTGCCAGCTGACTAGCAGTAATTGTTTCTTTGACTGTCAGAAAACGTGCAACTTTGGAAAGCCGATCAATGATGACAAGAATTGCATCATTACCTCTCTGCGATTTGGGAAATCCAGTGACGAAGTCCATTTCAACATGGTCCCATTTCCATTCAGGAATAGAGATAGGTTGCAAAGTTCCAGCAGGCCTTTGATGTTCTGCTTTGATACGACGGCAAACGTCACACTCAGCAACATAACGAGCAATGTCTTGCTTCATATTAGACCACCAGAATCTCTGACGAATGTCCTGGTACATCTTGGTACTACCGGGATGAATAGTCAAAGGTGTATCATGAGCTTCTTTCATAACCTCCTGAGTCTTGTCCAGGTTTTCTCTCTTACTCGGAACCACTAGGCGGCCTTTGAAGTACAAGGCGCCATCACCAGCAATAGTGAAGAATGAGGCCTTTCCTTCTGCGAGATAGTGTTTAATCTTATCGACGTCAGGGTCAAACTGCTGCATATTTTTGATACTGCACACGAGATAGGGCACGATAGCCAGGGTATTAAGGGAACCCTGGGAAACAACACGAAGATTCATCTTCTGAAATTCTGGACGAGGGGGGGCGAGTGCTCCAGGAGGAACAATATGGAGGTTCAGCTTTCTGAATTCTTCAACAAGCGAGGACTGAACCTTGTGAACCTGGAAGTGGTTGCAATATGACTTGCTGCTCAAGGCATCAGCCATCACATTAGCCTTGCCCGGGGTATAGGAAATACCCAAGTCAAAATATGCTACGGTCTCCATCCATCTCTGCTGACGGAGGTTCAGGTCTGGTTGAGTAAACAAGTACTTCAGACTTTGGTGGTCGGTGAATATCTCGCAACGATTACCGAGAAGGTAATGTCGCCACTGTTTTAGAGCATATATGACAGTAGCAAGGTGAAGGTCGTGAACTGGGTAGTTCAATTCATGAGGACGCAATTGACGAGAGGCATAAGCAATTACTCTGCGCTCTTGCATTAGGACACAGCCTAATCCTTGACGAGAAGCGTCGCAGTAAATGACGAAGTCCTTCTAAGTATTAGGTGGAGCAAGCACTGGAGCAGAAGTGAGCTTGTCCTTGAGCGCCTGGAAACTTTCCTGGCATTTGTCTGTCCACTCGAACTTGACGCCCTTGTGAAGTAGACCTGTCAGAGGCTTGGCGATCTTGGAGAAGTTCTCGACGAATCGACGGCAATAGCTGGCGAGACCGAGAAAACTTTTGACTTGCTTGACATTCTTCGGAGGAGTCCAATCGAGAATGGCCTGAACTCGTTCAGGGTTGACGGCAATACCATCCTTGGAGATTACATGCCCAAGGTAGGTTACTTCAGGAAGCCAGAACTCGCACTTGGAAAACTTAGCATAAAGTTGTTGCTCTCGAAGCTTTTCCAATACAAGGCGAAGATGTTCAACATGTTCTTCCTCATTCTTGGAAAATACTAGGATATCATCTAGATAAACCACGACGAATTTGTCGAGGTATTCCATGAATATGTAATTCATCAGGCGAGAGAATGTAGCTGGAGCATTTGTCAAGCCGAATGACATGACGGTGTACTCGAACGAACCGTATCGAGTTACAAAGGCGGTCTTTGGAATATCCTCTTCACGAACACGGATCTGGTGGTAACCCAACCTCCAGTCGAGTTTAGAGAACACTGATGAACCAGCCAGCTGATCATACAGATCATTGATCCGAGGAAGCGGATATTTGTTCTGAATAGTTGCTTGGTTGATAGGACGGTAATCTTGGACCAATCGGTTTGTCCCATCCTTCTTCCTGACAAAGAGGGAAGGTGCTCCCCAAGGAGAACAACACGGGCGAATGAAACCAATAGCAAGAGATTTGTCGATTTCCTCCTTAAGCTCAATGAGTTCATGAGGCGGCATCTTGTAGGGTCGTTTGGCTATAGGAGTGGTGCCTGGTTTCAAGTCGATGATAAACTCGACAGCTCTAGCAGGGGGAATCCCTGGAAGTTCCTCAGGAAAGACGTCCTGGAACTCTCGTACGATGGGAATGTTTTCGATGCCCTCGAGTGGTGAAGCGTTCAATGCATTCAATGCATAAAGACGTGCTTCAGAATTTTGAACCAGACAAGCTTGATAGCTTACTATCTCATTGGAAGGGTGTAACAGGTGGACTGTCTTGGTGGCGCAAACTATAGAAGCAGTATGGGCTTTTAGCCAATCCATTCCCAGAATGAGGTCGATGTTGGACGACTTGAGGATAATGGGAGAGGCATAGAACTCCAACCCTTCGATTTCAACGGGAACGTCGTGACAACCCATAGAGGTTTGACATTGGCCGGCAGGGGTTTTTACCACTACCGAAGTGTTCATTTCTTCACATCGAATGTCGTGCTTATATGCAAAATCTTCTAACATGAATGAATGCGATGCTCCTGAATCAAATAAAACAGATGCATGTACTGAATTAACAAGGAGAGTACCCATCACGGTAGCAGGTTGGTCTTGAGCTTCATTGAGATCAACGTGGTTGGCCTGAGCACGACCATAAGGCTTGGCATTGTTGTTGCGGGGCTGATTTTTCCCACGACCAGCTGTAGGCAGTGCAAGCTGGTTCTGATTCTGGAAGCAGTTCCTGGCAAGGTGTCCTGGCTGACCACACTTGTAGCACAGACCATCATTGGGAGCAGAAGCAGGAGCTAGGAGTGGTGCAGCTGGAAGTCTTGGCTGCCTAGGTGGTGGAGGCAAACGTGGTGCAGCATAGGACTACCTTGGAGCAGGTGTAGCTGGACGGTACACATTGTTGGGGATCCAGACCCTACGCTTCTCTGAGGGAGGGCCCGAGGATGAGCCCGGTTCACGGTTGCGCCTGAGAGTGATGTGGTGTTCCTGCAGACCAGTTTCAACCTGGATGGCTTTGTTCACCAAGGTGGCGAAATCTCCAAAGTCATGCACAAGAAGTGCGAGCTTGATGTCAGCTTGAAGTCCGTCATGGAACTTTTCCTGTCTACGAGCATCAGTGGCAATGTCTTCTTCAGCATAGCAGGATAAGTCCAGAAACTCCCACTGATAAGCATCCACAGTCTTGTTGCCCTGGGTGAGGTTGCGGAACTCACGCTTCTTCCTATCCAGGATTCCCTGAGGAATGAAGCAGGCACGGAAAGCAGCTTGGAATTCCGGCCAAGTGATGATTGTTCCAGCAGGCAGTGTACGCCTGTGGCTGTCCCACCATTGAGCAGCGGGACCCTTCAGATAGTATGCCGCAAAGGTGACATAGTTGGCAGCGGCAACTCCAGCAGACTCCAGTTCAAAGGCAATGTCACGGAGCCAGTCATCAGCATCAAGAGGCTGAGTTGAGCTGCGGTAGATGGATGGGTTGAGGCGAGCAAAGTCATTCAGTGTTACTGCGCCATGCGGCTGATCCATGTTGGGGCGAGGGAACTAAGCCATGACAGTCTCCATGAACTGGCGGTTCAGCTCAAACTGTTGGATCATACCGGCCATGTATTCGGGCGGTGGTGGGGCGTTGCCACCACAACCACGGCCAGCTGGTCTAACCATCCTGCTAACATATAACAGGGGTAGCTCAGCATTGAGAAATTTGCAAACACAAGAATCAATTATGAATGAAACATGCATAATGAAAGGAGCACGTAAAATACCACATAGTAGTCGGCATATATTACAAAAGGGGTGCATGCATAGAGTTCAGTACACAGAGTTCAGTACATAACTAAGGACAACATAGGCGGCACGCAGGCTCGCGGCGAATGCATCTAGTACTAATAAGTAAGACTACATCAGTCCCATGCGGAACTGTGGAGGTAGAGGTAGTCTGACAGCTGGCAGTGCTGCAACGAGAAGTCCTCCACGCCATCAACCTAAGGGCCGTGGATACTCTGGTGCAGGACCCGATGTCCAGGTGGCAACAAAGGACCAAGTGCGGGAGTGTGCCCTCCCACATCTGGCCAACCGACACCAGGAGGCATCACGGTCCTAGCTGGGTAGATCACAGTAGGCAGCAGCTGTCCAGATAGAACAAAGGGGTGCAACAGCGTCAAGGCGCGGTACAGGTGCTGAAGGGTGGTGTACAACTCGTGACGAAGAGCTCGGTTAGCTCGATCCAGCCCATCAGCATGCAGAACAAGGTTCTGATGATGGAAGGGCTCTCGGGTGAGGGTGGAGTAGGCAGCAATGTAGTATCCCTCCGCTCCATCGTCGGAGGCGATAGCAACGTGCCTGAAAGGGGAAGTGTCCAACGCCCGATACTCTCCACGAAGGCGTGTCAGAGCAGCGTAGGCAGCATCGTGAGCTGCCATATCAATGGTTACTCCAACACCATGAGCTGTGTGCAGCACAGTAGAGGAGTTATCTGCTCGCAAGTAGAGGCGGACGATGGCACGATACTGCTCCTGGTTAAAGTCCTGGTACTGCTCGTACATGGTATACTCAGGGTGCCAGCAATAACCCAGATAGATCATCATCTCAACTAGCACGACAGGTGATCCCGAGGCACCAAGGGCCTGTGTGTGGCGCACGACCTGCCTCGTGGGTTCCATCTGAAAACAAAGATGTTTCAAAGGAGTCAAATGACAATGTGGGGATTATGCAAAATTCTATTCTAAGCAATAACTATGGCTAATCCAACTTTGGGGTGAGGGGTCTCGGGAATCCTAATGTTAGAGTTAGTAAAATCGTTTTACCCGAAATAGGAGAGTGTTCAGAATCCCGGAGTATAGATCGAGGAGTAAAAGAATCTAGTACCACCCAAATGGCGACGTGGGCCTCTAAGCCACACAGCCATGTTAGTAAAAGTTTTGCAATGTCTAGAGTCGACTTCGACCAAGGAGTGTGGAAGGGGGATTCCTACAGGCAGTCGGCTCTGATACCGACTTGTGACGCCCCCGATTTGTCCGTACACTAATCATGCACGCAAATTTGTACGACCAAGATCAGGGACTCACTGGTAGATATCACAACACAACTCTAAAAGTAAAATAAGTCATACAAGCTTCATATTACAAGCCAGGGGCCTCGAGGGCTCGAATACAACTGCTCGATCATAGACAAGTCAGCGGAAGCAACAAATATCTGAGTACAGACATAAAGTTAAACAAGGTGCCATAAGATGGCTAGCACAAACTGGGATACAGATCGAAAGAGGAGCAGGCCTCCTGCCTGGGATCCTCCTAACTACTCCTGGTCGTCGTCGGCAGACTGCACGAAGTAGTAGGCGCCTCCGGTGTTGTAGGAGTCGTCGTAGGTGGCGTCTGGCTCCTGGGCTCCACCATCTGGTTGCATCATCCGAGAAGAAGGTGTTGGGGAACGTTGCATGGAAAACAAAAATTTTTCTCTACGTTCACCAAGATCAATCTAGTAGATGCAACTACGAGGGGAGAGTAGGATCCACATACCCTTGTAGATCGCTAAGCGGAAGCGTTAAGAACGCGGTTGATGGAGTCGTACTCGCCGCGATTCAGATCGCTGAAGATCCAAGCACCGAAGCAACGGTGCCTCCGCGTTCTTCACACGTACGGCTCGGGGACGTCTCCTCCTTCTTGATCCAGCAAGGGGTGGAGGAGAGGTTGATGGAGAACCGGCAGCACGACGGCGTGGTGGTGATGGTGTAGAAGAATTCCAGCAGGGCTTCGCCTAAGCACCGCGGGAGAAGAAGATGTTATGGGAGAGGGAGGGCAGCACCGAGGCACGAACTTGTGTTGGCTGCCCTCCCTCTACCTCTCTATATATAGGGGGAAGGAGGAGAGGGGGGCGCCCTAGGGTTTCCCCTAGGGGGCCGGCGGCCAGGGCAAAGGGGGGGCGGCGGCCAAGGCAGGGGGGCGGCGGCCAAGGGCCAGCCCTAGGGTTTCCCCCCCTAGGCGCCTTGCCCCCCAAGCCAGGGGGGTGCGGCTGCCCTAGGAGGGTCCACCTCCCCTTGCGCATGAGGAGAGGGCCCAGGGGGGGCGCACAGCCCTATGAGGGCTGTGGTGTCCCCCCTTGTGGCCCATTAGGCCCAGAAACACTTCCGGGACCCCCGAAACCCTTTCCGGTACTCCGCCGATTTCCCGATGCTCCCCGGAACACTTCCGGACTCCGAAACCTTTCATCCTATATATCAATCTTCGTCTCCGGACCATTCCGGAGACCCTCGTCATGTCCGGGATCTCATCCGGGACTCCGAACAACCTTCGGTAACCATGCACTTTTCTCACTAACAACCCTAGCGTCACCGAACCTTAAGTGTGTAGACCCTGCGGGTTCGGAAACCATGTAGACATGACCGAGACACTCCCAGGTCAATAACCAATAGCGGGATCTGGATACCCATATTGGTTCCCACATGTTTCTCGATGATCTCATCGGATGAACCACGATGTCAAGGATTCAGGCAATCCCGTATACAATTCCCTTTGTCTCGTCGGTATGTTACTTGCCCGAGATTCGATCGTCGGTATTTCTATACCTAGTTCAATCTCGTTACCGGCAAGTCTCTTTACTCGTTACCGTAATACATAATCCCGTGACCAACTACTTAGTCACTTTGAGCTCATTGAGATGACGTATTACCGAGTGGGCCCGGAGATACCTCTCCGTCACACGGAGTGACAAATCCCAGTCTCGATCCATGTCAACTCAACAGACACCCTCGGAGATACCTGTAGAGTACCTTTATAGTCACCCAGTTACGTTGTGACGTTTGGCACACACAAAGCACTCCTACGGTGTCAGTGAGTTACATGATCTCATGGTCATAGGAACTTATACTTGACATGAAGAAAACTATAGCGATAACTGACACGATCAAAAGCTATGTTTAACGTTTGGGTCTCGTCCATCACATCATTCTCCTAATGATGTGATCCCGTTATCAAATGACAACTCATGTCTATGACCTGGAAACCGCGGTCATCTTTGATCAACGAGCTAGTCCTGTAGAGGCTTACTAGGGACACAAAGTCTGTCTATTCATCCACACATGTATTTGAGTTTCCAATCAATACAATTATAGCATGGATAATAAACGATTATCATGAACAAGGAAATATAATAATAACTCTTTTATTATTGCCTCTAGGGCATATTTCCAACAGTCTCCCACTTGCACTAGAGTCAATAATCTAGCATTACAAGGTAATGAATCTAACACCCATAGAGTCTTGGTGTTGATCGTGCTTAGCCCGTGGAAGAGGCTTAGTCAACGGATCTGCAACATTCAAATCCGTGTGTACTTTGCAAATGTTTGTGTCCTCCTCCTTGACTGAATCGCGGATGGAATTGAAGCGTCGCTTTATGTGTCTGGTCCTCTTGTGAAACCTTGGTTCCTTGGCTAGAGCAATGGCACCAGTGTTGTCACAGAACAGAGTCATTGGGTTCAGTGCACTAGGCACAACTCCAAGATCTGTCATGAACTCCTTCATCCAGACACCTTCCTTTGCCGCCTCCGAGGCAGCTATATACTCCGCTTCACATGTAGAATCAGCTACCACGCTCTGCTTGGAACTGCACCAGCTTACCGCTCCCCCGTTGAGAATATATACGTATCCGGTTTGAGACTTAGAGTCATCCGGATCAGTGTCAAAGCTTGCATCGACGTAACCCTTTACGACGAGCTCTTGATCACCTCCATAAACGAGAAACATCTCCTTAGTCCTTTTCAGGTACTTTAGGATATTCTTGACCGCTGTCCAGTGATCCATACCAGGATTACTTTGAAACCTTTCGGCCATACTTATGGCAAGGCTGACATCTGGTCTTGTGCATAGCATTGCATACATGATAGAGCCTATGGCTGAAGCATAGGGGACGACACTCATCTTTTCTCTATCTTCCGCAGTCACTGGGCATTGAGTCTTACTCAACTTTGTACCTTGCAATACCGGCAAGAACCCCTTCTTGGATTGATCCATTTTGAACTTCTTCAAAACTTTATCAAGGTATGTGCTTTGTGAAAGTCCTATCAAGCGTCTTGATCTATCTCTATAGATCTTGATGCCCAATATGAAAGCAGCTTCACCGAGATCTTTCATCGAAAAACTCTTGTTCAAATACCCCTTCACGCTATCCAAAAATTCTTTATTGTTTCCAATCAACAATATGTCATCCACATATAATATTAGAAACGCTATAGAGCTCCCACTCACTTTCTTGTAAATACAAGCTTCATTGTATACTTGTATAAACCCAAACGCTTTGATCACCTCATCAAAGCGAAGATTCCAACTCCGAGATGCTTGCACCAGCCCATAAATGGAACGCTGGAGCCTGCATACTTTTTCAGCATTCTCTGGAACGACAAAACCTTCTGGTTGCATCATATACAACTCTTCCTTAAGAAAACCGTTAAGGAACGCTGTTTTGACATCCATCTGCCAAATTTCATAATCGAAATATGCAGCTATTGCTAACATGATTCGGACGGATTTAAGCATCGCTACGGGTGAGAAAGTCTCATCGTAGTCAATCCCTTGAACTTGTGAAAAACCCTTTGCCACAAGTCGAGCTTTATACACGGTGACATTACCGTCAGCGTCCGTCTTCCTCTTAAAAATCCATTTATTCTGAATGGCCTTCCGCCCTTCAGGTAATACTTCCAAAGTCCATACTTTGTTTTCATACATGGATCCCATCTCGGATTTCATGGCCTCTAACCATTTGTCGGAATCCGGGCCCACCATCGCTTCTCCATAGCTCGTAGGTTCACCGTTGTCTAACAACATGACCTCCAAGACAGGGTTACCGTACCACTCAGGTGCAGTGCGTACCCTTGTCGACCTACGAGGTTCGGTAGTAACTTGATCAGAAGCTTCTTGATCATCATCATTTGCTTCCTCTTCAACCTCTGTAGGCTCCACAAAAACATCTTTCTGCGCTGCGCTACTCTCTGGTTGAAGCAGAGGTTCAATAACCTCATCTAGTTCTACCTTCCTCCCACTCAATTCTTTCGAGAAAAACTCCTTTTCGAGAAAGGACCCGTTCTTAGCGACAAACACTTTGCCCTCGGATCTGAGATAGAAGGTGTACCCAACTGTTTCTTTTGGGTATCCTATGAAGACACATTTGTCCGCTTTGGGTTCGAGCTTTTCTGGCTGAAGCCTTTTGACATAAGCATCGCAACCCCAAACCTTGAGAAAAGACAACTTCGGTTTCTTACCAAACCATAGTTCATACGGTGTTGTCTCAACGGACTTAGATGGAGCCCTATTTAAAGTGAATGCAGCTGTCTCTAACGCATATCCCCAAAACGATAGTGGCAAATCGGCAAGAGACATCATAGAACGTACCATATCTAATAGGGTTCGATTACGACGTTCGGACACACCATTACGCTGTGGTGTTCCAGGTGGCGTCAACTGTGAAACAATTCCACATTTTCTTAAGTGATCACCAAACTCATAACTCAGATATTCTCCCCCTCGATCAGATCGTAGGAACTTGATCTTCTTGTTACGATGATTTTCAACTTCACTCTGAAATTGCTTGAACTTTTCAAAAGTTCAGACTTATGCTTCATTAAGTAAATATACCCATATCTACTTAAGTCGTCAGTGAAGGTGAGAAAATAACGATATCCACCGCGCGCCGTTACACTCATCGGACCGCACACATCAGTATGTATGATTTCCAATAAGTCACTTGCCCGTTCCATTGTCCCTGAAAACGGGGTCCTTGTCATCTTGCCCATGAGGCACGGCTCGCACGTGTCAAGTGATTCAAAATCAAGAGACTCCAAAAGTCCATCAGCATGGAGCTTCCTCATGCGTTTCACGCCGATATGACCCAGACGGCAGTGCCACAAGAAAGTGGTATTATCATTATCAACTCTACATCTTTTGGCATCAATGTTATGAACATGTGTATCATCACTATCGAGATTCAATAAGAATAAACCCCTAACTTCGGGTGCATGACCATAAAAGATATTACTCATATAAATAGAACAACCTTTATTCTCTGATTTAAATGAGTAACCGTCTCGCAATAAACAAGATCCAGATATAATGTTCATGCTTAACGCAGGCACTAAATAACAATTATTCAGGTTCATAACTAATCCCGATGGTAATCGAAGAGCGAGCGTGCCGACGGCGATCACATCAACCTTGGAACCATTTCCCACGCGCATCGTCACTTCGTCCTTCGCCAGCCTCCGTTTATTCCGCAGTTCCTGTTTAGAGTTGCAAATGTGAGCAACCGAACCGGTATCAAATACCCAGGCACTACAACGAGAGTTGGTAAGGTACACATCAATAACATGTATATCACATATACCTTTGTTGTTGTTGGCCCCCTTCTTGTCCGCCAGATACTTGGGGCAGTTCCGCTTCCAGTGGCCGTTCCCCTTGCAATAGAAACACTCAGTCTCTGGCTTGGGCCCAGCCTTGGGTTTCTTCACTGGATTAGCAACTGCTTTGCCACCCTTCTTAGAGTTACCCTTCTTGCCCTTGCCATTCTTCTTGAAACTTGTGGTCTTATTGACCATCAACACTTGATACTCCTTCTGGATGTCTGCCTCAGCGACTTTCAGCATCGAAAACAGCTCGGCGATGGTCTTGTTCATCCCTTGCATGTTATACTGCTGCACGAAGCTCTTGTAGCTTGGAGGGAGTGACTGGAGAATTCTGTCAATGATAGCCTCATCCGGGAACACAAGTCCCAGATCAGCTATGCGGGTATAGTACCCAGACATCTTCAGTAAGTGCTCACTGACAGACGAATTCTCCTCCATCTTGCAAGCAAAGAATTTATCGGTGGTCTCATACCTCTCGATCTTAGCATTCTTTTCAAAGATGAACTTCAACTCCGTGTACATCTCATATGCACCATGACGTTCAAAACGCCTTTGAAGTCCTCCTTCCAAGCCGTACAACATGGCACACTGCACTATCGAATAGTCATCCGAATGTGTCTGCCAGACGTTCAAAACGTCCGCAGGGGCTGTAGGAGCGGGGGGGTCACCTAGCGGTGCATTTAGGACATAAACCTTTTGGGCAGCTGTGAGGATGATCCTCAGATTGCGAAGCCAGTCCACAAAGTTGCTCCCATCATCTTTCAGTTTAGCTTTCTCTAGGAACGCATTAAAATTCAGGGGAGCTACTGCGCGAGCCATCTACAACCAAAAATTTGCAAAGACATTTTAGACTATTGTTCATGATAAGTGAGTTACTACCTAATCAAATTATTTATAACTCCCACTCAAATTGACATCCCTCCGGCCATTCGAGCGTGACATGATCCAAATTCACCAACCCAAGTCCGATCATCACGTGAGATGAGGTGGTGTCAATGGTGAACATCAACATGTTGATCATATCTACTATATGACTCATGCTCGACCTTTCGGTCCTCCGTGTTCCGAGGCCATGTCTGTACATGCTAGGCTCGTCAAGTCTAACCCGAGTGTTCTGCATGTGCAAAACTGGCTTGCACCCGTTGTATGCGAACGTAGAGTCTATCACACCCGATCATCACGTGGTGCTTCGAAACGACGAACCTTCGCAACGGCGCACACTCGGGGGAAACACAATTTTATCTTGAAATTTTAGTGAAGGATCATCTTATAATGCTACCGTCGTCCTAAGCAAAATAAGATGCATAAAAGGATTAACATCACATGCAAATCATAAGTGACATGATATGGCCATCAACTCGTGCTTTTGATCTCCATCTCCAAAGCACCGGCATGATCTCCATCGTCACCGGCGCCACACCATGATCTCCATCATCATGATCTCCATCATCGTGTCGCCATCGGGGTTGTCGGCGCCCACCATGCTCTTACTACTATTGCTACCGCTTAGCGATAAAGTAAAGCATTACAAAGCGCTTAATGATTGACACGCAGGTCATACAAAAATTAAAGACAACCCTATGGCTCCTGCCGGTTGCCGTATGCATCGACATGCAAGTCGATATTAACTATTACAACATGATCATCTCATACATCAAATATAACTCATCATGTCATTGGCCATATCATATCACATACATACCCTGCAAAAACAAGTTAGACGTCCTCTAATTTGTTGTTGCATGTTTTACGTGGCTGCTATGGGTATCTAGCAAGAACGCTTCTTACCTACGCAAAACCACAATGGTGATATTCAAGTTGCTATTTAACCTTCTACAAGGACCGCCTTGTTCTATTCCGATTCAACTAAGATAGGAGAGACAGACACCCGCCAGCCATCTTATGCAACAAAAGTCACATGTCTGTCGATGGAACCGGTCTCATGTACGTGGACATGTAAAGTTTGTCCGGGCCGCTTCATCCCATAATACCGCTGAATCAAGAAAGACTAAGGAGGGCAGCAATTTAAACATCAACGCCACAAACCCTTTTGTGTTCTACTCGAGAAAGCATCTACGCAAGATCCTAGCTCTGATACCACTGTTGGGGAACGTTGCATGGAAAACAAAAATTTTTCTCTACGTTCACCAAGATCAATCTAGTAGATGCAACTACGAGGGGAGAGTAGGATCCACATACCCTTGTAGATCGCTAAGCGGAAGCGTTAAGAACGCGGTTGATGGAGTCGTACTCGCCGCGATTCAGATCGCTGAAGATCCAAGCACCGAAGCAACGGTGCCTCCGCGTTCTTCACACGTACGGCTCAGGGACGTCTCCTCCTTCTTGATCCAGCAAGGGGTGGAGGAGAGGTTGATGGAGAACCGGCAGCACGACGGCGTGGTGGTGATGGTGTAGAAGAATTCCAGCAGGGCTTCGCCTAAGCACCGCGGGAGAAGAAGATGTTATGGGAGAGGGAGGGCAGCACCGAGGCACGAACTTGTGTTGGCTGCCCTCCCTCTACCTCTCTATATATAGGGGGAAGGAGGAGAGGGGGGCGCCCTAGGGTTTCCCCTAGGGGGCCGGCGGCCAGGGCAAGGGGGGGGGGCGGCGGCCAAGGCAGGGGGGCGGCGGCCAAGGGCCAGCCCTAGGGTTTCCCCCCCTAGGCGCCTTGCCCCCCAAGCCAGGGGGGTGCGGCTGCCCTAGGAGGGTCCACCTCCCCTTGCGCATGAGGAGAGGGCCCAGGGGGGGCGCACAGCCCTATGAGGGCTGTGGTGTCCCCCCTTGTGGCCCATTAGGCCCAGAAACACTTCCGGGACCCCCGAAACCCTTTCCGGTACTCCGCCGATTTCCCGATGCTCCCCGGAACACTTCCGGACTCCGAAACCTTTCATCCTATATATCAATCTTCGTCTCCGGACCATTCCGGAGACCCTCGTCATGTCCGGGATCTCATCCGGGACTCCGAACAACCTTCGGTAACCATGCACTTTTCTCACTAACAACCCTAGCGTCACCGAACCTTAAGTGTGTAGACCCTGCGGGTTCGGAAACCATGTAGACATGACCGAGACACTCCCAGGTCAATAACCAATAGCGGGATCTGGATACCCATATTGGTTCCCACATGTTTCTCGATGATCTCATCGGATGAACCACGATGTCAAGGATTCAGGCAATCCCGTATACAATTCCCTTTGTCTCGTCGGTATGTTACTTGCCCGAGATTCGATCGTCGGTATTTCTATACCTAGTTCAATCTCGTTACCGGCAAGTCTCTTTACTCGTTACCGTAATACATAATCCCGTGACCAACTACTTAGTCACTTTGAGCTCATTGAGATGACGTATTACCGAGTGGGCCCGGAGATACCTCTCCGTCACACGGAGTGACAAATCCCAGTCTCGATCCATGTCAACTCAACAGACACCCTCGGAGATACCTGTAGAGTACCTTTATAGTCACCCAGTTACGTTGTGACGTTTGGCACACACAAAGCACTCCTACGGTGTCAGTGAGTTACATGATCTCATGGTTATAGGAACTTATACTTGACATGCAGAAAACTATAGCGATAACTGACACGATCAAAAGCTATGTTTAACGTTTGGGTCTCGTCCATCACATCATTCTCCTAATGATGTGATCCCGTTATCAAATGACAACTCATGTCTATGACCTGGAAACCGCGGTCATCTTTGATCAACGAGCTAGTCCTGTAGAGGCTCACTAGGGACACAAAGTCTGTCTATTCATCCACACATGTATTTGAGTTTCCAATCAATACAATTATAGCATGGATAATAAACGATTATCATGAACAAGGAAATATAATAATAACTCTTTTATTATTGCCTCTAGGGCATATTTCCAACAGTCTCCCACTTGCACTAGAGTCAATAATCTAGCATTACAAGGTAATGAATCTAACACCCATAGAGTCTTGGTGTTGATCGTGCTTAGCCCGTGGAAGAGGCTTAGTCAACGGATCTGCAACATTCAAATCCGTGTGTACTTTGCAAATGTTTGTGTCCTCCTCCTTGACTGAATCGCGGATGGAATTGAAGCGTCGCTTTATGTGTCTGGTCCTCTTGTGAAACCTTGGTTCCTTGGCTAGAGCAATGGCACCAGTGTTGTCACAGAACAGAGTCATTGGGTTCAGTGCACTAGGCACAACTCCAAGATCTGTCATGAACTCCTTCATCCAGACACCTTCCTTTGCCGCCTCCGAGGCAGCTATATACTCCGCTTCACATGTAGAATCAGCTACCACGCTCTGCTTGGAACTGCACCAGCTTACCGCTCCCCCGTTGAGAATATATACGTATCCGGTTTGAGACTTAGAGTCATCCGGATCAGTGTCAAAGCTTGCATCGACGTAACCCTTTACGACGAGCTCTTGATCACCTCCATAAACGAGAAACATCTCCTTAGTCCTTTTCACTGGGTGTCTCAACCTGCCCCGTCGCTCCGCCACAAAGATCCACACAGAGGGCCGTCGGGAAAGTATGTCCTTTCAGCCCCCAATCCGTGAATCAACCGCGGGTACTCAACGAGCCGACCCGACTTTAGTCACAACATGTATCATGTATATGTATATGTAGTATATACTCGTGATCACCCCCAAGTGATCATGGCCCGATAGAATAGCAGGGCAGACGAACAAGGGTGTAGGGCCACTGATGGAATACTAGCATCCTATACTAAGCATTTAGGATTGCAGGTAAAGTATCAACAGTGGTTGCAACAATGACAGGCTATGCAGCAGAATAGGATTATCGAAAGCAGTAACATGCTACACTACTCTAATGCAAGCAGTAGAGAGAAGAATAGGCGATGTTGGGTTGATCAAGGGGGGGCTTGCCTGGAAGCTCGGTAGCCAAAGTGGGGTCATCAACACCGTAGTCGATCGGGGCAGCAGCAGCGTCGGTCTCGTAGTCTACCGGAGAGAAGAGGGGGAAGAAACAGTGAATACAATGCAAACAGATGCATGACGATTCCTGACATGACATGTAACGGTGCTAGGTGTGCCCTAACGCAGTATCGGGTGATACTGACGAAGGGGGGAAACATCCGGGAAAGTATTCCCGGAGTTTCACGTTTTCGGGCGGATGAAACGGAGGGGGAAAGTTGCGGGTTCAGTACGCTAGGGATGTGTGGTTGACGAACGGTCTGCGTATTCGGATGCGTCTCGAAATTCTAAGCAACTTTCATATATAAATTATTTTCATCCGAGTTACGGTTTATTTTATATTAATTTTTAAAGTTTTAAATCATTTTCTAATTTATTAATTATTAAGTAAAACAACATTATCCAGAATAGTGCATCCTGACGTCAGCATGACGTAAGCAGTCAACAGGGTTGACCAGGGTCAATGCTGACCGTTGACTTCGTCAACTAACGCGTGGGGCCAATTCGTCATCCTCTGTTATCCTGATTAACAGATTTTAACTAGTCTGATTAGGTGGTTAGTTTAATTAAACCTAATTAATTAATTAATTAATTTTAATTAATTAATTAATTATTACTATTTTTTTTAATATCTTCTTTTTTTAAAGAACCAGGGGCGTGGGGCCCTGGCGTCAGTGGCCCTAGGGGGCCTAAACAGGCGACTGGTTACGGGCTTGGGCGCCCGCCCGAACACGCACGGGCGCGTGTGGTGCAGGGCGAGGCCGCCCAGCGCGGCGGGCGGGCCTCCAGGGCGCCGGCCGGCCGGGTGCGAGGGAGTGCCACGCCGGTGCGGCCGCGGCTGCAGGTGGGCGCGCGTGCCCAGCAGAGGTAGGAGGCGCCACGTGAAGGCCATGGAGGGGCGGGCCCGGCGGCGGAGGATAGGCGGGGCTGGCTGGAGTGGTGGGGCGCGACGACGGGGACGTGCGGGAGAGTGGCGCTGCGGTTCGTGCGGGAAAGGGCGTCAGGCTCCAGACGCCGGAGCGCGCGACGCGACATGGCGCAGCGAGGATGGCCAGCCGGAGCTGGCCCGGTCGGGGCCAAGCGCGTACTCGGCCGCGTGGGTGCCGGCGAGCGCGGGGGCAAGGCCAGGCGAGGCATCACTGGCAGCAGGCGAGGCCGGGGTGGGGGTGCGAGCACGCGTTGGTACAGCTGCGGGCGCGCGTAGTGTGCGGCGAGCTGGCACGGTGCGTGTCCGAGGCACGAGCACGGCGGGCAGTGGGCGCGGTGCGTGGCCGAGGAAAAGAGGAAAGAGGGAGGATGGCAGCTCACGTGCGGTGCAGGGGTACGGGCGGTGAGGCTCGGTGGAGCCGGTGAGGGAGAGGTGAGGAGGACGGCGTGCGGCGGGGAAGCAGTCCGGCGGCGGTGATCCGAAGGCCGGGGCGGCGTCGGGCATCGAGCGGCGGGGAGGGATCGGGTCGATCCCGATCCAGTCGAAGGGGAGGGGGAAGAGTCGGTGGGAGGGAGATATTTTCCCCTGTGGGGATATAAGGGGGGGGGGCGGTTGGGCCAGCCTGGCTGGGCCGTTTGGCCCAGTTGGGCCGGGGGGTTCTGTTAATTTTTATTTTAGTTAGGTTTTTATTTTGTTTGTTTTTCTTTCCTTTTATTTAATTATTCTTTTCTGTTTTATTTTATTTAAAATTCTTAGGCCCTTTTAGAAATTGTAATAACTACACCATAATTAATCTTGCAATATTTAGTACCGCCCGAACAATTTTATTTAAATTTTTGGAAACTTATATTGTTCATTTTTATTTCGGACTTTTAATTCGAACGGGGTTTTTGATTAACGTGATGTTATCAACAGTAACACGATGACGTGGCATCATTAGCAGGGAATTACTGTAGCGTGATTAACCGGGCGTTACACTATTACTCCAAACATCGACCGCTATCCAGCATGCATCTAGTGTATTGAGTTCATAAGAACAGAGTAACACCTTAAGCAAGATCACATGATGTAGAGCAATAAATTCAAGCAATATGATATAAACCCCATCTTTTTATCCTCGATGGCAACAATACAATACGTGACTTGCTGCCCTTACTGTCACTGGGAAAGGACACCGCAAGATTGAACCCAAAGCCAAGCACTTCTCCCATTGCAAGAACTATAGATCTAGTAGGCTAAACCAAACCAATAACTCGAAGAAACTTGCAAGGATATTATGAGCACACATAAAAAGTTCAGAGAAGAACCAAATATCTTTCGTAGATAATCTTGATCATAAGCTCACAATTCATCGGATCTCGACAAACACACTGCAAAAAGAGATTACATCGAATAGATCTCCTTGAAGACCGACAGAACTTTGTATTGAGATCCACAGACAGAGAAGAAGCCATCTAGATACTAGCTATGGACCCGAAGGTCTGTGGTAAACTACTCACAACTCATGGTGAGGGCGATGATGATGATGATAATGAACTCCGTGATGGATCCCCCTCCGGTGGAGCTCCCGAACAGGTTCCAAGATGGGATCTCACGGGAACAGAAGGTTACGGCGGTGGAATTAGGGTTTCCTCTTTGTTGTCGAAGGTTTCGGGGTATGTAGACTTATATAGGAGGAAGGAGGACACCAGGGGGGTGCTCGGGGGACCCACGAGGCAGGGGGCGTGCCCCCCACCCTCGTGGACACCCCGAGGGTCCCCTGACGTGGTTCTCAAGTCCCCAGTGCGTGATTTTCTCCAAAAATATCTCTCGCAAAGGTTTCATTCGGTTTGGACTCCGTTTGATATTCTTTTTCTGCAAAACCCTGAAACAGGCAAAAACCAGCAATCTGGACTGGGCCTTTGGGTTAGTAGGTTAGTCCCAAAAATGATATAAAAGTGTATGATAAAGCCCATTAAACATCCAAGACTTCATAAATAATAGCATGGAACAATAAAAAATTATAGATACATTGGAGACGTATCACTCTCCTCCTTTACATACATGGGCAGGGGGCACCCCAAAGCACATCAATTATTCTTAGCCGTGTGTAGTGCCCCCTCCACAGTATACACCTCGGGTCATATTGTCGTACTGCTTAGGTAAAGCCATGCACGATATACTTCACCATCGCCGTCAACATGCCATCATGCTGCCGGAACTCTCCCTCGACACTCTGCTGGATCAAGAGTTCGTGGGACATCATCGAGTTGAATGTGTGCAGAACTCGGAGGTGTTGTACGTTCGGTGCTTGATCGACTGAATCACGAAGACGTTCGTCTACATCAATCGCGTTAATCTAGCACTTCCGTTTTCGGTCTACGAGGGTACGTGGACATACTCTTCCCGTCTCGTTGCTATGCATCTCCTAGATATATCTTGCGTGAGCGTAGGTCATAGGATTTTTTTGAAATTGCATGCTACGTTCCCAAAAGTGGCATCATGAGCCAGGTCTATGCGTAGATGATATGCACGAGTAGAACACAAAGGAGTTGTGGGCGGTGATGTTCATACTGCTTACTGATACGTCCAAAATGCATCACTATTTTGTATCATAATTTATCCTTATTCATTGATATATTTCACTTTACGGCGATATTCTTATGTTGTTTTGGTCTATTTTACACAGTTTGCAAACTTTGCGATGCCGAAGCAGCAGACGCAGGATTCAGCAGTAAAAAGTGGACACTGAGTTGCTGAAGAAGAATACCTCCAAATTACCTGAAAATTGACGGGAGATATTTTTCAGACGGATCACGAAGGCACGCGAAAGGGCAACCAGAGGGGGGCCACAGGGTGCCCAGGCGCCCTGGGGGCGCCCC
>LR738712.1:136022955-136168269 GCA_902687465.1 Secale cereale
GGGGGGCGCCTGGAGCCCCTGGCCCACCTCTGGCCGCCCCCTTTTGCATATATGCTCTCCGTTATCCAAAAACCCTAGAGACAGGAATTTTTACGGAGTTCCGCCGCCGCTCCGTGGCGGAAACCTACAGAGAAGAAAAAGCCATCTCCGGCGGGCAGATTCCGCCGGGGAGATCACCTCCCGGAAGGGGAGATCGTCGCCATCGTCATCACCATCCTCACGGGCATCATCGAGATCATCATCAACATCATCCCCAACAGCAGCACCATCTCCATCTTCATCCAAATCTCATCTTACAATCGCAACTTGTGTTGTAACTCGTACTACCTATCCTCTCTACTCCATCGGTGTTGATTACTACTTTGTGGTGAATGCTATTGAGTTTTGTTGGAGAAATATTATTATGTCCAGATTGTTTATCACATATTTATCCCCACTGCTCATGATCTCTTTTATGTCTTGTGAGTAGTTACCTTAGTTCTTGAGGACATGGGGAAAGTCTTGTTGTTAGTAGTCATATGCTGTTGAAGTAATATGTGTTGTTTGATACTTAAGTTGTGTTGTCATTCTACTAGTGGTGTTGTGTGAGTCGAACACCCAACACTTCGCCTTATTAAGGACCTAGGAGAATACATTGTGTATAAAGAATGCTTATGGTGGGTTGCCGGAGTGACAGAAACCTGAACCCCAGTTCGCACGCTTTTGCATAAGGGAATAATGGATCCTCGATCGTATTGCTATGGTTAGGCTTTTGCCTTAAATTCTATCTTGTATTTGCGGATGCTTGCAAGGTGTTTAATCATAAGAGTGCACTCATCTTAGTCTAGAGAGTGTACTAGCATAGATCCACCCACTCAACACTTATCAACACATAACATAATATCGATACGGAATATGGTGAAAGCACATGACTACCTCTCCCGTGTGTCCTCAGTAATGCTTTAGTCTTTATAAGTTCAGTTGCTAGGCCTCTCCTTTGCTAAGAAAGGATTGGGCCACTTGTTACTCTCAGTGCCTTTTACATTGCTTGCTTTTACCTTCCTGTTGCCTATATCGAGAAAACCCCTAAAAAGTTATCTTTCAGTGCTTGCAGTAATTTCTTGCTCAGAATCGCTTATCAATACCTTCTGCTCCTCGTTGGGTTCGACACTCTTACTTATCGAAAATGCTGCAATAGATCCCTTACGATTGTGGGTCATCAAGTACCGTTTTCTGGCTCCGTTGCCGGGGAGCGTAGCGCTATTGCTAAAGTGAAACTGGTAAGGAAGTTTTTTTTATAATTCTGTTTTTGTTTTTGCTATTGCTGCTCTTTGTCCTTATGGATAACCCTGTTATTGGATCGTTGCTTGCGGGAAGACGCCCCACACCTGTGGTGGTTGATCCTCCCCCTACTGAAATTGTACCTTATAAAATACCAGCTGGCATTATCGATTATGTTTTGGCTAATCGTTATGCAAGAGACAGACATCCCGGTGAACACTTGCTATATCTGTCACAACTATGTTTATTATTTAAGCTTGCAGGTGTATCGAGGGAGTTTGTCATGAGGAAATAGTTTGTCGTATCACTTATAGATAAAGCTTCAGATTGGTATGGGCTTCTCGATAACTCACACTTGCTGGACTGGCAGGAGCTTATGTCTCTCTTTTATACTAAGTATTATCCTCTTCATGAAATTCATCGAGACAGGAATTATATCTATAACTTTAGGTCTCATGACGGAGAAAGCATTGCTCAAGCTTGGGGGAGATTGAAGTCCCTAATGCTCAAATGCTCTATTCATAAGCTTCCCAAGGAAATTATACTTACAAATTTTTATGCCAGGCTTTCTCGTCAGGATAAGGAGATGCTGGATGCCTCCTCTAGTGGGGTATTTCAAAAGAAGAGTGTTGAAGAAAGGTGGGATCTCATTGAAAGAATCCAGAGGAATACCGAAGATTGGGAAATTGATAAAGGTATTGAACCCGCTATAAATTATGAACATGATTATATTGAGAGCTATGTGAAAACTGATTACTTCAATACTCTTTGCTCTAAGATTGGTCTTGATTCCCATCTAGTGATTGATTTGTGTAAGAATTTTGCCTCTCACGTTGATTCTTTTAAAAAGAAGAGAGACCAGCACCATGAACCTTTTAATGAACCACCTATTGATATTTATGTTGCTGACCCTATTTCGCCTGCAGTTATATATGAAAAGCCTCCTTTTCCCACGAGGATGAGGGAGCACTCTCTTGTGACAGGCATAATAAATAAAAGTGAGAGAAGAGTTGATGAGCCTGAGGACCAGATCAAAGTCGATCCTCAAGTTGCATTGATTAAAGACCTTGCTACTAATGATGTTTTGGATTCCAATATAAATTTTTGTGCTGTTTCCACTAACCTTGTCACAGCCAAGAATAAAGGCCCAATTTCAGGTACTCCAGTGGTATCTGTCAAAATAGGAGATCACAATTATTATGGGCTATGCGATTTGGGATCGAGTGCAAGTGCTATCCCCTATTCACTTTATGAAGAGATCATCGGTGAGATTTCCCCTTGTGAACTTGAAGAAGTTGATGTTACTATTCATCTTGCAAACAGAACAACTATCTCTCCTATCGGAATTGTGAGGGACGTTGAAGTCCTATGTGGAAAGGTAAAATACCCTACCGAGTTTCTAGTACTTGGTTCAGAGAGGGACAATTTTTGTCCAATTATTTTTGGTAGACCTTTTCTTAGAACTTGTGGAGCTATAATAGATTGCAAGAAAGGTAAAGTTTCTGTTGAATTCGATGGTGAGCCATATGAATTTAATTTTTCTAAGTTCTCTAAGCAGCCTCGTGGTACTGATTTACCTAGTGATGATAAAATTATTGAAAGTATTGCCTCTATTGCTATTCCCCCTAATGATCCTTTGCAGCAATACATGGAGGACCACGAGAATGATTTGCATATGCAGGAAAGAAATGAACTAGATGAAATATTCTTGAGGCAGCCTGCTATCCTGAAGCACAACCTTCCGGTTGAACCTTTGGGAATTTTATAAAAACCGAAAGAAGACCCGGTGTTCGATCTTAAACCTCTTCCCAATACGCTCAAGTATGCTTATTTAGATGAAAAGAAAGTATATCCTGTTATTATCAATTCTAACCTTTCAGGATATGAAGAAGAGCGATTATTGGAAGTACTTCGTAAACACTGAGGCGCAATTGGCTATACCCTTGATAACCTTAAGGGGATTAGTCCATCTATCTGTCAACATACTATCAACCTTGAGCCTGATGCTAAACTAGTTGTTGATCATCAACGATGGTTGAACCCGAAGATGATGGATGTTGTGAGAACTAAGATTCTCAAGCTTCTGGCCGCAGGTATTATCTACCCTATAGCTGATAGTAAGTGGGTAAGTCCGGTACATTGTGTTCCTAAGAAAGGAGGTACAACTGTGGTTCCTAATGATAAAAATGAATTAATACCTCAGAGAATTATTATTGGATATAGAATGTGTATTGATTACAGGAAGTTGAACAAGGCAACCAGGAAGGATCACTACCCGTTGCCATTCATCGACCAAATGCTTGAAAGGTTATCCAAAAATACCCACTTTTGTTATCTCGATGGTTATTCTGGCTTCTCTCAAATTCATGTTAACACTGCTGATCAAGAGAAGACCACTTTTACTTGTCCCTTTGGTACTTATGCTTACAGGCGTATGCCTTTTGGTTTATGTAATGCCCCTGCTACTTTTCAAAGGTGTATGTCTGCTATCTTTCATGGTTTCTGCGGGGATATTATGGAAGTCTTCATGGACGATTTCTCCGTCTATGGAACTTCTTTTGACCATTGTCTTCACAATCTTAATAAAGTTTTGCAGAGATGCGAGGAGACAAATTTGGTACTCAACTGGGAAAAGTGCCACTTTATGGTTAATGAAGGAATTGTTCTTGGTCACAAGATTTCCTAAAGGGGAATTGAAGTGGACAAGGCCAAGATCGAAGCTATTGAGAGGATGCCCTATCCAAGGGACATCAAAGGTATTCGCAGTTTTCTCGGTCATGCAGGTTTTTATAGAAGATTTATTAAAGACTTTTCTAAAACCTCAAGACCCCTCACTAATCTTCTCCAGAAGGACATTCCTTTTGTATTTGATGAAAATTGTAAGGAAGCTTTTGAAGTCCTTAAGAAAGCTTTAATAACCGCTCTTATAGTACAACCACCTGACTGGAATTTACCTCTTGAGATTATGCGTGATGCAAGTGATTTTGCTGTTGGAGCTGTTTTAGGACAAAGAGTTGATAAGAAATTGAATGTTATACATTATGCTAGCAAAACTCTTGATAGTGCTCAAAGGAATTATGCTACTACTGAGAAGGAATTCTTAGCTGTAGTTTTTGCTGGTGATAAATTTAGACAGTATATTGTTGATTCCAAAGTTATTATTCATACTGATCATGCTGCCATTAAGTACCTTATGACAAAGAAGGATGCCAAGCCAAGGCTTATCAGATGGGTACTCCTTCTTCAAGAATTTGATTTGCAGATTGTTGATAGGAAAGGAGAAGACAATCCGGTAGCGGACAATCTTTCAAGGATGGAAGATATACCGCATGATCCCATCCCAGTTAACGATAGTTTTCCAGACGAGCAACTTGCCGTTGTAAAAGTACAATCTCTTTCCGATCCTTGGTATGCAGATTATGCTAATTTTATTGTTGCAAAGTATTTGCCTGCAGGTTTAACACTTCAGCAAAGGAAGAAGTTCTTTCATGATTTGAGGCACTACTTTTGGGATGACCCACATCTTTTCAAAGAAGGTCCCGACGGGATCCTGAGAAGATGCATACCGGAAAATGAGCAAAAGGACATTCTCAGACAGTGTCATGATAGTCCCTATGGAGGACATCATGCCGGTGAGAGGACTGCACATAAGGTTCTTCAATAAGGTTTTTATTGGCCTACTCTCTTTAAAGATGCTAGAAATTATGTTTTAGCCTGTGATAAATGTCAGAGAGTTGGTAACATTAGTAGAAGGAATGAGATGCCTATGAATTACTCACTAGTGATTGAACCTTTCGATTGTTGGGGTTTTGATTTTATGGGTCCTTTTCCTTCTTCGCACAAGTACACTCACATTTTAGTAGCTGTTGATTATGTGACCAAGTGGGTTGAAGCAATCCCCACTGAAAGTGCTGATCACAAGACATCTTTGAAAATGCTTAAAGATGTAATTTTTCCTAGGTTTGGTGTACCAAGGTATCTCATGACTGATGGGGGATCACACTTCACGCACGGAGCTTTTAGAAAAGCTTTGGCTAAATACGATGTTAATCATAGAATCGCTTCACCATATCATCCTCAAACTAGTGGGCAAGTTGAGCTCACCAATAGAGAGATTAAGTTGATCTTGCAGAAGACAGTAAACAGAAATAGAAAGGACTGGTCAAATAAGTTAGGAGATGCTTTGTGGGCATATAGAACTGCTTACAAAACACCCATGGGCATGTCCCCCTATAAGATGGTGTATGGCAAGGCTTGCCATTTGCCATTAGAGTTAGAGCACAAAGCTTTCTGGGCTGTTAGAGAGCTTAACGCTGACCCAAAACTAGCTGGTGAGAAGCGTCTCATGAACTTGACTTCTCTAGATGAATGGAGAAGTGAAGCTTATGAGAGCGCTAAAATGTTCAAGGAAAAGGTAAAAAAGTGGCATGATAGGAAGATTTTGAAACGTGAATTTAATGTTGGTGATAAAGTTTTGTTGTTCAGATCCCATTTCAGGTTTTCTCCAGGTAAACTACTTTCCAGGTGGGAAGGACCATTTCATATTGAAGAAGTTTATCGGTCTGGAGCAATTAAGATTAATAATTTTGAAGGCACCAAACCTCAAGTTGTGAATGGGCAAAGGCTTAAACATTACATAGCAGGAGACCCTGTCAATGTTGATGTGAATATAATATACACAACAACCCACGAAGAACATGTTGCAGCCCTGTTTCAGACGCCAGCAGAAGCAGAATAAAGAAAAGGTATGTAGTACGGTAAGGAAACATCGCGAACCGCCATAAAAGTTCCGTATTACGAGTTTCTGCAAAATTAGTAAAATTCCGAGTCTAAGTGGAGCCGGAGACGACCTCCAGGGAGTCCAGGCGCCCCCCTGGCGCGCCCCCACCCCCCTGGGCTGCGCCGGGAGGCCGCCTGGACACCCGGGAGCCCGTCTCCGACCCCGCTTTGGTCCGTTACCTTCCTTTCTGTGCATAAATTTTTCCTATATATTTGCCCGGATTGTTTCGGCAACGTATCTTGCGATTTCGCGTGTTTTCTCTTCGGTCTATTTCTGCCAGGGAATCTTTCAGCTGAATTTAGGTGCCATGGCTTCTCGAAGCTCCCCCAAGGACGAGTTCGTCGTCAACGTCATCAACCCTTACCTCGCTGAGGTGAAGAAGCACCCTCAGGTTGTTCGGATGGAGGACGGTGTCCTTCATCAAGAAGATCTGAAGGGACCTATCAAGGAGGGGAGCATCCAGGCCAGGCTGGAAGAAGTGGAGCAAGAAGTCTTCGAGTACAAGAAGATGATCGAGCGTGGTGTTGAAGCTAACTTTAACATCACCAACGAGCTGAAGAACTACTTCCTGAAGGAGATGAAGGAGATGTGGAAAAGCATCACCGCGTCTGAAGAAAGAATTATAGAGCTCCAAGGGGAAATTAATGATCTACATAACCAGAACTGTGAGTATGAACTAAGGTTTATGCGCATGAGTATGGGTGTTGAATGCAGGATTCAGGAGATGAGCCTCTCATATGAGACTTTAGCAAGATATCCATGGAAGCGTTTCGCCAAGGACTACGTGATTAACGCCAACAAGCATGATGAGTGAAATCTCGTGGGGTAATGGCATTCCCTTGGCTTGTTCCAAGCTTGGGGGAGTGCCCGGTAACTTTATCTTTACCTTTTGTCTTTTAGAGTCAAGTAGAGTCGTATCATGTCTAGGGAGGTTATTATATGAGATAGGTGTGTGCATTGAGGTCTATCACTCCTTCGGTGAAGAATTGTATCCCTGAGTGTGGAGTCGTCTATGATGAAATATTAATGAGAAGTTTATTGGTTCCTTTTGCTGCACTCGGTATTCTCTTCACGCAATCGACCTTATATGATGATTCTTATGGGGAGTATTGACCTTATATCAGGTATGGCTGTGAAAACTTTATTTAATTTTGGCAAACATAGCTTTGGTCATAACAACAAGCATGATTTTCTTAAAGTATCAACATAGCCTAAACCTTTATGTTATTATGCTTGAAGTGTTATGCTGACAAGGAAGACAACTTGATGTGTTATCCTTATTTCAATGTTCATGCTTTATATTGCTTTGCATCTTAGTCATCATCAGTTGTCTGCTCTCTCAAAACCTTTGCTAGCCTAACTCTGTACTAAGCGGTATTCTACTTGTGCATCCATACCCTTAAGCCAATACCTTCCATATGAGTCCACCATACCTTCCTACTCGTCGTATTCCACTACCACCTCCTAAAGTATATAATTTATGTGTTATCCTTAAATGTTCAAAATCTTTTGTTTTGTGCCTCTGTTTTAGCTCATGAGGAAGTAATAGCTAATTCATGGTCTTCTTGAGTTGGACAAGCTTCACCCCGGGATTGCATGTCTAATGTGCAAACCCATAATACGAGAAGGAACTGGCATTGAGTGCGCCCGGCTCAAAAAGATAATATAACAAACAAACCCTCCTTCACGCTTTGTTCATGAGAAATCGGAAAACTTTGGCAGTGACTAACAAAGGAGAATAAGAGGATGTGATCGTCCTCGTGCGGGAGTCGTTCCTCGAAACTTGTCCAGCTCAAGAAGTAGTTGAGTTATCTATTAGCATTCGTTGACAAATCATGCACCCCTAAAAACTTGTTTTCATTCTGATTGATTTGAGTATAGCACATGAGTTTTCCCTACTACCCTAGAACAGGGCCTATCTTTTAATTTTAAGTTGAGTCAGTTATTTCTACTTCCTTCTATTTCTCAAAGAGAGCAGACGTTTGATGTTGATAAGGATTCATTCATATAAAGCTGCATTAAGATTTGTCATATCATATCCTTGTTGGCATTATCATTCAATAAGTAAGTTGTTTGTCATGCCCAGCTAAGGCAAATATCTTCCTTTGTGTTAACACTTTCACTTCTTGCCTATTAACATGTTATTTCAAAAAGCTTCAATTGATCTCATCAAAATATAAGAGAAAAAGTTAAATCTATTTGTTGTTCTTTGACCGAAGGACATGTTTGCCATGATATAATGAGTTTCCTTAGCCCTACTTTCGAATATAAGTGTTATCACTCTGTCATAAGGGCCTTATGAGTTGAAGATTGCGGTTGAGGATATTTGAGTTGGTAAAGAAACTATGATGCTTCTTGTTCGTATTCTATTTATTGACACTTCACTCTCTAAACTTGTGGACATGTTTACCGAGTTCATATTCGCTTGGGGACAAGCGAGGTCTAAGCTTGGGGGTGTTGATACGTAAAATATGCATCACTATTTTGTATCATAATTGTCGGTGTACTAAGATAGGGGTACCTTAGTACCCGAACTTGTGCACGGGCAGTAGCAGCTTCCCGTGGCAGGGTCTACCACGTGCTTGCCGGAAACCTCTCTGGTCCTTATTAAGCCATTCAAAAACAAAGTATACAAGACAGAAGATCAAGGCCCTGGCAAGTGGAGCTTGCCGGGAAGGCCGTCCCAGGCTCAAGATTACCTCATTAACTCAAGGCCCTGGCAAGAGGAGCTTGCCAGGAAGACTAGAAGATTGCCTCTTATAAGACACGCCTCGGCGCACCCTGCGCCCCGGCAAGACCCGGGGAGCGACAAGCTTCCCGGCCCGACAAGATCAAGACCCCGGCAAGGTGCTTGCCGGGGGAAGTCTGCACTGTGTGCCCGCGCCCCTGCTCATCGGCCCACGTGTCGCCCTGGGGCCATTCCAGGGGCGCGTGGCGGATGGCTGTGCAGCCTGGGGGACAAGGTGGCACTCCACGGTGACGAAGCTACCGCCGTGGCGGACGGAGACGCAAGGGCGGGCGCTTTTGGGGTCAACGGCGACGGGCATTTAATGCTCTTGTCCCCCACTGTCAAAGTAGGTGATGACCACTGTTCATCCACTGTTCATCCACTGTTCCCGCACTGTTACAACTACCACCAAAGTTACATTTTTACCCCTTTCTTCTACGTTGACACCTGTCGGTGACCCCTTGAGCTATAAAAGGAGGCCCATGCACAACGTAGAGAGGGTTCGGAACCTAGACAGCACTCTCGCTCAGTGTAGCTAGTTCTTCAAGCTCTCGAGCTCCGATACTCAATACAATTCAAGCAGGAGTAGGGTTTTACGCGTCCGCCGCGGCCCGAACCTGGGTAAACTGCCCGCGTGTGTTCTACGATCTGCTCTTTGTGCTCCCTCCGCTCCCTTACCGCACAAACAAGGGGCTCCGGTCCCATAGGTGCTCGTGGTGGACAGTTTCCCCCGACATCTTTGGCGCACCAGGTAGGGGGCGTCGAGGTTGTGCGAACCTGATCCGGCGCGCACGCGGGCGCATTCTTCATCAACCTCTCCAACTTCATCAACTTCATCAGCAACAGCGACATGGCCCCGAAGAAGAAGGCTTTGGAGGTCGCAGGCCCGTCTGCATCTGTTCCACAGCCACCAGAACCAACGGTGGGTGGGGGAGACGCCGGCGGAAGGGTGGTCGCCGGCGAGGAGACTCGCGGCGCCGCCAAGTCCAAGGACAAGACGGACGACCGAGCCTCGGTGTCCGTAGATGCGCCACGTCCATCCCAGTAGACGACAACCCAGTAGCGCCGTGGTACAGGAGGTACCATCCGCTTGCTGGGGCAAGGACAGACCGGAGATTTGCGGGATGCTCCAGACCACCGTCCTGGCACGAGCAAGGTGCGGTCACCGGGGCGGGAAACCGCTCCTTCTAACCCTGTTAGGAGTCCGAGCGTATCCCGCTCCTCGCACCGCTCGCCCCCGCTCCCCTCCTCTCCAGCAGAAGCACTCGCAAGAGCGCAACTGCTCCTCGACTTCCCTCCAGCGGCAGACAAGGCCGAAGACTGGAGGGCAACAATCCAGAGCCTCATCGCCTTCGCCAATAACGATACGCCGCAGCAGCCGGCGACCTCACGGCCACGGCAAGTCGAGAAGACGAAGGCCGATGGCGACAAGACTGCCGGGGGTGCAACCACCATGCACTCCCCGCCACGGAAGCAGAAGACGCCTCCCCGCCGGATCAACGTCGACGACGACTCCACGGCGTCGTCGGATCCGCGGGCTCGTCGGGACCAGCGCCAAGTCCTTGACGATCGGCGACAAGAAGACGCTCGGACGACGATCGAGCGCCGCCGAGAAGCCCGGCGGCAATCAGATCAGCGCGCTGGGACCGCTGTCGATACGCACGCGCCCGGTGAGCCAGGCGACTTGCCGTACGCGGCAGGTTGTCCTGCGTTCACCCGCGAGCTGCGGCGTGTCCAGTGGCCCAGCATGAAGAACTTCAATCCCGACCTACTGGAGAAGTACGACGGCAAGACGCACCCCTCGGAATTCCTCAGCATTTACACCATCGCGGTGCAGGCTGCCGGGGGGCGCGACGAGAAGATACTGGCGAACTACTTCCTGCTGGTGCTTAAGCCGAACGTTCGTTCTTGGCTTATGCACTTGCCAGAAGGCTCCATTTCTTCATGGGCGGATCTTTGCCACCAGTTTGTCGGCGCCTTCACAGGCGGCCACAAACCCCACGGCCAGGAGAGCGATCTCCACATCTTGGCCCAGAAGGAAGGAGAACCCCTGCGCAAGTACATCCAAAGATTCAGCCGCGTGCAGCACAACATCCCCGACGTCCACCCTGCTGCGGTTATTAGCGCGTTCCATCAGAACATGCGTAACCGTCGCATGCGTGAAGAAATGGCCATGACCAAGATCCGGGATGTCAGCGAGCTCTATGCTCTGGCTGACAAGTGTGCACGCGCCGAAGAGGGGAGGAAACTCCCCGGGGAGGATGCTGGCGCAGGGGGAAGCGACAGCGACGACGCCACCCCGGCAAAGAAGAGCCGGCGGCGGAACAATAGAAGAAAGAAGAGCAAGGAGGTGCTTGTCGTCGAGAAGTCCGGCAAGGAGGCTCCCGCCAAGCAAGCACAGGCTGGCGGCTCTGGCAAGGAGCCTGCCCCTGTAGCGGCAGCCGACAAGCAGGATGGCTCCGACAAGCAATACTGCAAGATCCACCGCACCAAGGGCCACGACCTCTCCAACTGCAAACGCGTCGAGTACCTCGTCGAGCAGCAGAAAGCTGAGTACGAGCGGCGCGAGAAGGAGAAGGCCCAAGGTGGCGGGGGAGAGCCAAGCAAGAAGCGGCCGTTCAATGGCCGGGGAGGACGCCGCGGCAAGGCCAAACAGCGGCAAGGGGACCGACCTCCCCGGGGCCGCGACAAGGATGAAGAAGATGACGACGATGACATGGAGGAAGAAGATAACAGCGAGCAGGAGTTCCAGAAGGCCACGGAAGTCCTGTGCGTCGACGGCGGCGCCTCTCTGCATACTTCCCACCACCAACTCAAGCAGTGGGTGCGGGAAGTAAATGCAGCTTAGCCGCCCGTGGAGTCGCGCAGGCTCCTCAAATGGTCTAGCACGCCCATCATTTTTCATCTTGAGGATCACCCCGACCGCACCACAGCGGTCGGGTGCTTGCCGATGTTGGTCTCACCAACCATCCGTAACCTCAAGGTCACCAAAATGTTGGTTGACGGCGGGGCCGGCCTGAACTTGATCTCCTCAGCTGTGATCAAGAAACTCCAGATCCCAGATGGCGAGCTCGAAGAGACCGGTTCATTCCAAGGAATAAACTTGGGAAGGAGCAAGCCCAAGGGGAAGATCACTCTGCCGGTGACCTTTGGCGGGGTGCTCAACTTCAGGACGGAGAGGATAACCTTCGATGTTGCCGATATCCCATTGCCATACAATGGGATACGTGGACGTCCTGCCCTCTCCAAGTTCATGGCAGCTTCCCACTACGCCTACAATGTACTCAAGATGCCGGGGCCGATAAGCGTCATCTCTGTCCATGGCGACAAGAAGGACGCGCTTATCTGCGCCGACAAGATATACCGGGATGCAGCAGCCGCAGCGGAGAGCAACACACTTGCCGCTGAAGCTCCCGGGGGGAAGAAGACCAAGACCAAGTCCGGCAAGTGCTCTGGGACCCACTCCGGCAACCGCACCTCTTCAGAGTGCTGCGCTGCCGTCGAGGACGTTCCATCGAGCTCCACCGGCAAGTGCAAGAAAGGGATGGCCGCTCCACCGGCAACCAAGAAGGTATCCGCAAAGGAGGATGGCAATGGTGGTACCTTCACCATCAGTGCTACACTTGACAGCAAATAGGAAAGCGCACTCATTGCCTTCCTGCGGGCGAATGTCGATGTGTTTACCTGGCAACCATCTGACATCCCCGGCGTTCCCAGGAAGGTAATTGAGCACAAGCTTGCTGTTTGTCCTCATGCGCGGCCCGTCAAGCAGAAGGTCAGAAAGCAAGCCGTGGAGCGCCAAGAATTCATTGCCGAAGAGATCAAAAAGCTAGAAGCAGCAGGCCTGGTTAGAGGCGTGATCCATCCGACGTGGTTAGCAAATCCAGTTGTCGTGCGTAAGGCCAACGGGAAGTGGAGACTGTGTATAGACTTCACCGATGTGAATAAAGCATGTCCCAAGGATCCATTTCCCTTGCCGCGCATTGACCAGATTGTTGACTCCACTGCTGGATGTGAGCTGCTCTCCTTCCTTGATGCATATTCAGGCTACCACCAGATTTTCATGGCCAAGGAAGATGAAGAGAAGACTGCATTTATCACTCCATGTGGCACATATTGCTTCATACGCATGCCCTTCGGATTGAAGAATGCAGGCTCCACATTTGCAAGAGTAGTCTACACTGCTTTTGAGCCACAGATCCACAGAAACGTAGAAGCCTACATGGATGACATAGTGGTCAAGAGCAAGAGCAAAGATACACTGATCCAAGATTGGAAGAGACATTTGAGAATCTGCGCAAGATCCAGCTTAAGTTGAACCCCGAGAAGTGCGTCTTTGGAGTCCCCTCCGGCAAGCTTCTCGGGTTCTTTGTTTCACAAATGGGGATTGAAGCCAACCCCGACAAGATTAAAGCCATCGAGCAGATCGAAGCCCCGAAGCGCGTCAAGGATGTAAGAAGACTTGCAGGTTGTGTGGCTGCCCTCAGTAGGTTCATTTCAAAGTCTGCAGAATGCGCCCTTCCTTTCTTCAAAATCTTGAAGAAGGCAGGTCCTATGAAATGGACTCCGGAAGCGGAGGCAGCGCTGCAAGACTTGAAAGGATACCTATCCTCCACTCCAATACTTGTCGCACCTAGGCCACAAGAGAAGTTGCTGCTATACCTAGCAGCAACCAATCAAGTGGTTAGTGCTGCGTTAGTAGCGGAGAGGGAGGCCAACGAGGAAGCTGCGCCATTACTTCCAAGCACATGAGATAACAGTGGTCACTCGCTTTCCGTTGAAGAGAATATTGCACAATCCAGAAGCAACAGGCAGGATCGTCGAGTGGGCACTTGAGCTGTCAAGCTTTGGTCTCAAGTTTGAGAGTACTTCAACTATCCAGAGCAGAGCTTTGGCAGAATTCATAGCTGAATGGACCCCAACGCCCGATGAAGAAGTCCCAGAGACAAGTGTTCCCGTACAAGAAGCGACAAGTGAATGGGTAATGTACTTTGATGGTGCCTTCTCGCTGCAAGGCGCCGGTGCCGGCGTGGTACTCATAGCGCCCACCGGAGAGCACCTCAAGTATGTTATCCAGATGCACTTTCCCAGGGAGCAAGCGACAAACAATACTGCTGAGTATGAAGGCTTGCTCGCCGGCCTCAGGATTGCGGCCGAACTTGGGATCAAGAAGTTGATTGTGCGGGGAGATTCTCAGTTGGTGGTCCGACAAGTGAACAAAAGTTACCAAAGCCCTTTGATGGAAGCTTATGTTGATGAAGTGAGGAAGCTTGAAGAGCACTTTGAAGGTCTGCAAATGGAGCACGTCCCGAGAGCTCAGAATGATATTGCAGATGGCCTTTCAAAGTGTGCTGCAATAAAGTTACCTGTGGAACCAGGAACCTTCCTGCTCAAGCTGACTCAGCCATCTGTCACACCATCAATTGGGCAGAACAAGAAGAGAAAGTTGGTCTCCGGCGACTACTTGCTGGCGGATCTTCCCGAAGCCGCCGCCAAGGTTCCCAAGGTCAACAACCAGAACGCTGAGGAACAGTTTGCTCCTGCAGATCCTAGGGTCTGTACAGTTGAAGCAATCATTCCCGACAAGCTTCGCCCCGGCGAGCTTGCCGGGGAACCGTCAGCTCCGGCAGGACCGGAGGTTCTTGCCGTAGAAGCTGGGGTTCCCGCAGCGGCCCTCATGCCTTTAGTCCTTGCCGTTGAGCCACGCGCTCCGGCATGGGCACAGCAGATTGTCCGTTTTCTGCAAACTGGAGAACTTCCCGACGACCCGGCAGAGATAGAAAAGATAACCAGGAAGTCAAGTATGTACCAGTTCGTGGATAACGAGCTGTACAGAAGAAGACTCAATGGTGTCAGGTTGAAGTGCATTTCCAGAGAAGATGGACAGAAGCTGTTGGCAGAAATACACGGAGGCATATGTGGCCACCACATTGGCGCAAGGGCACTTGCCGGAAAGGCATTCCGGCAAGGGTTCTTTTGGCAAGAAGCCCTCCAAGATGCAACTGCACAAGTAACCAAGTGTGAAGCGTGCCAGTTCCACACCAAGCAAATCCATCAGCCAGCTCAAGCTCTCCAGACAATCCCTTTGTCCTGGCCCTTCTCGGTCTGGGGGCTCGATATCCTCGGCCCTTTCCCCCGTGCTGTCGGGGGCTTTGAGTACTTGTACATTGCAATCGACTAGTTCACAAAGTGGCCAGAAGTGGAACCAGTGAGAAAGGTGACAGCACAGTCAGCAGTCAGGTTCTTCAGGTCGATTGTTTGCCGTTTCGGAATCCCTAACAGGATCATCACCGACAACGGGACACAATTTACTAGTCGCACCTTCATGCAATACATCCAAGACCTTGGCGCCAAGGTCTGCTTCGCGTCTGTTGCTCACCCGAGGAGCAACGGTCAAGCGGAGAGGGCAAATGCTGAAGTGCTGCCCGGACTCAAGACAAGGACCTTTGACAGGCTGCGCAGGTGCGGAAGAAACTGGATAGAGGAGTTGCCGGCGGCTCTTTGGTCAATCAGAACGACGCCAAGTCGAGCTACCGGACATACACCCTTTGCTCTTGTCTATGGAGCAGAGCCAGTTCTCCCCACGGAACTCGTATACGGGTCTCCTCGAGTGCTCGCTTATGATGAGCTCGAGCAAGAGCAACTGCGACAAGATGATGCATTGCTCCTTGAGGAGGAACGTCTCCAGGCTGCTGTACGAGCTGCTCGATACCAGCAAGCCTTGCGCCGCTATCATAGCCGCAAGGTCAAGGCCAGGAGTCTCGAGGAAGGCGACCTTGTTCTTCGGCGCGTTCACTCCGCCAAGAATTCCAATAAGTTGACGCCGAAGTGGGAGGCCCTTATCGGGTGAGACAAGTCACAAGGCCCGGAGCTGTCCGCCTTGAGACCGAAGAAGGCTTACCGGTGAGCAACTCCTGGAACATAGAGCATCTTCGCAAGTTTCACCCATAAGGCGCGGTTGCCGTGATCCGCTCCGGTAACCACCTTTTGTACAAGCTTTGCCGTTGTTGCATGTAACCCTTTGTACAAAGCCGGACGCAGGTCCCGTGCATCAGTAAAAGCTTTTGTGTTTTGCGCTACTTGCCTTTCTCCATGCTTTTCTTCGCTATTTGCATGCATTATTTGGCATCTTGTGCAACACACGTATCCGGTAAGCATTAGCACGCCGAAAGGCCATATACTTGTTTCCCTCTTCTTTTTTCTTTCCCTCTTAAGCAGAAGGAATGTTCCTCGCGCACAAGTTTGCCGGGGGGGAAGGAGATGGAAGATGAACCAAGTGTTGTTCAAGAAAGAGAAGCCTTGTCGGGGAAGCAAGCAATATATGAAAGCTAAGTCACTAGAATTTGAGCAGTTCAAATTTTTAAATTCTAGTTATCTTCCTTGAACAACCAAGCTTTGTATGGAAAACCTATGCGCGGAGGAACCTACCCGTGGCTAGCCGCACCCTTATCTTGTTTTCGAGTACGCTCAACGACTTAAGTGAGCTGCGACAAGTGTCGCGCCCTTGCTTCGTTTTCGAGTTCGCTCAGCAAGCTGAGTGCGTTGCCACTAGCTGCGGCGAGGTTACTTGCCGGTAAGACCTTGGCCAGCAGGCTGCTCGGAGTCCAGCACTCAGCGCTCGCGGCAAAGGCCCCTTGCCGGCAAGTCCCCTAGAAGCGTAGGGTTAAAAGCATATAAAGTAAAGGACTAAAACAAGGGAGATAACACTACATCAATTGATCAAAATAAGATAATATATTACAAGGGATAACTTGTCGCAATGACTAATAGGTTCATGTTCATGACATACTTTGCAGCAGCAAAAGAGATAAAAGGAAAGAGGCCTAATCCACGCGGTCACCCTCGCGCCTGGAGATCTTGTTCACCTTGGCGATGATGTGGGCGACCTGCGCCTTCAGCGCCTCCTGATCTGCGTCGGCCGGCAGGCTGCGGAGGACGTTGACAAGATTGATACCAGGATTGCGGTAAACAATCTTGGTCAAGACACGCTCCAAGGTACCCGCGCAGAGCTGGCGCGACTCCTCGGCCAGCTGCGTGGGGAGCTTCTGCTGCAGACGTGCGAGCGCCGGCGCGATCCCCCTGAAGAAAAGACTGAGCTTGGCGCTGTGAGGGAGGTTTGGATCCGGAGAGTATATGAGGTGCTCAACCCTCAGCGCCATCAGCTCCTTGTCGATGTTGCTAGCAGAAGCCACCAGATCTTCAGTCCATATTTCGACGGTCCGGCGGAAGTTGTTAGCTGAAGTGGCGGCGCTCTCCACCAGGCCTCGCTCCTTGCGGAGCTCGTCCTTCAGCTTGGTTTCGCGGTCCCGGACGGCGTTGAGTGAATCTTTCAGCGTAGAGACCTTTAACTCCAGATCAGCAATCGAGTCCTTGGCGGCCTTGAGCTCATCGCCCTGCTTGGAGAGGCATACCTGGAGTTCTGAGTTGGTATGGGCGTCCTTCTCGCGCTCTATGTTGAGCGCGGTGACCCTCTCCGTGCTCGCCTTCAGGAACTCCTCCAGCTGCGCCACCTTAGCCTCAAGGTCCTTCTTGGCGGTCTCCGCGGTGGCTGCGGCGGCCTTCGCTTCCTTCAGTTCTCCGCCAAGGGCCTGCTCCCGGGCGGTAAGGTCTTCCTCGTGAGCGTCGAGGTCGACCTTCCGTTGGGTGAGCTCTCCTTCTCGCCGGGACAGCTCTTCACCGACAAGACGCTGCTGCTCCTCGACCTCAGCTTTCTCTAGGAGGAACTCCTGCTGCTCTCCGGCAAGCCTCTCGCGCTCCTCCGCCAAGTCGCGGAGGGCCGCCTGGTTGGTGGCGCGGAGTTCAGCAACGCGCTTCTCCAACTCTGCTGCGGCCTTGGTGGCGAGGACTTCCCGAGACTCTAGTTTCGCCTGCCTGGCCCGGTAAAGGGCCAGGAGCCGGTGAAGCAGTTTCTCCTCCTCGGGCTCGTCGCTCCCGCCAGGCGCTTCGACGATCTTCAACCCCGCGGAGGCGACGACCTCTCCATCAAAGGCCTCTCCCTCCTTGGGGGCTCACGACGAAGACCCCCACGGCACTTGAATGAAGACGCCGTTGGGGGCCTCAAGGTAGAAGCCCGGCTGCTCCTTGCCGGCGGAGGGATCGGCGGCCGGCGCAGCGCTGGACGCTCCTGCCGCCTCCGGGCTGGCAGTGTGGCCGCCGTCCCCCTCCCCGGCCGCTGCGTCCGCAGTCGGGGCAGTCTCCTCAGCCGCAGGCTCGTCGGCTCCTGCCATGTCCTCGACGACAGTGGCGTTGCCGGCGTCGCCTTGCGCGCCCTCCGCCTCGATGGTAACCTCCGTCTCCATTTGCTCCGGGGGAGGAGGATCTAACAGAAGAAGAAGAGAAGAAAAAGATCAAGCAAATATCCAAAAAAGACAAGTCCAAGAAGACAAAACTACAAGACTTACCTTCACGGACTTCGTCGACAACTGGCTCCCTCGCCGGGGAGTCCACCCTTGGCGGGGTAGCCGCCCTCGTCGGGCTGCTCGTCCTTGGCGGGGTACTCGCCCTTGGCGGAGTACCCGTCCTTGGCGGAGCGCCCTCCCTCGCCGGGGAGCCCGTCCTTGGCGGGGATGGTGGAATCTGCGGCTCCTCGGGAGCGGTCTTCGGGCGCTCCTGTGGCTGCGGCTCCACCTCTGCACAAGACAAGCAAGACGAACAGAGCAATAAAACGTTAGTATCAAGCAAAGACCTCATGTGCGCCCGACGAGCGGAAAGATCAAGCCCAGACTTACGCTGGGGGCTGCGCTGGGGGCTGCGCTGGGGGCTGCTCCTCGAAGCAGCGGTTGGGTCCGGCAAGTTCGTCGCCGGCGCGTCCCCTGTCGCCGCGACGGGCGAGTCGTCCTCGACCACCACCACAGGAACCTTGGCCTTCTTCGCCGCTCGCTGGGCCAGGGTCCTGAAATCAAAGCAAGAAGCAAAATCAGAATCATTAAAGATAGAATCGAGATAGAGTTGAAGAAGCTACAAAATACAAATGCTTACTCCTGTTCCTCCTCGTCGTCGTCGCTCAGGGCGGAGAAGTCGAACTCCACCTGAGGCGCTTCCGCGCGAGGGGCGGGAGGAGAAGGCTCCCTCGGGCGCTTGGCGGTCCCCGGGGCTGGGGGCTGCGAAGACCCAGCCTCTGTTGACGCCGAGGCCCAAGGAGCAGGCGGAGCAGCCGCTCCGCTCTGAGAGGCTCCCCCTCCGCTTGGCGCTAGCACGCGGCACGCCTCCGCCGCAGCTGTTGCGCGGGGCGCCTCCGTCGCGGCTGATGTGCGGGGCGCCTCTGTCGCAGCCTGGCTCCCCCCGGTGGCTCGCGTCGCCCGGCGAGCAGGTTGTTGTCGGGGCGCCTGCGTCCTTGTCGCTGTAGGCGCCTTGCGGAGGCGCTTCAACGGAGATCGCCTGGGACTTGCCCGGGGCGGAGAGCTCTCCGAGGACGAGGAGACGTCGTCCAACCCAAGAGATCCGCCAGTATCCTCGTCGGCTCCGGCGTCCTCCTCCTCCTCCTCCTCGGTGGGCTCACTGGGCCCAGCACCCTGCCCCGCGGCCCTGCTCCCTCCGGTGGCCCCGCTCCCTCCGGCACCTCTGCTTCCTCCGGCGACCTCGCCTCTTGCCGCGGCCTCGCTCACGATCCCGGGAATCCCGGCATGCCTCAGAGAAGGGACCCCAGCGAGCTCGTCTGGCGGAAGTTTGAGAAGTCTCCGGATCTCTGCCTCCTCGGCCTGGCACGACGCGTCCTCGGCCTCCGCCTCGTCAACGGTGAACCCGAAGTCGCCTACCGCTGCGGCTGCGGCGGCCTCTTCCACCCGGGTAGCAATATAAGCAATCTCTCGATCCGTGGTGGCCCGGGTGAGACCCTTGATCTCCTCGGTGTTCTTCGGCACCTCGACCAAGTTGTCAAAGAAACTCATAATGGCGTCCGGCGTGGGCACTATCCATGTTGGGTCGACGCCATGAGAGTCACACGCGGGCATCATCGCCCGCAAGGCATCTCGGGCGGTGCTGTTGCATAGAGGCACCACTCCCCGGGGAGGTTTAAACCACTCCGGATGGGCCGGGTCGTGCTTAAAAAGCTCCCGGACCATCCCCTTCAGCTCCAACGACGTGAAGTTGAAATTCAAACCTGGGCGCAGCCTCATGATATCCGCCGCATTGCCAAACTCCCATGCTGGCCTTTTCCTCTCCTGTAAAGGAGCAATGCGGCGGCGGAGGAAATCTGCCCCTACTTCTCCGATGGTCAACTTGGCTACCCGGAGACGAAGAATCCTGACAAGGGCAGCGTTGAGCTTGATATCATCTGGGGCCAAATCGCTCCAATCCCTGCCGCGCACTATGGCTGTTGTGCGCGGCGTAGTGAAAGGCTGCGGCTCGTCCTCCACTACCCAGCACCAATCCGCGCGCCACTCCTCCCACTTGCCGCGGAGCTCCCCTTTCAGATAAGATTCCTTCTTGTTCAAGCGGAAGACCCAAGAGATACCCCCGGAGAGGGGAGCGCCGGCCTCTACTCTAGGCGTAAAGAAATGCCAAAAGAGTGCTACGTTTGGATAGATCCCTATGTAGTTTTCGCACAGATGTGCGAAAACCGCCATCGTAAGGATGGCGTTGGGGGTCAAGTCTAAAAGATGGAGGTTGTAGGTGTTCATGATGTCATGGAAGAATTCAGAGAATGGAGGACACAAGCCATAGTGAAAGAAGACAGCGAAGAAGAAATACCCGCCGGGGTACAGATCTCTGGCAGCGGCCGGGTAGACTCGGGTGCGAGGATGCGCCTTGGTCTTCTTGGCCCAGAAGAGGTAGTACTTGTTCCAGAGCTCCCGCGCGCTGAGCCTTGGCGCGAAGACGACATTCCTCTTTCGCAGGAGAGCAAGCTTCGCCGCCTGCTCGGATTTCTCTTTCTTGGCCTTCTCCGCCTTCGCCTTCTCGGTCTTCGGGGCCATGGCGGAGGCGGCGAGGGAAGGAGACGAGGAGTCCGGCGGCGCCGCAGATGCGAGAGACGGCGGAGGAGGTGTGGAGGCGGAGCGCAGAGGGGGATTTCTGGAGGTGGAAGAAGCAATGAAGACGAAGTAAGGTAACGGCCCCTGCTTCCTCTGCTTTTAAGGGGGAAGTGGGGGACGCTCCGCATTTCCCATTAAAGAACGTGGCCACGATCTCTCCCACGACGCCGCAATCGACGCGTGCCGTTAGGGAGGGACGCGGCGGATGCGGAGGGGGAATTACGGCTCGCCGTGGGCCGCGCGTGCCCGTGCACTGTTTTGGGCCTGGCCCAACAGCGCTCGGCACCGTGTGTGGCCCAGGCCCGGGGGCTCCTGTCGGTGTACTAAGATAGGGGTACCTTAGTACCCCAACTTGTGCACGGGCAGTAGCAGCTTCCCGTGGCAGGGTCTACCACGTGCTTGCCAGAAACCTCTCTGGTCCTTATTAAGCCATTCAAAGACAAAGTATACAAGACAGAAGATCAAGGCCCCGGCAAGTGGAGCTTGCCGGGAAGGCCGTCCCAGGCTCAAGATTACCTCATTAACTCAAGGCCCTGGCAAGAGGAGCTTGCCAGGAAGACCAGAAGATTGCCTCTTATAAGACACGCCTCGGCGCACCCTGCGCCCCGGCAAGACCCGGGGAGCGACAAGCTTCCCAGCCCGACAAGATCAAGACCCTGGCAAGGTGCTTGCCGGGGGAAGTCTGCACTGTGTGCCCGCGCTCCAGCTCATCGGCCCACGCGTCGCCCTGGGGCCATTCCAGGGGTGCGTGGCGGATGGCTGTGCAGCCTGGGGGACACGGTGGCACTCCACGGTGACGAAGCTACCGCCGTGGCGGACGGAGACGCAAGGGCGGACGCTTTTGGGGTCGACGGCGACGGGCATTTAATGCTCTTGTCCCCCACTGTCAAAGTAGGTGATGACCACTGTTCATCCACTTTTCATCCACTGTTCATCCACTGTTCTCGCACTGTTACAACTACCACCAAAGTTACATTTTTACCCCTTTCTTCTACGTTGACACCTGTCGGTGACCCCTTGAGCTATAAAAGGAGGCCCATGCACAACGTAGAGAGGGTTCGGAACCTAGACAGCACTCTCACTCGGTGTAGCTAGTTCTTCAAGCTCTCGAGCTCCGATACTCAATACAATTCAAGCAGGAGTAGGGTTTTACGCGTCCGCCGCGGCCCGAACCTGGGTAAACTGCCCGCGTGTGTTCTACGATCTGCTCTTTGTGCTCCCTCCGCTCCCTTACCGCACGAACAAGGGGCTCCGGTCCCATAGGTGCTCGTGGTGGACAGTTTCCCCCGACAATAATTTATCCTTATTTATTGATATATTTCACGTTACGGTGATGTTCTTATGTTGTTTTGGTCTATTTTACACAGTTTGTAAACTTTCCGATGCCGAAGCAGCAGACGCAGGATTCAGCAGTAAAAAGTGGACACTGAGTTGCTGAAGAAGAATACCTCCAAATTACCTGAAAATTGACGGGAGATATTTTTCAGACGGATCACGAAGGCGCGCGAAAGGGCAACCAGAGGGGGGCCACAGGGTGCCCAGGCGCCCTGGGGCGCGCCTCCCCCCCTGGCCGCGCCGGGGGGCGCCTGGAGCCCCTGGCCCACCTCTGGCCGCCCCCTTTTGCATATATGCTCTCCGTTATCCAAAAACCCTAGAGACGGGAATTTTTACGGAGTTCCGCCGCCGCTCCGTGGCGGGAACCTACAGAGAAGAAAAAGCCATCTCCGGCGGGCAGATTCCGTCGGGGAGATCACCTCCCGGAAGGGGAGATCGTCGCCGTCGTCATCACCATCGTCACGGGCATCATCGAGATCATCATCAACATCATCCCCAACACCAGCACCATCTCCATCTTCATCCAAATCTCATCTTACAATCGCAACTTGTGTTGTAACTCGTACTACCTATCCTCTCTACTCCATCGGTGTTGATTACTACTTTGTGGTGAATGCTATTGAGTTTTGTTGGAGAAATATTATTATGTCCAGATTGTTTATCACATATTTATCCCCACTGATCATGATCTCTTTTATGTCTCGTGAGTAGTTACCTTAGTTCTTGAGGACATGGGGAAAGTCTTGTTGTTAGTAGTCATATGCTGTTGAAGTAATATGTGTTTTTTGATACTTAAGTTGTGTTGTCATTCTACTAGTGGTGTTGTGTGAGTCGAACACCCAACACTTCGCCTTATTAAGGACCTAGGAGAATACATTGTGTATAAAGAATGCTTATGGTGGGTTGCCGGAGTGACAGAAACCTGAACCCCAGTTCGCTTGCTTTTGCATAAGGGAATAATGGATCCTCGATCGTATTGCTATGGTTAGGCTTTTGCCTTAAAATCTATCTTGTATTTGCGGATGCTTGCAAGGTGTTTAATCATAAGAGTGCACTCATCTTAGTCTAGAGAGTGTACTAGCATAGATCCACCCACTCAACACTTATCAACACATAACATAATATCGATACGGAATATGGTGAAAGCACATGACTACCTCTCCCGTGTGTCCTCAGGAACGCTTTAGTCTTTATAAGTTCAGTTGCTAGGCCTCTCCTTTGCTAAGAAAGGATTGGGCCACTTGTTACTCTCAGTGCCTTTTACATTGCTTGATTTTACCTTCCTGATGCCTATATCGAGAAAACCCTTAAAAAGTTATCTTTCAGTGCTTGCAGTAATTTCTTGCTCAGAATCGCTTATCAATACCTTCTGCTCCTCGTTGGGTTCGACACTCCTACTTATCGAAAACGCTGCAATAGATCCCTTACGGTTGTGGGTCATCAAGTACCGTTTTCTAGAAAAACTCCTTGATGGGCCTCTAACCCCTCGTTGGTTACCCCAAGTGGAAGGTGTGAGATGCAGTGTTGTGGAAGTTTTTCCCTTAGCAAAGATGCCACGGATCGAATCCCCAGAGACTCCTAGGTTCAACAAGTAGGTGTCAACTGCTAACGGCGCAAGATATTAGCAATCAACGTTGACCTGCACACAGATACAAATAACTTTGCTCCCAACGAGTACAGAGAGGTTGTCAATCCCTCCGGCCTTGTAGTTCACAAAGGATTAAACGCAAATGATAGTAGTGATAGATAATGTTTGCAATAGTAAGTAAAAGCGAAAAGTAAATAGCGGATGTGATCAATGATGGTAATATGGACCGGAGTCTCATGACGTTCACTAGTGATGTCTCTCTCCCAAAAGACGATAAAACAGCTATGTGAGGTAAACGAATTACAGCTGGGCAATTGACAGGACCACAAACGCAAACCAATGCTGACTACATTGCAAGAAAGGTTGAGGTTCAAATCATGGGCAGTCAAAGTAAGTAGACCGAAATCCATCAATATCTACTACTAATCATCCACCTTGAGATATCTATCCAGAACATCTCGCTGGTATTAAGTTGCGAGTCCCACCCATAGTGTAAACTCAAAGCAACAGACAACTGCATTAAAAGAACTTTGCGTAAAGTAAACAATCCTTGCACCCGCGGGCACAAGCACCGTTGTTTTCCCCCTTGTGGCAACAGCACATCCCCTAGACTCATGTTTCTATCACTCAAGCTAGTCATCGAGGGGCATGAACCCACAATCAAGCATAACGTTCCCTCTTGGAGTCACTACGTATTACTTGGCCAAAGCAATAAATAACAATGGAGAACATGCAAGAATTACTTACGAACATAAATATAAAAGAGGTAGATCAAATATATTACCCAATCACAATCTGAACATAATCTCATAATCCATCGGATCCCAGCAAACTCAACATAGCAACAGCATAAGGATTACATATGTGCCTCGATCATGTAGGGCAGCTCACGAGGACTAATTAGTGAAGCACAAGAACGGGAGGAGAACATCACATAGCTACTGGTCATGGACTCATGGTCCAAGGGAGACTACTCACAACTCATCCGGGAGGCGTCCATGGTGGTGGAGAGGCTCCCGATGGTGATCCTCCCCTTCGGCAGGGTGCCGTGAAGAGTTCTCCTGGTGCTCCCGATCTTGGAAGCGGCGGAACAGAGATGAGATCGCGAAAAAGATTTCTCGTCCCGAGGGTTTCGAAGGACGCTCTAAATATATGCCAAAGGGGGGCACCATACGGGGCTCGGGGGGGCCAGGCGCCCCCCCCGGCGTGGCCCAGGGGGGGCGCGCCGCCAGGGCGCCTGGGGCCCTGATGGCCCCCCCGGCTGTACTTCGGGCGCAAGGTAGGTTCTGGAACGCTGATTTTTTATATAATTTTTCTGGATTTTTCCTGACAGTTCTCGTAATGTGAAAACCTGAAATACAAAAACAGCCGAAAACAGAAACTGGCACTGGGGTGCACTGGATTAGTAGGTTAGTCCAAATATGATCAAAAGTGTATGGAAGTGTATAAATATCATAGCAATATCACCCAAAAGTGGCATGGAGCAAGCAGAAATTATAGATACGTTTTGGACGTATCAACATCCCCAAGCTTAATTCCTGCTCGTCCTCGAGTAGGTAAATGATAACAAGAATAATTTCTGTAGTGACATGCTATTAACCATATAGGACTTTTTATAGTCATATGACAAAAGCTTACTGAGACAATGATTCTATAGTAATTAAGTTGCTTCATGAGAAAATCACAAAGGACTGAAAGTTTTACAATATGAAACTGAAACATCAAAAAGATTTGCAATGAACATGATGTGCAAATATGATAAAGTGATATCTAGCTTGCCCCCTTTAGTGAAGCAAAACATAAATGCAGGGGCACCTTCAAGGTTTAAGTGATGACTAGATACAATGATTTGAAAATAAACGATATCACAATCATGCAAAAGACAAGGCTACTTTGGAACAATGCACATTACACTTAGAATGACAATCATGCTCTCAGTAGTTGGTGCTTGAAGAAAGAAGGTGGAGACTCAAAAAGTAAAAGAATGGTTATGTGCTAGAGCTTTTTATTTTGAAAACATAGAAGCAATTTTGTCAACGGTAGTAGTACTTCATATGTGTCATGCATAAGACATCCTATAAGTTGCAAGCCTCATGCATCGAATACCAATAGTGCTCGCACCTTGTCCTAATTAGCTCGGATTTCCATGGGTTATCATTGCTTTACATATGTTTCAACCAAGTGTCACAAAGGGGTACCTCTATGCCACCTGTACAAAGGTCCAAAGAGATAAATCGCATTTGATTTCTCGTTTTTGATAGATCTCAACTTGAGGACATCCATACCGGGACAACATAGAAAATAGATAATGGACTCCTCTTTAATGCATAAGCATATTCTCATAAGAGATTGAGGATTAATGTCCAAGCTAAAACTTCCACCATGATACATGGCTTTGGTTTGCGGCCCAATGTTCTTCTCTAACAATATGCATACTCATTCAACCCATGGCAAATCACCCTTACCTCAGACAAGACGAACATGCATAGCAACCCACATGATATTCAACAAAAGTGTGACAGTTGATGGCGTCCCCAGAAACATGGTTACCGCTCAGCAAGCAACTTATAAGAAATAAGATACATAGGCAACATATTCTTTACCACAATAGTTTTTAAGCTACTTTCCCATGAGCTATGTATTGCAAAGTTAGTCTGCTTAGTACAGGTGGAGGTTAGCAAAAGACTGGGAGCGACCAACTAAGAGAGCAATGACGGTCATACTCATGCACAGCGACAAAGCAACATTGAATCAAGCATGGTAGTTATATCGTTACTCAGAAATAAAAGATCATCAAGGCTTGACAGACTTTCTTTACAGTCTTAAATATGCGTGAGCATACGCCAAGTCAATCAAAATAAATTCTCGAAGGAAGATATTACTAAACCATACCACATCATAGGCAAACAAATCAAGTTGGTACTCCAATAACACATTGGGAATCCCCCAGCTATTTGAGACTAACCATAAGAAAACCTGAACTACTAAGCGCTGTTATGCACGTAGCATCTTTATCATAGACATATCAACCAATGCAACGGAAGAAAACTCTCTTAATAAGGTGAGCATGGTAGTTAAAGAGAGTTCAAGCAACCAACTAAACAAAAGCTCTTTGAAAAGATAAGCATGAATACTAAGAGTTGAACATGATAGTAGCTATTAAAAGACAAAGAACACACACAGCAAAGATAGACATGAAAATTCTATGTTATGTTCTAGGTAGAAGTGGAGCGTGTTTCTCTCCCACTTAAAGAACGCTGAGTTCCGACTCGTTAGGAAAAACTAAAAAGGAAACTAAAAGCAAGACGCTCCAAGCATAGCACATAACACATGAAGTGATAAAAATATAGCGGAACGAAAGACGAACTGATAATGTTGATGGAGAAGGGGATGCACGGGGGCATCCCCAAGCTTAGACGCTTGAGTCTCCTTGAATATTTCTTGGGGGTGCACGGGGGCATCCCCAAGCTTGAGCGCTTGACACTCCTGAATCTTTTTATCATCTTCCCTCGCAAACTTGAAAACTCCCTTCATACATAACTCATCATAATCTGATTAGCGAGGTTAGAACCTTTAATAAAATAATTGTTCCTTGCTGGAAATAAAGATATTCTTGAAGTTCTACTGTTTCTCAAGATTGCCAAAAGGTTTTTGCAAAGAAAAAGCAAGCTCTTGGATTGCAAAATGAAGGAAAAGCAAAACAGGACAGAATCTGTGAAAAACAGAACAGCAGGTAGTAATTGATTTGTTCGGGGTACTTCTGCAACTCAAATCAAAAAACTCAGAACAGACGCACGAAAGACAATTATATAGAGAACGCTGTCAAAAAAATTCAGACCAAAAAGATGATCTGGTGATTTTATACAAATTTTTTTATCCAAGGACAGAATCTGTTTCCTGGACAGCACCTCACAACTTTTGAACTTTCTAGCAATCAGAGGCTATACTTGGCACAAATATGAAAAGCAAAGATACAATGATTATGCTACTGTAGTAAACAAAATCAAGACACAACAAAAGCAAAATATAAAAATTTATTCATGTGGGCTGCCTCCCAAAAGCGCTTTCTTTTATGCCTTTAAGCTAGGCATAATGCATATAGATCAAGTTTTATCAAGAGTAAAAGAATAGCTAGCCCGTACAACGGACTCAAAAGGTAACTTGATCTTCTTTCGAGGGAAGTGTTCCATCCCTTTATTGAGAGGAAACTGAAATTTTATATTACCCTCTTTCATGTCAATGATAGCACCAACGGTGCGTAAAAAGGGACGTCCCAAAATAATTGGACATGAAGGATCACATTCAATATCCATAATAGTGAAATCAACGGGAACATAATTATCATTAACAACGATAAGAACATCGTCGATCCTCCCCAAAGGTTTCTTTATGGAAGAATCAACGAGACGAACACCAAAAGAACAAGAATCATAAGGTTTCAATTTAAGCATATCATATATTCTTTTGGGCATAACAGAGGTACTAGCTCCAACATCACATAATGCATAGCAAGAGAAGTTATTCAACTTAATTTTTATCATAGGATCCCAACCATCTTCTAGCTTTCTCGGTATGGAGGCTTCTACTCTAAGTTTCTCCTCCCTAGCTTTGATGAGAGCATTAGTGATATGCTCTGTAAAGGCAAGGTTAAGCGTGCTAGTGCGGGGGTCTCTAGACATCTTGTGAAGGAAATCAATAACTTCGGTAAGAGTGCAATTATCAAAATCAAGGTCACGAGCATCAAGTAAACTGGTAGTAGTGTCCTTTAAGTTCACTTGTTTGGTAGTTTCTATAGTCATAGCATCACCATTAATAGGTCCATTGGGACCAGGAGTACATTGGGTGCTAAGAGTTTGGATATCCTCAACAACTTGGATAGTAGCAACAGTGTGGTGGGTAGGAAGGCTCTTAATTCTATCCTCTTCCTCCATTAGGGATGCAACCACTTCGGGTTTAGCTGCCATTTGGTTTATCAAAGTGGCTTGTGTGTGGGACATATTGGAAACTTGGGTCTCAGTGATAGTGAGTCTAGTATGGAGGTTAGAAATCTCAATATTTATGTTCTCTAATCGTCTACTAATGTCTTGCAAGATAGTAGTATGCTCATTTAATTGCCTCGAGAAGGTTTTGTTTTGTTCATATTGGGTGTGCATGTAATTCTTAGTGGCCTTCTCTATTTCTAGCAGTTTCACATAGCCAGGCAAATCTCTATCTTTTTTGATGGAGTTCTTGGTGCTAGGATAAGCATTGTTGTTCCCACAGGAATTAGAGGGGAACGGTCTAGGATTGCTACCAAAGTTACTCCTATAAGCATTGTTGTTAAAATTGTTACTAGAGATAAAGTTCACATCTACTTGTTCTTGAGCAATCAAAGAATTTAAAGGAACATCGCGAGGATCAACAGAAGATTGCTTCGAAAGTAGAGACATGATCAAGTCAACTTTTTCATTTAAGGAGGAAATCTCCTCGACAGAGCTTACCTTCCTACCTGTTGGAGCGCGTTCGGTGTGCCATTGGGAATAGTTGGTCATCATCTCATCGAGAAGCTTTGTGGCAGCACCAAGTGTAGTTGACATAAAAGTTCCTCCCACGGCCAAATCTAACAAGTTCCGCGAGGTAAAGTTCAAGCCTGCATAAAAAGTTTGAATAACCATCCAAGTAGTCAAACCATGAGTAGGGCAGTTCTTGATAAGAGATTTCATACGTTCCCAAGCTTGGGCAACGTGTTCATTATCCAATTGTTTAAAATTCATTATGTTACTTCTAAGTTGGATAATTTTAGCAGGTGGATAGTATTTTACGATAAAAGCATCTTTGCACTTGTCCCATGAATCTATGCTATTTCTAGGCAAAGACTGAAACCAAATTTTAGCTCCTCCTCTCAAGGAGAAAGGAAAAAGCTTAAGCTTAACAATATTACCATCTATTTCTTGGTACTTTTGCATATCACAAAGTTCAACAAAGTTGTTTAAGTGTAAAGCAGCATCATCTCCAGCACCGGAGAATTGATCTTTCATGACTAAGTTCAGTAAAGCAGGTTTAATTTCATATGAAGGTGCTGAAGTGGCAGGTGTAGTGATAGGTGTGCTGATAAAGTCATCGTTGTTGTGACTAGTGAAGTCACACAACTTGGTGTTCTCGGTGGAACCCATAGTAGCAAGCAAGCAAGATAACTATTTTTGTGATTTTCGATAAAAGGTACTAAAGCAAAAACTGAAAGGTAAACTAACAAGACTAAAAAGCAAAGGTAAAAGATAGCATGCAACTCCCCTATCCTGAAGAGTGGAGTCCCCGGCAACGGCGCCAGAAAAACTCCTTGATGGGCCTCTAACCCCTCGTTGGTTACCCCAAGTGGAAGGTGTGAGATGCAGTGTTGTGGAAGTTTTTCCCTTAGCAAAGATGCCAAGGATCGAATCCCCAGAGACTCCTAGGTTCAATAAGTAGGTGTCAACTGCTAATGGCGCCAGATATTAGCAATCAACGTGGACCTGCACACAGATACAAATAACTTTGCTCCCAACGAGTACAGAGAGGTTGTCAATCCCTCCGGCCTTGTAGTTCACAAAGGATTAAACGCAAATGATAGTAGTGATAGATAATGTTTGCAATAGTAAGTAAAAGCGAAAAGTAAATAGCGGATGTGATCAATGATGGTAATATGGACCGGAGTCTCATGATGTTCACTAGTGATGTCTCTCTCCCAAAAGACGATAAAACAGCTATGTGAGGTAAACGAATTACAGCTGGGCAATTGACAGGACCACGAACGCAAACCAATGCTGACTACATTGCAAGAAAGGTTGAGGTTCAAAGCATGGGCGGTACGCCAAAGTAAGTAGACCGAAATCCATCAATATCTACTACTAATTATCCACCTTGAGATATCTATCCAGAACATCTCGCTGGTATTAAGTTGCGAGTCCCACCCATAGTGTAAACTCAAAGCAACAGACAACTGCATTAAAAGAACTTTGCGTAAAGTAAACAATCCTTGCACCCGTGGGCACAAGCACCGTTGTTTTCCTCCTTGTGGCAACAGCACATCCCCTAGACTCATGTTTCTGTCACTCAAGCTAGTCATCGAGGGGCATGAACCCACAATCAAGCATAACGTTCCCTCTTGGAGTCACTACGTATTACTTGGCCAAAGCAATAAATAACAACGGAGAACATTCAAGAATTACTTACGAACATAATCAAATATATTACTCAATCACAATCTGAACATAATCTCATAATCCATCGGATCCCAGCAAACTCAACATAGCAACAACATAAGGATTACATATGTGCCTCGATCATATAGGGCAGCTCACGAGGACTAATTAGTGAAGCACAAGAACGGGAGGAGAACATCACATAGCTACTGGTCATGGACTCATGGTCCAAGGGAGACTACTCACAACTCATCCGGGAGGCGTCCATGGTGGTGGAGAGGCTCCCGATGGTGATCCTCCCCTCCGGCAGGGTGCCGGGAAGAGTTCTCCTGGTGCTCCCGATCTTGGAAGCGGCGGCGGCGGCGGAACAGAGATGAGATCGCGAAAAAGAGTTCTCGTCCCGAGGGTTTCGAAGGACGCTCTAAATATATGCCAAAGGGGGGCACCAGACGGGGCTCGGGGGGCCCAGGCGCCCCCCGGCGCGGCCCAGGGGGGGCGCCGCCAGGGCGCCTGGGGCCCTGGTGCCCCCCCCTGGCTGTACTTCGGGCGCAAGGTAGGTTCTGGAACGCTGATTTTTTATATATTTTTTCTGGATTTTTCCTGACAGTTCTCGTAATTTGAAAACCTGAAATACAAAAACAGCCGAAAACAGAAACTGGCACTGGGGTGCACTGGATTAGTAGGTTAGTCCAAATATGATCAAAAGTGTATGGAAGTGTATAAATATCATAGCAATATCACCCAAAAGTGGCATGGAGCAAGCAGAAATTATAGATACGTTTTGGATGTATCACTTATCACCAACTCTTTTTTTGATTCGGTGGTATTGTAAGATGACGTGGCCCGGACCAACATTACATGACCGCGTTCATGAGACCGGTTCCACCGTTACGTGCAACTTGTTTGCATAAAGGTGGCTGGCGGGTGTTTGTCTCTCTTGCTTTAGTTGAATCCAATTTGACTGCGGCCGATCCTTGTTGAAGGATAAAACATCAAACTTGATAAATCACCGATGTCGTTTTTGTGCCTTAGGTAAGAATGGTTCTCGCTAGAAGCCCGTAGCAGCCACGTAAAACTTGCAACAACAAAGTAGAGGACGTCTAACTTATTTTCGCAGGGCATGTTGTGTTGTGATATGGTCAAGACGTGATGAGTTATACATTATTGTATGAGATGATCATGTTTGGTAAATTATCGGCAACCGGCAGGAGCCTTATGGTTGTCTGTTTATTGTATGAATTGCGAATGCCATGTAATTGCTTTAAATTATCACTATGAGTTAGCGATATTTATAGAAGAAATAGTTGGCGAGACGACCACGACGCTACGATGAAGATCCTGGTGTCAAGCCGGTGATGATGGAGATCATGATTATGCTCTGTGATACGTCTCCGTCATATCTATAATTTTTGATTGTTTCATGCCAATACAATACAACTTCCACATATTTTTGGCAACTATTTATATGATTAATTGGACTAACCTACTGATCCAGTGCCCAGTGCTAGTTTGTGTTTTTTGCATGCTTTTGCATCGCAGAAAATCCATATCAAACAAAGTCCAAATGCAATAAAATTTCACGGAGAATTATTTTGGAATATATGTGATTTTTGGAAGTTGGAATCGCCGCAAACGGAGGCCCACACAGCCCACAAGACACCAGGGCGTGCCAGAGGCCCCTGGCGCGTGGTGGTGGGTTGTGCCCTCCTCGTACGTCGGTTGGAGCTCTACTTCGGGCACAAGGAAGCATATATCTGGAAACAATCGTGTTAAAATCTCAGCACAATCGGAGTTACGGATCTCCGGGAATATAAGAAACGGTGAAGGGCCAGATTTGGGGGATGCAAAACAAAAGAGGACAGAGAGACAGATCCAATCTTGGAGACGCTCTCGCCCCTCCGTCGCCATGGAGGCCATGGACCAGAGGGGGAACCTTCCTCCCACCTAAGGAGGAGGCCAAGGAAGAAGAAGAAGGAGGGGGCTCTCTCCCCCTCTCTCTCCCGGTGGCACCGGAGTGCCGCTGGGGCTAGGATCGTGACGGCGAACTACATCAACAATCTTGCTACCGTCAACACCAACTTTCTCCCCCTCATTGCAGCGGTGTAACACCTCTTTCCCCCCACTGATCTCTACTTAAACATGGTGCTCAACTCTATATATTATTTCCCAATGATCTATGGTTATCCAATGATGTTTGAGTAGACCCGCTTTTTCCTGTGGGTTAATCGTGATCTTGGTTGGTATGATTGTATATTTTATTTATGGTGTTGTCCTATGGTGCCCTATGTTCTCGCGTAAACGTGAGGGGCCCCCACTGTATGGTGATGCAATATGTTCATGGTTCGCTTATGGTGGGTTGCGAGAGTGACAAAAGCTTAAACCCGAGTAAGTGGGGTATGACGTATGGGAGTAAAGAGAACTTGATACTTAATGCTATGGTCGGGTTTCACGACCTTAATGATCTTTAGTAGTTGAGGATGCTTGGTAGGGGTCCAATCATAAGTGCATATGATCCAAGTAGAGAAAGTATGTTAGCTCATGCCTCTCCCTCATATAAAATTGCAAGAATGATTACCGGTACTTGTTATCGATTACCTAGGGACAAATAACTTTCTTGTTGACAAAAGCTAGCCACTTTTATTGTCTTGCAATGTACTTTATTTCAAGTTCCCGCTAAGCTAGTACTCCTAGTTTCATACTTGTTTTAGGTAAAGGAAACGTTAAGTGTGCGTAGAGTTTTATCGGTGGGTTGATAGAACTTGAGGGAATATTTATTCTACCTTTTGCTCCTTGTTGGGTTCGACACTCTTAATTATTTAAAAAGGCTGCAAAGGACCCCCTACACTTGTGGGTTATCAAGACCTTTTTTGGCGCCGTTGCCGGGGAGTTATAGAGTGGGGTGAATATTCCTGTGTGTTCTTCTTTGCTTTATCACTACGTAAATTTTATTTTGTGCTCTTGTTTTCTATCTTTAGTTATGGGTAGAAAATGCAAAATACCAAAAAAATGGTTGTACCTACTAAACCAATTGTTGAAGAACCACCCAAAATCTATCACACATGAAACCCCAACTAGCTTAGTTGAGGGCAAATCTTTAGATGAGCATGCTTGTTATGTGCGACACTGCTTATCTCAAAAAGGGAAACATTTACTGGATCAAGTTCATCGTTTGCTATGCTATGCTTGGAATTTATGTGAAATATATGATTATACTTGTTGTTTTGAAGACCCTAAGAAACACCTTCCTAACCAATGTGAGTTTACTGATAATGGAATTGTATCTTCTTATGCTAAGGGTGTTTATAATTACTTTGATGTTCAACAAATTGAAGAATTTGTTGCTTTTAAGGGTGCTTATGAAATTGCTTCTTTGATTGAAAAGTATGATGCTACTCTTTAGAAATCTGAATTTTTTTACATACTTAAATATTGCTATGATAACTATGCTTCCAATGCTTATATTAAACCATATATTGAGCACTTCTCTGTTGTCCAAGAAGAGACTAATATTTTGCAGGAGACTATGGAAGAAGAAATTGATGACACTGTGAGCTCATTAGATGAAAAATATGAGGAGGGGAGTGAAGAACAAAAGGATGAAGAACGGATTAGCTACCTGTGCCCACCTTTTCATGACAGTAACCGCTGAATGCATAAATTGTTTAATTTCCCTTCTAATCTACCGAAGGATGAATGATATGATGATTGCTATGAATCCGTTGATTCTTTTGAAATATCCCTTTTTGATGAACATGATGCTTGCTATGCTTGTGGCCAAGATGCCAATATGAATTATGCTTATGGAGATGAACTTTCTATAGTTCCTTATGTCACGAATGAAATTCTTTCTATTTCACCCACACATGATAGTCCTATTATCTTTTTGAATCCTCCAAACTACACTATATCAGAGAAGTTTGCACTTATTAAGGATTATATTGTTGGGTTGCCTTTTACCGTTGCACATGATGATTTTGATGAGTAAAATATGCATGTGCTTCCTCCTCCCACTTGCAATTATTACGAGAGAGGAACTACATCTCCGCGTGTGTATATTTCCAACACGATAAAATTGCAAGAAACTTCTTATACTATGCATTGGCCTTTACTTGATGTGCATGAATTGTTCTTATATGACATGCCGATGCATAGGAAGAGAGTTGGACTTCGTTGTTACATGACACACATCACTTTGTGCTCACTACTAAATGAAAAATCATTGCTAATTAAAATTGGCTTTGATATACCTTGGGATCCGGGTGGATTCATTACTTGAGCACTTTATGCCTAGCTTAATGGCTGTAAAGAAAGCGCTGCAGGGAGACAACCCGAAAGTTAAAAGAAAGAGTCATTTATTTATGTTGAGTGCTTTTATATAGTTTACAAACAAAAAAATATAGAGGGGAACTTAAAACTTCACAAAAAGAAAAGTGAAAGTGAGATAGACGAGCACCGTGGAAGCGGGAGCATGCCTTGAACTTTGTTCATGCCCTTGGAAACTTTGTGAATCTTAATTACATAAACTTTTCAACAAAAATAATTATCCACTTATACAATTCAATTGTATTATCAAAAATAATGTGCCAAGAGTTTCCTTTAGGATGATTAGATTGCTTGTGGGTTTGTGCGGTGCAAAAGCAGAAACTTTGGCTGTAGTGCGCAATTTTACATTTTTTTACTGGAACGTTGAAAGGTTCTGAAACTTTTTGCACAGTCTTGCTATACAAAATGTTTATTTATCCTAATTGTTTCAGAATTTTTAGAGTTACAGAAGTATGGTGAATGTTCAAATCTTTACAGATTGTCCTGTTTTCACATATTTCTGTTATAGCTTCATTATTTGCATATGTTTGAATTCTTTTGGAAGTCTCCTTGACTTGGGGCCATAGAATTGTGATAGAATACAGTGGGTAATGTTTGTTTATAATTACAGTGGGTAATGTTAGAGCAGTACATGATGGGATTTCATGGATCATATGCACTAACCCCGCCACTAAAAGTTCGGTTAAGTTTTATGTCGATGAAGTGTTCGAAAATCGAGGAAGTCTCCATGTGAGGAGAAGCAAGAGAGGCAAGAGCTCAAGCTTGGGGATGCCCATGGCACCCCAATTAAATATTCAAGGAGACTCAAGCGTCTAAGCTTGGGGATGCCCCGGCAGGCATCCCATCTTTCTTCAACAAGTATTAGTATGTTTTTGGATCCGTTACGTTCACATGATATGCGTAAATTCTTGGAGCGTCATGTGCCTTTAATTTTTATCTTAATAATGCACCATGCTGGTATGAGATAGTCCTTGGCCAATTTGTAGAATGCTCTTTTCACTTCACTTATATCTTTTGAGTATGGCTTTATAGAATGCTTCATGTGCTTCACTTATATCATTTGAAGTTTGGATTGCGTGTTTCTCTTCACATAGAAAACCGATGTTCGTAGAATGCTCTCGTGCTTCACTTATATTTGTTAGAGCATGCTCTTTTGTAGAAAGAATTAAACTCTCTTGCTTCACTTATATCTATTTGGAGAGTCAAATAGAATTGGTCAATTGCATGGTTAGTCATAAAATCCTACATAAAACTTATGGATCATTGAATATGATATGTTTGATTCCTTACAATAGTTTTGCGATATAGATATGATAATATGTGGGAGGTACTAGTGGAGGATTATGTTTAGTAATATATTGGTGTTAAGGTTTGTTATTCCCGAAGCATGCACGTATAGTCTCTCGTTTTGCGGGGAAGTTGGAGCGCAATTTATCCTTGATTGTCCTATCTTTGTGTGAAGGTCGGGGGCACGCGATGGTTAACTCCTACCAACCTCCCCCTAGGAGCATGCGTAGTATTACTTTGATTCGAGGGCTAATAAATTTTTGCAATAAGTATGTGAGTTCTTTATGACTGATGTGAGTTCATGATTATACGCAATCTCATCCTTCCACCGTTGCTAGCCTCTCTCGTGCGGCAACAATGTGGTCTCCGCCCCAGAGGTAATAGAAATCCTTGCCGAACACTTACACTTTCCCTTATTTAATGATAATAGGAATTGGAATTTTTACGTGATATATAGGGATGGACGAAGAAGGCGACCTGGATTAAGAGTCCGGCGCCTCTGTCCAAAGATCCAGAATTGCCTCTACTGACGGCAATGCTGCTCCTGGCGTCGTACAAGGTGCCTACCAAGAAGCCCAAGAAGACGAAGGGCAAGGGGGTCGGAGACAGCCCTCGTCCGGTGGACAAGAAGTCCGCGGAAATCAACATCCTCTCCTCCGATGATGTGGAGGAAGATGAGGAGGAGGAAGAGGAAGAGGAAGAGCCCCCTGCACGAGGCAGGGGGAAGAAGAGGGCGGCCTCTGCCAAAGCAGGTACATCCTCTCCCAAGAGGAAGATGACCCTCGCTACTAGTTTGGATTCGTTCAAACACAGTTTCGTGGTGAAGCCCAGGGTCAAACCCCTGCCCGAATAGTAAGTCAATCCGGACTCAAGTGTTGCACCTTTTCTTATTTAGTATTTTTTATGCTTACTTAGCATTCCTTACCTGCTGACCTACAGCCCTCCCGGAGGACACCCCGACGTCTCCTTATCGGAGGGGAACTCTCAAGCGCCTGGAGAGACGGAGAGTGACCCGCCAGTCCGGGCTCCATCGCCCATGATCGGCAGGGACACTGATGTGTCTTCCCAGTGGGTGTCCTCCGCCCTAGGAGATGAGGGCGGGGCAGGTGAAAAGGCGGCTGGGGATAATACCTCGGCGGCTGCTGACCATGGGGAGACCGTCCCCATGGAGACCGAAGACGTGGGGCCCAACCAAACCGGGGCCCTACCGAATACTATCCCAGAACCTAGTGTGGCTCCGGGGTCTGAAGACCCGACTCCTCAAGCGGAGGAGGATACAGCGGTGCCCGGGGTCAATGCGGAGGCGCCGGACTCTATGATGGGGGCACTGCAAAGTGCTTCCATCATGGAGGAGAACCGCACTGTGATGGGTGCGGTGATGAAGAAGATTCAGGTTGTCAAGAGCAGACTGAATGCAGGTTTCAACAGCATGTTAACGGGCTTTGAGGTGAGCAATCTAATGCTTTTTATGAAGTTTATTATTTTTAATGCACGTACATTACCAGTAGCCCCTGATGCTTTGTGTGATTCTGAAAAGAATCGGTTGAAGTATCCTGAATATAGCATACTTACATAGCTGAATTGGTTGTGCGGGCTTCACTAGTTGCGGCAACTGCTCGAGACATAGAGGTTGCGAACTAAACCGCAAGCTCTTATTGGCCAACGCGAACCTCGACCGCGTCAATCAGTGTTTGGATGAAACGTAGGGTATGCGGCTTTTTTTGTTAAAATGTCAATAAGACTTAATTAATTGAGTATGTTTATAAACTCTGATGTGATATTCTACGTTACACAGTTGGCGCCACTGAGCTCGAGGACCTAAAGGGCGAGGTTTCCAAGGCCAAGAAGGAGGCCGAGGCGAACAAGGAGGTCGCTGACAAAGCGTCTGCCAATTTGGAGGCCAAAAAGGTGGAGTGCGAGAAGCACCGGGCTCGGGTGTTTGAAGTTGAGGTCTAGCTCAAAGATGCCATCCTTAAATTTGAGGCATTAGAGAAAAATAATTCGGAACAAGCATCCGAGCTATCTATGGCAGTGAAAACTGACCAGGATGCGCGAGGCGAGTCACGCGGCGCCCGTTAGGAAATCCAGCAGGCACGGCAGATAGCATCTGGTAAGGCATTTCTCTTACAGAGCATCTTCGAAGGGCAGAAGTACATTGGGCTGACACGATTATGGAGTTCTCGAGGCTTGTTTGCTGATCTTCTGAGGAGCAGTGCTGACACCGCCCTATACTTCCGAGCCCTGGAGGGGAACAACATGGAGAAGCTATTTTGGTCGCAGTTCTATGCGCCAAAACATCCGGTGCCCCTCAGCGACCAGATGAAGCAGCTGGTCGAGCTGCACAACATGGCGGGTTCGGCCATGAAGGACTTAATAGTCCGGCTATGGCCCGCTGATCCAATCCCAAGTAGCTACTTTGGATTGGTGAAGCGGCTCGTCGAGGTGAGTCCGCGGGTCGACGCATTGACGCGTTCGGCCTGCATGGAAGGTGCTCGGATGGCCTTCGCTCGTGTCAAAGTACACTGGGTGAAGATGAATGTGGGGCATATCGCCACTTCTGGTCCACCCGTTGGCAAGGAGCACCGCAAGCTGGAGAAGTACTCCGAGGATGTCATCGAGGGCGCCCGCCTTGTAGAAGGCCAGTGTTCGAAGGATCTTATCTTTGAGTGATTGTATCCGGATGTAAATAATATGCTTATGAATCCGATGTATATAACTTTTGTGCTATTATAATATCAGCGTCTTTTACCTCCTGTGTGACTGTTTATCTACATCTGAAAGTTTCCAGTCGTCGGCTTCAGCCCCCATGTACATAGTACTGGGGTGTTCGGTCATATGCATATACACTCTTTATCCAACGTCTTGGTCCATGTAGGAGGTGTATGCGGAGCGAACCAGGCAATCAGACTAGCGGCGTTATTGCTTTCACCTAGTCGTAGGAGTTTGACATGTGGGACTAGGTACTAGCCCCTAGTGCAGATATGATGTTCCTTTACTTAAGGCTTCCAATTGCACTTGGCTGGGCAAAAACCAACCCTTCATATAACACGAGGTAGATCTCTATCGATCGTAGTATAACACTAAGTCACTGGATTGCGGACCAGGTTCTCGCCTATCATGATGGTCGGTTTTTGGCTTTCTCTACTGAGGTACTTGACCGGACGAGCCAGAAGTATAATCGCAGTAGTTCTCCCTTTACACCCTAGGCAAACAATCGGGAACGTAGGGGTAAGCACAGGAGCCAGGCAACCCAACTATTGACCCAAGACATGATTCGAAACTGATGCATATAAGGCAAATATCCAGGACGCCAAACACTCCCTACAGGTGTTCGGTCTTTTCAACATATACCGGGCTGAATACAGCCCCTGGTAATAAAACCATTATTGGCAAGGCACATATGGCAATCTGATGCGGGAAGAGAACATTTTATGGTGAGTGAATAAAACTCAATGCGAATAAAGCTGCTCTATTAATATCCCTCTATGGTACGGCGAGCCGCAAACTTACAAACAATGGTGAAAACCTTTTTGGACATTTTACATGCCAAGAAGGTATATAACAAGAGAGAGAAAAAAGGTTTACACAAGGTCTTAATCTGAAAAAGAAACCTTAGTGCGGGTCCCTGTTGCACGTCTGCGCCGTTTCCTCCTCTGTAATGTGTCCTTGAAGGTGTGAGTATGATGGCCATCTGTAGAAAAAGGAAAGGAAAATAAACTTGGAAAAGAAAAAAAATCGATCCAGTGTGGCCATAACAAGTCTGGTTCGTTTAACGATCCTAAAAAATATATAAGTTTAGAGTCCGAATAGGGTCTAGCCGAACTATGTACTATATGCAGGTGCCCCCGGTTGTCGCCCAAGGAATTTTTAAGGCATAATTATGTACTCGAGGTACATATGCTATTACCTTATGGAGCAGTCGACGGGGGCGTAGCTGTCAATCTTGCTCAGGTTCATCTGAGCTGCCGCACTAAGGCGTGTGCCGCACTTGTTTAGTTGTGTCTGGTATTGATAGATTATTCGGCTTGAATAGGCCGCATTGGGCTTTGGCTGCTAAGGCCGCAGTGTCCTCCTCCGTATGGAGAGAGCGCTCCATATTTCCATTAACCGTGATAACGCCATGTGGTCCAGGCATTTTAAGCTTTAGATGGGCATAATGCAGGACTGCATTAAAGCGGGCCAAGGCCGTTCTTCCGAGTAGAGCGTGATAGCCACTTCGGAACGGAGCTATGTCGAAGATTAGTTCTTCGCTTCAAAAGTTGTCAGGAGAACCGAATACAACTTCCAACGTTAAAGAGCATGTGCAGCGGGCTTCAATGCCCAGAATCACTCCTTTAAAGGTCGTGTTGCTTGGCTTGATTCTTGACGGATCGATCCCCATCTTGCGGATAGTATCCTGATATATCAGATTGAGACTGATGCCGTCGTCCATAAGGTCTCGGGATAGATGGTATCCATTGATTATTGGGCCGAGCACTAGGGCAGCCGAACCCCATGCCGAATACTAGTCGGATGATCCCTGCGATCAAAAGTGATCGAAAAGGCTGACTATGGGTTGAATTTGGGGGCGACAGGCTCAACGGTGTAGACATATCGGAGTGCGCACTTGCGCTCCCTTTTTGGGATAGGAGTGGCATATATCATGTTCACTGTTTTGACCTCCGGTGGAAATTTCTTCTCCCCCCTATATTCGGCTAGCGAAGTTCATCCTCGTCTTTGCTCTGAGGCTCCTTCCCCTTGTGCTCGGCGTTTAGCTTGCCGGCCTACTTGAAAACCCAACAGTTACGGTTGGTATGGTTGGTAGGTTTCTCTAGGGTGCCTTGAATTTGGCAGGGCCTATCTAATATTCTGTCCAAACTTGATGGACCATCTTTGTTGCATTTAAATGTCTTCTTCCGTTGACCAGGTCTGGAGCCACTGAATCCGGCGTTTGCCGCTGTATCATCTGGGCTCCCAGCATTGTTTTGACGTTTGTTTTTGTTACATCGTGGCTTTCCATTGCCATCCTTGACTTCAGATATTCTAGGGTCACTGGTATTGCTACGAGCTAACCAACTATCCTCTCCCGCGCAAAAGCGAGTCATGAGTGTAGTTAAGGCTGCCATTGTCCTCAGCTTTTCCTGTCCAAGGTGCCTGGCTAGTCATTCGTCCCGGATACTGTGCTTGAATGACGCTAAGGCTTCAGCGTCCGGACAGTTGATGATTTGGTTCTTCTTGGTAAGAAACTGATTCCAAAGCTTGCGGGCTGACTCCCCGGGTTGTTGGATGATGTGACTTAGATCGTCAGCGTCCGGGGGCCTGACATAAGTCCCTTGAAAATTGGCCCGAAAAGCATCCTCAAGTTCTTCCTAACTCCCAATGGAGTTCTCTGGGAGGCTGTTTAGCCAGTGCCGAGCTGGTCCTTTTAGCTTGAGGGGTAAGTATTTGATGACGTGTTGATCATCTCCTCGAGCCATGTGGATATGAAGAATAAAATCTTCTATCCAGATGGCAGGATCCGTCGTTCCATCGTACGCTTTGATGTTCACAGGTTTAAACCCATCTGGGAAATCATGGCCCAGCACCTCATCGGTGAAGCACATAGGGTGTGCGACTCCTCTGTATCTTGCTATATCGTGGAGTATGTCAGATGGTTGTGGTGTTCGGTATTGAACCCAAACTGGTATGTCACCGGCGTGATTGGCTTGATAGCCGACGTCCCATGCGGGAGCCCGATCCCTAGGTCCATAGATAGATTTGGTCTTGCTAGCTTTTTTGTTCAGGTCCTCACGCAGATCGTGTTTTCAGACTTGATGTGACACCCCCGATTTGACCGTACACTAATCATGCAGGCAAATGTGTACGACCAAGATCAGGGACTCACGGGAAGATATCACAACACAACTCTAGACACAAATTAAAATAGGACAAGCTTCATATTACAAGACAGGGGCCTCGAGGGCTTGAATACAGAAGCTCGAAAGCAACAGTGTCAGCGGAAGCAACAATATCTGAGTACAGACATAAGTTAAACAGGTTTTGCCTTAAGAAGGCTAGCACAAACATCAACGATCGAAGAGGCAAAGCCTCCTGCCTTGGACCTCCTAACTACTCCTGGTCGTCAGCTGTCTCCACGTAGTAGTAGACTCCGTCGGGGTAGTATTAGTAGTCGACTGGGTTGGCATCTGGCTACTGGGATCTGCCATCTGATTGCAACAACCAGAAAGAAGAAAGAAGGGGGGAAAGGGGGAACAAAGCAACTGTGAGTACTCATCAAAAGTACTCCCAATCATCAGATCTATACAAAGTATGCATCATTATCAAAGGAATAAGCTGTATATGTGGACTGAACTTCAGAATGCCAGAAGAGGAGGGAAAACCTAGCCTATCGAAGACTAGCATCTTCAAGCATCTTATGGAAACACCATCTTGCAACAGTATAAGGAAATACATAATAGCAGTTTATAATTAACAAGCATGTTGTAGTATTAACGGCCTAGAGATCCTTCCTTGACTCTCCGCGAGAAAGTAATCTCGCAGCCACATATCCAACACATATCTCAAGTATCCATTTCTAGTTATAATAGAACAGGATATAAGAGTGAACGTTCGTTACCGTGGACACCGCTATTCGAATAGTTAACTTCCCTATAGGGGTGCACCACGTTACCCTCACGCTCGATCATCTCTGGCCGGACACACTCTGTTGGGTTAATGCCCGGCCTCGGAAGATCAACACGTCGCATCCCTACCGAGGCTCAGTAGAGAGGTCCCCGCCGGTCTACATCCTAAGCGCTCTGGGGTCATGGGCCATCGCCCGTTGCACTCCGGGTCGTTGCGAGCAGGGCGGACCAGGCACTACCTCTATACTGGATGGCGCTGGCCCAGCCATGCCGCAATGCTGAACTGGATGTCTGGCAAAACTTCGGCTAATAGCACGACGCCGAGGCCCATAATTATTCTCGCATGGCGGTTAGTGCTTAAAGGCCAGAGGCCGATTCAGAACAAATACCCAAATCTGTTAGTGCATTATTGACAGAAGTGACGGCTGTGAGGACAAGTCCGGAGCTATCACCCCTCTTGGGTGATACCGCTAAACAGCCAGCCGCCACCATAAGAACTCCCGCGGGTGCTCACCGGGCCTGCCCGCCTTTCACAAAGGTCTCAAGTAAAGTCCATGTAACCGTGTGTCCAAAACATCAAGGTGGAAAACTCTAGGAATCACCCCCGACGAATTCCACTCGATGTGTCCGCCAATGCGAGCTATGAGGAATCACCCCTGAGGTTCACACTTTAGGGGTTGCACGACAGAGTCGTATCGGGAATGGTGAAAGAGGAATCACCCTCGATGACCATGACCGAATAGCTATACTACAGAGTTATCATCATGAGTGCGTTACGAGGATTCACCCTCGGCACTCGATAGTACCTCTACAGAGTCGAGCAACAAAGGGGGTGTGATGTGATGTGAAGTGTCGGGCTTCGGGCTTCGATCACGTTGCTCGAGTCGTCGATGATAAAGCAGGGGCAACAAGGACAGTCAGGCTTCGATCTTTGATCATGTTGCTCGAGTCGTCGATGATGAAGCAGGGGCAACAAGGATAAGGTGTGGGTCACTGTTGGATCACTATCCAACCTATACTAAGTAGTTTAGCATAGCATATAGGTATCAATAGCAGGTACAAAAGTAGGCTATGCATCAGAATAGGATCAATCAATAGCAGTAGTGAAATCTAATGCAAGGATGAGAGAGAATGGAGTGGGTGATATCGGGATGATCAAAGGGGGGCTTGCCTGGAGGCTCTGTTGAAACAGAAGGAGGGTCGTCGTCGACGTTGATCACAGGGGCATCAGCAGCGGTCTCGGGGTCTATTGGAGATAAGAGGGGGGAAGAAACAATAAATACCAAGCACACATATGCAATACAAATGCACGACATGACAATAAGCGGTGGTACGGGTGTTCTAACGCAGTACTACACCATACCGGCTAAGGGGGAAACACCCGGGAATGCATTCCCGGTGCTAGGCATTTTCGGACAGGTGAACCAGAGGGGGATTGTTCAATGTTCGGTATGCTAGGGATGTGGGGCGGACGAACGGACCACGCATCCGGGTTCGTCTCGTCGTTCTAAGCAACTTTCATATATAAATTATTTTCATCCGAGCTATGGTTTATTTTATATAATTTTTCAAAGTTTTACTAATATTCTACAATTTAATTTAATGCAAAAATGAATTATGATGGCAGTCTGACGTCATCATGACATCATCAGTCAACCAGTCGGTTGACTGGTCAACCTGACAGCTAGGGCCCGTCTGTCATAGGCACAGATTCAATAATTGTTTTAACTAGACTAACCTAGTTCATTAGACTAATTAAGCACGGTTAGTTAAGTTAATTAATTTGTTAACTAATTAATTAATTAATTAAATTATTTTTAATTTTAAAATTATTATTATTATTTTTAAAATCTTATTTTTACTGGGGGCTAGGCCCCGCGTCTCATAGGGTCCGGGGGGCTAAACGGGCGATGGGTGTGGGCGCACGGGTGCGGGCACCCGTGTCCGAGGCCACCAGGGGGCCGGGAGCACTCGGGCGCCCAGGAGGGTGCACTCGCCGGCGGGAGGGGAGGCCACGGCGGGGTGCAGAAGGCAAGGCTGGCGTAGACGGGGGAAGCGACGCGCGGGGGGAGCGGGCAGGGCACGGCCAGTGCGGCGGCCACACTGCCCGGTGCGCGGCTTGGGGCACGAGGGCAGGGGCGCGGGAGGCAGACCGGGCGCGGACAAGGGGAGCATGGCGGACGGCGCAAAGGTTAGTGGTGGGCATGGCAACGAGCGATGAGCGGGTGCTCGCCGGCGGTCGAGGGCGCGACGGCAACCGGCGGTGGCAGGAGCGGGGCCGTCGCGGAGCGGGGCCACGCATAGCAGCGATAGCGGCGAGTGTATGTGCATGCATCGAACGCAGTGGCGTCCAGGAGCTCGATGAGCACGGCCTCGGTAATATGCAGGCGGCAGCTATGGCGGGGAAAACGGAAGGGAAAAGGGGGCGGCGCTCACAGCCGTTGACGAGAAGGGGGTCGTCGAGGCTCGGTAGAGTCGTTAGGAAGCGCTCGGAGAGGCGAGGCGACGACTCACGGCGACGGGGACGAGCGCGGTGGTCGGGCATCCACGGGCATGACGACGTCGACGAGGGAGAGCAGACGGGGGCGCGAGGGAGGAGGGGAAACGGGGAAGCTAGGTTTGGGCGAAGGGGGTCATCGGTTAAATAGCTGAGGCGGCTCGCCGGATGGTTGCGACCACGATGGCCGGGGCCATTGCGGCCATCGGCACTGTCCAGGCCTCCTCTGTGAATACAGGAGGGGGATGAGGGGTGCGGTGGGATGGCATGTGGCCTGGGGTTGGCCTTGTTGGCTAAAGGGGCCAAGTGGCCCAATTAGTTTTAGGTCTTCTCTTATATTTTCTTTTCTGTTTCTTTTATTTCTTCCGTGACTTGTAAATTGTTAGACAACCCATTCACATATGTAAAATATGAGACTTGGCTCAATAAATTACATGCAATATTTAGCACTGCCAGAAAAAGGTATGATGGCAAGGTGATTTCATTTGGACTCTGTATTAATTATAAATGGGATAATTATTGCTATTTTGGCAAAGTTTTATTTATTTTAGTGCAGATAAACCTTTTATAAAAAATACGGGTTCTTCAAAAATATTACCTTTGATTTATTTGCCATAGCTCGAACAATTTAGCTTTGACATTTTGAATACTTTTGTTTTGACTTAATTTTGAATTTGAATTTGAACCAATTTTGAATCTAATCGAGATTAGCAACAGTAACAATGGTGACGTGGCATCATCAACAGGGGATTACTGTAGCTTAATTATCCGGGCATCACAAATCTCCTCCACTACAAGAAATCTCGTCCCGAGATTTTAGGAGGTAGACGGAAACAAAATGGGCTATTCATCATGAAGATGATCCTCGCGTTCCCAAGTTCCTTCATCTTCAAAATGATTTGACCACTAAACTTTGAGAAAATTGATAGCCCTCTAACGGGTACGACTTTCAACTTGAACGAGAATGCGGATCGGATGCTCTTTGTAAGTGAGATCATCCTGCAGGGGTTGAGTTGTATAAGCTGTGTGGTTGTTGCAATAAGACTAGCGACTCAGGGCATCGACCATAACATTAGTCTTGCCAGGGGTATAAGAAAGTCATACTATGAAATTGTTCTCATTCGTCACTGCTTCCGGATATCCAGATCTAGCTGAGTAATCAGATACTTCAGACCTTGATGCTCGGTGAAGATATCGCAATGATTACCAAGAAGGAATTGTCGCCACATCTTCAGTGCAAATTTAACTGCAACAAGTTCAAGGCTATGGACTGGGTAGTTCTTTTGAAAAGCCATCTTGGAATTCTCAAATGATTGGAACGTTTTCGATTCTCACAAGAGGAGAAGCGTTTACGCGTTCAAGGAATAAATTTGTGCCTTGGCATTTAGAAGAAGATGAGCATGGTAGCTTACTATCTCGCTTGAAGGATGAAGTAGATGGATGGTTTTAGTGTTGCAAATTATAGAAGCGGCATGTGTTTTCAACCATTCCATTCCCAGAATGCGGTCAATATTGGATGGCTTCAGAACAATGGGGGAAACATGGAATTTCAACCCTTCAATTTCAAAGGGGATGTTATGACTAACCCTGGTGGTTCGACATTGGCCCGCAGAATGTAGCTTGGAATTTCGTCCAAGTGTTGATAGTTCCAACAGGTAAGGAATGACTAGGGATGTCCTAGTGGGACCTTTCAGGTAGTAAGCTGCGAAGGTGACATAATTGGCAGGGGCTATATCAGCAGACTCCAACTCGGAAGTGAGGCCACGGAGCCAGTCATCAGCATCAAGTGGCTGAGTTGAGCTGCGGTAGATGGTTGGTTTGTGATGTGCAAAGTGTTGCAGAGTCACTGGGGCTGGTTGCTGATTCATATTGGGGCACGGGAACTAAGCCATGACATTTTCCATAAACTGGCGATTCAGCTCGACTGTTGTATCATTGCAGCCATGTATTCGGCCGGTGGTGGATTGTTGCCAGCACGACGACGACTAGCGGGTCTAACCATCCTGCTAACATATAACAGGGGTAGTACAGCATTTGAGTAATTTGCAAAGACAAGAATTATTCACTATCTATCTTGTAGAATGAATGAGGTATGACGGGTACCACATAGTAGTCAACATGATAGAGTGCGTACTATTCAAAATACTATCTAAGGAAAAATTATCGCTTATCCAACTTTGGGGTCAATGTGGTAACGGAATCCTAATGTTTGATTTAGTAAATTCGTTTAACCCGAAGAGAAGAGATATCAAAATCCCCAGGTATAGAAGAGGATAAAAAGATCCTAATACCACCAAATTGGCGACGTGGGCCCGTAAGCCACATAGCCATGTTAGTAAAACTGTTTTCCAAAGACTAGACTCAACTTCGGCCAAGGAGTTGGAAAGGGGGATCCTACAGGCAGTCGGCTCTGATACCAACTTGTGACGCCCCCGATTTGACCGTACACTAATCATGCACGCAAATGTGTACGACCAAGACCAGGGACTCACGGGAAGATATCACAACACAACTCTAGACACAAATTAAAATAAGACAAGCTTCATATTACAAGCCAGGGGCCTTGAGGGCTCGAATATAGAAGATCGAAAGCAACAGAGTCAGCGGAAGCAACAATATCTGAGTACAGACATAAGTTAAACAGGTTTTGCCTTAAGAAGGCTAGCACAAACTTCAACGATCGAAGAGGAAAGGCCTCCGGTCTGGGACCTCCTAACTACTCCTGGTCGTCAGCTGTCTCCACGTAGTAGTAGACTCCGTCGGAGTAGTAGTAGTAGTAGTCGACTGGTTGGCATATGGCTACTGGGATCCGCCATCTGGTTGCAACAACCAGAAAGAACAAAGAAGGGGGAAAAGGGGGAACAAAGCAACCGTGAGTACTCATCCAAAGTACTCGGAAGCATCATATCTATGCAAAGTATGCATTAATATCAAAGGAATAAGATGTATATGTGGACTGAACTGCAAAATGCCAGAAGAGGAGGGAAAGCCTAGCCTATCGAAGACTAGCATCTTCAAGCATCTTCTGGAAACACCATCTTGCAGATTTAGAAGGAAATACATAATAGCAGTTTATAATTAACAAGCATGTTATAGTATTAACGGCCTAGAGATCCTTCCTCGACTCCCTGCAAGAAAGTAATCTCGCAGCCACATATCCAACACATATCTCGAGTATCCATTTCTAGTTATAATAGATTAGGATATAAGACTGACCGTCCATTACCGTGGACACCGCTATTCGAATAGTTAACTTCCCTACAGGGGTGCACCACGTTACCCTCACGCTCGATCATCTCTGGCCGGACACACTCTGTTGGGTCAATGCCCGGCCTCGGAAGATCAACACGTCAAAGCCCTACGTAGGCTCAGCAGAGAGGTCCCCGCCGGTCTACATCCTAAGCACTCTGGGGTCATGGGCTATCGCCCGTTGCACTCCGGGTCATTGCGAACAGGGCGGACTAGGCACCACCTCTACACTGGATGGCGTCGGCCCAGCCGTGCCGCAATGCCGAACTGGACGTCTGGCAAAACTTTGGCTGATACCACGACGCCGAGGCCCATAACTATTCTCGCGTGGCGGTTAGTGCGTAAAGGCCAGAGGCCGATTCAGAACAAATACCCAAATCTGTTAGTGCATTATTGACATAAGTGACGGCTGTCGGGACAAGTCCGGAGCTATCACCCCTCTTGGGTGATACCGCTAAACAGCCAGCCGCCACCGTAAGAACTCCCGCGAGTGCTCACCGGGCCCGCCCGCCTTTCACAAAGGTCTCAAGTAAAGTCCATTTAACCCTGTGTCCAAAACATCAAGGTGGAAAACTCGAGGAATCACCCTCGACGAATTCCACTCGATGTGTCTGCCAAGGCGAACTATGAGGAATCAGCCCCGAGGTTCACACTTGAGGGGTTGCACGACAAAGTCATATCGGGAATGGCGAAAGGGGAATCACCCTCGATGACCATGACCGAATAGCTACACTACAGAGTTATCATCATGAGTGTGTTATGAGGTTTCACCCTCGGCACTCGATAGTACCTCTCCAGAGTCGAGCAACAAAGGGGGTGTAATGTGCTACTTCTCGAGCTTGCGTTGTATTCCCTCGAAGAGGAAAGGGTGATGTAGCACAGTAGCGTAAGTATATCCCTCAATTTTGAGAACCAAGGTATCAATCCAGTAGGAGACCACGCGCGAGTCCCTCGCACCTGCACAAACAAATAAGAACTTCGCAGCCAACGCGATAAGGGGTTGCCAACCCCTTTACGGTCACTTACGAAAGTGAGATCTGGTAGAGATGATAGTTTTATATTTTTGATATTTTTGGTTATAAGAACAGAAAGTAAAAGCGGAAAAGTAAAGTAGATTGTAGATTGATATGTTGAGAATAGACCCGGGGGGCATAGTGTTCTCTAGTGGCTTCTCTCGTGATAGCGATATTCTACGACGGGTAAACAAATTATTGTCAAACAATTGATAGAAAAGCGAATAATTATGAGACTATCTAGGCATGATCATTATATATAGGCATCACGTACGAGACAAGTAGACCGAAACGATTCTGCATCTACTACTATTACTCCACACATCGACCGCTATCCTGCATGCATCTAGTGTATTAAGCTCATAAGAACAGAGTAACACCTTAAGCAAGATGACATGATGTAGAGGGATAAACTCAAACATAGTGATATAAACCCCATATTTTTATCCTCGATGGCAACAATACAATACATGCCTTGCTGCCCTACTTCCACTGGGAAAGGACACCGCAAGGTTGAACCCAAAGCCAAGCACTTCTCCCATTGCAAGAACTATAGATCTAGTAGGCCAAACCAAACCAATAATTCGAAGTGACTTGCAAGGATATTATAATCATACATAAAGACTTCAGAGAAGAACCAAATATTTCTCATAGATAATCTTGATCATAAACCCACAATTCATCGGATCTCAACAAACACACCACAAAAAGAGATTACATCGAATAGATCTCCTCGAAGACCAAGGAGAACTTGGTATTGAGATCCAAAGAGAGATAAGAAGCCATCTAGATACTAGCTATGGACCCGAAGGTCGGTGGTAAACTACTCACAACTCATGGTGAGGCGATGATGATGATTTAGAAGCACACCGTGGTAGATCCCCCCTTCGGCGGAGCTCCAGAACATGCCCCAAGATGGGATCTCATGGGAACAGAGGTTGCGGCGGTGGAACTAGGGTTTTCTCTGTTGTTCTGATAGTTTCGGGGTATGTAGGTATATACAGGAGGAAGGAGGGCACCGGGGGGCAGAAGGGGTGCCCACGAGGCAGGGGCGCGCCCTGTAGGGGGGTGCGTGCCCTCCACCCTCGTGGACTCCACCTGAGCCCTATTTTGTGGTTCTCAAGTCACCCGTGCGTATTTTGCTCCAAAAATATCTCTCCCGAAAGTTTCATTCCGTTTGGACTCCGTTTGATATTCCTTTTCTGTAAAACCCTGAAACAGGCAAAAAATAGCAACCTGGACTGGGCCATTCGTTTAGTAGGTTAGTCCCAAAAATAATATAAAAGTGAATAACAAAGCCCATTAAACATCCAAAACATCATAAATAATAGCATGGAACAATCAAAAATTATAGATACGTTGGAGACGTATTAAGCATCCCCAAGCTTAATTCCTGCTCATCCTTGAGTAGGTAAATGATAAAAACAGAATTTTTTATGTGGAATGCTAACCAACATAGTTTTTCAATGCAATTCTCTTAATTGTGGCATGAATGTTCAGATCTGAAATATTCAAGGCAAAAGTCTATATTGACATAAGAAATAATAATACTTCAAGCATACTAACAAAGCAATCATCTCTTCTCAAAATACTATGGCTAAAGAAAGTTATCCCTACAAAATCATATAGTCTGGCTATGCTCCCTCTTTATCACACAAAATATTCATATCATGCACAATCCCGATTTCAGCCAAGCACTTGTTTTCATACTCTATTCTTTCAAACCTTTCAACTTTCACGCAATACATGAGTGTGAGCCATGGACATAGCACTATGGGTGGAATAGAAAGGTGGTTGTGGAGAAGACAAAAAGGAGGGAGATATTCTCACATCGACTAGGCGTATCAACGGGCTATGGAGATGCCCACCAATAGATATATATGTGAGTGAGTAGGGATTGCCATGCAATGGATGCACTACAACTAAAAATGTATGAAGCTCAACAAAAGAAACTAAGTGGGTGTGCATCCAACTTGCTTGCTCATGAAGACCTAGGGCATTTGAGGAAGCCCATCGTTGGAATATACAAGCCAAGTTCTATAATGAAAATTCCCACTAGTATATGAAAGTGACTAAGCATGAGACTCTCTATCATGAAGAACATGGTGCTACTTTGAAGCACAAGTGTGGAAAAGGATACTAGCAATTGTCCCTTCTCTCTTTTTTCTCATTGTTTTGGAGGGGCTTTCTCCTTTTTTTAGCCTCTCTCTATTTTTTTGGGCCATCTCTTTTTTTTATTGGCCTTTCCTCACATGGGACAATGCTGTAATAATGATGATCATCACACCTTTATTGCTTTACAACTCGATATTACAACTTGATACTAGAACAAAGTATGACTCTATATGAATGCCTCCGGCGGTGTACCGGGATGCGCAATGAATCAAGAGTGACATGTATGAAAAAGTATGCATGGTGACTTTGCCACAAATACTATGTCAACTACATGATCATGCATGGCAATATGACAATATGATGCGTGTCATATGAACAGAACGGTGGAAAGTTGCATGTCAATATATCTCGGAATGGCTATGGAAATGCCTTGATAGGTAGGTATGGTGGATGTTTTGAGGAATATATATGGTGGCTGTTTTGAGGAAGGATATATAGTGGGTGTATGGTACCGGCGAAAGTTGCGCGATACAAGAGAGTCTAGCAATGGTGGAATGGTAAGAGTTCGTATAATCCATGGACTCAACATTAGTCATAAAGAACTCATATACTTATTGCAAAAATCTACGAGACATCAAAACAAAGCAATCAGCGCATGCTCCTAGGGGGGAGGTTGGTAGGAATTAACCATCGTGCGCCCCCGACCTCCACACAAAGGTTGACACTTTACAAATACCTCAAGCTCTAACTTCATCACATAGCGGTTCACCATACGTGCATGCTACGGGAATCACTAAATTTAACACAAGCATTTCTCAATTTCATAATAACTCCATGATACGTCTCCAACGTATCTACTTTTGCAAACCCTTTTGCCCTTGTTATGGACTCTAACTTGCATGAATTGAATGGAACTAACCCGGACCGACGCTGTTTTCAGCAGAATTGCCATGGTTTTGTTTTTGTGCGGAAATAAAAAGTTCTCGGAATGACCTAAGACTCCACGGAGATTTATTTTGGAAAATATAAAAAATATATGCAAGAAGATCCAGACCAGGGGGCCCACACCCTGTCCACGAGGGTGTGGGCGCGCCCCCTGCCTCATGGGCCCCATGGTGCTCCATCGATGTATTCCCAGATTCTATATATTCACTTTCAGGGAGAAAATAATCAGGGAGAAAGAATTATCGCATTTCACGGGACGGAGCCGCCGCCAAGCCCTAATCTCTCTCGGGAGGGCTGATCTGGAGTCCTTCGGGGCTCCGGAGAGTGGAGATCTTCGCCATCGTCATCATCAACCTTCCTCCATCACCAATTCAATGATGCTCACCGCCGTGCGTGAGTAATTCCATCGTAGGCTTGCTGGACGGTGATGGGTTGGATGGGATCTATCATGTAATCGAGTTAGTGTTGTTAGGGTTTGATCCCTAGTATCCACTATGTTCTGAGATTGATGTTGCTATGACTTTGCTATGCTTAATGCTTGTCACTAGGGCCCGAGTGCCATGATTTCAGATCTGAACCTATTATGTTTTCATGAATATATGTGTGTTCTTGATCCTATCCTGCAAGTCTATAGTCACCTACTATGTGTTATGATCCGGAAACCCCGAAGTGACAATAATCGGGATCACTCCCGGTGTTGACCATAGTTTGAGGAGTTCATGTATTCACTATGTGTTAATTCGTTGGTCCGGTACTCTATAAAAAGGAGGCCTTAATATCCCTTAGTTTCCAATAGGACCCCGCTGCCGCGGGAGGGTAGGACAAAATATGTCATGCAAGTTCTTTGCCATAAGCATGTATGACTATATTCGGAATACATGCCTACATTGCATTGATGAAATGGAGCTAGTTCTGTGTCACCCTAGTTTATAACTTCTACATGATGAATTGCATCTGACATAATTTCCCATCACTGATCCAATGCCTACGAGCTTTTCATATATTGCTTGTTGCTTATTTACTTTTCTGTTGCTACTATCACAAAAACTACAAAAACATTATCGTTACTTTTATTGCTCCTACCGCCACTATCATATTACTTTGCTACTAAACTATCTTGCTGCAGATACTAAGTTTCCAGGTGTGGTTGAATAGACAACTCAGCTGCTAATAATTAAGAGTATTTTTTGGCTCCCCTTGTGTTGAATCAATAAATTTGGGTTGAATATTTTACCCTCGAAAACTGTTGCGATCCCCTACACTTGTGGGTTATCATGACTATTTTCTGGCGTCGTTGCCGGGGAGCATAGCTCTATTCTTTAAGTCACTTGGGATTTATATCTGTTGATCACTATGAAGAATTTGAAGGACTGAAAAACCAAGATCTTACCCTCAACTATGTGGGGAGGTAAGGAACTGCCATCTAGCTCTGCACTTGATTCTCCATCTGTTATGAGTAAACTTGTGACACCTACTCCTGCTATTGAATCTGATATGTCGTATGTTCTTAATAATGCTACTTCTGCTATGTATGATGAAACTACTTCTATGCATGATACTGTGCCACTAGGTGAATTTCTAGATGAACAAATTCCTAAGGTTAGGGAGAATGCAAATGTTGAAATTGATGATATTTATGAAAGTGATGATGAAGCTACTCCCAATAGATATGAATTGCCTGTTGTGCCTGAGGGTTATGTTATGGATGAAGAAACTGCTAGAGACTTTCCTGCTTGCAATGATAGATAAGATCTTAAGAAGTTATTAGCTAAGCTGAAAGAAAAGTCCTTGAATGCTAGAATGAAACATGACCCTGCTTTTGCCACTTCACATATCTGTGTTACTGATAAGGATTATGAATTCTCTGTTGATCCTGAGTTAATTACTTTGGTTGAATCTGATCCTTTCCATGGCTATGAGTCTCAAACTATTGTGGAACATCTTACTAAGTTGAATGATATAACCACCCTGTGTCGGTGTACTAAGATAGGGGTACCTTAGTACTCCAACTTGTGCACGTGCAGTAGCAGCTTCCCACGGCAGGGTTTACCACGTGCTTGCCGGAAACCTTTCTGGTCCCAATAAAACCATTCAAAAACAAAGTATACAAGACAGAAGATCAAGGCCCCGGCAAGTGGAGCTTGCCGGGAAGGCCGTCCCAGGCTCAAGACTATCACATTAGCACAAGACCCTGGCAAGAGGGGCTTGCCAGGAAAACCAGAAGACTGCATCTCAGAAGACATGCCTTGGCGCATCATGCGCCCCGGCAGGGCCCGGGGAGCAACAAGCTTCCGGGCCCGGCAAGATCAAGACCCCGGCAAGGTGCTTGCCGGGGAAGCCTGCGCTGTGTGCCCGCGCTCCAGCTCATCGGCCCACGCGTCGCCCTGGGGCCCTTCCAGGGACGCGTGGCGGATGGCTGTGCAGCCTGGGGGACACGGTGGCACTCCACGGTGACGAGGCTACCGCCGTGGCGAACGGAGACGCATGGACGGGTGCTTTTGGGGTCGACGGTGACGGGCATTTAATGCCCTTGTCCCCCACTGTCAAGTTAGGTGAAGACCACTGTTCGTCCACTGTTCATGCACTGTTCCCGCACTGTTACAACTACCACCAAAGTTACTTTTTTGCCCTTCTTCTACGTTGACACCTGTCGGTGACCCCTTGAGCTATAAAAGGAGGCCCATGCACAACGTAGAAAGGGTTCGGAACCTAGATAGCTCTCTTGCTCGGTGTAGCTAGTTCTTCAAGCTCCCGAGCTCACAAACTCAATACAAACCAAGCAGGAGTAGGGTTTTACGCGTCCGCGCGGCCCGAACCTGGGTAAACTGCCCGCGTGTGCTCTTCGATCCGTTCTTTGTGCTCCCTCCGCTCCCTTACCGCAACGTACAAGGGGCTCCGGTCCCATAGGTGCTCGTGGTGGATAGTTTCCCCCGACATATTTGGCGCGCCAGGTAGGGGGCGTCGAGGTTGTGCGAACCTGATCCGGCGCTCACGCGGGCGCATTCTTCATCAACCTCTCCAGTTTCGACATCTTCATCAGCAACAGCAACATGGCCCCGAAGAAGAAGGCTTCGGAGGTCGCAGGCCCGTCTGCGTCGATTCCCCCGCCACCAGAACCAACGGTGGGTGGAGGAGACGCCGGCGGAAGGGTGGTCGCCGGCGAGGAAACTCACGGCACCACCAAATCCAAGGACAAGGCGGATGACCGGACCAACTCCAAGGCTTCGGTGTCCGTAGACGCGCCACGTCCATCTCAGCAGACGACAGGCCAGTAGCGCCGTGGTACAGGAGGTACCATCCGCTTGCTGGGCCAAGGACAAACCGGAGGCTCGTGGGATGCTCTAGGCCATCGTCCTGGCACGAGCAAGGCGTGGTCGCCGGGGCAAGAGACTGCTCCTTCTAACCCTGTTAGAAGTCCGAGCATATCTCGCTCCTCGCACAGCTCGCCACCACTCCCCTCCTCTCCAGCAGAAGCTCTCGCAAGAGCGCAACTGCTCCTCGATTTCCCTCCAGCGGTAGACAAGGCCGAAGACTGGAGGGCAACAATCCAAAGCCTCATCGCCTTCGCCAACAACGACACGCCGCAGCAGCCGGCGACCTCGCGGCCACGGCAAGTCGACCAGGCAAAGGCCGACGGCAACAAGACCGCCGGGGGTGCAACCACCGTGCACTCCCCGCCGCGGAAGCAGAAGACGCCTCCCCGCCGGATTAACGTCGACGACGACTCCACGGCGTCGTCGGATCCACGGGCTCGTCGGGACCAGCGCCAAGTCCTTGACGATCGGCGGCAAGAAGATGCTCGGACGACGATCGAGCGCCGGTGAGAAGCCCGGCGACAATCAGATCAACGTGCTGGGACCGCTGTCGACACGCACGCGCCCGGTGAACCAGGCGACTTGCCGTACGCGGCAGGTTGCCCTGCGTTTACCCGTGAGCTGCGGCGCGTCCAATGGCCCAGCATGAAAAACTTCAAGCCCGACGTACCCGAGAAGTACGACGGGAAGACGCACCCCTCGGAGTTCCTCAGCATCTACACCATCGCGGTGCAGGCTGCCGGGGGACGCGACGAGAAGATATTGGCCAACTACTTCCCGCTGGTGCTTAAGCCGAACGTCCGTTCTTGGCTTATGCACTTGCCGGAAGGCTCCATTTCTTCGTGGGCAGATCTATGCCACCAATTTGTTGGCGCCTTCACGGGCGGCCACAAACCCCACGGCCAGGAGAGTGATCTCCACATCTTGGCCTAGAAGGAAGGAGAATCCCTGCGCAAGTACATTCAACGGTTCAGCCGCGTGCAGCACAACATTCCTGACGTCCACCCCGCCGCGGTTATCAGCGCGTTCCACCAGAACGTGCGTAACCGTCGCATGCGGGAAGAGATGGCCATGACAAAAATACGGGATGTCAGCGAGCTCTATGCTCTGGCTGACAAGTGCGCGCGCGCCGAAGAGGGGATGAGACTCCCCGGGGAGGATGCTGGCGCAGGGGGAAGCGACAGCGAGGATGCCGCCCCGGCAAAGAAGAGCCGGCGGCAGAACAACAAAAAGAAGAAGAGCAAGGAAGTGCTGGTCGTTGAGAAGTCCGGCAAGGAGGCTCCCGCCAAGACAGCACAGGCTGGCGGCTTCGGCAACGAGCCTGCCCCTGTAGCGGCGGCCGACAAGCAGGACGGCTCCGACAAGCAATATTGCAAGATCCACCCCACCAAGGGCCATGACCTTTCGAACTGCAAGCGAGTCGAGTACCTCGTAGAGCAGCAGAAAGCTGAATACGAGCGTCGCGACAAGGAGAAGGCTCAAGGTGGCGGAGGAGAGCCAAGCAAGAAGCGGCCATTCAATGGCCGGGGACGACGCCGCGGCAAGGCCAAGCAGCGGCAAGGTGATCGACCTCCCCAGGGCCGCGACAAGGACGAGGAAGAAGACGACGACGACGACATGGAGGAAGGTGATAACAGCGAGCAGGAGTTCCAGAAGGCCACAGAAGTTCTGTGTGTCGACGGAGGTGCCTCTCTGCACGCTTCCCACCGCCAACTCAAGCAGTGGGTGCGGGAAGTGAACGCAGCAGAGCCGCCCGTCGAGTCACGCAGACTCCTGAAGTGGTCCAGCACGCCCATCATTTTTGATCTTGAGGATCACCCTGACCGCACCACTGCGGTCGGGTGCTTGCCGATGTTGGTTTCACCAACCATCCGCAACCTCAAGGTCACCAAAATGTTGGTTGACGGCGGGGCCGGCCTGAACTTGATCTCCTCGGCTGTGATCAAGAAACTCCAGATCCCAGACGGCGAGCTCGAAGAAACCGGTTCGTTCCAAGGAATAAACCCGGGGAGGAGCAAGCCGAAGGGGAAGATCACTCTGCCAGTGACCTTTGGCGGGGAACTCAACTTCAGGACGGAGAGGATAACCTTTGACGTGGCCGATATCCCATTGCCATACAATGGGATACTTGGACGTCCTGCCCTCGCCAAGTTCATGGCAGCTTCCCACTACGCCTACAACGTACTCAAGATGCCGGGGCCGATAAGCGTCATCTCTGTCCTTAGCGACAAGAAGGACGCGCTTATCTGCGCCGACAAGATATACCGGGATGCAGCAGCCGCAGCGGAGAACAACACACTTGCCGCTAAAGCTCCCGGGGGAAGAAGACCAAGACCAAGTCCGGCAAGTGCTCTGGGGCCGACTCCGGCAAACGCACCTCTTCGGAGTGCTGCGCTGCCGTCGAGGACGTTCCATCGAGCTCCACCAGCAAGTACAAGAAAGGGATGGCCGCTCCACCGGCAACCAAGAAGGTGTCCGCCAAGGAGGACGGCACTGGTGGTACCTTTACCATCAGTGCTACACTTGATAACAAATAGGAAAGCGTGCTCGTTGCCTTCCTGCGGGCGAATGTCGATGTGTTTGCGTGGCAACCATCTGACATCCCCGGCGTTCCCAGGAAGGTAATTGAGCACAAGCTTGATGTTTGTCCTCATGTGCGGCCCGTCAAGCAGAAGGTCAGGAAGCAAGCCGTGGAGCGCCAAGAATTCATTGCCGAAGAGATCAAGAAGCTAGAAGCAGCGGGCCTGGTTAGAGGCGTGATCCATCCGACGTGGTTAGCAAATCCAGTTGTCGTGCGTAAGGCCAACGGAAAGTGGAGACTGTGTATAGACTTCACTGATGTGAATAAAGCATGTCCCAAGGATCCATTTCCCTTGCCGCGCATTGACCAGATTGTTGACTCCACTGCTGGGTGTGAGCTGCTCTCTTTCCTTGATGCATACTCAGGCTACCACCAGATTTTTATGGCCAAGGAAGATGAAGAGAAGACTGCATTCATTACTCCATGTGGCACATATTGCTTCATTCGCATGCCTTTTGGATTGAAGAATGCAGGCTCAACATTTGCAAGGGTGGTGCACACTGCTTTTGAGCCACAGATCCACAGAAATGTAGAAGCTTACATGGATGACATAGTGGTCAAGAGCAAGAGCAAAGATACCCTGATTCAAGACTTGGAAGAGACATTTGCGAACCTGCGCAAGATCCAGCTCAAGTTGAACCCCGAGAAGTGCGTCTTCGGAGTCCCCTCCGGCAAGCTTCTCGGGTTCTTCGTGTCCCAGAGGGGGATTGAAGCCAATCCCGACAAGATAAAAGCCATCGAGCAGATCGAAGCCCCGAAGCGCATCAAGGACGTAAGGAGACTTGCTGGTTGTGTGGCTGCCCTCAGCAGGTTCATTGCAAAATCTGCAGAACACGCCCTGCCTTTCTTGAAAATCTTGAAAAAGGCAGGTCCTATGAAATGGACTCCGGAAGCGGAGGCAGCACTACAGGATTTGAAAGGATACCTGTCCTCCACTCCAATACTTGTCGCACCTAAACCACAAGAAAAGTTGTTGCTGTACTTAGCGGCAACCAATCAAGTGGTTAGTGCTGCGTTGGTAGCGGAAAGGGAGGCAGAGGAAGAGCCCACACCTCCGGCGAGCGAGTCCAGCGACAAGCAGGGGGCCCCACCGGCAAGCTCTGGCCCCGACAAGGACAAATCTGCGCAGGAGCAAGGAGAAGTGCGGAGGAAGATGGTGCAGCGCCCAGTGTATTTCGTAAGTTCCCTCTTGCAGGGGGCTAGATCGAGATACTCTGGGGTGCAGAAGTTGCTTTTCGGTCTCCTCATGGCCTCGAGAAAGCTGCGCCATTACTTCCAAGCACACGAGATAACAGTGGTCACTCGCTTTCCGTTGAAGAGGATACTGCAAAATCTAGAAGCGACAGGCAGGATCGTCGAGTGGGCACTGGAACTGTCGAGCTTTGGCCTCAAGTTTGAAAGTACTTCAACCATACAGAGCAGAGCTTTGGCAGAATTCATAGCTGAATGGACCCCAACGACGGATGAAGAAGTTCCAGAGACTAGCGTCCCCGTACAAGAAGCGACAAGCGAATGGATGATGTACTTTGATGGTGCTTTCTCGCTGCAAGGCGCCGGTGCCGGCGTGGTGCTCATAGCGCCCACCGGAGAGCACCTCAAGTATGTTATCCAGATGCACTTTCCCAGGGAACAAGCAACAAACAATACTGCAGAGTATGAAGGTTTGCTTGCCGGCCTCAGGATTGCAGCTGAACTTGGGATCAAGAAGTTGATTGTGCGGGGAGATTCTCAGTTGGTGGTCCGACAAGTGAACAAAAGTTATCAGAGCCCTTTGATGGAAGCTTATGTAGATGAAGTGAGAAAGCTTGAAGAGCACTTTGAAGGTCTGCAAATGGAGCACGTCCCGAGAGCTCAGAATGATATTGCTGATGGCCTTTCAAAGTGTGCTGCAATGAAGTTACCTGTGGAACCAGGGACCTTCCTGCTCAAGCTAACTCAGCCATCCGTTACACCATCAGTTGGGCAAAGCAAGAAGAGAAAGTTGGTCTCCGGCGACTACTTGCCGGCGGATCTTCCTGAAGCCGCCGCCAAGGTCCCCAAGATCAACAACCAGAGCGTTGAGGAATAGTTTGCTCCTGCAGATCTAAGGGTCTGTACAGTTGAAGCAAACGTTCCCGACAAGCCTTGCCCCGGCAGGCTTGCCGGGGGACCATCAGCTCCGGCAGAACCAGAGGTTCTTGCCGTAGAAACTGGGGTCCCCGCAGCGGCCTTCACGCCTTTAGTCCTTGCCGTTGAGCCTCAGGCTCCGGCATGGGCACAACAGATCGTCCGTTTTCTGCAAACTGGAGAACTTCCCGACGACCCAGCAGAGATAGAGAAAATAACAAGACAGTCAAGTATGTACCAGTTCGTTGACAACGAACTGTACAAAAGAAGGCTCAATGGTGTCAGGTTGAAGTGCATTTCCAGAGAAGATGGACAGAAGCTGTTGGCAGAAATACATGGAGGCATATGTGGCCACCACATTGGCGCAAGGGCACTTGCCGGAAAGGCATTCCGGCAAGGGTTCTTTTGACAAGAAGCCCTCCAAGATGCAACTGCACAAGTAACCAAGTGTGAAGCGTGCCAGTTCCATGCCAAACAAATTCACCAGCCAGCTCAAGCTCTCCAGACGATCCCTTTGTCCTGGCCCTTCTCGGTCTGGGGGCTCGATATCCTCGGCCCTTTCCCCCGTGCTGTCGGGGGCTTTGAGTACTTGTACGTTGCGATCGACAAGTTCACAAAGTGGCCAGAAGTGGAACCGGTGAGAAAGGTGACAGCACAGTCAGCGGTCAGGTTCTTCAGAGCGATTGTTTGCCGTTTCGGGATCCCTAATAGGATCATCACCGACAACGGCACACAGTTCACTAGTCGCACCTTCATGCAGTACGTCCAAGACCTTGGCGCCAAGGTCTGTTTCGCTTCTGTTGCTCACCTGAGGAGCAATGGTCAAGCGGAGAGGGCCAATGCTGAAGTGCTGCGCGGGCTCAAAACAAGAACCTTCGACAGGCTGCGCAAGTGCGGAAGAAACTGGATAAAGGAGTTGCCGGCGGCTCTTTGGTCAATTAGAACGACACCAAGTCGAGCCACCGGGCAGACACCCTTTGCCCTTGTCTATGGGGCAGAGGCAGTTCTCCCCACGGAACTCGTATACGGATCTCCTCGAGTGCTCGCTTATGATGAGCTCGAGCAAGAGCAACTGCGACAAGATGATGCGTTGCTCCTCGAGGAGGAACGTCTCCAGGCTGCTGTACGAGCTGCTCGATACCAGCAAGCCTTGCGCCGCTACCATAGCCGCAAGGTTAAGGCCAGGAGTCTCGAGGAAGGCGACCTTGTTCTTCGGCGTGTTCAGTCCGCCAAGAATTCCAACAAGTTGACGCCAAAGTGCGAAGGCCCTTATCGGGTGAGACAAGTCACAAGGCCCGGCGCTGTCCGCCTTGAGACCGAAGAAGGCTTACCGGTGAGCAACTCCTGGAACATAGAGCATCTTCGAAAGTTTCACCCATAAGGCGCGGTTGCGGTGATCCGCTCCGGCAACCACCTTTTGTACGAGTTTTGCCGCTGTTGCATGTAATCCTTTGTACAAAGCCGGGCGCTGATCCCGTGCATCAGTAAAGCTTTTGTGTTTCGCATTATTTGCCATTTTCCATACTTTTCTGTGTTATCTGCATGCATTATTTGGCATCTTGTGCAACACACATATCCGGTAAGCACTACCACGCCGAGAGGCCCTACACTTGTTTTCTCTTCTCCTTTTTCTTTCCCTCTTAAGCAGAAGGGACATTCCTCGCGCACAAGTTTGCCGGGGGGGAAGGAGGTGGAGGACGAACCAAGTGTTGTTCAAGAAAGAGAAGCTTACCGGAGAACGAACAGATTATGAAAGCTAAGTTACCAGAATTTGAGCAGTTCAAAATTTTTAAATTTTAGTTATCTTCCTTGAACAACCACACTTTGTATGGAAAACCTGTGCGCGGAGGAACCTACTCGTGGCTAGCCGCACCCTTATCTTGTTTTCGAGTATGCTCAACGGCTTAAGTGAGCTGCGACAAGTGTCGCGCCCTTACCTCGTTTTCGAGTTCGCTCAGCAAGCTAAGTGCGTTGCGACTAGCTGCGGCAAGGTTGCTTGCCGATAAGGCCTTTGCCAGCAGGCTGCTCAGAGTCCAGCACTCAGCGCTCGCGGCAAGGGTCCCTTGCCGGCAAGTTCCCTAGAAGCGTAGGGTAAAAAGCATACAAAGTAAAGGACCAAAGCAAGGGAGATAACAATGCGTCAATTACTCGGAAATAAGATAATATATTACAGAGATAACTTGTCGCAATGACTAATAGATTCATGTTCATGGCACACTTTGCAGCAGCAAAGGAAGTAAAAAGAAAGAGGCCTAATCTACGCGGTCGCCTTCACGCCTGGAGATCTTGTTCACCTTGGCGATGATGTGGGCGACCTGCGCCTTCAGCACCTCCTGATCTGCGTCGGCCTGCAAGCTGCGGAGAACGTTGACGAGATTTATGCCAGGGTTGCGGTAGACGATCTTGGTCAAGACGCGCTCCAAGGTACCCGCGCAGAGCTGGCGCGACTCCTCGGCCAGCTGCGCGGAGAGCTTCTCCTGCAGCCGTGCAAGCGCCGGCGCGATTCCCCTGAAGAAGAGACTTAGCTTGGCGCTGTGGGGGAGATTCGGGTCCGGAGAGTACACAAGGTGCTCCACCCTCAGCGCCATTAGCTCCTTGTCGATGTTGGCGGCGGCGGTGACCAGCTCCTCCGTCCATTGCTCCACCGCCTGGTTGAAGATGTTCGCTGAGGTGGCGGCGCTCTCCACCAGCTCCCGCTCCTTGCGGAGCTCCTCCTTCAGCTTGGTCTCGCGGTCCCGGGCGGCGTCGAGTGAATCTCTCAGAGTGGAGACCTTCAACTCCAGATCAGCAATTGAGTCCTTGGCGGCTTTGAGCTCGTCGCCCTGCTTGGAGAGGCGTTCCTGAAGATCAGAGTTGGTGTGGGCGTCCTTTTCCCGCTCCACATTAAGTGCGGTGACCCTTTCTGTGCTCGCCTTCAGGTATTCCTCAGCTGCGCCACCTTAGCTTCAAGGTCCCTCTTGGCGGTCTCCGCGGTGGCTGCGGCGGCTTTCGCTTCCTTCAACTCTCCGCCAAGGGCTTGCTCCCGGGCGGTAAGGTCGTCCTCGTGAGCGTCGAGGTCGACCTTCCGCTGGTTGAGCGCTCCTTCTCACTGGGACAGCGCTTCACCGACCAGTCGCTGCTGCTCCTCGGCCTCAGCCTTCTCCAGGAGGAACTCTTGCTGCTCTCCGGCAAGCCTCTCGCGCTCCTCCGCCAAGTCGCGGAGAGCCGCCTGGTTGGCGGCGCGGAGCTCCGCGGCGCGCTTCTCCAAGTCTGCTCCAGCCTTGGCGGCGAGGGCTTCTCGGGAGTCCAGCTTCGCCTGCCTGGCCCGGTAAAGGGCCAGGAGCCGGCGAAGCAGTTTCTCCTCCTCGGGCTCGTCGCTCCCGCCCGGCGCTTCAACGATCTTCAACCCCGCGGAGGCGAGGACCTCTCCATCGAAGGTCTCTCCCTCCACGGGGGCTCGCGACGAGGACCCCCATGGCACTTGTATGAAGACGCCATTGGGGGCCTCAAGGTAGATGCCCGACTGCTCCTTGCCGGCGGAGGGGTCGGCGGCCGGCGCAGCGCTTGACGCTCCTGCCGCCTCCGGGCCGGCAGTGTGGTCGCCGTCCCCCTCCCCAGCCGCGGCGTCTGCGGATGGGGCAGTCTCCTCAGCGGCAGGCTCGTCGGCTCCTGCCATGTCCTCAACAACAGTGGCATTTCCGGCGTCGCCTTGCGCGCCCTCCTCCTCGACGATGACCTCCGTCTCCATCCGCTCCGGGGGAGGAGGATCTAGCAGAAGAAAAAGGAAAGGAGAAGATCAAGAAAATATCCAAAAAGACAAGTCCAAGAAGAAGAAGCTGCAAGACTTACCTTCGCGGACTTCGTCGACGACAGGCTCCCTCGCCGGGGAGTCCTCCCTTGGCGATGGAGCGGTGGCCCCTGCTGGCGGAGGGCCGCCCGTGCCCTCCCTTGGCGGGGTGGCCACCCTCGTCGGGCTACCCGCCCTTGGCGGGGAGCCCGTCCTTGGCGGAACATCCTCCCTCGCCGGGGAGTTCGCCCCTGGCGGGGAGGGCGGAATCTGCAGCTCCTCGGGAGTGACCTCCGGTTGCTCCTGCGGCTGCGGCTCTACTTCTGCACAAGGCAAACAAAACAAACAAGGCAACAAGGTATTAGTACAAAGCAAAAACCTCAAGTGCGCTCGACGAGCAAACAGCTCAAGACCAGACTTACGCTGGGGGCTGCTCCTCGGAGCAGCGGTTGGATCCGGCAAGTTCGTCGCCGGCGCGTCCCCTGTCGCCACGACGGGCGAGTCGTCCTCGACCTCAACCACCGGGACCTTGGCCCTCTTCGCCGTCCGCTGGGCCAGGGTCCTGAAATCAAAGCAAGAACAAGATTAGAATCACGAAGAAAGACCAAGTCAGAATTGAAGAAGCTATAAGTTACAGGTGCTTACTCCTCTTCCTCGTCGTCGTCGCTAAGGGCGGAGAAATCAAACTCCACCTGAGTTGCTCCCGCGCGAAGAACGGGAGGAGAAGGCTCCCTCGGGCGCTTGGCGGTCCCCGGGGCTGGGGGCTGCGAAGACCCAGCCTCCGCTGACGCCGAGGCCCGAGGAACAGGCGGAGCGGCCGCTCCGCTCTGGGAGGATCCCCCTCCGCTTGGCTCTGGTGCGTGGGGCGCCTCCATCGCAGCTTGGCTCGGCCTGGTGGCGCGCGCCGCCTGGCGAGCAGGCTGTTGTCGAGGCGCCTGCGTCCTCGTCACTGTGGCCGCCTTGCGGAGGCGTTTCCCCGGCGCTTGCTTGGGACTTGCTGGAGGTGGGGAGTTCTCCGACGACGAGGAGGCGTCGTCGTCAAGTCCTAGAGATCCGCCGGTGTCCTCATCGGCCTCAACGTCTTCCTCCTCCTCCCCAGCGGGCCCGCTGGGTCCAGCATCCTGCCCGGCGGCTCCGCTCCCTCCGGCACCTCTGCTCCCTCCGGCAACCTCGCTTGCCGCGGCCTCGCTCACGACCCCGGGAATCCTGGCGTGCCTCAGGGAAGGAACTCCGGCAAGCTCGTCGGGCGGAAGCTTGAGCAGTCTGCGGATCTCAGCCTCCTCTGCTTGGCACACCTCGTCCGCGGCCTGCGCCTCGTCGACGGTGAATCCGAAGTCTCCTGCTGCTGCAGCTGCGGCGGCCTCTTCCATCCGGGAAGCAATATAGGCTATGTCCCGCTCTGTGGTGGCCCGAGTAAGACCCTTGTTCTCCTCGGTGTTCTTGGGCACCTCGACCAGATTGTCGAAGAAACTCAGAATCGCGTCCGGCGGAGGCTCTATCCAGGTGGGGTCGACGCCGTGAGAGTCACACGCGGGGATTATTGCGCGCAAGGAGTCCCGGGCAGTGCTGTTGCACAGCGGCACCACTCCCCGGGGAGATCTAAACCACTCCGGGTGGGCCGGGTCGTGCTTAAAAAGCTCCCGGACCATCCCCTTCAGCTCCAAAGCCGTGAAGTTGAAGTTCAGTCCCGGGCGCAGCCTCATAATGTCCGCCGTGTTGCCAAATTCCCATGCTGGCCTTTTCCTCTCTTGTAAAGGGGCAATGCGGCGGCGGAGGAAGTCTGTCCCTACCTCTCCGATGGTCAGTTTAGCTACCCGGAGACGAAGTGAAGACGGAGGAGGGAAACTGCCCCTGTTCCCTCTGCTTTTAAGGAGGGAGTGGGGGACGCTCCGCATTTCCCATTAAAGAACGAGGCCACGATCTCTCCCACGACGCCGCAATCGATGCGTGCCGTTAGGGAGGGGCGCGGCGGATGCGGAAGGGAATCTACGGCTCGCCGTGGGCCGCGCGTGCCCGTGCACTGTTTTGGGCCTGGCCCAACAGCGCTCGGCACCGTGTGTGGCCGAGGCCCGGGGGCTCCTGTCGGTGTACTAAGATAGGGGTACCTTAGTACTCCAACTTGTGCACGGGCAGTAGCAGCTTCCCGCGGCAGGGTTTACCACGTGCTTGCCGGAAACCTTTCTGGTCCCAGTAAAACCATTCAAAAACAAAGTATACAAGACAGAAGATCAAGGCCCCGGCAAGTGGAGCTTGCCGGGAAGGTCGTCCCAGGCTCAAGACTATCACATTAGCACAAGACCCTGGCAAGAGGGGCTTGCCAGGAAAAGCAGAAGACTGCATCTCAGAAGACATGCCTTGGCGCATCATGCGCCCCGGCAGGGCCCGGGGAGCGACAAGCTTCCGGGCCCGGCAAGATCAAGACCCCGGCAAGGTGCTTGCCGGGGACGCCTGCGCTGTGTGCCCGCGCTCCAGCTCATTGGCCCACGCGTCGCCCTAGGGCCCTTCCAGGGACGCGTGGCGGATGGCTGTGCAGCCTGGGGGACACGGTGGCACTCCACGGTGACGAGGCTACCGCCGTGGCGAACGGAGACGCATGGACGGGTGCTTTTGGGGTCGACGGTGACGGGCATTTAATGCCCTTGTCCCCCACTGGCAAGTTAGGTGAAGACCACTGTTCATCCACTGTTCATGCACTGTTCCCGCACTGTTACAACTACCACCAAAGTTACTTTTTTGCCCTTCTTCTACGTTGACACCTGTCGGTGACCCCTTGAGCTATAAAAGGAGGCCCATGCACAACGTAGAAAGGGTTCGAAACCTAGATAGCTCTCTTGCTCGGTGTAGCTAGTTCTTCAAGCTCCCGAGCTCACAAACTCAATACAAAGCAAGCAGGAGTAGGGTTTTACGCGTCCGCGCGGCCCGAACCTGGGTAAACTGCCCGTGTGTGCTCTTCGATCCGCTCTTTGTGCTCCCTCCGCTCCCTTACCGCAACGTACAAGGGGCTCCGGTCCCATAGGTGCTCGTGGTGGACAGTTTCCCCCGACACCCTGTTTACCAACGATGAAAAGATTCGTTACTACTATATCCTTAAGCTATTTCCGTTCTGTTAAAGGGTGATGCTAAGACCTGGTTTAATTCTCTTGATCCTGGTTGTGTGCGTAGTCCCCAGGATATGATGTATTACTTCTCTGCTAAATATTTTCCCGCTCATAAGAAACAAGCTGCCTTACGGGAAATATATAACTTTGTGCAAATTGAAGAAGAGAGTCTCCCACAAGCTTGGGGGAGGCTTCTCCAATTACTTAATGCTTTGCCTGATCATCCTCTTGAGATGCATGATATACTTGATGTCTTTTATATTGAACTAACCGATGCTTGCAGAGACCACCTGGATAGTTGTGCTGGTTGTTTTTTCAGGGAAAGAACAGGTGAACAAGCTGAACTACTATTGAATAATATGCTGGCCAATGAAAATAATTAGACACTTCCTGAACTAGCCCCTAAGCCAACATCGAAGAAAAGAGGTGTTCTATTTCTCAGTCCTGAAGATATGCAAGAGGCAAAGAAATCTATGAAATAAAAAGGTATTAAAGCTGAAGATGTTAAGAATTTACCACCTATAGAAGAAATACATGGTCTTGATAACCCGACACAGGTAGTAAAGGTAAATTCTCTATAGATTTGATGAAGGTGATATTCCTCGTTATAAGTCTGCTAGCCAATGCTTAGATGGGTTTGACAATTTTATTGTGAAACAAGAAAACTTCAATGCTTATGTTGGTAGACAATTACAACACAATGCTTATATGATTGAACGCTTGAGTGATTATTTGTCTAGAGCTAAAGGTGAACCGAAACTCATTAGTATACATGCTTCTATGGTCACCACTCAAGTAGAACAAGTACTTAAGGCTCAGAAAGATTTGCTCAATGAATTAAATAGTAAGAATAATGACTATGCTGTTAGAGTTGCAACTAGAGGTGGTAAAATGACTCAGGAACCTCTATATCCTGAAGGCCACCCTAAGAGAATTGAGCAAGATTCTCAGAGAGCTAATTTAGATGCACATAATTCTTCTAAGAAGAAGAAAAAGAAAAATGATAGAACTTTGCATGCTTCTAGTGAACCTGTAGCTGACACACCTGAGAATCCTAATGATATATCTGTTTCTGATGCTGAGACACAATATGGTAATGAACATGAACCTAGTGATAATATTAATGATGATGCTCAACCTAGCAATGATAATGATGTGGAGATTGAACATGCTTTTGATCTTGATAACCCACAATCAAAGAATCAACATTATGATAAGAGAGACTTTGTTGCTAGGAAGCACGGTAAGGAAAGAGAACCATGGGTTCAGAAACCCATGCCTTTTCCTCCGAAAACATCCAAGAAAAAGGATGGTGATGATTTTGAGCGCTTTGCTGAAATGATTAGACCTATCTTTTTGCGTATGTGTTTGACTGATGTGCTTAAAACAAATCCTTATCCTAAGTACATGAAAGATATTATTACCAACAAAAGAAATATACCTGAAGCAGAAATCTTCACCATGCTTGCCAATTACACTTTTAAGGGTGGACTGCCTAAGAAATTAGGAGATCCAAGAGTACCTACTATACCTTGCTCCATTAAGAAAAACTATGTTAAAACTGCTTTGTTTGATCTTGGAGACGGTGTTAGTGTTATGCCTCTCTCTTTATATCATAGACTTGACTTGAGTAAGTTGACACCTACTGAAATATCTTTGCAAATGGCTGATAAATCAACTGTTATACCTGTCGGTATTTGTGAGGATGTGCCTGTTGTAGTTGCAAATGTTACCATTCTGAGGGACTTTGTTATCCTTGATATTCCCGAGGACGATAGTATGTCTATTATTCTTGGAAGACCCTTTTTGAATATTGCAGGACTGTTATTGATTGCAACAAAGGCAATGTCGCTTTTCATGTCAATGGTAATGAGCATAGGGTACACTTTCCGAGGAAACAACCTCAGGTCCACAGTATCAATTATATTGGAAAAACTTCAACTATTACTATTGGAGGTTTTGAATTTCCTATTCCTACTATCAAGAAGACATATGGCATCCTTATTGTTGGGGACATACATATCCCCATTGAGGTAACCTAGTGTTATTCGAAAATTCTCCGGTTTCATGTTATTCGGAAAGAGTTTATTAACAAGACCTGATCAACCTTGTTAATGGATTCCTTTTGATAAGCATGGGATAGGTGACTCTAGATAGCACAACCTTCTGTACCCTCCTTTTACTTTCTATTAATTAGGATAAATAAAAGAAAAATAGTATTTTCTATCTGTTTCCAGACTTACTCGTGCAATAAAAAAATACCCCGAAAATAAAAGTTCTCCAAATGCCATGAAAATGAAATATGATTTTTTCTAGAATATTTGAGAAAATATGGCACATAACACACAGCGAGGGGAGCCAGCACCTGGCCACGAGGGTCCAGGGCGCACCCCCTGCCCAGGGCGCGCCCCTGCCTCGTGGGCCCCACGTAGCCCCCCTCCACTTATTCCTGCACCCACACTCTTCTTCTTCCTCCCAAAAAAATCACCAACCAGCTCAAACCCAAGTTCTAGCTCATCTTGCTGCCATTTTCGATCTCCTTGCTCAAAGCACCATTCACCAAACTGTTTGGGGAAATTGTTCCTTGGTATGTGACTCCTCCATTGGTCCAATTAGTTTTTGTTCTAGTCCTCTATTTATTGCAAATTTATGCTGCTGTGGTGACCTTGTTCTTGAGCTTGCATGTCAAAAAAATTTGGTCCCAAGTAGTTCTAATGCATGATATAGTCTCTAGGCACTTATAGGAGTTGTTGCTATCAATCTTGTTGAGTTTGAGTTAACTTTTATTGTGAGTTACTAAAAAATTCAGAAATTTTCAGAAAAGGAAAATGATAAAAAGATTGTTGAGGGGCTCCTCCAGCAAGAGCTCAGAGGAGAAGAAGAAATAGGAAAATAAGAAGCCCAAGTATAATCTTCCTCGCATGGAGGAAGTTCGACCGTGCGAATGGCCTTGTAATGATTTCATGATGTCCATCGTGATTTACGAAGACTTTTATTGGTTGGCAAATAATGCTGGCCTCACCGACTTCCTCCACGACCATAAAGAATAGTATCTCTTACTCACCAATATTTTCATGCAAAGTTTTCATTTTCATTCTAAGAAAACACCACCTATGGTGGAGTTTCGGTTATATGATGTGATTAAGGAGATATCACTCTTAGATTTTTGTGAAATATGCAAAGTACCCTTTGGAGGTAGACTTGATGAACCACGTCGTGAAGACGTTGAAGGGTTTATTGACATGATAGCTGTAGGGGAAACTAGACAAGTTTCAGGGGAAAGAATCACCAGTATACACTTCCCTATTCTGCGCTACTTTGCTTTATTTGCTAGTAGATGTTTAATTGGTCGCGAGGACAACGGGAATCTTAGTGCCCCTGATATTGTCATTTTACGCCATGCTTTGTTTCAAGACACAACTTTTAGCTTGGGTGTCGTCGTTGCTAAACGACTGAGTCTGAACTGCTCAAAGGGGCCCGTCTTTGGAGGCATCTTTGCTTCCCGCCATGCTGAACATTTTAGAATACCTATTAGGCATCATGAGAAGGAAGAAAAATTGCTTGCCCCTGTTTATCTAGACTACACGAGCATGGTAGCTCATGACTTTATTGTTAAAGACAAGAATAGGCAGCTTAATTATAAATTAAGGTTTGATGAAATATACTGTGAAATTGTTACCTTGCCTGCACCCTCTTTGTTTGATCTGTCTACAGGCGTATACCTCATCACATCAGATGCCTTCTACAAGTACCAAGGCCAAGCACAAGCTTCAGAGCCTGAGCCTCAGCCACCACTTGATCCTTACCGTCAGTGTGTTTATGGGTGGGAGCTGGATGAGCTTGCCAACCAGTGGCACCTAGAGGATACATCTCAGTACACCGGAGGGAGTAGCTTCGGTCCGTGGCCATAGACCAACTTAGGCCAAAAGCCTAAGCTTGGGGGAGTACGCGTTTCTCACCGACTTTACATTCATGTTCACACACTTATTCTAGTTGTCGGCGCTCACACTCTTTCACTGTACCATCCATGCTTAGTTTTAATTTCTTTTTCTTAGTCTTTTTCTTGTGTGCTAGAAAAACCCAGAAAAACAAAAAAATATTAGTTGTAGCTTCTAGCTAGTTTACTTTCTTTGCTTGTAGTAGTAGTTAAAATGAAAACCCAAAAAGATTTCCCGTTCTTCTTTTGCTTGTTGGGAGCTTTCCCGTGTAAATAGTTTCTTTTCTTTTCTTTAGGGGTTAAGAGTAGAAGACCATGATTGAAATTTCTTAGTGGCTCTCATATGCTTTGTTGTTGATTTAACCTTGAGCCATATTACCTTGTCTTCTCTCTTGTATTACATGTCTGCAGATTCCAGCTTAGTCCAATGCACGTGCATTATTATTATTATCCACACCGTTCGGTCGTGCGAGTGAAAGGCAATAAGGATGATATATGATGAACTAATTGAGATGAGAAAAGCTGGTATGAACTCGACCTGTCTTGTTTTTGTAAATATGATGGCCCATCGTTCCTGATTCAGCTTGCTATGAATGAAATATGCTTGCAATGAAAATTAGAGATCATACCTGCTTATGACATGCTTAATTTGCTGAGAGTTTATAATGGTCTATCTTGTGTGCCAACATGATATTAAAATGGTTGTGATGTGGTATGATGGGGTGGTATCCTCCTTTGAACGATTTAAGAGATCTGACTTGGAACATGTTCACGCATGTAGTTCAAACAAATCAACATAGCCTTCATGATATTTATGTTCATGGTGATTTATATCCTACTCATGCTTGCATTCATTGTTGATTAATTTTAATGCATGGTCATGACCGTTGTTGCTCTCTAGCTGGTTGCCTCCCAGTCTCTTTCTAGCCTTCACCTGTACTAAGCGGGAATACTGCTTGTGCATCCACTTCCATAAACCCCAAAGTTATTCCATATGAGTCCACCATACCTTCCTATATGCGGTATTTACCTGCCGTTCCAAGTAAATTTGTATGTGCCAAACTCTAAACCTTCAAATGAAGTTCTGTTTTGTATGCTCGAACAACTCATGTATCAACTAGGGCTGTCTATATCTTCCATGCTAGGTGGGTTATTCTCACGATGAGTGGACTCCGCTCATCATTCACGAGAAAATGGATGGTAACCGGGATGCCCTGTCCCATGCTCAAAATCATAATAATTAAACAAAACTCCCCCAGGGCTGTTGCTGGTTTGGACGGTACCCGTTGTTTCGAGCTAGCCGTGGAGTGTGCTTGTTGGTGGTTGGGGGACTATAAACTTTACCATTCTGTTTGGGAACTGCCTATAATGTGCGTAGCATGGGAGATATCAAGATTCTTGGTTGTTATGTTGACAATGAAAGTATACCGCTCAAAATGTTATTCATCTCTATTTAAAAACCGAGCTCTGGCACCTCTACAAATCCCTGCTTCCCTCTGCGAAGGGCCTATCCATTTACTTTTATGCAGAGTCATCACCCTCTTATCAAAGAGCACCAGTAGGAGAACACCTCTATCGTTGCATGTATTACTATTAATTTGCATTGAGTATGATCATGATTGGATCTCTTTTAGCATGAATTACATTGTCTAGTCAGTCCTTGATCTTTAAAGGTGCTCTGCATTTATGTTTTGCGATCTCAGAAAGGGCTAGCGAGATACCATCTTGTTATATCATATCATGATTATTTTGAGAAAGTGTTGTCATCCGAGGTTTATTATTATTGCTCACTAGTTGATTATGCCATTGATGTGAGTAGTCTTGAGACCTGAAAGTTATTGTGAATGTTTCTAGTTCATGATCTTGTTGAAAACCTGAATGTTGGCTTACATATTTACAACAACAAGAGCAAACAGAGTTTGTCAAAGTTTTTTTCTTTATCACTTTCAGTTTATCAACTGAATTTCTTGAGGACAAGCAAAGGTTTAAGCTTGGGGGAGTTGATACGTCTCCAACGTATCTACTTTTCCAAACCCTTTTCCCCTTGTTATGGACTCTAACTTGCATGATTTGAATGGAACTAACCCGGACTGACGCTGTTTTCAGCAGAATTGCCATGGTGTTGTTTTTGTGCATAAATAAAAAGTTCTCGGAATGACCTGAAACTCCACGGAGATTTATTTTGGAAAATATAAAAAATATCTGCAAGAAGATCTAGACCAGGGGGGCCACACCTTGTCCATGAGGGTGGGGGCGCGCCCCCCTGCCCAGGGCACGCCCCCTGCCTCGTGGGCCCCCTGGTGCTCCACCGACGTATCCCCAGATTCTATATATTCACTTTCGGGGAGAGAAAAATCAGGGAGAAAGAATTATCGCATTTCACAAGACAAAGCCGCCGTCAAGCCCTAATCTCCCTCGGGAGGGCTGATCTGGAGTCCGTTCGGGGCTCCAAAGAGTGGAGATCGTCGCCATAGTCTTCATCAACCTTCCTCCATCACCAATTCCATGATGCTCACCGCTGTGCGTGAGTAATTCCATCGTAGGCTTGCTGGACGGTGATGGGTTGGATGGGATCTATCATGTAATCGAGTTAGTTTTGTTAGGGTTTGATCCCTAGTATCCACTATATTCTGAGATTGATGTTTCTATGACTTTCCTATGCTTAATGATTGTCACTAGGGCCCGAGTGCCATGATTTCAGATCTGAACCTATTATGTTTCCATGAATATATGTGTGTTCTTGATCCTATCTTGCAAGTCTATAGTCACCTACTATGTGTTATGATCTGGCAACCCCGAAGTGACAATAATCGGGATCACTCCCGGTTATGACCATAGTTTGAGGAGTTCATGTATTCACTGTGTGTTAATGCTTTGGTCCAGTACTCTATTAAGAGGAGGCCTTAATATCCCTTAGTTTCCAATAGGATCCCGCTGCCACGGGAGGATAGGACAAAAGATGTCATGCAAGTTCTTTTCCATAAGCACGTATGACCATATTCGGAATACATGCCTACATTGCATTGATGAAGTGGAGCTAGTGCTGTGTCACCCTAGGTTATAACTTCTACATGATGATTTGCATCCGACATAATTTACCATCACCGATCCAATGCCTACGAGCTTTTCATATATTGCTTGTTGCTTATTTACTTTTCCATTGCTACTATCACAAAAACTACAAAAATAATATCATTACTTTTATTGCTACTACCGCCACTATCATATTACTTTTCTAGTAAACTATCTTGCTGTAGATACTAAGTTTCTAGGTGTGGTTGAATTGACAACTCAGCTGCTAATACATAAGAGTATTCTTTGGCTCCCCTTGTGTCGAATCAATAAATTTGGGTTGAATACTTTACCCTCAAAAACTGTTGCGATCCCCTACACTTGTGGGTTATCACTCCACTAGCATGACTCTAATATCACTATCCTCATATCTCAAAACAATTATCAAGTATCCAACTTATAATCATATTCAATGCACTTAGTGTGAAAGTTTTTACGACATTGATATTGGATGTCTATTATGTGAAGACTAGTTTTATAGCCTAAGCACATTACCATGCTGTTTTAATAGACTCTCAAATGCACATAAGTGAAGAATGAGAGATCAACTATTTCTTGAAAATATAATCACCACCGTGCTCTAAAAGATATAAGTGAAGCACTAGAGCAAAAACTATTCAACTCAAAAGATAGAAGTGAAGCACATAGAGTGTTCTATCAATTCCTAGGCCATATTTAACTCTCTCAAATAGGTGTGTCTAGCAAGGATAATTGTGGCAAACTAACAAGCAAAGACTCAAATTATACAAGACGCTCCAAGTAAAACACATATCATGTGGTGAATAAAAATATAGCTCCGAGTATAGTTACCGATGGATGAAGACGAAAGAGGGGATGCCTTCCCGGGGCATCCCCAAGCTTAGGATTTTCGTTGTCCTTGAATTTTACCTTGGGGTGCGATGGGCATCCCCAAGCTTAGGCTCTTGCCACTCTTTGTTCCATAGTCCATCAAAGCAATACTCAAAACTTGAAAACTTCACAACACAAAACTTAGACAAAAATCTCATGAGCTCCGTTAGTATAGGAAAGCAAACCACTACTCAAAGGTACTGCAATGAATTCATTCTTCGTTTATATTGGTGTTAAACCAACTGTATTCCAACTTCTCAATTGTTCATACTTCCGAAATACTACTCATAGATGCATTGAAATAAGCAAACAACACACGAAAAATAGAATCTTTCAAAAACATAACAGTCTGTAGTAATCTGCAGGTTTCTCATACTTCTGTAACTCCAAAAAAATCAAACTAAATTCGTAAATGTGAGGAATTTGTCTATTAATCATCTGCAAAATAAATCAACTAAGTATCACGCTCCAGTAAAATCTGGTGACCATTCTAGCGAGCGCTAACGATTTTGTTTTTCACAGCAAGATCATATAAACTGCACACAAGTCTTCCCAAAGGTTTTACTTGGCACAAACACTAAACAAAAAACAACATCTAAATAGATGCTAGATGCAATATTTATTCCTAAAAGAAGTAAAAAACAAAAAATATAAAATTGGGTTGCCTCCCAACAAGCTCTTTCTTTATAGCCATTAAGATAGGCTTGAGAATTCAATGATGCTCACATGAAAGATAAGAATTGAAGCACAAAGAGAGCATCATAAAACATGTGACAAACACATCTAAGTCTAACATACTTCCTATGCATAGGCATTTTATAAATAAACAAATTATCATAGCAAGCAAGATCTAGTGTAAGCAAGGAAGAAGAAAGAAACAAGATCAATCTCAACATGAAGAGAGGTAATTTAGTAACATGAAAATTTCTACAACCATATTTTCCTCTCTCATAATTATTGCATGTAGGATCATAAGCAAATTCAACAATATAGCGATCACATAACATATTCTCAACACGATCCTCATGCATGCGAAGTTGACACTCTTCCAAAATAGTGGGATCTAAAGTTGACACTCTTCCGAACCCACTTTTAATATTATAGCCAATATTATTATCAATCTCATATTCATCATGGGGGTTAAATAAATTTCCAAGATCATAAGAATCACCCCAATCAAGATCATTGCAACAAGTAGTGGGCAAAGCAAAATAAGCATCGCCAAGCTTAGGGTTTTGCTTATCCTTAGCATAATTGACATTAATAGAATTTATAATAACATCATTGCAATCATGCTTTTTATTCAAGGAGCTATCATGAATCACATTATAATTTTCTTTCAATACCTCATCACAATTTTCAGATTCATAAATTTCGAGCAAAACCTCATAAAGATAATCTAGTGCACGCAGCTCTCTATCAATAGGTTCAACATAATTGGATCTCTTAAAGAGATTAGAAAGTGGATAAGGATCCATACTTTATCAAGCGAAGATGCAAGCTAATTGAGGGCACATAGCAACACGAGCAAACGAGAAGCAAGCGAATGATAAACACACGGCAGAAGAAGGGCAAATAAAACGGCAAGGGTGAAGTGGGGGAGAGGAAAACGAGAGGCAAAAATGTAATGCGAAGGATAAGGGTTTGTGATAGGTACTTGGTATATGACTTTTGCGTAAACCTCCCCAGCAACGGCGCCAGAAATTCTTCTTGCTACTTCTTGAGCTTGTGTTGTATTCCCTCGAAGAGGAAAGGGTGATGCAGCATGGTAGCGTAAGTATTTCCCTCAGTTTTGAGAACCAAGGTATCAATCCAGTAGGAGACCACGCGCGAGTCCCTCGCACCTGCATCAACAAATAAGAACTTCGCAGCCAACGCGATAAGGGGTTGTCAATCCCTTTACGGTCACTTACGAAAGTGAGATCTGATAGAGATGATAGTTTGATATTTTTGGTATTTTTGGTTATAAGAACAGAAAGTAAAAGTGGAAAAGTAAAGTAGATTGTAGATTGATATGTTGGGAATAGACCCGAGGCCCATAGTGTTCTCTAGTGGTTTCTCTCATGATAGCAATATTCTACGGCGGGTAAACAAATTACTGTCGAGCAATTGATAGAAAAGCGAATAATTATGAGACTATCTAGGCATGATCATTATATATAGGCATCACGTCGGAGACAAGTAGACCGAAACGATTCTGCATCTACTACTATTACTCCGCACATCGATCGCTATCCAGCATGCATCTAGTGTATTGAGCTCATAAGAACAGAGTAACGCCTTAAGCAAGATGACATGATGTAGAGGAATAAACTCAAACATAGTGATATAAACCCCATCTGAAATTTACCAACTGTGGATTTTTTTTATTAGCTATGAAAGACGAATTTGAAGTAAAGTGGCAACGGATGGTGTTCTAAATGTACGAGAAAATTTGTAGTACCAATACAACTGCCACGTCAATTTTGGTAAATTTCAGGGGTCATTTGACCTTTTAAGACATTTAAGCAATTTTCTAGCCATTTAATGATCGTAATTCCAATTTGAACTATATGTACATGCAACATCTAACCAAAACGGTTTGAAAAGTCATATTTTGTGTACTTGTGTGCGATTTAATTCCATGTGCAGTAAATTGGAAGGAATTTTCAAACATATTGGTCTAACGGCTATGACACAATTAAGCATGGAGTGCCATGGCATTTAAATTTCAAAACAATTAAAAATGATCAGAAAAACATGAAACCTTGCTTGATGTAATGTCATGCCACCAAGATGATCTGGTAAAAAAATGGTATTTTGACGAAAGTTTGGACACACACCCCTCACAAACCGAAGCAACTCACTAGAAGCCTCGTGGTTCCGAGGGGAAACAACACATGTTTAATGACGAACGGGAGATAGCTTCCCCTTACGGCCTTCTAAAATTTTCTACGTTTAACATGCACTAATAGAACTGTCATGTGAAAATTTGGAAAATTTCAGGGATCATCTGACCTTTTAAAGACATTTAAGTGATTTTCTAGCCATTTAATGATCATAATTTAAATTTGAACTAAATCCACATGCAACGGCTAACCATAACTGTTTGAAACATCTTATCTGTGTACTTGTGTGCGAGTTAATTCCATGTGCAGTAAATTAAAAAGAATTTTCAAACATATTGGTCTCACGGCATGGACACATGTACATGCATGGAGTGCCATGTCATTTTAATAGCAAAAAATTAAAAAATGATCAGAAAAACATGAAACCTTCCTTGATGTAATGTCATGCCACCAAGATGATGTAGTAAAAAATTGGCATGTTTGATGAAAGTTTGGACACACACCCCTCAGAAACGGGAGCAACTCACTAAAGGCTCGTGGTTCCGAGAGGGAACAATGCATGTTCGATGACGACCGGGAGATAGCTTCCCCTTACGGCCTTCAAATTTTTTCTATGTTTAACGTGCACTAATACAACTGTCATGAGAAAATTTGGGAAATTAGAGGGGTCATTTGACCTTTTAAAGACATTTAAGTTATTTTCTAGGCATGTAATGATGGTAATTCAAATCTGAACTACATGTACATGCAATGGCTAACCATACTGGTTTCAAAAATCATATTTGCGTACTTGTGTTCGAGTTAATTCCATGTGCATTAAATTAAAAGGAATTTTGAAACATATTGGTCTCACGGCATCTACACATGTATGTACATGCATGGAGTGCCATGGCATTTTAATTCCAATAAATTAGAAAATGATCAGAAAAACATGAAACCTTGCTTGATGTAATGTCATGCCGCCAAGATGATGTTGTAAAAAATTGGCCTGTTTGACGAAAGTTTGGACACATGCCCCTCACAAACTGGAGTAACTCACTAGAAGGCTCGTGGTTCCAAGAGGAAACAGTGCATGTTTGATGACGAACGGGAGATCGCTTCCCCTTACGTTCTCCAAAATTTTCCTACGTTTAACGTGAATAGAACTGTCATTTGAAAATTTGGAAAATTTCAGGGGTTATTTGACCTTTTAAAGACATTTAAGTGAATTTCTAGCCATTTAATGTCCGCAATTCAAATTTGAACTACATCATCATGCGATAGCTAACCATAACGGTTTGAAAAATCATATTTGCATACTTGTGTGCGAGTTAATTCCATTTGCAGTAAATTAGTAGGAATTTTCAAACATATTGGTCTCACTGCATGGACACATATGTATGTAAATGCATGGAGTGCCATGGCATTTAAATTCCAAAAAAATTTAAAAAGGATCAGAAAAACATGAAACCTTGCTTGATGTAATGAAATGCCACCAAGATGACATGGTAAAAAAATTGGTTTGTTTGACGAAAGTTTTGGACACACGCCCCTCACAAACCGGAGCAACTCACTAGAAGGCTCGTGGTTCCGAGAGGGAACAATGCATGTTTGATGACGAACCGGAGATAGCTTCCCCTTACGTCCTTAAAAATTTTCTATGTTTAACGTGCACTAATACAACTGTCATGTGAAAAATTGGAAAGTTTCAGGGGTCACTTGACTATTTAAAGACATTAAGTGATTTTCTAGCCATTTAATTACCGTATTTCAAATTTGAACTATATCTACATGCAACGGCTAACAATAACTATATCTACATGACCTTATTTCAAAAATCATATTTGCGTACTTGTGTGTGAGTTAATTCCATGTGCAGTTAATTAGAAGGAATTTTCAATCATATTGATCTCACGGCATGGACACATGTACATGCATGGAGTTCCATGGCATTTTAATTCAAAAAAAAATTTATAAAATGATCAGAAAAACATGAAACCTTGCTTGATTTAATGTCATGCCACCAAGATGATGTTATAAAAAAATTGGCATGTTTGATGAAAGTTTCGACTTACACCCCTCACCAACAGGAGCAACTCACTAGAAGGCTCATGGTTTCGAGAGGGAAAAATGCATGTTTGATGACGAACGAGAGATAGCTTCCCCTTACGACCTTCAATTTTTTTCTACGTTTAACATGCACTAATTGAACTGCCATGTGAAAATTTGGAATTTTCAGGAGTCATTTGACCTTTTAAAGACATTTAAGTGGTTTTCTAGCCATTTAATGAGCGTAATTCAAATTTGAACTACATCTAAATCCAACGGCTCACCATAACAGTTTGAAAAATCATATTTGCGTACTTGTGTGCGAGTTAATTCCATGTGCAGTAAATTAGAAGGAATTTTCAAACATAGTGGTCTCACTTCATGGACACCTGTACATGCATGGAGTGCTATGGCATTTTAATTCCAAAAAATTTAAAAATGATCAGAAAAAACATGAAACCTTGCTTGATGTAATGTCATGTCACCAAGATGTTGTGGTAAAAAAATTGGCCTGCTTGACGAAAGTTTGGACACACACCCCTCACAAACCAGCGCAATTCACTAAATGCTCGTGGTTCCGAGAGGGAACAATGCATGTTTGATGACGAACGGGAGATAGCTTCCCCTTACGACCTTCAAATTTTTTCTACATTTAACATGCACTAAGACAACTATCATGTGAAAAATTGGAAAACTTCAGGGGTCATTTGACCTTTTAAAGACATTTAACTGATTTTCCAGTCATTTAATGACCGTAATTCAAATATGAACTACATCTACATGCAACGGCTACCCATAACGGGTTGAAAAATCGTATCTTTGTGTACTTGTGTGTAGGTTAAAAAATCTTGAGATGATGAAAATATCTGGTGTTGAGAAAAGAAAATGTAAAGATCTGGCAAGACAACTGGCCCCCACACGATTGGCACTCTATTTCCTGCCTCGAGGTTTGGAAGGTGAATGGCGGGAGTTATTAATCAAACACGGTTCTGTATTGGAAATTGTCACCTATTATGTTCACAAAGGATTTTAATGCGGGAATCATGTGTAATTCAAAATATAGTACTCGTAAATTCCGGCGATCGGCGTGTGTACTGTTCCTGTCTATCTAGATTCCGTCCGCCAATAAATACTACCTTGCTCACATCGTCCCGCCTGCATTCTCACCTACATTCTCCCCTCGCACGCCTACTTTCTCTCTCTCTCTCAAAGGTCTGCCATGGCGCCACCGATCTGCCCACACCCCGACAAGGAGTGTCCGCTCCTCGAGGATGCTCAATCGAAGAGCAGCGATGAGGAGGACCCCTACGCGCCACCAGACGAGGTTGTGCCGGACCCCCCAACTTTGGATTGGTTTTGGGGCCAGTACAATCTTTGTCTATGGAAGTCACTGCCGCCGGCTGAGAAAGCCAGGTAAGTGGTGTTCAAGAAGGAGATGACGGAGGAGGAATCCAGGTACCAGGCGGCCTGTGAAGCCCGTGATGCGCCTGGAGAAAGGAGAAGGTGGAGCTTTGGGGCCGAGGGCGTCGTCATGTGGAGGAGGTGTATGAAGACGGGTACTTCGCGAGGAAGATCAAAGGAGCTAGGCGCCTCATCGCTGCGTGGAGGTGGGCAGATAAGCTCCAGCGTGCCACCGACGAGGAGCTCCAGTGGGCGCCCAACGACATGGCAAGATCGTCCGCACTCGTCCACCAGCAAGACGCAGATCGGTACGTCAAGCGCTACGAGGCGGAGGAGGCGGAATACTGCCTCCGTGCTGGGAAGACGTCGCGCATCAGGAGGGATTATTAGTTTTATTGTTGTTCATTTTCAATTTTATGCATTGTACCTAGTAGTTAAGTATCATCACGTATATGTGATGAACTAATGAAACATTAATATATATATATATATATATATATATATATATATATATATAGTGTTACTATTCATCACCCAGGGTGCACAATAAGTTATTCTTCACCCGAGGTAATTTTACGATCATTTCATAAATAAATTACTTTTGAAATAAAAATAGTTACATTCTTCTTGATTCACTATGTAAAATTTGGCATAAGAAAACAAAAATATAGGTCATAAGATAAGAAAAATGCATTTTATGTATATTTTATAGTATATTTTTACGTTTGTAATTTTACGTAACATAAAATATTTTTTACGACGACTACATTTTTTTCTTACGATCTATTTTTACGTATAAAATAAGACAAAATTTATGGAACGTAAAGTTACAGGGCATTGCTATTAAAATAGAGGGGGTGAAGAATAACTATTCCTCACCCAGGGTGACGAATAATCAATCCCTATATATGAATTCCATTTTCTATCTATTTTTTATACTTATTTGAATCTAGCTGTTATCATCCACATATACAGAATGGAAAGCGTATATACACACTTTGAAACCGAACATATAATAACGGAAAACAGAGTACACACATAGAAACAGAGCAATTAACAGATCAATACTACGATTGTTGTGAATACATAGCTATCCACGTCGAAACCACTCAAGAAAATAAATTTTGTCCATGAGACCATGACCAGCAGCCCTTGCCTATGGTAGCTCTTGGCTCTGCCTGAACTCGTGCAGGCATTCTTCCAAGCGGTCGACACGCTCACGGTACATCTGGAGCGCGATTTGAGCTCCAAGTTGGCTATTTCATCGGAGATCACCAGCTCGAGGATGCGACGGCCATGTTCCTCTACAGCACCCAGGTGGACACATGGGCCAAGGAGGTGGTCGAGCCTACCGAGCAACACGTTGGCATCGAACGGGCCGCGGACAAGGCGGACGGTGCGACACATGCGAACGGCGCGTTAGGCGTCTAGTGCAAGTACAGTGTGGTCGGCCTCTAGTATAAGTACGGCACAGAGGGCCGCTTCCCACTCCTGGCGTGGAATGGAGGTACTGACGGGATGTGTACCCAGTTGCGACGCCGTGTCGATAGCAGGCAAGTGACGATGGATCCGCTCTTGCTGTGCGGTCCGCCTTGCCTCTCGCTTTGCGGCGCTCCAACAGTCTCGTCGTGCAGCGAGCCGCAGCCTATCGGCGCGGACGTGCCTAGCTTGCTCTGCGATGCGCCATCGGTCATGTTGTGCGGCGAGCTGCAACCCCTCGGACCTGACATGCCTATCTTGATCCATGGCGCTAAAGCACCATGCGCCAAGGATCTGCTCAACCCTGGCAATGACACGCATCACGGCGTCGTCCATCGTGTTGCCGAGGAGCGCCTCGTCCTTGACGGGCCATGGCGCCTTCTTGTTTTCCTTGTCAACGAGGTTGATGGCAGAGGCGGCGCTTTGGTGGGTTCGCATGCTTGGAAAAGGTGGATGTGCTACAGTCCGTTCTTGTTGCCTCTGTGTGTCGCACGCCGCCTAGGTTTATGGGCAATATCGCTGGGTGGTGGGAAATAGATGAGGAAATGGTGGGAAATGGTGGCGTGTTCATAAAATGCCATCAGTTAATGGAAACTTAGCATATAAGGAACATCGAGCTAGCACAAGAAGTAGATGATGATCAGATGAACACGGACCACACTAGGGAACCAGTCGGTGATGAATTTATCAATCGCAAACAGTTGTATACTAGCAAGCGTTTTCCCACAACACACACGGCTTATTCCATCACAAACAGGTCAGATGGATCAACTATATGCCACGTATCGCACATTGTCAAAAAGTAATGCGGTAGACCTTCTTTAACATGTGTTCAAAAAAACAAAAACAAACAAAACAAGGACGTTGTGGTAATTCCACACCACAACACCCACAGCTTATTCCATCACAAACAAGTCAGATGGATCAACTGTATGCCACGTATCGCACATTGTCAAAAAGTAATGCGGTAGACCTTCATCAACATGTGTTAAAAAACAAAAACAAAAACAAAACTTCCCATCCGGTCACCCATCTCGTGGCTGCTCCAGCCTGAGCATAGTTAACTTGAGAGTTCTCTTAGACGACTATTGGTGGAACAACTAGTCCTTGCTGATATAGGATGCCTCTTTGCATCTTTATGGCATACCCGGATGACCGTTGGTCGCCCAATGGCCAATAGATGTTGTGTAGACAGAGCATATCACATACGTCTTATTCGAAGCAATCATCTGTGTTATTATCGGTCTTCGAACACATTTATGTTTACAGACCTGTTTGCCGCGTATCACACACATCCTGCTAAATTGAACCATTTTTGTTCCCTTGTCTCAAAGCAAACAGTTCATCCAAGTGAACTGTACACTGTATATCACACACACCATGATCTGGTTGGCCGTTTCTTTTGTGTTGCCTAATCATAAATAGTTCATCCGAGTGAACCGTATGATGTATATCGCACACACCTTCATATAGTTGCCCGTTTTTGTTCTTCCTCCTCGTTGCAAGTAGTTGATTGAACTGAATCGTACGCCCTGCATCGCACACGCAACTAAAATCTGTACCGTGTTTGATGCGTCTGTCATTGCAAATGTTTTGCACCTTTTCTGATGGGTTTTGTACACCACCATTTGTGATTATCGCATCGCACACAGTTTCGTTGAAGGGTCTCTCATCGTAGTGTCGCATTAGCAAGATCCTGCAGTGGTGTGTGTAGGAAGGAATTTGGGCCTAGATCATGGAAATCTAGCCCATAAAAAAATAGAAGACAACGAATGAAGGGGTGAAGGGGAAATCCTAACCCCTGAAGGAAATGGGGGATGAACACGACCCTTTCATTGGGCTCTGGAGTAGGAATCACCTGATCTTTGTCTAGGATCCTATGCACTATGTCTGCAGACAGATAGCCCGCGCTCCGGATATCCTTCACGTCCTTTTCGCTGACGGTGGAGGCCTCCTACTTGCCCTTGGAGCCGGACCCGACAATTGCTAGAGAAGGAGGCGGTGGGGGAGGAGATCTGAGCTGCGGGCGCTGAAGCTAGAAGATTGGGAGACAGAGGCTAGAGGAAGGCGTGAGGAAAAATGAGTGGTCTTTATCCTTTTATAGACGGCAAAAATGCCAAACGCCCCCCACGCAAGTCATAAAACTTGCTTGTTCCCAATGAGATTGTCGTAAGGTATGGTTGGGTTACCCAAACGATATTGATGAAAATCCCATAATGGGCGAGCACGATCTCTGTTTCGACAAGATGTGCCAGTGGAGGCTATTCCTCGAAATGTGAAACGGGAGGCATGAAAATGGTTCGAAATGTTAAAGGGTCAAGTGTGACGTTTCGCCAAAAAAAGTTGTCAGTAAATACACTGTTCCTATTTTGACGTCTTGCCTTCGTGGCTAAGGGTTGTATTAATCATGCAGAGGCGGACATAGTTCCTTAATGCAGGAAGCTAACTTAAGATATTCAGAAGAAGGAACCCGCCTTGCAATGCCGAAGACAGTTTGCGTGTTGAACACTTAGTCATCGAAGACTGGTTTAGGGACTACTGAGGGAGTCCTGGACTATTTGATATGGGCTGGACTAATGGGTCGTGAAGATAAAGCAGAAGATTATCCCTGGTTTCCGGGTAGGACTCCTATGTGTGTACAATGGCAAGTTTTGTGTTTGGGTGTAATGTTTCCTTCCTCTGCATGCCAACTCTATACAATCCTAGGCCCCTCTGATGTGTATATAAACCGGAGGGTTTAGTCCGTAGAGGCTATCAGAATAATCATAGGCTAAACGGCTAGGGTTTAGCCATTACGATCTCGAGGTAGATCAACTCTTGTAAGCCCTATACTCATCAAAGACCATCAAGCAGGAACTAGGGTCATACCTCCTTTAAGAGGGCCCGAACTAGGGTAAACACCGTGTCCCTATTGTCCCTTGTTACCATTGATCCTCAGACACGCAGCTTGGGACCCCCTACCTGAGATCTTCCGGTTTTGACACCGACAGTCGTCATCATCAACCTTCCTTCATCACCAATTTCATGATGCTCACCGCCATGCATGATTAATTCCATCATAGGCTTGCTGGACAGTGATGGGTTGGATGAGATTTATCATGTAATCGAGGTAGTTTTGTTAGGGTTTGATTCCTAGTATCCACTATGTTTCGAGATTGATGTTGCTATGACTTTGCTATGCTTAATGCTTGTCACTGGGGCTCGAGTGCCATGATTTCAGATCTGAACTTATTATGTTTTCATGAATATACATGTGTTCTTGATCCGGTCTTGCAAGTTGTAGACACCTACTATGTGTTATGATCCGCATACCCCGAGGTGACAATAATTGGGACTCTTTCCGGTGATTGTCGTAGTTTGAGGAGTTCATGTATTCACTAAGTGATAATGCTTTGTTCCGGTTCTCTATTAAAAGGAGGCCTCAATATCCCTTAGTTTCCATTAGGGCCTCGCTGCCACGGGAGGGTAGGACAAAAGATATCATGCAAGTTCTTTTCCATAAGTATGTGTGACTATATACGGAATACATGCCTACATTATACTGATGAACTGGAGCTAGTTTGTCATTGCCCTAGGTTATAGCTTCTACGTGATGAATATCATCCGACACATATCATCACCGATCCATTGCCTATGAGTGCATCTCATATTGATCCTTGCTAAGTTACTTTTCTTACTACTGTTGTTACAATCACCACAAAACTGCCACTGTTACTATTGCCACTGTTACCGTTACTTTCATATTACTTTCCTACTAAATACTTTGCTGCAGATATTATTCTTTTAAGTGTGGTTGATTTGACAACTCAACTGCTAATACTCGTGAATGTTCTTTGCCTCCCCTTGTGTCGAATCAATAAATTGGGTTGAATACTCTGCCCTCAAAAACTGTTGCGATTCCCTATACTTGTTGGTCATCAAGGGTTGCCTTGATGAACCCCACATTTACAAGCAAACTGATGCACAGGGACTTTGTTGAGTGCTACTTCTCGAGCTTGCGTTGTATTCCCTCGATGAGGAAAGGGTGAAGCAGCACAGTAGCGTAAGTATTTCCCTCAGTTTTTGAGAACCAAGGTATCAATCCAGTTGGAGACCACGCCCGAGTCTCTCACACCCGCACAAACAAATAAGAACTTCGCAGCCAACCTGATAAGGGGTTGTCAATTCCTTTACGGTCACTTACGAAAGTGAGATCTGATAGATAGGATAATTTGACATTTTTGGTATTTTTTTGGATATAAGAACAGAAAGTAAAAATAGCAAAGTAAAGTATATTGTAGATTGACATGTTGAGAATAGACCCGGGGGCCATAGGTTTCACTAGTGGCTTCTCTCATGGTAGCACAATTCTACGATGGGTGAACAAATTACTATCGTGCAATTGATAGAAAAGCGAATAATTATGAGAATATCTAGGCATGATGTAGCGACCACGATCCGAATAGACCGAAGTCTCTATGCTCTGTGTCATCCCTGGATCGGTAATGCTGACACACACAGTACTTGAAGGTTTTATAACAGAGTGGCAATCACACACTTATTACAATTGAATGTCTCAAAAGAGAACTTATTAACATGATAATAGCAGAAGGCTTGGAAGATAAGTGAGTCCATCAAATCCAACTGCATAGCTGAGTGCATGACAAATGACCTAGCGCAGCTTACTCTTCTTCTGAAAAGTCTGCAACGTAACATGTTGCAGCTCGAAACGGGTCAGCACATGGAATATGCTGGCAAGATAACACAGTAGAGCAAGTAACAGAATAAAGGCTAACACTACATGCATATATGGCGGGTGGAGGCTCTAAGGTTAAAGTTTTTGCATAAAGCCAATTTTTTCCCTGTAACAAAGGAATAACTTTTATTTAACTATAACGGTAGTTGAAACATCATTGAGAAGGTACCTCCAACTCAATCCCAATTAAAGTGGTCATTAACAACCCATCAAATTTAGTTTTAGAGTGATGAGGTCAACCAATAATTCAAGTACCAGATACTCAAGATGTCCATAGCCGAGGACACGGCTAATCATGATTAGTTTGTACACTCTGCAGAGGTGTGCACACTTTTCCCCACAAGACTAGATCTCCTCCGTTGGATATCTCGCACTACATGGTGTTTGAGAAATGGATGACCGAGACATAGTCTTTCAGAAGCATTTACTCTTTACCCCAGGTGGACTGGTACACCTACTTTCCCCTACATCTGCTAGTCCACCATGAAAGAGCTCACACAACATACTCAACTATGCCAGAGCCCATAATGGCATGCTACACACGGAAGTTTCTAGCATGAATAGTGTTATGCTCCCTTTCGACCTGGGTGACATTCCATAGGAAAAATCACATGGTACCCCCGGGATTTCCTAGGAAAACACTGGATTCTCTAGGTGCCCTGGAACCAATCCACCCAGATGTGTATTAAAGTATCCACCTTAAGTTGAACCATTAGTTAACAATCTCACATCTTTCATGGATACTCTCAAACCCAATCCACGTCTATGAGCATAGCATGGCAACCTAAGCATAGCGTAGAAGTAACTCCTAAGGGTTTGAAAATAATGCAAGTAATAGGTTCTACTTCCCAGAACCACAAGTTTAGAGATCCTACTCATGCAATGTGTGAGGGTTTGATCTAATGCATAAAAACTGGGTAATAAAGGGTATGATCAAAGTGTTACTTGCCTTGCTGATGATTCGCAAAACCTAGGGACTCGTAGTAGCACGCTTCGCACTCCGGCAATTCTATTGCAAGCAAACAATAGCATACATAAGCAACCAAGCAAATATGCACAGGTAAAACTCCAAATAAGAAGATCTAACCAGAAATTTCAATTGAAGATCTCCAGTTTGCAAAAAGAATCAAATCAAATGGAGCAACGAAACTCAAACTACGAAAGAAACAAGATCCGTTTACTAGATTGAACTAAAGCCAAATTTTACAGTATCAAAACCTTGTTCAAGTTGGTCAAACGGAAAGAGGGCTTCGAGACGAAGATCTAGGCGCTTGAATCGTCTGATTTCGACTTACGAGCAAAAAGAAAAATTAAAAGAAGATCAAGGCAGAAATTGCGATCGAAAATAATCGCGGAAAAACCATGAAAAAGAAAAACGGACGAACAGGCTAACGAACGAACGTTCACTGTCTGTAACTAAAAGACGAAAAGTGTTTGTTAAAACGAATGAACGGACGAACGTCCGCTAATTAACTAAACCGAGAAAACCGAACCGATCTAATAATAAAAATACAGATCTAGGGTTTACGAAATAAAACCGATCGGTTTAAAAAAAACCGGCGGCTACCTCGTGGAACGGGACGGCGGCGTACTCTGGCGGGTCCGACGGTGTCCGGCGGCGGCAGCTACTCCGGCGGCGGGGCGGCGGACGGCGGGGTGGCAATGTCCGGCCAGGGCGGGCGGCGTCGCGGCGCGGGTGGCGGCAGCGCGGGCTGGCGGTGGCGGCGTCCGGTGGCGGCGGCTAAGGGCGGCGACGGTGCTAGGGTTAGGGTTAGGGCGGCGCGGCCAGGGTTGGGCTGGCGGGGCGGCTGGGCCTCGGCCTTTAAAGGGGCCGGTCGGGTAGAGTCCTAGTCGGAAACAGCCCGACTAGGTCGGTTCCACCTTTTGTTTTTTAAAGTCCCGACGCAGCAAAACGGGCAAAAAAAATACTAGACTGACTTGAAAATTTCCGAAATAAATTTTCACCCTCCTCTAATAATATTTAGGACAAAGTGAAGATTTTTCCTCGACCTAAATACAATTTTGAAAAACGCGCATTTTTCCTATGCAAATAAAATCGCAAATATATCCAAATAAAATATCAAAAGTGGTTTTAATATTTTTCCCCCAATATTTCTTTTATTTTGGAGAAATCATATTATCTGCGCTCATATATTTTATTATGAAATATTTTTCGGAGAGTAAAATAACTAAAACCAAAGTGATCCTTGTACCGGTATTTGAGAAAAACTCAAATACGAAAACGGTAAAATCTCCAACTCTCTCCGTGGGTCCTTAAGTTGCTTAGAATTTCGAGGATCGCCACACATGAATGCAATAAAAATACGATATGCAATATGATCTATGTATAACATTCCAAATTAAAAATCTGGGATGTTACACATGATCATTATATATAGGCATCACGTCCGAGAGAAGTAGACCGAAACGATTATGCATCTACTACCATTACTACACACATCGACCGCTATCCAGCATGCAGCTAGAGTATTAAGTTCATAAGAACAGAGTAATGCTTTAAGCAAGATGACATGATGTAGAGGGATAAAATCAAGCAATATGATATAAACCCCATCTTTTTATCCTCGATGGCAACAATACAATACGTGCCTTGTTGCCCCTACTATCACTGCGAAAGGACACCGCAAGATTGAACCCAAAGCCAAGCACTTCTCCCATTGCAAGAACTATAGATCTAGTAGGCCAACCCAAACCGATAATTCGAAGAGACTTGCAAGGATATTATAATCATAAATAAAAGAATTCAGAAAAGAACCAAATATTTCTCATAGATAATCTTGATCATAAACCCACAATTCATCGGATCTCGACAAACACACCGCAAAAAGATTACATCGAATAGATCTCCTCGAAGACCGAGGAGAAGTTGTATTGAGATCCAGAAAGAGAGAAGAAGCCATCTATGTACTAACTATGGACCCGAAGGTCTGTGGTAAACTAATCACAACTCATGGTGAGGCGATGGTGTTGATGTAGAAGCACTCCGTGGAAGATCCCCCCTCTGGCGGAGCTCTGGAACAGGCCCCAAGATGGGATCTCACGGGAACAGAAAGTTGCGGCTGTGGAATTAGGGTTTTCTCTGTTGCCTCGTTGTTTTCAGGGTACATGGGTATATATAGGAGGAAGAAGTACGTCGGTGGAGCAACATGGGGCCCACGAGGGTGGGGGGCGCGCCTAGGGGGAGGGGCACGCCCTGGACCCTCGTGGGCACTACGTGTCTTCTCTGCCTTGGTGCTCAAGGCTCTCGTGAAGATATCGTTCCAAAAATAACTCTCCCGAAGGTTTCATTCTGTTTGGACTCCGTTTGATATTCCTTTTCTGCGAAACCCTGAAATAGGCAAAAAAACAGCAATCTGCACTGGGCCTTTGGGTTAATAGGTTAGTCCCAAAAATAATATAAAAGTGTATGGCAAAGCCCATTAAACATCCAAAACACCACGTATAATAGCATGGAACAATAAAAAATTATAGATATATTGGAGATGTATCAAGCATCCCTGTGATGCCCCCGATTTGACCGTACACGAATCATGCACGCAAATGTGTACAAGCAAGATCAAGGACTCACTGGAAGATATCACAACAGAACTCTAGACACAAATAAAATAATACAAGATTTATATTACAAGCCAGGGGCCTCGAGGGCTTGAATACATAAGCTCGAATGTACAAGAGTCAGTAGAAGCAACAATATCTGAGTACAGACATGAGTTAGACAAGTTTGCCTTAAGAAGGCTAGCACAAAACAACTAGATCGAAAAGGCAAGGCCTCCTGCCTGGGACCTCCTAAATACTCCTGGTCATCAGCTGTCTCCACATAGTAGTAGGCTCCGTCGGGGTAGTAGCAGTTGTCAAGGGTGGCTTCTGGCTCCTGGACTCCGCCATCTGGTTGCATCAACCAGAAAGAAGAAAGAAGGGGGAAAAGGGGGAGCAAAGCGACCGTGAGTACTCATCCAAAGTACTTGCAACCAAGGATCTACACTACATATGCATCGGTATCAATGAAAACGGTAGTATCTGTGGACTAAGCTGCAGAATGCCAGAATAAGAGGGGGAGAAGCTAGTCCTATCGAAGACTAGCATCTTCTAGAAACCATCGTCTTGCAGTAAGAGGGGGAAGTAGAATAGTGTAACATAAGTCATATTTATGTTGTTGTTCCAACGCTCCGGGATCCTTTCTCGACTCCCGAAGCAACATATCCAAACAATGCCTCAGCATCCAGTTCTAGTTGTAGCGATCGGGATACCACTCCAAGTGTCCGTTACCATAGGACAGGCTATCGATAGATGTTTTCTTCCCTGCAGGGGTGCACCAACTTACCCAACAAGCTTGCTTAACTCCGGCCGGACACACCATCAGGTCATGCCTGCCCTCGGCCAAACAATACGCTGCAACCCGACCTTGGCTTAATAGAGAGGTCATGCACGCCGGACTAAACCCTTTGCCCCCAGGGGTCATGGGCCAATCGCCCCAAGAACTCCTGCATGTTGCGTACGCGGCCGGTGAGCAGACCTAGCAACCTCCTTTAAAAAGGTAGGAGCCTAACCAATCCAACCCGGTGTGCGCCGGTCAGTCGCAATGATGTGAGTTAAGCTTCGCCTGATGCATAAGACGCAGAATGCCCATACTATGCCCACGTGATGGTTAGCGCTATCATGCTAGAGGCCCCTTGGATTAAATATCCAAACCGTTTAGTGTCTTGGGAACGTGCGGTAACGAGCAAAGACTCACGATCATGTGACCCCATCGCCCCGTCTCGAGGACTTGCGGCAAGGGCGAGTGCCCGGCCACGCCTTGTATTTATCTCGCGGGCACCTTCCAGGTCAACCCGACTACACATCACTCGCAATTAAGCTCGCACGGGTACCCCTCAGGGTCGACCCGTCTTTAGTAACCAAGTTCAGTGTAAAGTCATAGTAACCATAGTAACTGTGTGTCTGACACCAAAGGAAAACCTGAGGAAATCACCCTCGATGGAATTCCACCTGATGTTTATCGTCAAGGTGAACGAAAGAGGAGTCACCCTCGAGGTCCACTCTTCAGGAGTTGCATGATAGTATCGTTATCGGGAGTTGAGAAAGAGGAATCACCCTCGATGACCATAGCCGATGAACTAACCTACAAGGTTAACATCAGAAGTGCTGATGAGGTCTCACCCTCGGCACTCGATAGTAACCCAGTAGTGTCGAGCAACTAAGGGGAAAGTGATGTGCGATGCTGGGTCCTGGTCTTCGATCCCGTTGATCGGGTCTTCTGATAATCTAGCGGGGCAGTCGGGACAAGGTAGGGGGTCACTAGTGGATCTCTAACCAGCCTATACTAAGCAGTTTAGTATAAACATGTAAGGTATGAAAGCAGTATCAACAACAGGCTATGCATCAGAATCTGATCATAGAAAAAGCAATAGCCGTTCTAATGCAAGCATAAGAGATAAGAGAATGGGCGATATCGGAATGATCAAAGGGGGTTGGCTTGCCTGGTTGCTCTGGCAAGAAGGAGGGGTCGTCAACACCGTAGTCGATCACCAGGGCATATTCGGTCTCGAGTCTACCGGAGAGAAGAGGGGGAGAAACAATAAATACAAAGCATACAGATGCAATAAAGAAGCACGGCAAGTTAACACGCAGTGCTAGGGTGCTCTAACGCGGTGGCACACGATACCGGCGAAGGGGGGTATCACTCAGGAAAGTATCCCCGGTGTTTCGTGTTTTCGGACAGATGAATCGGAAGGGAAAAGTTACAGGTTCACTATGCTAGGGACGTGTGGCGAGTGAACGGACCGTGTATTCGGATTCGTCTCGTCGTTCTGAGCGATTTTCATATATAAAACATTTTCATCCGAGTTACGGATTATTTTATATGAATTTCTAAAGTTTAAAGCATTATCAAGAATTTATTTAATTCATTTAAAACAACATTATCCAGAATAGTGAAAGGTGATATCAGCATGACATCACCATGATGTCTGCAGGTCAAACCCAGTTGACGAGAGTCAAACCTGACAAGTGGGTCCACTAGGACCCACTGTCATAGACTACTCTAACTAAGCAGGTTTAATTAGACTAATATGTTTATTAGATTAATTAGATTAAGTTAATTAACTAATTAACATAGTAAAATATGTTAATTATTAATTAATTATTTAACTTTTTATTTATTTATTTACTTTCTTTTAAGAAAACTCTTTTTTAAGGAGCCGGGCCCCATGAGTAAGTGGCTCGGGCGGGTTTACTGGGTGCGGCTAAACGGGTGCGGGCGCCCGTGTGTGGCAAGCTCCCGAGGCCACTAGGGGTGCTACTAGGCTCGCACGGCCGCACTAGGCGCCGGCGGCCGCAGCCAGAGGCGCGCCCGGGCGATCTAGGAAGGGAGTGTGCGGGGCGGGGGCGAACCGCGGGGCTGCACGGGGGCGACCACCGAGTGGCCCAGGGCGCAACAAACGGGGAGGGACACGGTCGCGGCCGCGGTGACCGCAGCAACTAGACGGGGACCGGGCAGCGCGGTCAGCGGTCTATCGCAGGAGACAGGGGGTACAGGGGGATGGAGGGGAAAGGCTCACAGGGAGCCGGATATGGAGGAGGGTCAAGTAGGCGGTGGCGGGGCGGTCCGACGAGGGGGGGACGAGGAGGCGGCGACCGATCCGACGAGGGCAGCGGCGGCGAGCGCCGACGTCGAGTAGCGGCGTCGTCGGTGGCGTTGGGCACGCGTCGATCCACGAGGGAGAGGGGACGGGGCCGCGTGGAGGCGGTCCGGCAAGCCAGGCTCTGGGCGATGTGTCGGCTCCCGATCTAGATAGGGTCGAGGATGGGAGAGGAGCAAGAGGGAAGTGGGGGTGGGCTCTAGGGTTAGCCCGGGGGTGGGAGTTAAGCGCAGGGTGATGGGGGAAGCGCGGGCAGGGTGGGCCGGCCCGTTCGGGCGGCTGACGCCAGCTGGGCCACTTGGCCCAGCGGGGGGAGAGGTTCTATTTTTTTATAACTTGTTTTCTCTTTTTGTAACTTATATTTTTATTTTAGTTTCAAAATACTTTAGCCGTACAAAATATATAACTAGCACCTACTTTAGTATTATGAGTTATGCTACTGCCATAGTAACTTTTACCAATTAAATAAATAGTTTGTAATTTTCATAAATTTTAAAAAGCATTTAAACATTATTTTAGCCACTATTTAAATGTTTCAAGGCATTAAAATACTTTTAGAAAAAGTTGGTTCACCACCAATATTACCAAATGAATATTTGCCACATGATGAACATTTTAGTTTTGACATTTGAAAACTTTTAATTTTGACTTTGTTTTAAATTTTGAATTTGAATCGGTTTCGAACCAAAGCGAGTTTAGTAACAGTAATTGTGGTGACGTGGCATCATTGCCAAAGGGTTGCTGTAGCTTGATTACCCGGGCGTTACAAATCTCCTCCAATACAAGAAATCTCATCCTGAGATTTAGGAGGTAGATTAAGGGGTGAAGGACTCGAGAAGGACGGAGCTCAACACAAGATAGGTTCTTGGGGACTATCTCAGTGAACACGGCATAGAGGAAATCTCTCGAGTTGAAAATTCAAGAAAGCCATCGAGAGCAAAGTAATGAGGTGTAATTAGAAGCTTCAACCGGGTAAGCAATCATTCGTTGCCTGAAACAGAGGTTGAAACTGGTCCAGAGCAACGAAAATAAGTATAGCATGTGATACCAGAATAGATCATTACGAAGGTGGCTCGCGAAATGCACTCAAAGCCAAAGCGTGAGGAATAACCTTGGAAACGGGGGGGGGGGTGTTCACGAGAGTCGGGTTTTGATCCTGAGGAACTGTGGGGTATGGGTCCACCATGTGGGTTAAAGGTAGGAAGGGCGATGATAGCAAGGCATGTCAGAGCATATACTGTCAGTTATGTTGGCAACAACGTCGATACCAAGGGCGAGGGACGAAGAGAACCATTTTCCTGCTCGTTGAACAAGGCGGACCAATAGGTAAGGTTCTCGTCCATCGGTGGTTACCGTAATGTTATCAACAATAGTACCAGGGTCTTACTGACATAGTTGTACACCAAGGTGCTTACATAAGCAGAAAATTATTACTGCTTAGAGCAAAGAAAGGTTAAACAAACAAATGGAAAGGAAAATGTGTTTTAAAACAATGAATTGGAGTAAATCATCCCCAAGATTAATGAGGGCAAGATACACGTGTCAGGAGATCAAAGTCATGACCATATAGATAAAAGGGGTAAGAGTAATTATGATATGTACCCACACAACGTTGTTGGATAGTTGATCAAGAACATTTAGCATTGCGCTTACAATGATCTTGTGGATCTTTGGACTACCACATACATGCTTCGAGATAGCCCCGACGTGGTCTTCAAGCAAAGGTCGGATTTTGGATACACCAGGATCCATCGGAAACAACTTATAAAATAAGTCATACAATTTCAGCGAGGGAAGATGAGGATGAGGCCGACGGGCTCATAAACAATTCCTCGAGATTTCCCCTAGACATGAATTTCTACATTTAAGTGAACAAGATGAAAACATTGGACATACCACAGTATGTTAGAGGAGAACAACCATAAGTAAACCTTGAGGGGAACGTGCACTGTTAAAAATGGGCTAGGTAGCACGATCAATGTTATAATGGTGATTCAATAACCAAAGGACCGAGAATGAGACTATCGTCCATTCACTTCAAAGCAATAGGGTTGCTAGAAGTTTTGAATTCGTACGTAATACTTCAATTGTCGGGTTTCCGGTTAGAAACCATAAGGGGACCAAGGAATGAACGGGTATGGCAAGAAGTATCACATGTATAAAGAATTCTTAAGAGGTGGTGAAATTCTCATGACATTCTTGACATAATAGAAGGTAATACTCCAAGGTAAAGAACAATGTTGGATAGCAAGGATCTCAAGGTATAACACGAAACATGAAAAAGTTTGTGTTGGAGGGAAGGCAATAATGTTGTCGATGATAACTCAAATCATCGAGGGGAGTAAGGATGTTATTTCTCATCGTGAATTCGATTTATAACCTGGAAGAGCTTGGAATATCACTGATGATCACGACACAGTTGTCGAGAGATTTCATGAAGATGTAATCAATCGACGATGACATCAAGTCAAATGAATGAGGGAGCGAGAGGTTATTGAAACCACTAGTACAATACAACCTTGAAATCAAGCTAGTTGTTCAAAGCGAAATGATATGCCGATGAAGATTGGCGTAAGCTTAGCTCATTGCCGAAATTGTGCTCCGGGAAGATGGACCAGGTAGCACAGTTAAAAAGATGCACGATAATGAGATAGCCGATCAGGCTAGATATGACTTGAAGAATTAATAAACTCGTAAGCAATGGAGATTACTTAAAGCTATAGAATCGGAGTGCGGAATTGATTCATTTATCGATGTCCTTGAGTGTCTAACAACTCAGAACCCGGGGAAAACTGGAATCGGTGAGAAGTAATAATTGAAGAACTCATAAGAAGTAATATGGTTATGTGACATTATCGAGACGCCACGGGGTAATACTCGATGGTAGATCATAATAAAGGGTGGACAGGTGCATTGACATGTAGAGGACAAGTGGCTTAACTTGTGCAAGGAATAATATTTAAAGGAGAGCATGGTCGAAACCACGATTGCAAAGGCCAGATCCATGATATAAGATGAACTTATATCAAGGGGATAATTAATTTTAAGAGAAGCCCTAATGATAAGATTTACATCGTGTCATGGGCATGAACAGAAAGTTCAAGGTTGACTCCCACTTCTTCAAGGCATAAGCTTTCATTCACTCCTCTATTAAAAATGAATTGATTGCGAACACTTGCCTAGTCGATTACTGTGACGCCCGAAGACCAACGTCCTAGAAGATTCCAGAAGATTCCAGAAGATTCCAGATGTTCCGGGTCCTCCCGTGTGTTCTTTTGTGCTTGTGTTATTTATTTTGCTTTGCATCATGTCATCATGCCATCATGTCATTAATATTTGCATCTCAACTAAAATAAATCGTGTGGATCTTCGATCCATTTAAATCGAGGGAAGGATGACTTCTCTTTATAACATATCCTCTCAATATTATTAGGGAGCTATATTAAAATAAATATTCCATTTGTTTGGAATTAACCAACACACTTGCATATTTTTTCCTCATGCATTCTCTTTCTTATTTCGTGCCTCCAAACCTTGTCTATAATTTTCCGTTGTATCGAGGTTCCTCCAAAAATTAGAACATTGTTGGACACTTCCAAAATTCAAGTCTTAGTTCAAACCCATTTGAATTAAATTCAAATATGTTCGAATTATTTTTTCGTTCATGCCATTTCTATTTTTCTCGGACCCGCTCATTTTTTTGAGCCCGAGAAAAATAACCTCTTGTTCAAACTCTTTTGTAACCCTTCCTTTCTTCTCTTTTCTTCATTGCTATTTTTCTGTTTTGGGACATAGCAGTAAAGAAAAGAGAGACAGGAGATTTCAGCCGAGGCTGGCCCAACAGCCTCATCTGCCTCGCCGGCCTCTAGGCCATCTGGGCCTCTAGGCCATCCCAGCCGCGGCCCAGGCCTTCCCTCCCCGCAGCCCATCTGGCCTCAGGCCCGACATCCCCTTCGCAACCCTAGCCGACCGCAGCCCTTTCCCTCGTCCCAGTCGCTCCCCGCATCTCTCCCTCGCGCCGCCAGTACTCCGTCTCTCTTGTTCGACCGCACCTCTCCCCTCACTCGCCCGCACCCCACTCCCTCGTTCCCCCTCGTCTGCGCCTCCAGGCCGCGCGCCCGCGCCCCCCGAGCGCAGCGCCCTTCTTCCTCGCGAACGCTAGGGTCGCCCTGTCGACCTCCTCTCCAGAGCAGCGCGTCCGCCGCGTCCCTTCCCCTCGGCCAGGAGCCCCCTGCGCCTCCTTCCTCTAGCGAGCCCGACGCGCCGCTTCTCCGCGCTAGAAGCCCGGCGCTCGCCGAGTGTCCTCATCTCCAGCAGGCCGCGCCCCGTCCTCCTCGTCCAGTGTGTCGCGGAGCCGCGACGTTCGCCTCCTCTGCTGGCCTCGCGCCGCCTCCCTGCAACCTCCAGCACCGGCGCCGCCCTGCGTCATCTCCAGCGCCAACGCCCGTCCTCAGCCAGCATCGCCAGGCGTAAGCCGCCGCCGGCCACCAAGTACAGCGTGCGCCGGCCACGCTCCGTCCTCCAGCTCGCCGGCCAGAGCCACCGCACCTCTGCCTCGTCCCGTGCGGCCTCTACCTCGCCTCCTCCGCGCCAAGTCCAAGTCCCTCCCGCCGTCGTCCGTCGTCCGGCGTCCGCCCCCCAAGGCAGCAGCCTCCTCGCCGTGACCGAGACCCTTGGATGTTGCTGCTGTTTTTTTTTGCCAAGTACCACTACAACCGCGAACGTCTTCGGATCTTCAAGTTCTACTACCGTCGCCAAGTCCCGAGACCGACAAGTTCCACGACACGTGACAAGACTGCTACGAGAACGACTACACGATGCGTCAATGTTCCTCTCCGGTGCCCCGAGGACCGAGTACACCTACACAACGAACGCCAAGTACCACTACGAACCCAAAAGAACAAGGATGCGGCAAGTTCGACTACCGTCGCCGTGTACCACTACTTCCTCGATGACCGTGTACAACTACTTCAACTACCGTCGCCGAAGAACCGCGTGTACCTCTCCGAACGTGTACCATTACTTCCACTCCTTCCTCTACGTCCCTCGACGACTCGAACCCCTCCGAGAACGAACGCTTCGAAGGTATAACCCCGTGTCGATGACCCGTGGAATGCATGTGTTGTATGAAATGTTTGCCCTTGTGTGCTCCGTGCCGTTTCAATTTTTGTCATGCTCCTCTGTTGCCTCGTCGCCGACCCGTGGGAATCCGGTGACGGGATCACCCCACCTCTTTCATCTTGTTCGACTCGATCACTCCGCCTTTGCTTTTGCACCGGTCTCTCAACGAGTTACCGGAACCGAGATGTTGCCGTTGCATCATTTTCGGATCGTTGCCGTGGCACCTTTTTCCTTCCACCACGGTGACAACACTTCTTATCTCTTCATGTCAACCCTTTTAATAAAAATTGCATAAAACTTGATCATGTCATCCGCATCATGTTAACTACATTATATGTGTGAATTGTTGTTTGCTTAATTTTGCTAAACATGCTCATGGGGATTTTCCGGAATTGTTGTTGTTATTTTCCGGCCTCATTTAAAATGTCTAAATAGGTAGTTTGCTTTTGCTCCACCTCTTGCCATGTTAACAAACATTTAATCTTGTCTTGTAAATAAACGAGAGTCAACTAAATAATTAAAATGTGGTGTTTCGTCAATATGCAACTCGTTGCATATTGAGCTCCACTTAACTTGTAGTACTTGTTTGTGCACTTTGCCATGCCATGCATATTTAAACCGGACATGCATCATACACTACTAGAAAAAAGGCTATAGGTAATATCACTATTAGTGGCGCACCAGAGATGTGGTGCGCCACTACTATATAGCAGTGGCGCACCACAAACAGGTGCTCCACTAATAGTGACATTACTAGTGGCGCACCAGGTGTGGGGTGCGCCACTACTATGTTTTTGAACAGTAACCAGCCATGCCCAGGCTTACCAGTGGCGCACCAGGACAAGGTGCGCCACTACTATTTTTGATAGTAGTGGCGCACCTTGCCCTGGTGCGCCACTGGTAAGGCTGGGCATGGTGGTCCAAAAAAAAACCATAGCAGTGGCGCACCCCTTCACTGGTGCGCCACTAGTATTCCTTGCTACTAGTGGCGCACCAGTGAAGGGGTGCGCCACTGGTAACCTGGGACGCATTTTCACCAAATGCACCCCCCCCCGTGGACCGCCTTTTCAGTTAAAAAATAAATAAAAGAAAATGATAGAAATGTCAAAAAAATAAAAAAAAATAAGATTCCAATGTGATTTGTGGTCTAGTTGTTAGCAAAATTTACAAACATGAATTTCGACTTTTTTTGCAAAATCTCTCGAGAATTTGTAAAATGGGCATAACTTTTGCATACGAACTCCGATGAAAAAGTTTTTTATATGAAAAAGCATCTACTCGAAAAGTTACATCCGAATTCAACCGGGGGAACCCCGTTGAAGATTCTTAGAATCCCCAAAAACCTAACCGAATAAAAGATACGGGGCTTTTAAGATCTAGATTCAAAAAAATTCAAAAATAGTAGTGGCGCACCGTGGGTGTGGTGCGCCACTAATATAGTTTTTTTTTTTGAAAAACTATTTTTTTTGGAATAAATATTTTTTTTTGAAAAAATGTTTTTTTGGGAAAAAAATGGTTTTTTTTGAAAAAATGTTTTTTTTGAAAAAATGTTTTTTTGAAAAAAAATAGTTTTTTTGAAAAATGTGATATGTAAAATGACCGGGAAGTTTGAAATATTTTTTCAAAATTTTATCACACTCATGAACATGAACAAACTCCCAGACATTAACAAGGTTTAATAGGATTGATATGTTAGATATATCAACAAGTGCCTGCTAAGTGAGCTGGTGCTGGGGTTGGATAGAACTCAGAAGTTAAGCGTGCTTGGGCTGGAGTAGTGTAGGATGGGTGACCTTCTGGGAAGTTTGACCATGGAGTGCGATTTGACCCGAGATTAAGCCATAGTGACCCGAGATTAAGGAAAAAAAATCCCGCCAAAATTGAAAAAAAAAATTGAAAAAAAAATTCTGGAAAAAAATTTGAAAAAAAAAATTGTTACTAGTGGCGCACCTGTAGCAATATCAGTGGCGCACCTGTAGCAATTCTGAAATAAAATTTGAAAAAAAAAATTGAATTTTTTTTTAAAAAAAATATCAGTGGCGCACCCTTATACTTAGTAGTGGCGCACCAGGTGGTGCGCCACTGATATCTGTATTAGTAATGGCGCACCTCTGGTGCGCCATTAATACCCATTACTAGTGGCGTGGTAATAGTGGCGCACCAGAGGTGCGCCACTAATACCCAAAAGTGGTGCGCCACTAATGAGCTTTTTTCTAGTAGTGATACTTCGATGTGCATCGTATGCCATGTTTATGCTTGTGTGTTTACTGCGTTCTTTTCTTCTTTCCGGTTGCTTCTCTTGTTAGCTTCGGTTTCGTTCCGGAGTTGTGAGGATTCGCTCGACTTTGTTGCTCCGTCTACTTCATGGATCCGTTCTTCTTCCTTGCGGAATCCCAGGCAAGATGATCATACCCTTGGATACCTTTACTACCATTGCCATGCTTAGTTGTCTCGATGCTACCGTTACATGTCGCGCTACCCATCTTTTATGTCAGCCTCTCCTTGTTGCCATGAAACCTCTAACCTTTGACACCTTCCTAGCAAAACCACTGTTTGGCTATTTTACCCGCTTGCTCAGCCCCTCTTATAACGTTGTTAGTTGCAGGTGAAGATGAAGATCGTTCCAGGAGGGAACTTGTTGTTGGAATATCACAATATCTATTATTATTATTAACACACCTATATACTGGGCATGGGTGGAAGGCTTGGCCTTTTGCTCGGTGTTTTGTTCCACTCATGCCACCTTAGGCGCCGATAAACCGACATTATGTTCCTTGATTTTGCGTTCCTTACACGATGGGTGGATGGGGACCCCTTGACAGTTCGACTTTGAATAAAACTCCTCCAGCAAGGCCCAACATTGGTTTTAATTTGCTCATAATAACAACTTAAATAATTAATTAATTGCATAGGGGGTCATGTCCCCGGGTTCTTAATTCTACATAACAGGGGGGGCCAGTGCTGATGGTGTTGGTCCCGAATGAGCAGACTGCGGGGCCGCCTCGGGGAAACCCGAGGTATCTGGTATAACCTGTAGGATGTCTCATCCGGTTGTGGCCTGAGAGGAGATACGCGCGGCTACTATCAGGGTGTCGGCACGCCGGGAGGTCTTGCTGGACTTGTTTTACCATTGTCGAAATGTCTTGTGCACCGGGATGCCGAGCCTGATCGGTTTTCCCTAAGATAAGGAGTGATGATATTATATTTATCGCTTCAGCTAATCGTGAGAGCTTGTGATGGGCTAAGTTGGGACACCCCTGCAGGGTTATGATCTTTCGAAAGCCGTGCCCGCGGTTATGTGGCAGATTGGAATTTTTTAATGTCCCGTTGTAGAAAACTTGACAGATGATCCGAAGTAAAACACACAACTGTGTGAGTAACCGTGACTGTCTCTTTTCACTTTGAGAAGAGAACACGGTGGGGTTATGTTTGACTCGTATGTAGTTTAGGATCTTTAGCGATCACTACTTTTGCGACCGTTTGCGTAGATGCTCATCTTATTCTTGTACTCGTAAGCAAGCCACCATATTATGCTTAGCCGCTGCTGCAACCTCACCACTTTACCTCTTCCTACCCATAAAGCTTTGCTAGTCTTGATACCCATGGTTATGGGATTGCTGAGTCCTCGTGGCTCACAGATACTACAACACCAGATATAGGTTCAGCCGAGCAATGAAGCAGGAGCTGGTTCAGAGCTTCACTGGGGGCTCGATGAAGAGAGTGGCCGTTTGCTTGTGACGTTTTCGACGATCAGTAGTGGTTTCTACTAGGATTCGATCTAGGCCTGTGGCTTTTTGTTGTTTTGGTATCTTTCTTTTGGATCTTCGCCCGTAGTCGGGTTGTGATGTTTTGAATGATGTTATGCTTATGTAATGTATTGTGTGAAGTGGCGAGTGTAAGCCAACTATCTCCTTTTGCAATCTCATCCCTCTTTTACATGAGTCGTGCAAAGATACCAAACTTGAGATCATTCCAGAATGGGCTTATACCTTTAAGTCGTGCCTCGACACGTAGGAGGTATAGTCCCATCCTGGGTATTACAATTACCAGAGGTGTATGAACCTTGGAAAACTTTCAGGTTCACACAGATTAAGGAAGGCATAAGTTCAACCCATCGGGGCATCTTAGACTCATACTACGCAACTTCAGGAGCAAATTATACAAGCTCGAAAGCAGAGCATGGTTGAGGAAGCAGATGATATATTTTACCCAAGGCATTATATATCATGGCAGAACTCACAAGGTATTAGAATATAAAGGACGTTGTCGGATAAATCCAACAAAGGACCCGGTGGTCTACAAGGGATCTGATGTGAGCTTCGGTACTCAACCAGAAGAAGAAAGAATACAGAGAGATTAGTTTATAGAAACAACTGACTAATTCAAAACTCAAATGCAAAGGAGTTATGATTTCCAAATCAAGCAATCAGAAACAACCACTCTGATTAAGGATGGGTAAGTTGAAATGACTTAGGGGTACAATCAACAACAATTTGATTGGTCAAGAACCAGCTCATATTCGGAATGATGTTTGAGCTGGAAGAACGAATTCTAGTTTGACCAATTATTGCGAGTATTTGCAACCGATTGAATCAATAAGATCAGAAAGTAAATCACAAAGGATTTTAACGAATATTGATATACATATGGAATTCACCATAATGGAAGCAGGTAAAACTTTCCAGAGCAATAGGTTTCTGAGGATTTCGGAAGATTGAATAGCATCTCGAAGACCTTTGTGAAATGCATGAACAACTGGGATGAACGAATCCCCAGTAAGTGTGAGGAATTATTCATACATGTATTCATGCGGAAAAGGAACTGCAAGGCAGCAGGCACCAAGGATTCTCAGAATATCTGAAGTATTTCAGGGTATCTTGTAATAACAAGAACAAATGAAATGAAGCTATGGACGACAAGTGTATGCAGCTATCCTTAGGGATTTATCGGTGATATGGAATTGTAATGGTGAAGGGCACAAAGTCTCGAGAGAACATCGTAGAGTATCTTCAGAATCTTCTGGTGGAGCAGGCCATTATCTTGAATGAAGGGCTCTCCGAGAAAAGTATTTACGAGAACCTAGAGATTAGAGTCACCAAAACCATTTAACCCGAATAGAAGAGAGATCAGAATCCCAGAGTATAGACGAGGAGTAAAACATCCTAATACCACCCAATGGCGACGTGGGCCCGTAGGACAAACAGCCATGTTAGTAAAAGTTTTTCAATGACTAGACTCGACTTCGGCCAAGGAGTTGGAAAGGGGTTCCTACAGGCAGTCGGCTCAGATACCAACTTGTGACGCCCCCGATTTGACCGTACACTAATCATGCACGCAAATGTGTACGACCAAGATCATGGACTCACTGGAAGATATCACAATACAACTCTAGACACAAATAAAATAATACAAGATTTATATTACAAGCCAAGGGTCTCGAGGGCTCGAATGCACAAGATTCAGCGGAAGCAACAATATCTGAGTACAGACATAAATTATACAAGTTTGCCTTAAGAAGGCTAGGCAAAAACAACACGGTCGAAAAGGCAAGGCCTGCTGCGTGGGACTTCCTAACTACTCCTGGTCGTCAGCTGCCTCCACGTAGTAGTATGCTCCGTCGGGGTAGTAGCAGTCGTCAAGGGTGGCTTCTGGCTCCTGGACTCTGCCATCTGGTTGCATCAACCATAAAGAAGAAAGAAGAGGGGAAAGGTGGAGCAAAGCAACCGTGAGTACTCATCCAAAGTAGTCGCAAGCAAGGATCTACACTACATATGCATCAGTACCAATGAAAAGGGTAGTATATGTGGACTAAGCTGCAGAATGCCAGAATAAGAGGGGGAGAAGCTAGTCCTATCGAAGACTAGCATCTTCTGGAAACCACCGTCTTACAGTAAGAGGGGGAAGTAGAGTAGTGTAACATAAGTCATATTTATGTTGTTGTTCCAACGCTCCGGGATCCTTTGTCGACTCCCGAAGCAACATATCCAAACAATGCCTCAGCATCCGGTTCTAGTTGTAGCGATCGGGATACAACTCCAAGTGTCCGTTACCGTAGGAGAGGCTATCGATAGATGTTTTCTTCCCTACTGGGGTGCACCAATTTACCCAACACGTTTGCTTAACTCTGGCCGGACACACCATCAGGTCATGCCCGCTCTCGGCCAAACAATACGCCGCAACCCGACCTAGGCTTAATAGAGAGGTCATGCACGCCGGACTAAACCCTATGCCCCCATGGGTCATGGGCCAATCGCCCCGGGTACTCCTGCACGTTGCGTACACGGCTGGTGAGCAGACCTTGCAACCTCCTTTAAAAACGTAGGAGCCTAACCAGTCCAACCCGGCGCACGCCGCTCAGTCGCAATGAAGTCAGTTAAGCTTCGGCTGATGCATACGACGCAGAATGCCCATACTATGCCCACGTGATTGTTAGCACTATCAGGCCAGAGGCCGCTTGGATTAAATATCCATACCTTTTAGTGTCCTGGGAACGCGCGGTAACGAGTAGAGACTCACGATCATGTGACCCCATCGCCCCGTCTCGAGGACTTGCGGCAAGGGCGAGTGCCCGGCCACGCCTCGTATTTATCTCGCGGGCACCTTCCAGGTCAACCCGACTACACATCACTCGCAATTAAGCTCGCGCGGGTACCCCTCATGGTCGACCCGTCTTTAGTAACCAGGTTCAGTGTAAAGTCATAGTAACCATAGTAACTGTGTGTCTGAAACCAAAGGAAAACCTGAGGAAATCACCCTCGATGGAATTCCACCTGATGTTTATCGTCAAGGTGAACGAAAGAGGAGTCACCCTCGAGGTCCACTCTTGAGGAGTTGCATGATAGTGTCGTTATCGGGAGTGGAGAAAGAGGAATCACCCTCGATGACCACAACCGATGAACTAACCTACAAGGTTAACATCAGAAGTGCTGATGAGGTCTCACCCTCGGCACTCGATAGTAACCCAGTAGTGTCGAGCAACTAAGGGGAAAGTGATGTGCGCTGCCAGGTCCTTGTCTTCGATCCCATTGATCGGGTCTTCTGATAATCCAGCGGGGCAGTCGGGACAAGGTAGGGGGTCACTGGTGGATCTCTAATCAGCCTATACTAAGCAGTTTAGTATAAACATGTAAGGTATGAAAGCAGTATCAACAACAGGCTATGCATCAGAATAGGATCATACAAGAAGCAGTAGCAGTTCTAATGCAAGCATAAAACAGAAGAGAATGGGCGATATCGGAATGATCAAAGGGGGTTGGCTTGCCTGGTTGCTCTGGCAAGAAGGAGGGGTCATCAACACCGTAGTCGATCACCGGGGCATCTTCGGTCTCGGGGTCTACCGGAGAGAAGAGGGGGGAAAAACAATAAATACAAAGCATACAGATGCAATAAAGAAGCACGGCAAGTTAACACGCAGTGCTAGGGTGCTCTAACGCGGTGGTACACGGTACCGGCGAAGGGGGATATCACTCGGGAAAGTATCCTCGGTGTTTCGTGTTTTCGGACAAATGAATTAGAGGGGAAAAATTGCAGGTTCACTATGCTAGAGACGCGCGGCGAATGAACGGACCGTGTATTCGGATTCGTCTCGTCGTTCTGAGCGATTTTCATATATAAAACATTTTCATCCGAGTTACGGATTATTTTATATGAATTTCTAAAGTTTAAAGCATTATCTAGAATTTATTTAATTCATTTAAAACAACATTATCCAGAATAGTGAAAGGTATTGTCAGCATGACATCACCATGATGTCAGCAGGTCAAACCCAGTTGACGAGAGTCAAACCTGACAAGTGGGTCCACTAGGACCCACTGTCATAGACTACTTTAACTAAGCAAGTTTAATTAGACTAATATGTTTATTAGATTAATTAGATTAAGTTAATTAACTAATTAACAGAGTTAAATATGTTAATTATTAATTAATTATTTAACTTTTTATTTATTTATTTATTTTCTCTTAATAAAACTCTTGGCCCGCGGGCAGGGTGGGCCGGCCCGTTCGGGCGGCTGAGGCCAGCTGGGCCACTTGGCCGAGTGAGGGGAGGGGTTCTATTTTTTTTATAACTTGTTTTCTCTTTTTGTAACTTCTGTTTTTATTTTAGTTTCAAAATACTTTAGCCGTACAAAATATATAACTAGCACCTACTTTAGTATTATAAGTTATGCTACTGCCATAGTAACTTTTAGCAATTAAATAAATAGTTTGTAATTTTCATAAATTTTAAAAAGCATTTAGACATTATTTTAGCCACTGTTTAAATGTTTCAAGGCATTCAAATACTTTCAGAAAAAGTTGGTTCACCACCAATATTAACAAATGAATATTTGCCACATGATGAACATTTTAGTTTTGACATTTGAAAAGTTTTAATTTTGACTTTGTTTTAAATTTTGAATTTCAACCGGTTTCGAACCGAAGCGAGTTTAGTAACAGTAATCGTGGTGACGTGGCATCATTGCCAGAGGGTTGCTGTAGCTTGATTACCCGGGCATTACAATCCCCAAGCTTAATTCATGCTCGTCCTCGAGTAGGTAAATGATAAAAACAAAAAAATTGATGTGGAATGCTAACCAACATTATTTTCAATGTAACTTATTTATTGTGGCATGAATGTTCATATCCGAAAGATTCAAGACAAAAGTCCATATTGACATAAGAAATAACAATATTTCAAGCATACTAAAAAAGCAATCATGTCTTCTCAAAATAACATGGCCAAAGAAAGTTATCCCTACAAAATCATATAGTCTGGCTATGGTCCATCTTCATCACACAAAATATTCATATCATGCACAACCCCTGTTTCAGCCAAGCAATTGTTTTCATACTCAATTTTTTCAAACCTTTCAACTTTCATGCAATACATGAGCGTGAGCCATGGATATAGCACTATAGGTGGAATAGATGGTGGTCTTGGAGAAGACAAAAAGAAGGAAGATAGTCTCACATCGACTAGGCGTATCAATGAGCTATGGAGATGCCCATCAATAGATATCAATGTGAGTGAGTAGGGATTGCCATGCAACGGATACACTAGAGCTAAAAATGTATGAATTCTCAACAAAAGAAACTAAGTGGGTGTGCATCCAACTTGCTTCCTCACGAAGACCTAGGGCATTTGAGGAAGCCCATCGTTGGAATATACAAGCGAAGTTCTATAATGAAAATTCCCACTAGTATATGGAAGTGACTAAACATGAGACTCTCTATCATGAAGAACATGGTGCTACTTTGAAGCACAAGTGTGGAAAAAGATAGTAGCAATTGTCCCTTTTCTTTTCTTTTCTTTTCTTTCTTTTTTTCTTTTTTTCTTTTTTCTTTTTTTCTTTTTTCTTTTTTGGGGCCTTTCTTTTTCTTAGCCTTTCCTTTTTTTTCTTTTTTTTGGGAAAATGCTCTAATAAGGATGATCATCACACTTATATTGATCTACAACTTGATATTACAACTCGATACTAGAACAAAGTATGACTCTATATGAATGCCTTCGGCGGAGTACCGGGATGTGCAATGAAACAAGAGTGCCATGTATGAAAAATTATGCATGGTGGCTTTGCCATAAATACGATGTCAACTACATGATCATGCATGGCAATATGACAATATGAAGCATGTCGTATGAACGGAATGGTGGAAAGTTGCATGGAAATATATCTCGAAATGGCTATGGAAATGCCATGATAGGTAGTTATGGTGGCTGTTTTGAGGAAGGTATATAGTGGGTGTATGGTACCGGCGGGAGTTGCACGGTACAAGAGAGGCTAGCAATGGTGGAAGGGTGAGAGTGCGTATAATCCATGGACTCAACATTCGTCATAAAGAACTCATATACTTATTGCAAAAATTTATGAGTCATCAAAACAAAGCAATCAACACATGCTCCTAGGGGGAGGTTGGTAGGAGTTAAACATTGCGCGCCCCGGACCTCCACACAAAGGATGCCACTCTACAAATACCCCATGCTCTAACTTCGTCACATAGCGGTTCACCATACGTGCATGCTACGGGGATCACAAACTTTTACACAAGTATTTCTTAAATTCATAATTACTCCACTAGCATGACTCTAATATCACCATCCTCATATCTCAAAACAATCATCAAGTATCAAACTTCTCATCATATTCAATGCACTTGGTATGAAAGTTTTTACTACATTCATCTTGGATGCCCAGCATATTAGGACTAGTTTTATAACCAAAGCACATTACCATGATGTTCTAAAAGACTCTCAAAAGGATATAAGCGAAGCATGAGAGATCAACAATTCTACAAAATAAAATCACCACCGTGCTCTAAAAGATATATGTGAAGCACTAGAGCAAAACTATTTAGCTCTAAAGATATAAGTGAAGCACATAGAGTGTTCTAACAAATTCTAGGCCATAGCTATCTCTCTCAAAAAGGTGTGTCCAGCCAAGATGATTGTGGTAAACTAACAATCAAAGACTCAAATCATACATGACGCTCCAAGCAAAACACATATCATGTGGTGAATAAAAATATAGTCTCAAGTATAGTTACCGATAGATGAACACGAAAGAGGGGATGCCTTCCCGCGGCATCCCCAAGCTTAGGCTCTTGGTTGTCCTTGAATTTTACCTTGGGGTGCATTGGGAATCACCAAGCTTAGGCTCTTGCCACTCTTTGTTTCATAGTCCATCAAAGCCATACTCAAAACTTGAAAACTTCACAACACAAAACTTAGCCAAAAATCTCGTGAGCTCCGTTAGTATAAGAAAACAAACCACCACTCAAAGGTACTGTAATAAACTCATTCTTTGTTTATATTGGTGTTAAACCTACTGTATTCCAACTTCTCGATGATTCATACTCCTCAATACTACTCATAGATTCTTCAAAATAAGCAAACAACACACGAAAAAGAAGCAACTTTTCTCCCAAGACCGAGGTGAGACGAAGCGGGTGCCGGTGGATGAAGACGAGCCATCAGGCGTCGCCTTCACCATAGGTGTCGGCTTTCCCCCAGCTCAAGAAGAGGCGCTGGTTGGATTCCTGCGCGCAAACAAGGATGTGTTCGCGTGGGAACCCAAGGACCTAGCGGGAGTCCTAAGGGGGGTGATTGAGCATTACCTGGACGTATGCCCCAATATGCGCCCCTTGAAGCAGAAGGCTCGGCGCGAGTCTACGGAGAAGCAGTCCTTCATCGTACAAGAGACTTGTAAGCTAGAAGCGGCGGGTGTCATCCGCGAGGTCCGATACCCGGAGTGGCTGGCAAACCCCGTCGTCGTACCCAAGAAAGGCGGAAAAGAGCGCATGTGTGTTGACTTCACCAACCTCAACAAAGCTTGCCCACAAGATTCGTTTCCTCTGCCCCGCATCGACCAGATCGTCGAATCCACCGCTGAGTGCGACCTATTGTGCTTTCTGGATGCCTTCTCAGGCTACCACCAGATCAAGATGGTGGTGCAAGACGTCGAGAAAACTGCCTTCCTCATCCCATGCAGGGTATACTGCTACACCTACATGTCGTTCGGTTTGCGGAATGCAGGAGCAACCTTTCATCGACTGATGCATATCGCTCTGGGAAAACAGCTCGGGAGGAATGCTGACGCGTACGTTGATGACATCATGGTAAAGTCTGAGGAGGCCACAACCCTCATCAAAGATCTGGAAGAAACCTTCGCCAACCTGCATAAGGTAGACATGTGGCTCAACCCGGAAAAGTGCGTGTTCGGCGTCCCGTCAGGCAAGCTTTTGGGCTTCCTGGTGTCGCACCGAGGAATCGAAGTAAACCCTGAGAAGGTCAAGGCCATAGAGAAGGCGAGTCCCCCAAGACCCTCAAGGAGATGCAGAAGCTGGCCGGCTATGTAACATCGCTCAGCTGTTTCATCTCCAAGCTAGGGGAGAGAGCCCTCCCTTTCTTCAAGATGATGAAAAGGCAGGGCCCGTTCAAGTGGACCCCTGAAGCCGATGCGGTGTATGAAGACTTCAAGAGGTACCTCACCAGCCCACCAGTAATGGTGGCACCCAAACCTCAAGAACCATTGGTGCTCTACCTGGCCGCTACACCACATTTGGCCAGTGCAGCGTTGGTGGCTGTCCGAGGGGAGCGCCAAGACAAGACCTCACGGCCCCGGGGCGATACTCCCGAGGCCCCCGCAGGGCCGGTGAGCGACTATGCCCAACAAGACGACTCTCCTAAGGCCGCAGCTGCCCCATCTGGCGACCAAGCTCCTGAAGCCCCTCTACCCAGTCAGACTACACATCCACAGGCAAGCCAGGACATCACCCCCATGGAGCATCCGGTATACTTCATCAGCATGGTGCTCCGTGCTGCTCAGACGCGCTATCCCATGGCGCCGAAGCTTCTGCCTGCGCTCCTCATCACTTCGCGTAAGGTGTGCCACTACTTCCAAGGCCACCCCATCAAGGTCGTCTCAGCCTACCCTCTGGAGAGAGTACTCTAGAGCCCCAACGCTGTAGGAAGGGTCGCAGAATGGAATATCGAGCTAGAGGCATTCCAGCTAGAATTCAGCACAATCAAAGTGGTCAAAGGAGCAGCGCTTGCTGACTTTGTGGCAGAATGGATTGACGCCCTCCTACTTCTCAAACTTGCGTTGTATTCCCTCGAAGAGGAAAGGGTGATGCAGCACAGTAGCGTAAGTATTTCCCTTAGTTTTTGAGAACCAAGGTATCAATCCAGTAGGAGACCATGAGCGAGTCCCTCGCACCTGCATAAACAAATAAGAACTTCGCAGCCAATGCAAGAAAGGGTTTTCAATCCCTTTACGGTCACTTATGAGAGTGAGATCTGATAGAGATCATAGTTTGATATTTTTGGTATTTTTTGATATAAGAACAGAAAGTAAAAGCGGAACAGTAAAGTAGATCGTAGATTGATATGTTGAGAATAGACCCGGGGGCCATAGTTTTCTCTAGTGGCTTCTCTCATGATAGCGATATTCTACGGCGGGTAAACAAATTACTGTCAAGCAATTGATAGAAAAGCGAATAATTATGAGACTATCTAGGCATGATCATTATATATAGGCATCACGTCCGAGACAAGTAGACTGAAATGATTCGGCATCTACTACTATTACTCCACACATCGACCGCTATCCAGCATGCATCTAGTGTATTGAGTTCATAAGAACAAAGTAGCGCCTTAAGCAAGATGACATGATGTAGAGGGATAAACTCAAACTTAGTGATATAAACCCCATCTTTTTATCCTCGACGGCAACAATACAATACGTGCCTTGATGCCCCTACTGTCACTGGGAAAGGACACCGCAAGATTGAACCCAAAGCCGATCACTTCTCCCATTGCAAGAACTATAGATCTAGTAGGCCAAACCAAACCAATAATTCGAATAGACTTGCAAGGATATTATAATCATACATAAAGAGTTCAGAGAAGAACCAAATATTTCTCATAGATAATCTTGATCATAAACCCACAATTCATCGGATCTCGACAAACACACCGCAAAAAGAGATTACATCGAATAGATCTCCTCGAAGACCGAGTAGAACTTTGTATAGAGATCCAGAGAGAGAGAATAAGCCATCTAGATACTTGCTATGGACCTGAACGTCTGTGGTAAACTACTCACAACTCATGGTGAGGCAATGATGATGATTTAGAAGCACTCTGTGGTAGATCCCCCCTCCGGCGGAGCTCCAGAACAGGCCCCAAGATGGGATCTCACAGGAACAGAAGGTTACGGCGGTGTAGAACTAGGGTTTTCTATGTTCTTCTGATGGTTTTGGGGTACGTAGGTATATAGAGGAGGAAGGAGGGCACCGGGGGCCAAACGTGGGGCCCACGAGGCAGGGGGCGCGCCCTATAGGGGGGGGGCGCCCCCACCCTTGAGGGCACCACGTAAGCCCTACTCCGTGGTTCTCAAGTCTCCCATGCGTGATGTTCTCAAAAATTATCTCTCCCGAAGGTTTCATTCCATTTGGACTCTGTTTGATATTCCTTTTCTGTAAAACCCTGAAATGGGCAAAAAAAAGCAATTTGGACTGGGCCTTTGGGTTAGTAGGTTAGTCCCAAAAAAGTATAAAATTGTATGACAAAGACAATTAAACATCCAAAACATCATAAATAATAGCATGGAACAATAAAAAATTATAGATACGTTAGAGACGTATCAAGCATCCCCAAGCTTAATTCCTGCTTGTCCTCGAATAGGTAAATGATAAAACAGAATTTTTTATGTGAAATGCTAACCAACATATTTTTTCAATGTAATTCTCTTAATTGTGGCATGAATGTTCAGATCTGAAAGATTTAAGACAAAAGTCTATATTGACATAAGAAATCATAATACTTCGAGCACACTAACAAAGCAATCATGTCTTCTCAAAATAATATGGCAAAAGAAAGTTATCCCTACAAAATCATATAGTCTGGCTATGCTCCCTCTTCATCACACAAAATATTCATATCATGCAGAACCCCGATTTCAGCCAAGCACTTGTTTTCATACTCTATTCTTTCAAACCTTTCAACTTTCACGCAATACATGAGCGTCAGCCATGGACATAGCACTATGGGTGGAATAGAGAGGTGGTTGTGGAGAAGAAAAAAAGGTGGGAGATAGTCTCACATCGACTAGGCGTATCAACGGGCTATGGAGATGCCCATCAATAGATATCAATGTGAGTGAGTAGGGATTGCCATGTAACGGATGCACTAGAGCTAAATATGTATGAAAGCTCAACAAAAGAAACTTGTGGGTGTGCATCCAACTTGCTTGCTCACGAAGACCTGGGGCATTTGAGGAAGCCCATCGTTGGAATATACAAGCGAAGTTATATAATGAAAATTCCTACTAGTATATGAAAGTGACTAAACATGAGACTCTCTATCATGAAGAACATGGTGCTACTTTGAAGCACAAGTGTGGAAAAAGATAGTAGCAATTGTCCCTTTTTCTTTTTTTCTTTTTTCTTTTTTTGGGCCTTTCTTTTATTTTGGCCTTTTTTTTTCTTTTTTTCTTTTGGAGGGGCTTTATTGATTTAGCCTTTCCTCACATGGGACAATGCTCTAATAATGATCATCATCACACTTTCATTGAATTACAACTCGATATTACAACTCGATACTAGAACAAAGTATGACTCTATATGAATGCCACCGACGGTGTACCGGGATGTGCAATGAATCAAGAGTGTCATGTATGAAATTTTTTGCATGGTGGCTTTGCCACAAATACGATGTCAACTACATGATCATGCATGGCAATATGACAATATGAAGCGTGTCATATGAACGGAACGGTGGACAGTTGCATGGCAATATATCTCGGAATAGCTATGGAAATGCCATGATAGGTAGGTATAGTGGATGTTTTGAGTAAAATATATGGTGGCTATTTTGAGGAAGGATATATAGTGGGTGTATGGTACCAGCGAAAGTTGTGCGGTACAAGAGAGGCTAGCAATGGTGGAAGGGTGAGAGTTCGTATAATCCATGGACTCAACATTAGTCATAAGAACTCATATACTTATTGCAAAAATCTATGAGTAATCAAAACAAAGCAATCAACGCATGCTCCTAGGGGGGAGGTTCGTAGGAGTTAACCATCGCGCGCCCCCGACCTCCACACAAAGGTTGACACTTTACAAATACCTCATGCTCTAACTTCGTCACATAGCGGTTCACCATAGGTGCATGCTACGGGAAACACTAACCTTAACACAAGTATTTCTCAATTTCATAATAACTCCACTAGCATGACTCTAATATCACTATCCTCATATCTCAAAACAATTATCAAGCATCCAACTTCTCATCATATCCAATGCACTAAGTGTGAAAGTTTTTACTACATTGATATTGGATGTCTATCATGTGAAGACTAGTTTTATAGCCTAAGCACATTACCATGATGTTTTAATATACTCTCAAAAGGATATAATTTAAGCATGAGATTTCAACAATTTCTTCAAAATATTATCACCACCGTGCTCTAAAAGATATAAGTGAAGCACTAGAGCAAAAACTATTCAACTCAAAAGATATAAGTGAAGCACATAGAGTGTTCTAACAATTCCTAGGAGATATTTAACACTCTCAAATAGGTTTGTACAGCAAGGATAATTGTGGCAAACTAAAAAGAAAAGATTCAAATTATACAAGACGCTCCAAGTAAAACACATATCATGTGGTGAATAAAAATATAGCTCCGAGTATAGTTACCGATGGATGAAGACGAAAAAGGGGATGCCTTCCCGGGGCATCCCCAAGCTTAGGATTTTGGTTGTCCTTGAATTTTACCTTGGGGTGCCATGGGCATCCCCAAGCTTAGGCTCTTGCCACTCTTTGTTCCATAGTCCATCAAAGCAATACTCAAAACTTGAAAACTTCACAACACAAAACTTAGACAAAAAACTCGTGAGCTCCGTTTGTATAAGAAAGCAAACCACTACTCAAAGGTACTGCAATGAATTCATTCTTTGTTTATATTAGTGTTAAACCTACTGTATTCCAACTTATATATGGTTCATACTTCCCAATACTACTCATAGATGCATTGAAATAAACAAACAACACACGAAAAATAGAATGTGTCAAAAACAGAACAGTCTGTAGTAATCTGCAGGTTTCGCATACTTCTGTAACTCCAAAAAATTCGAAATAAATTGGTAAACGTGAGGAATTTGTCTATTAATCATATGAAAAAAGAATCAACTAAATAGCACCCTCCAGTAAAATCTGGTGACCATTCTAGCTAGCACTAACGATTTTGTTTTCACAGCAAGATCACATAAACTTCACACAAGTCTTTCCAAAGGTTCTACTTGGCACAAACACTAAACAAAACACTAAACCACATATAAATAGAAGCTAGGTGCAATATTTATTCCTAAACAGAAGCAAAAACAAAAAATATAAAATTGGGTTGCCTCGCAACAAGCGCTATCATTTTACGCCCCTAGCTAGGCACGATACATGGATAGATCTAGGGAATGCCATAATGATACGATATATCGCGAAAACTCATCTTATATTCCCTACGTTCAGCAGCAAGTTTCCTTTGTGGCAAGCAAAAGTAATCAAAAGGGCTAAATTTAATGGGACAAAAGTCCCCCACATCAATCTCAGGAGGAATAGGTTCCTCTTTTGGCCCTTTGTAGTGAACAACCAATTCATCATTATAGGCGTTCTTTTGGCAGAAGTTCATAAGCCTTCGCTCAAGGGAGAAGCCTAACCCATTGTTTTGAATAGCAAAATAATCATTCATCTCAGATATTCTATCAACCAAGACATCGGTAGGAACCTTTTTTCTAAGCTTTTCATTAAAAGCAACATGATCAGGAGATCGCAACCGCATTATGTCTTCTTGATTAAATAAGATAGCCTCTATGGGAGGTTGACCGGCATCTACCCCGTAATGAGCAAAGATTTCTTTGGCCTCTTTCATGATAAATCTAAATTCATGAGCCAAAAAGATAGTAGCTGCACGCTTAACAGAAGAATGCTCAATATTGGAAAACTCCAAAAAGATTCTCTGAATACAGGGATGCATATGTATAATTTGCCTTTCAATTTCAACTATAAGCATAGATACAGCATCCGCAAGGCTACTAGTTTTGTGAAGAATAGAGCCACCCATAGTGGGCAAAGCACTCGCACAAGTAAAGAAGTCTTGAAGAACTCCTTTTCCAATGATATTACCACTACCAACCCGGAACTTCTTAATATGTAAAGTAGTAGTTTCATCTGGGGGTCAACATAGACGTTGCCCTCAACTTTACTTGCCTTCTCGATAAAATCGTCCCCCATCTCAGACATGAGGGCAAGCGAACGATAAACACACGACAGAAGAAGGGCAATTAAAACAGCAAGGGTGGAGTGGGGGAGAGGAAAACGAGAGGAAAAAATGTAATGCGAAGGATAAGGGTTTGTGATAGGTACTTGGTATATGACTTTTGCGTAAGCCTCCCCGGCAACGGCGCCAGAAATTCTTCTTGCTACTTCTCAAGCTTGTGTTGTATTCCCTCGAAGAGGAAAGGGTGATGCAGCACAGTAGCGTAAGTATTTCCCTCAGTTTTTGAGAACCAAGGTATCAATCCAGTAGGAGACCACGCGTGAGTCCCTCGCACCTGCACAAACAAATAAGAACTTCGCAGCCAACGCGATAAGGGGTTGTCAATCCCTTTACGGTCACTTACGAGAGTGAGATCTGATAGAGATGATAGTTTGATATTTTTCGTATTTTTGGATATAAGAACATAAAGTAAAAGTGGAAAAGTAAAGTAGATCGTAGATTGATATGTTGAGAAACGACCCGGGGGCCATAGTTTTCTCTAGTGGCTTCTCTCATGATAGTGATATTCTATGGCGGGTAAACATATTACTGTCAAGCAATTGATATAAAAGAGAATAATTATGAGACTATCTAGGCATGATCAGTATACATAGGCATCACGTCCGAGACAAGTAGACCAAAACGATTCTGCATCTACTACTATTACTCCACACATCGACCGCTATCCAGCATGCATCTAGTGTATTGACTTCATAAGAACAGAGTAATGCCTTAAGCAAGATGCCATGATGTAGAGGGATAAACTCAAACTTAGTGATATAAACCCCATCTTTTTATCCTCGATGGCAACAATACAATACGTGCCTTGCTGCCCCTACTGTCACTGGGAAAGGACACTGCAAGATTGAACCCAAAGCCAAGCACTTCTCCCATTGAAAGAATTTTAGATCTAGTAGGCTAAACCAAACCAATAATTCGAAGAGACTTGCAAGGATATTATGAGCACACATAAAAAGTCCAGAGAAGAACCAAATATATTTCATAGATAATATTGATCATAAACTCACAATTCATCGCATCTCGACAAACACACCGCAAAAAGAGATTACATCGAATAGATCTCCTCGAAGACCGATGAGAACTTTGTATTGAGATCCAAAGAGAGAGAGAGAAGAAGCCATCTAGATACTAGTTATGGACCCAAAAATAATATAAAAGTGTATGACAAAGCCCATTAAACATCCAAAACATCATAAATAATAGCATGGAACAATCAAAAATTATAGATACATTGGAGACGTATCACGCCCCGAAGCCCGAAGCCAGCTAAAGCCGGTCCCTCTCACCAGGAAGCGAAGTGTCGGATGGCTGGGTCATGTACTTCGACGGCGCGTTCGCCCGTCAGGGCGCGGGGGCTCAAGTTGTGCTCATCTCGCCCACTCAAGACAAGCTCTACTATGCCGTGCAGCTCTATTTTCAACTGGGCGATAAGGTATCCAACAACATCGCGGAATACGAGGGCCTCATTGCTGGCATCAAGGCTGCGGTGGCCCTGGGGGTGAAACGCCTCGTCATCCGGGGCGACTCGCAGCTCCTCGTCAACTTCTCCAACAAGGTGTACGAGCCGAAGAACAATCATATGGAGGCATACCTCGCGGAGGTACGCAAAATGGAGAAGCAATTCTTGGGCCTGGAGCTGGAGCATGTGCCCCATGGCACTAACAAGAAAGCTGGCGACATCGCCATGAGAGCGTCCAGGCGCGTGCTGAAAGTGCAACTATCCCTGGGTTGTTTTGGTAATTAATAACAACATATAGCTCATTGAACTAATGCTATATCAAGATAAATATTTCAGGAAAGTTCAATGATTGGTATGGCATGGACTAGGAATGTGGACCCCTCAAAATGCTAAGGACAAAGGATTGGCTCAAGATCAAGACTCTACATTTTCTATTTTAGTGATCCAAGATCACATTGAGTCCATAGGAAAGCTAATACTATTAAAATGGGATGAGGTGTTGCTTTATGGGTTTCTTGCTCAAAGTGCTTAGTGATATGCTCCAAAACCCTCAACCATTTTACCACATCCACATATGTCCCAAACCAGAAGTCAAACTCAGCCCCACCGACAAGTTCATTCCGGCGCCACCGAGTTCATTTGACGTAGCCACTGCCTGAAACCCTAATTATTTCGGTCTCACCGAAAGGGATCTCGGTCTCACCAAGATGGGATTGCAAACTCTCTGTTTCCCTTCGTAACATTTCGGTCTCACCGAGATGAGCGACCGGTAACACCGAGTTGGCAATGCAAACTCTCTGTTTCCCCTTCATAACGTTTCGGTCCAACCGAAATGAGTGAATCGTTCCCTCCGAGTTTGCCTGACCAACCCTCTGTGTGCTTATTACCAAAATCGGTCCCACCGAGTTTGTGTAATCGGTCTCACCGAGATTACGTTATGCCCTAACCCTAATGAAATCGGCCCTACCGAGTTGATCATATTGGTCCCACCGAAATGCCTAACGGTCACATTATGAACTAAATCGGTCTGACCGAGTTCTCTGAATTGGTCCCACAGAGTTTGGTAAATTGTCTGTAATAGTTAGATTTTGTGTGGAGGCTATATATACGCCTCCACCCACTCTTCACTCGTGGAGAGAGCCATCAGAACATACCTACACTTCCATCATACATGTTCTGAGAGAGAACCACCTAATCAAGTGTTGAGATCAAGATATTCCATTCCTACCATATGAATCTTGTTATCTAGCCTTCCCCAAGTTACTTTCCACTCAAATCATTCTTCCACCATATCCAAATCTGTGAGGACCTGTTTGAGTGTTTGGGAGACTATCATTTGAACCATTTGAGCAAGGAGTTCATCATCAACACACCGTCTATTACCTTTTGGAGAGTGGTGTCTCCTAGATTGGTTAGGTGTCACTTGGGAGCCTCTGACGAGATTGTGGAGTTGAACCAAGGAGTTTGTAAGGGCGAGGAGATCTCCTATTTCGTGAAGATCTTCCCTAGTGAGGCAAGTCCTTCGTGGGTGATGGCCATGGTGGGATAGACAAGGTTGTTTATTCGTGGACCCTTCGTGGGTGCAGCCCTCCGTGGACTCGCGCAGTCGTTACCCTTCGTGGGTTGAAGTCTCCATCAACTTGGATGTATGATAGCACCACCTATCGGAACCAAGACAAAAACATCCGTGTCTACACTTGTGTTTGCTCCCTCCAAACTCCTCCCTTTAACTTCATATGCAATTGTTTTACATTCCGCTACTATACTCTTAGAATTGCATGTGTAGGTTGATTTCTTGACTTGTGCTAAGTTAAAATCTGCCAAGAACTAAAATTGGGAAAAGGCTAGATTTTTATTTGGTCAAGTAGTCTAATCACCCCCCTCTAGACATACTTCCGATCCTACAAGTGGTATCAGAGCTTTGGTCTCCATTTGTCGTGATTTCCATAGCTTTTGTGATCATATCCTTGGTTTCACAACCTAGGAGAGTATGGCGTCTAGCGAGGGAAGTTACCACCGTAGAGGTCCTTACTTTGATGGTACTAATTTTGCTAGTTGGAAGCATAAGATGAAAATGCACATTCTTGGACATAAGTCCGCCGTTTGGGCTATTGTGTGTATTGGTTTGCAAGGTGAATTCTTCGATGGGAAGGAACCGAATCGTGAAGCATTCGCGGAAGAGTTGAAGATGCTGCAATACAATGCTCAAACTTGCGATATCCTCTTCAACGGATTGTGCCCTGAAGAATTCAACAAAATCATCCGTATTCAGAATGCACAGGAAATTTGAGATCCTTTGATTGATATGCATGAAGGTACCGACTCCGTCAAGGAATCCAAGTTGGATGTGCTTCAGAGTCAACTTGACAAGTTCAAAATGAAGGATGGTGAAGGTGTCGCTAAAATGTACTCTAGGCTTGCTCTCATCACAAATGAGATTGCCGGCTTAGGAAGTGAAGAGATGACCGATAGATTCATCATCAAGAAGATCCTAAGAGCCTTGGATGGAAAATATGACATCGTGTGCACATTGATCCAAATGATGCCCAATCTCAAGCCAACGGAAGTCATTGGAAGAATTGTTGCTCATGAGATGTCACTCAAAGATAAAGAAGAGCTTCACAACAAGTCTAGTGGTGCTTACAAAGCCTCATGTGACGCTCCTACATCATCAAGTGAGAAACAAGTCCTCAATGAAGAATTGAGCTTAATGGTGAAGAACTTCAACAAGTTCTACAAGAATAGAAGCAAAGAGAGAAGCTCCAAGTCAAGGTCCTACAATGACAAGAGATCTTCAAGTCGTGATCGGAATTGCTACAATTGTGGAACACCCGGACACTACTCCAATGAGTGTACGGCTCCCCACAAGAGAAGGGAAGACTCACCTAAAAGGAGAAGCAGAAGAGAAGATTCACCACCAAGAGAGACAAGGAGTAGAGATGATCGTTACGAACGAAGACCTTCTCGGAGAAGCAAAGATTCGGAAAGGAAGGAAAAATCATCAAGGAACTATACAAGACGAAGACATCAAGCTCATGTTGGTGAATGGGTATCCGGTTCCGACTCCGATGACCACTTCGAGAGAAGCTACTACTCCAACTCCAAAGATACTTAAGATGAAGGTGTTGCCAGAATTGCTCTTGTGTCAACCAACTCCTACAACATATTTGACTCACCAAATTAAGGAATTGGAAGATGCTTCATGGCTAAAGGCCCTAAGGTATCACACCCCGAGTATCTTGATTTCAATAGTGATGAAGATGACTTGCTAGGAGATAATGATTTACTTGTTGGTAGAAATAGTGATGAAATCTATGATGAAAACTATGATGAAATTGCTATCAATCATGCTAATCAAGATAAAACAAATGACAATGATAAGGAGCAGATTGAGCGTCTAACTAAAGAACTAAACACTCTTAAGTTAGCTCATGAAACTACCTTGGAAGATCATCAAGAACTTGTAAAGACTCATGAGAAGTTACGCTTTGAAAAGCTCAACCTTGAGCAAGAGCATGAGTTCTTAAAAGCAATCAATGAGGATCTTCGCAAGAAAAGTTCTTCTTACATTGCCAAGCGTTTACTATTGTCTACCTACATGCCACAAGTAAAATCTAGCAATAAGAACAAGAAAGATTATTCCTCTAGTATTAACAATAATCATGTTAAATCCAATGATGTTGCTTCTAGTAGTTCTCTTGATTCCACTAATGATTCTCTTAGCAAAGTCACACTTGAGCAAGAAAATAGCTTATTGAAGGGAATTATAGAGAAAGGTGTATACAAGAGCCTTGCCAGGAGTAAGCAATTTGAGGAGATTGTATGCAAGCAAGGAAGACACCGGAAGAATCAAGGTGTTGGTTTTGAACGAAAGTTCAATGCCAATGGAGTTGAGTGGGAAGAAGATCAATACCCCAAGACGAAGTTTGTTCCTCAACAAGAGAACTATGATCCTACTTCTTCTCAAGGTACACAAGCACAAGATGAACTTCCACCACAAGACCACAAGCTAAAGGGCAAGGATAAGCTTCAAGAGGAGATTGATGCATTTTAATAAGCTCCTAAGGCCTTGGTCAAGTGGGTTCCCAAGACTATGTCAAGTTCTACTTCATCAAGTATGACTACAAATCCATGGATTCCCATGAAGATGGTGTGGATCCCGAAGAAGAACAACTAGAGAGTTCTTGAGGGTGACTCCACCAACATACTTCACTCATATCATTTTGGCGAGGACAAGTGCAAACAACTTCCATATCTTCCACTAGTTCAAGGAGTCACAAACCCTCTTGTTGGAAAGACAAGGGACAAGGTAATCTAATGCTTTCAAGGACATCATCATGTGTGCAATTCACTCTATGTCTATGGATATCCTTGTTTGTTCCTTGTGAGACTAACCCGTGTAGGTATTGAAAGTGCAACTCACTCCAATGGATTGCTCCAAAATGATCTACATCAACATTGAGCATCTACATCTTCAACACCTACATGAAGTCATCATCGACAAAACCCAAGGTTAGTTCATCCCTCTTAAGGGGGGATATCACATCTAGGGGGAGCTTTACTCTAATCAATTGAGCTAAAGCAACTCTAATGATGTGAACACAACAATGCTTTATGTCAAAGTGGTAACCCCACTTGTGCTTAAAGATGAGTATGACCTATGATCAAATGTTCTCATTTGACTCCTAAGTCAATATACTCATATATAGATGACCTAGTCATCGCAATTTGCTTGATAGATGCTAGAATGGTTGTGCATGCTTTGCCACATGTTTCATTTCCTATCTTATTGTGTGAGCATGTTGACTGCATATTTTTCTCATTCGAGGACATACATTTGTTGCTTTGATTGTTTGGCTCTTTTCCTTTTGCCAAATGGATGGACAAGAATGCCTAAGGACACCCTCTAGCTATCTATGTTTTTCTCATCTCAAACTCTATTCATGCTACATCATAAAGTTTGATCAAGTCAAATTCAAACCACTCTGTGTGAGGAGCACTCGGAGTCCCCGTTCATCATAGACTTAAACTTCCAAAACCTCTTTGTGTATTTCGGTATGACCAAGTCATCCACTTCGGTCACACCGAGTTCACTAAGTTGATCTAGGTTTTCAATCTCGGTGCAACCGATTTGAACTTTTCGGTCACACCGAGTTGCAGTAACTGCTAGCAGTTTTGCATCTCGGTGCCACCGAGTCGTTCCACTAGGTCACACCGACAGGGTCGGGTTATATATATATATATATATATATATATATATATATATATATATATATATATATATATATATATATATATATATATATATATATATATATATATATATATATATATATATATATATATATATATATATATATATCGATGGGTTGAATTTTGGAAAACTTTCCAAAACTCTTCGCCCACGCATAACCTGCTCTGCCTCATCGGGTCCTCAGATCGTCTCCTTGTCACCAGTGACCTCCCGCCGCTGGTCTCCATCGCCGTCAATGGAAATATCAGCCGTCGTTGCCGCCGTAGCAAGTTCAACACCGAGTTAGGGTATGAACTTGACATTTTGTGATATTCTTTATCTCCGATTCGTAGCACATTGCTGCTACTTCTCGAGCTTGCGTTGTATTCCCGCGAAGAGGAAAGGGTGATGCAGCACAGTAGCGTAAGTATTTCCCTCAGTTTTTGAGAACCAAGGTATCAATCCAGTAGGACACCACGCGCAAGTCCCCCGCACCTGCACAAACAAATAAGAACTTCGCAGCCAACGCGATAAGGGGTTGCCAATCCCTTCTCGGTCACTTACGAAAGTGAGATCTGATAGATAGGATAGTATAATATTTTTGGTATTTTTGGTATAAGAACAGAAAGTAAATAAAGCAAATAAGCAACAGTAGCGGAAATTGAAGGAAAGTAATATGATAAAGATAGACCCGGGGGCCAGAGGTTTCACTAGTGGCTTCTCTCATGAAAGCAGAATTCTACGGCGGGTGAACAAATTAATGTCGAGCAATTGATAGAAAAGCGCATAGTTATGAGAATATCTAGGCATGATCATTATATATAGGCATCACGTCCGTGACATGTAGACCGAAACGATTCTGCATCTACTACTATTACTCCACACATCGACCGCTATCCAGCATGCATCTAGAGTATTAAGTTCATAAGAACAGAGTAATGCTTTAAGCAAGATGACATGATGTAGCGGGATAAACTCAAGCAATATGATATAAACCCCATCTTTTTATCCTCGATGGCAACAATACAATACGTGCCTTGATGCCCCTGCTATCACTAGGAAAGGACACCACAAGATTGAACCCAAAGCCAAGCACTTCTCCCATTGCAAGAACTATAGATCTAGTAGGCCCAACCAAACCAATAATTCGAAGAGACTTGCAAGGATGTTATAATCATACATAAAAGATTTCAAAAAAGAATCAAATATTGTTCATACATAATCTTGATCATAAACCCACAATTTATCAAATCTCGACAAACACACCGCAAAAATATTACGTCGAATAGATCTCCTCGAAGATCGGGGAGAACTTTGTATTGAGATCCAAAAAGAGAGAAGAAGCCATCTAGCTAATAACTATGGTCTCGAAGGTCTGTGGTAAACTACTCACAACTCATTGATGAGGCTATAGTGTTGATGTAGAAGCACTCCGTGGAAGATCCCCCGCTCCGGCAGAGCTCCCCCTCCGGCAGAGCTCCGGAACAGGCCCCAAGATGTGATCTCACGGGAACAGAAGATTGCGGCGGTGGAATTAGGGTTTTCTTTGTTGCATAGATGTTTTCATGGTACGTGGACATATATAGGAGGAAGAAGTACGTCGGTGGAGCAACGTGGGGCCCACGAGGCTGGGGGCACGCCTGCCCCCCTGGGCGCACCCTGCCCCCTCGTGAGCACCATGTTTCTTCTCTGGCTTGTACACCAAGTCTCCCGTGAAGATGTCGTTCCAAAAATAACTCTCCCAAAGGTTTCATTCCGTTTGGACTCCGTTTGATATCCCTTTTCTGCGAAACACTGAAATAGGCAAAAAAACAGCAATTTGCACTGGGCCTTGGGTTAGTAGGTTAGTCCCAAAAATAACATAAAAGTGTATAATAAAGCCCATTAAACATCCAAAATAGAATATATAATAGCATGGAACAATTAAAAATTATTACATTGGAGACGTATCAAGCATCCCCAAGCTTAATTCCTGCTCGTCCTCGAGTAGGTAAATGATAAAAACATAATTTTTGATGTGGAATGCTAACCAACATAATTCTTAATGTAATTTCTTTATTGTGGCATGAATGTTCATATCCGAAAGATTCAAGACAAAAGTCTATATTGACATAAGAATAATAATACTTCAAGCATAATAACAAAGCAATCATGTCTTCTCAAAATAACATGGCCAAAGAAAGTTATCCCTACAAAATCATATAGTCTGGCCATGCTCTCTCTTCATCACATAAAATATTCATATCATGCACAACACCGGTTTCATCAAGCAATTGCTTTCATACTCAAATTTTTTCAAACCTTTCAACTTTTAGGCAATACATGAGCGTGAGCCATGGATATAGCACTATAGGTGGAATAGAGTGGTGGTTGTGGAAAAGACAAAAAGGAGGAAGATAGTCTCACATCAACTAGGCGTATCAATGGGCTATGGAGATGCCCATCAATAGATATCAATGTGAGTGAGTAGGGGTTGCCATGCAACGGATGCACTAGAGCTATAAGTGTATGAAAGCTCATCAAAAGAAACTAAGTGGGTGTGATCCAACTTGCTTGCTCATGAAGACCTAGGGCATTTGAGGAAGCCCATCGTTGGAATATACAAGCCAACTACGATAATGAAAATTCCCACTAGTATATGAAGTGACAAAACAAGAGACTCTCTATCATGAAGATCATGGTGCTACTTTGAAGCACAAGTGTGGAAAAGGATAGTAGCATTGTCCCTTCTCTCTTTTCTCTCTTTTTTTATTTATTTAGCCCCTCTCTATATTTTTTTGGGCATCTCCTTTTTTTATTTGGCCTTTCCTCACATGGGAAAATGCTCTAATAATGAAGATCATCACACTTTTATTGACTTACAACTCAAGATTACAACTCGAAGCTAGAACAAAATATGACTCTATGTGAATGATGATGAAGAATGTCATATGAACGGAACAGTGGAAAGTTGCATGGCAATATATCTCGGAATGGCTATGGAAATGCCTTGATAGGTAGGTATGGTGGTTGTTTTGAGGAAGGTATATGGTGGGTGTATTGTACCGGCGAAAGTTGCGCGGTACAAGAGACGCTAGCAATGGTGGAAGGGTGAGAGTGCGTATAATCCATGGACTCAACATTAGTCATAAAGAACTCATATACTTATTGCAAAAATCTACGAGTCATCAAAACAAAGTATTGAACGCATGCTCCTAGGGGAAGGGTTGGTAGGAGTTAACCATCATGCGATCCCGACCTCCACACAAAGGATGACACTCAATAAATACCTCATGCTCTAACTTCGTCACACAGCGGTTCACCATACGTGCATGCTACGGGAATCATAAACTTTAACACAAGTATTTCTCAAATTCAAAATTACTCCACTAGCATGACTCTAATATCACCATCCTCATATCTCAAAACAATCAAGTATCAAACTTCTCATCATATTCAATGCACTTTATATGAAAGTTTTTACTATACTCATCTTGGATGCCTATCATATTAGGACTAGTTTTATAACCAAAACACATTACCATGATGTTCTAAAAGACTCTCAAATAGATATAAGTGAAGAATGAGAGATCAATAATTTCTACAAAATAAAGCCACCACCATGCTCTAAAAGATATGAGTGAAGCACTAGAGCAAAACTATCTAGCTCAAAAGATATAAGTAAAGCACATAGAGTATTCTAATAAATTCTAAACCATATTTTATCTCTCTCAAAAGGTGTGTCCAGAAAGGATGATAGTGGCAAACTAAAAATCAAATACTCAAGTCATACATGACCCTCCAAACAAAACACATATCATGTGGCAAATAAAAATATAGTCCCGAGTATAGTTATCGATAAATGAAGACGAAAAGAGGGGATGCCTTCCTGGGGCATCCCCAAGCTTAGCCTTTTGGTTGTCCTTGAATTTTACCTTGGGGTGCCTTGGGCATCCCCAAGCTTAGGCTCTTGCCACTCTTTGTTCCATAGTCCATCAAAGTCATACTTAAAACTTGAAAACTTCAAAACACAAAACTTAGCCAAAAATCTCGTGAGCTCCATTAGTATAAGAAAACAAACCACCACTCAAAGGTACTGTAATGAACTCATTCTTTGTTTATATTGGTGTTAAAACTACTGTATTCCAACTTCTCTATGATTCATACTCCTCAATACTACTCATAGATTCATCAAAATAAGCAAACAACACACGAAAAAAAGAATCTGTCAAAAACAGACCAGTCAGTAGTAATCTGTAACTTTCGAATACTTCTGTAACTCCAAAAAATTGGTAAACGTGAGTAATTTGTCTATTAATCATCTGCAAAAATAATCAACTAAATAGCACTCTCCAGTAAAATCTGGTGACTATTCTCGTGAGCACTAACGTATCTCTTTTTACAACAAGATCATATAAACTGCACGCAAGTCTTCCCAAAGGTTCTACTTGGCACGAACACTAATTAAAACGCAAAACCACATCTAAACAGAAGCTAGATGCAATATTTATTACTAAATAGAAGCAAAACAAAGAAAATAAAATTGGGTTGCCTCCCAACAAGCTCTTTCTTTATAGCCATTAAGATAGGCTTGAGAATTCAATGATGCTCACATGAAAGATAAGAATTATAGCACAAAAAGAGCATCATAAAACATGTGACAAACACATATAAGTATAACATACTTCCTATGCATAGGCATCTTATAGGAAAACAAATTAGCAAGACAAGCAAGATCTAGCATATGCAAGGAAGAAGAAGGAAACAAGATCAATCTCAACATGAAGAGAGGTAATTTAGTAACATAAAGATTTCTACAACCATATTTTCCTCTCTCATAATAATTGCATGTAGGATCATAAACAAATTCAACAATATAGCTATCGCAAAACATATTCTCAACATGATCCACATGCATACGAAGTTGACACTCTGCCAAAATAGTGGGATCAACATTAACTAAAGTCATGACCTCTCCAAACCCACTTTTATCGAAAAAATCATAAGATTGAACATTCTCCAAATATGTGGATCTAAAGTTGACACTCTTCCAAACCCACTTTCAATATTATAGCAAACATTATTATCAATCTCATATTCATTATGGGGCTTAAATAAATTTTCATGATCATAAGAAGCATCACCCCAATCATGATCATTGCAACGAGTAGTGGGCATAACAAAATAAGCATCCCCAAGATTAGGGTTTTGCATATCATTAGCACAATTGACATTAATAGAGTTTATAATATCATGATTGCAATCATGCTTTTCATTCAAGGAGCTATCATGAATCACTTTTTATTTTAACAATTCCTCAAAATTTTCAGGTTCATGAATTTCAAGCAAAACCCTATAAATATAATCTAGTGCACACAACTCACTAGCAATTGGTTTGTCATAATTGGATCTCTTAAAAAGATTAGCAATTGGATGAGGATCCATAATTTAGCAAGCGAAGATGCAAGCTCAGAGAAGGCACATAGCAACACAAGCAAACGGAAAGGCGAACGGAAAAAGAAGGGCGAAAAAACGGCAAGGGTGAAGTGGGGGAGAGGAAAACGAGAGGCAAAAAATGTAATGCAAAGGATAAGGGTGTGTGATAGGTACTTGGTATATGACTTTTGCGTAAGCCTTTCCGGCAACGTCGCCAGAAATTCTGCTTGCTACTTCTCGAGCTTGCGTTGTATTCCCTCGAAGAGGAAATGGTGATGCAGCACAGTAGCGTAATTATTTCCCTCAATTTTTGAGAACCAAGGTATCAATCCAGTAGGAGACTACGCGTGAGTCCCTCACACCTCCACAAACAAATAAGAACTTCGCAGCCAACGCGATAAGGGGTTGTCAATCCCTTTACGGTCACTTACGAAAGTGAGATCTGATAGATAGGATAGTTTGATATTTTTGGTATTTTTTTGGATATAAGAACAGAAAGTAAAAACAGCAAAGTAAAGTAGATTGTAGATTGATATGTTGAGAATAAACCCGGGGGACATAGGTTTCACTAGTGGCTTCTCTCATGATACCAGAATTCTACGGTGGGTGAACAAATTACTGTAGAGCAATTGATAGAAAAGCGAATAATTATGAGAATATCTAGGCATGATCATTATAGATAAGCATCACATCCGAGACAAGTAGACCGAAACGATTATGCATCTACTACTATTACTCCACACATCGACCGCTATCCAGCATGCATCTAGAGTATTAAGTTCATAAGAACAGAGTAATGCTTTAAGCAAGATGACATGATGTAGAGGGATAAAATCAAGCAATATGATATAAACCCCATCTTTTTATCCTCGATGGCAACAATACAATACGTGCCTTGCTGCCCCTACTTTCACTGGTAAAGGACACCGCAAGATTGAACCCAAAGCCAAGCACTTCTCCCATTGCAAGAACTATAGATCTAGTAGGCCAAACCAAACCGATAATTCGAAGAGACTTGCAAGGATATTATAATCATACATAAAATAATTCAGAAAAGAACCAAATATTTTTCATAGATAATCTTGATCATAAACACACAATTCATCGGATCTCGACAAACACACAGCAAAAAGATTACATGGAATAGATCTCCTCGAAGACCAAGGAGAACTTGGTATTGAGATCCAGAAAGAGAGAAGAAGCCATCTAGGTACTAACTATGGACCCGAAGGTCTGTGGTAAACTACTCACAACTCATGGTGAGGCGATGGTGTTGATGTAGAAGCACTCCGTGGAAGATCCCCCCTCCGACGGAGCTCTGGAACAGGCCCCAAGATGGGATCTCACGGGAATAGAAGGTTGCGGCGGTGGAATTAGGGTTTTCTCTATTGCCTTGATGTTTTCATGGTACATGGTTATATATAGGTGGAAGAAGTATGTTGGTGGAGCAACATGGGGCCCACGAGGGTGGGGGCGCGCCCAAGGGGAGGGGCGCGCCCTGGACCCTCGTAGGCACCACGTGTCTCCTCTGCCTTGGTGCTCAAGTCTCTCGTGAAGATATCGTTCCAAAAATAACTCTCCCGAAGGTTTCATTCCGTTTGGACTCCGTTTGATATTCCTTTTCTGCGAAACCTTGAAATAGGCAAAAAAAACAGCAATCTGCACTAGGCCTTTGTGTTAATAGGTTAGTCCCAAAAATAATATAAAAGTGTATGGTAAAGCCCATTAAACATCCAAAACATCATATATAATAGCATGGAAAAATCAAAAATTATAGATACGTTGGAGACGTATCATTGAGGAGGACAGATGAGGAGCCCGATCTAAATATACATTTAATCCATCCCAAAAATTTGTCATCAAAGCCCATGTGATTCATGATCTCGAGCATGGAGGAGTGTTCTATCGTGTCAAATGCTTTCACGAAGTCAAGCTTGAGTAGCACAATAGGTAGTTTGGAGGACTAGCACTGATGTATATATTCGAACGTCCACACTGTGACAGCCTGGTTTTTGCCCTCCCCTCTTTGCCTCAGTCTCAATTGGTTTGAATTTGAAATTTGGAGTTTTGAATCTTTTCATATGGACTTAAACACTTGGGTACCCCTTGACTTTCACCCAAGTGCATCATTTCCATCTCTCGCCGTCACTTCCTATTTGGTTCACCTCAAAATAATATTTTGAATATTTTGCTTAAATGAAAAATATTCATTTCCCTCTCTTAAACCCTAGCTAGCCCAATGTGCTCCAATGCAACACCATTTTTCTTGCCCACAAAAATCTGAGAAAATTCACAAATATTCTTTGAACCCTAGGGCACGTTTCTGAGCAAAAATATTTCATCACTTTTTGGAATATTTTTGCTACAAAAAATATTTTATGTTTTGGACAGAAATGGTAGTTTCTACAGGAACTACCATTTTACTTGCTCCATTATGGCTGAATTTTATTATGCATCTTCACCTTAGTAGATGATTACTAACCTCCAAAGGCCAGCTCCCAACTCCCAGTAATTTGACCTCAGTAAGCTCTCAAAATTACTGTCCAGAAACTTATCAAGCAGTTGATATCCATCTTACTGCACCTGCGACCAAACCCAAATGTGGTAAACACTAAAACTACCACGAACTACAGGCGATACATGAAGTTTGGGCTTAGGTCGGCCTGAGGTCAGAGTTCACGCGGTGACCACGCGTGTACTCGATGCCAACCTGGTTGTCCTCGTGCTCTGAGTGCCGCCGAGCGCTCTGTTGCGCGTGTGCTCGCTTCCCCGACTGCCGCAGCTTGCCAAACCTCGCCACCATCCTCGGCATAGCTCTCTTAACTCACCCCTGGCAATCGCCGATGCCGGAGCTCGCCGCAGCGAGCACGGGCACGGTCCCGCCAACGCAACAGTGTGTTGCGCACTGTGCTCGTCGCCACCCTCGCGTTCCTGTGCTCGTCCCCGCTCGCCCATAGTTCCCGTGTGAGCTGCATCGCCTTTCCCCTCTCCCACTGACGCCGTTCATCGTCGGGCGCCATGTCCAGGTGTCCATCAGCGGAGCCCGATCACCCCTCGATGCTTGGCTATAAATAGAGCCCTCCCCAGCCTCCTCGAGCACCATCCTCTCCTCCCACACACTCCTCAATCACGTAGAAAGTCGTAGCCCGACCGGGCAGGCCGCCGTCCCCAAGCTCGAGCTCGCCGGCGATCCCCTCAGGTAGTCTCTGCAGCTCCAGCCCCTCCCAGGCTCAGGCCACCCTTCCAGGGCCTCCGCCGTGCCTCAGTGGTGCCGTTCCGCCCGGTTGGAGCCCCTGGTGTCGCCTCTGGTTGCCGTCGTCTCCAACTCCAGCAACCTCCGCTCTCTGTCTCCGCAAGAGAGGTTGTTTCCGACGCCGTCCGACCACCCCTAGCTATTCTACGGGTAGGGGCAGGTGCGCCTCCATCTCCTCTTTTGATCCCTCCCTCTCGTTCTGGCCAAGAAGCTCTCCTCGCCGGCATGAGCTCCGGGGACGCCGCGTCGTCCCCTGTTTCCCTCTCCCCCTTCCTCTCACATGACTAACGGGGCCCGCTAGTCAGCCACTTAGTACGCGCGCGAAGCGGTATGAGTGGTCGCGCCCGAGACATTACGCCTTTGACGTCACCCCCCAGATCTGTTTTGTTTAAATTCAAATTTCATTTATTCCAGAGAGCTTCAAACAGCCAAAAAATTCAATCATAAGTCCAAATGAATTGATTCTTTTTGCATTGTGTTCTTTGTGAAGAAATCTAGCAGCTCACCAAAAATGAGATGTTTCTCTGTTGTCTAGATTTTCTGGTGATTTTCAGAAGCATTCTTGATGTTTTCTTTTTGTGTTTATAATTATTTTCAGAAGGTGAAGCTTGTCTTGAGGATCACCAGGTGGTTTGTGAATCTCATCTGCACTGAGGCAAGCCACAACAACATTTTCTTGGTGCCATTTCAATATTTCTGATTTTCTCAACTTGAGTAAATGATTTAATCCATGCATTTAAATCATTATTATTATTTATATTCTGTTGGTTGCTTGTTTAAGTTGTCATGTTTAGTTTACAAAAAGTTTGAAGTTAATTAAGTTGGTAAAGTAACTAGAAGTACGATTTGTTATGCAGTACTGATATGGTTATGGATATAAGTAATTATTTGGAGTTATTCTTCTTGCATAGGAAATATGATAAAATTTGCTAGAAAAAGATTTTGTTTAAACTGAGGTTTAATCCTAACCAGAGAAGTGTTATGAGTCGTTGATGTTTATGCTTAGTATGGGTGTAGCTGACCCAGTTATTTCTGATGATGCATATGTTGTGTTGCTTTTGCATGGCATCCTATGACACCGGTTATTTTAATTTTACGTTGAACCTGCTAATAACTCGACTTGAATATATCGTTGACCGGGTCATGGTGCCATTGAATCGAGTTTTTCCCAGTCCAACCACATTTGCCTTTGTGGGAAGGCCTTTATTCAGTCCGTTGTCATGCCTCTGGTCGGTGCCTCCAACTAGGGAAGGTTATGGGCATGCGGTACCCTGGCCCGGTAAGCAGACATAACCTTGTGTGCCCGTTGTTGAGATTATGGTAACGTGTCCCCGTTTGGGACAGTTTATGTTTTGGCCACGATGGTGGTCGTTGTGTCTTTGGTAGACACGGGGCCACCCAGGACTAGCCCGATGGGGAGTGAGTCGGAGTGGCCGAGAGAGTGCCATGGCAATGGAGGGGTTTCGTCGGAATGCCGTTGGTCCACCCGAATGGGAGTGCGAGGCCATGGGTTCTGTGGTGTGGGTACAGTGCACTACCTCTGCAGAGTGTAATAAATCTATCGATAGCCGAGTCCACGGTTACGGACACGCTCGAAAGTAGGTCACACCATGGGTCAACATTTAATAAAATTTTGCACACTATTTAATGAACTTTGCACTGCGTATGATGGCGGGAAGGCCATCGTGATGTTGGAAACCAAGGTTTGGTCGTGGTTGTGATCACCGGAAAGATCACGAGGTAACCTGAATTAAGACCACGAGGTTGGCACATTTGTGATCTAAGAGAGATCACCGTTGGTAAGCCAATCCGAGGGACTGTCCTCCCAAGAGCATGATCACATCATGTGGATATATTGTTGCATTTTTAATAATTGGTTAATTATCATGATATTGTTTGTCGTTATGTTTATGCTTGTTGTGAGCTTGCAAGTACATTCAATGTACTGACCTGGTGTGTCATGCCAGATTTCAGGAAAAGTCTCGATGGAAAGGAGTGTTGTCCGAGTCAAGATCGTGTCCACATCGGTGTCCCTGTGCTATGGAGTTCCGCTACGATGTTGTTCTGCTGCAGCGTAGTTGTTATGAGCGAGGCCCCTTTTTTGTCAACTAAATAATGTACATCTTGTTCAGCCGCACCGTGTGTGCCGCTTGGCCTCGCTATCTGTTGTAATACAAACTCTGATCAGCTAGCATCAATAAAGCGGTTGTTTTCTTTACCAAGATGTTGTGTGTTGCCAGAAGACATGGTCTCTGGGCTGGCAATGCATGGTAAACCGGTTGCTCTGAGCTGGGGTGCCACAACGCTTGGTATCAGAACCGCGCTGACTGCAGGTCACGCTAGACTACGACGTGTTAACTGGATGTTAGATACGAGTTTAAGTTGAGTGCCGGTAGCATTTCTAGCTGATTGTTGCATTGCATACACTTGTTTTATTTTTATGCTAGCCTACTAATCGTTCTGAGTGTAGATGGCTCCGGTGCCGTATCCGTGCCAGTTGTAGCTAATGCCGTACACGTCACTGCACCTCCTTCGTAACGTGTGGCGTCGGCTGTACCCTCTCGGAGACGACCCAGCCTATCGTGTGTACCGGGAGCGTCTAGCAGGTTCAGTGTATGAGTATCAGGCAGAGGTTACTCTGCGCACCAGTTCCGCTTCCAGCACTTACACTCGTACCTCTCGGAGCGGTTACGCTTCTACTGCTTCTCAAGGTATCCAATTTGCTGTATTCAAGGTCCTTGTCGAGCTTCATTACAACGAGGTCCGGATGCGAAACCACCTAGGATTCCATTACTATCCTTCTCAACATGACAACGGTCGTGTATGTTTCCCTATTATTGATCCAGAGTCTGATAGTGTTGCTAGCCACCTTTCCCGTTATATCACTCCTAGCTATCTTATGATCCACGAGCTGGCTCGAGAGCTGACTCGCACTCGTATTGCTTTAGCTACTACTAGATCTGTCACTATTCTAGCATCTATGGGATTTACCCCTTACACTCCATCCAGTTCTGGTTCCCATATTTCACCGGTTACTCCTTTGAGTAGCTCAGGTGCCTCTACCATAAATCCTCTTAGTGCTCCTGCTGAGTGGGTTTCTCACTACTCCTGTAGCCCATATGCTTCACCCTACACCTGCCCCGGAGGGAGAGCCCCCGAGGCAGCACCGTCGTGTTACTTTTAACCCGACGGTTTCAGTTAACCTCGTCAGTTCAGGATCCGAGTCCGCTTCAGGAGAGAACCCCGCAGCACCAGCAGAGCAGTAGAGCTTCTGAGTGCTCACAGTCGTCAGGATGGTATACGGATGTAGTCGTACGAGTCATGATGTTTCGTTCCCTATATGATAGTAGTTGAACCTGGCATGCTGTTTACCTTTGATGTATAAGTCTATGTATAATTATGTTGGAACTCTATTTCTTCTATTCGCAGTATTTTTTCGTTATTTCGTTTTCTCTCGGGATTTGTTGCTGGCTTTTCCCCATTTACTTTTGGATGTTTCTCATCTCGGTTGCGTTGTCTTGGAAAAAATCCACAATAGGATGCCCCGGGGAGGCAGCAGTCGCAGCGCTCATGAGGATGTTCCTGTTCGTCATTCCGCACGACAGGCAGGACACTCTCCCGAGCCGTACATGCCACCACCACCTCCACTGCCAAATCCACCTACCACCGAGAAAATTCTGCGTATGTTTGAGGAAAGGAGGAATGATGATCTGATTGAAATATTAAGAAGTGTTCAAGCTATGGTTGGACAGAATGGAAATCAAAACGGTCATCACTCCAAGCTATCAGATTTTCAGAGAACCAAGCCTCCCAGTTTCAGTCAGGTTATTGACCCCTTGGATGCCGACGATTGGTTGCGAACCATTGAAAGGAAGCTTGTGGTTGCTCGTACTGAAGAAGATGATAAAGTTCCATTTGCAACTCATTATCTGGAAGGCGCTGCTGCCATATGGTGGGAAAATACGAAAGCCATGTGGCCTGCTAATGAAGAAGTCACCTGGTCAAAATTCAAGGAGCACTTCCGGAAATATCATTTCCCTACTGGAATTATGAAGACTAAGCAGCGTGAATTTCTTGCACTCACCCAAGGAAATCAGTCTGTGGGTGAATATTTGCAAAAATTCAATCATCTGGCCTGTTACTCCTTATATGACGTAGCCACCAAAGAAAGAAAGATTGATAGATTTCTTGGGGGATTAAACTCGCAACTCTAGTGTACCCTCAGTATGTTCGATTTCCCAGACTTCCAAACTCTGGTGAACAAAGCTTTCATTGCCGAAAGGGAGCACAAGCTCGTATCAGACAATTGGCCTGCTAATAACTATCACAAGCGCAAGTTTGAACCAAGGAAGGAAGGGCAACCAGTGCAAAAGGATCGTACCTGGCAGCAGACTCAGGTGGAAAACAAGCCCAATTGGCAACAGAATGTTAACAAGACCACCACCCAAGTCGAGAATGTCGTGACCAACCCAATGTACGAGGAGCGCCAGCGTAACAACACTTGCTTCAGTTGTGGGCAAAATGGACATTATGCCAGATAGTGTCCCAAAAATGGCAAGGCAAGTGCACTAATCAGGCCACAAGTCAACGTTATAGAGTCATGCCCGAACCAGCAAAATATCACTGGGCACGTTCATCACCTCTCCGCAGATGAAGCCCAAGAGAACCCCGAAGTCGTCATTGGTATGTTTTCTGTTAATAGCATACCCGTCGTAATTTTATTTGACTCTGGGGCTTCCCACTCTTTTATTTCTCGGAGTTTTGTTGCCCAAAACAAATTTCCTTGTTCACTTTTGGGCAAGAATATTCTGGTACAAACCCCGGGATCCTTAATCAAGAGCAATCTGGTCTGCCATGATCTGGAAATCAATATCAACGGAGTCTGTTTTCCAACTTCCTTGATAATCATTGAGTCTGTGAAGTCGGATGTTATCTTGGGTATGAATTGGTTGACCCAATATCAAGTATTCATAAATTGCGCGACCCGAGAAGTCACTTTGACCAGTCAGAAAGGGCAGACTACCAAATTATATTCTCGCCGAAGTATACCCAAGAAAGAAATAGTCTTCACCGTTGTGGCTGAGTTGGAATTAATTCCCGTGGTCAGTGAATTTCCTGATGTATTTCTAGAAGAACTGCCAGGCATGCCACCAGATCGAGAGCTTGAGTTTGCAATAGATCTTGTGCCCGGAACCGCACCGTTATACAAGAAGTATTACCGAATGCCCTCATCAGAATTAATGGAGCTAAAGAAATAGCTCGATGAAATGCTCTGTAAAGGATATATTCGTCCCAGCTCTTCACCATGGGGATCGCCTGCTATCTTCGTGAACAAGAAGGATGGCAGCCTCCGCATGTGTGTGGATTACCGTCAGCTGAATGATGTCACCATCAAAAATAAATATCCGCTGCCAAGGATTGATGACTTGTTTGATCAGCTTAGTGGGGCCAAGGTATTCTCCAAGATTCATTTCCGGACGGGATATCATCAGCTCAAGATTAAAAAGGAAGATATTCCTAAGACCGCATTCACCACTCGATGCGGTCTTTATGAATATACCGTTATTACCTTTGGTCTCACCAATGCACCTGCGTTCTTCATGCATATGATGAACAAAGTATTCATGAACTTCCTCGATAAGTTTGTGGTAGTCTTTATCGATGACATACTCATATACTCAAGAAGCGAAGAAGATCACAAGGGACACCTCCAAGCAGTGCTACAACGACTCCGCGACCATCAACTATACGCCAAATTTAGTAAATGTGAATTCTAGCTCAAGCAAGTTGGATTTCTTGGACATGTGCTATCCGCCGAAGGTATCGCCGTGGAAGCAAGCAAAGTAAAGGATGTGCTCGACTGGTTGTCACCCACAACCGTATCACAGATCCGGAGTTTTCTTGGACTAGCCGGATATTACCGTTGCTTCATTGAAGGGTTTTCCAAGATTGCTAAACCCATGACGGAGCTGCTCAAAAAGGATAAGAAGTTTGAATGGACTGAGGACTGTGAGAAAAGTTTCAATAAGCTAAAGATACGGCTGACGACCGCACTTGTGTTAGCTCTTCCACATATCTACCACAGTTTTGATGTGTACTGTGACGCCTCCAGACAAGGACTTGGGTGCGTACTTATGCAAGACCGCAAGGTAGTAGCGTATGCATCGCGACAGCTATGACCCCACGAGGGAAATTATCCTACTCATGATCTGGAGTTGGCCACGGTGGTTCATGCTCTAAAAATATGGAGACACTACCTCATAGGGAAGAGGTGCCAAATTTTTACCGATCACAAAAGTCTCAAATATATATTTACTCAGCCAGACTTAAATCTCCGTCAACGAAGATGGCTTGAGTTAGTCAAGGATTATGATCTTGGAATACATTACCACCCGGGTAAGGCCAACGTGGTTGCCGATGCACTCAGTCAAAAGCCGGTCAGCCTAAATGTCATATTGAAATTCTTGCCACCTGAACTTCAAGAGGAGATTGCTCAACTTAACCTGGTCATAGTTGATGCTGGCCTTGCTAATATTTTGGAAGTTGCCCCCACACTTGAGGAAGAGATCCGCAAGGCCCAGCCAGCTGACACCGTCCTGTAGAAACATGCCAAGAATATGGTAGCAGGACACACCTCAGATTTCTCCAAGGATCAATTTGATACCCTCCGATTCCCTGGAAGGATTTGTGTACCCAATCAGGCGGATTTAAAGCAGAGAGTCATGTCAGAAGCACACGAATCTTCGTATTCCATTCACCCCGGAGGTACAAAAATGTATGAAAACCTTCGACAAATATTCTGGTGGGATGGGATGAAGAAATACATTGCCTATTTTGTGGCTTGTTGCGACATATGCAACAAGGTGAAGCTAGCCGGACTTCTCCAACCGCTGCCAGTCTCACAATGGAAATGGGATGACGTGTGCATGGATTTCATCACAGGGCTACCTAAGACACAGCGAGGCAATGATGCAGTCTGGGTCATAGTGGACACCTTAACCAAGGTAGCTCACTTTATCCCGGTCATAACCACATATCGAGCAGATCAACTCGCATAGTTGTAGGTATCCAGAATAGTCAGTCTGCATGGAGTACCCCAGAACATCATTTCTAACCGAGGTTCACTTTTTACCTCCGCTTTTTGGTCACGTCTCCATCAAGCCTCGGGGACAGCACTGAAATATAGTACCGCTTATCATCCTCAGACCAATGGATAGACGGAGCGGGTAAATCAAATACTCGAAGATATGCTGCGAGCTTGTGCTTTGGCCCAAGTACCTAAATGGGAAGACTGCTTGCCGTATGCCGAGTTCTCTTATAACAACAGCTTCCAGGCCAGCTTAAAGATGTCATCGTACGAGGCTTTGTATGGCCTTAAGTGCCGCACTCCTTTGAATTGGTCTCAAACCGGAGATAGCCGTATTTTTGGAACAGATCTAATGATGGAAGCTAAGAAACAAGTTAAGGAAATCAGAGACAGATTGCAATTGGCCAAATCTCGACATAAGAGTTATTATGATGCAAAGCATAGACAAATCAGTTTTGAACCCGGAGAACATATATACCTCCGAGTCACTCCTATGAAAGGAGTCAAGAGATTCCAGACTCGTGGGAAGTTGGCACCTAGATTTATTGGTCCGTTTCCAGTTATGTCCCAAGTGGGTACTCTTGCATACAAATTGAAGCTACCCCCTGAACTGTTGGAAGTACTGTAATGCACCAGATGTAACACTTTCCCATTATGGCAATATATAAACTTTGGCTTCATCAATTCCATTCCGGGTTCTTCTTCTTTTGGGGTTTCGCCGTTTTGTTGTGTGCGTGTGTGCATTTCATTCATGTCATGTTGTTATGTGCATTGCATTGCATTTGTGTTGTCACTTGCATCCGGTCCCACTCGTCTCTTCCCGTTGTCCGTTTCGAGTTCCGACGCTCTCACACGTGCCTGTGGCATCCCCGAGTCCTTCTTTTGTGTGTGGCCATGTAACGTTTCTGGAATGACGCGAGACTTGTCGTGCGATGTTGTTTTGGTACGTGTAGGCCGCCTGTCAAGTTTCGTAGCGTTTGGAGTTCGTTTAGTACTCCAACGGTTAACCTAGTGGGCTAAAAGAACCTCTTCTTTGAGGCCCAAGACCCCTGCACAACAGCCCACTAACCCAGCACAACCCTTCCCATCATCTCGGTCGTCAAATTGTGATCGCGTGGCCGAAAACCGCTCCCCATTTGGACTCCCCTAGCTCCCTATGCCTATAAAAACGTCCCCTCATGTCCATTTTTCGCCCAAAACCCTAGTTCCACCGCAACCGCCGCCGCCGGACACGTCCGCCCGGACGCACCGGACCAACCGCCTCCTGCCATGTGTCCCCGCCGCCGTTCCCATCGCGCCGGCCAGCGAGGCCCGGCGCGGGGCCTCCATCGCTGCCATCTGGGCCGCGCCTCCTGCGCCGCCTACGCTTCTCCCCTCCGCCTCCAGTGGGCGCCGCGCCGTCCGTGGAGGTTCCGCCGCCGCCGGTCGCCGACGCCGCCGGCCACCACCGATGACTCTGCCGCCGGAGCACGCCATCTCCGCCGCCCGAGTCCTAGTCTCCGCCGCCGTTTCTCCTCCCCGCCGCCGGACCTTCCTCCCCGCGGCTAGATCTCGCCGGAGGCGAGGCTCCTCACCGCCGGCGCGGCGCCGCCGCGGCCATCCGCCGACAACGGATCGAGGGCCGCCGCCCGAGCGCCCGATCGCCCGATCGCCGATCCAGATCCGCAGCGGGCCGAAACCCTAACGGGTCCGAGGCCCGCAACCCGATCTGCCCGTGACCCGATCCGCAGGTTGACCCTATTATTTTTCCTAAGTCATTTGTGCTTTTTTGATGACTTATTGTGATGGTTGTATCTTTTACCGTGCTTGTCCAAATTGTGCTTATGATATGTCAAAATGATCGTGGTGATGTGTACTACGTTTTGTTTCATTGTGCCATGCTTGTTTGAGTCCATCTAGATGTCTTAATCTTCGTGAAAAGAGTGTAACATGTTATAAACTGCTGCTACTTGTTATTTTCATGCCATGTTTGAGATGTGATAACTTGGTGCATGTTTATCCAAATGAAGCAAATGAGATGTAAAAATGTTCATCATGAGATGCTCCACAAGTTTGTTGTTGTAGCATACATGTTAGGGTTCATATTGCCATGTTTAACTTGGTTGCAAAAGTGCATGTGGCTGTTAAGTTTTGTAACATGTTATGAGATGCTGATTTGAAGAGCTCGTTGCTATTGATGTGTTTCTCCCCATGTCACATGCCTAGATGTTTTAGAATCTCCATAATGTGGTCTTTGCTGTGGTGCAAACCATTTGCCATGATATGCCTTGAGGTGACTTAAACATGCTTGCAAACATGCCATGCCAATGTTTCTGTTTTTAACACTTCGTGAAATTTTGGCTAAGTCTGGAATCTGTCACATCCTGATGCTATGTTTGCTTGATGCCCTAGGCAAATCCATGTTAGTTTTGGGGTGGACATTGATCATTACTTGTTGTACATGTTATTGTCTATCCATTCATGCCCTCACTTGCTCATATGGCTTGTTGTAGCTTATTTAATTCTTGCTCCCAAGTTTCTATAAAATATTACTGTCAGGTTTTTAATGTCATGGTCAAAATGTTGTAGCTTGTTGCTATTGATCCATGCCTCCTATGGAGTTGCTCCAATGGAGTTGTTTGCTATAGGATATGTCTACTTCATATCCATGCTTATTGTCACCATGTTTGAGTGTTGTAGAGTATATATTTCTTGCTCCCAAGTTGCTATGTGGTTGTTAATCTTAGCTTTGCATTCTTTCTTGTTTCGAGTGTATGTATTGATCCGTTGCTCCGTTTTGAGCGTGCCCTACATGAAACTTGTGTGATTTTGTATGTCGGTTCATAATATCATCTTGTTTACATGTTTGGAGTATGTTTGCTTGATGCTTGGGTGCATCTTGCACCGTTGCCATGTTTAACTTGTTTTGCTCATATCTTCTAGTCCGTAGCTCCGAATTAAACAAACTTTATATGAAACTTGACTAGAATTTCCTGTAGATCATCATGGTGCATGTTAACTTGCTGTTTAACAACTTTAACTTAAAGTTTGTTCAGATCTGGACCAATTTCAACATATGCATATGAGGACTTACCGGATTTTGCTTTATGTTGATACCGGCCTCATTTAATCTTGGCGTTCTTGTGTTGTTTCTCTGTGCTTCCTACCTTGCCATGTATTGCATCATATATAGACTTGTCATGCATCATAAGTGCATCATACTTGCATCATGTTGATTGTGCATTCACCTTGTTTGATTTTGTGCCTCGTGTGTTCTTGTGTTGAGTAGAGCCGGAAGCCGAGACCGAGTACGAGAACGAGGTTACTACCGAGGTTGAGTACGAGGAGCCGTCTTACGATCCCATCGACGACTCGACGGGCAAGATGACCTGGCCCAGATATCATTACTATCTTTGCCTATTGCTAGAAGTCTCGCTCTCTAGCTCATTGCCTCGATGCCCATGTTTGTTTGTCAGCCTCCTATTGTAACCATGAATCTGTCTAACCACCCAACCTAGCAAACCTTTGTTTGGCTACGTAAGCTTCGCTCAGCCCCTCTTATAGCATTGCTAGTTGCAGGAGAAGATTTGAAGATTCTTGCTTCATGTTGAAGTATTGTTGGGATATCACACTATATAAATTCTTAATTTAAATCACATATATACTTGGCAATGGGTGGAAGGCTAAGACTCTTGCTTGGTGATTTGTTCCACTCATGCCACCCTAGGAACCGTATAAACCGGTGTTATGTTCCTTGATTATGCGTTCCTAACACGGCTGGGGTTATGGGACCCCCTCGATAACCCGCTTAGCGCTAAACCTTTTCCAGCAAGGCCCAACATTGGTACTCCATTTGCCTAACAACTAAAAACTTGCCGAGGAGTAATTAACTCAAGGATTAATTAATCAAACCCCCTGGGCCAGTGCTCGATTTGAGTGTTGGTCCAAACTAGAGCCACTTGCAGTGCCACCCAGTTCGCTGGGGTCTTCGGTTGTTGTACGTACTGCTCATCCGGTCGTGGCCTGAGACTAGATACACGCGGCTACTAACAGGGTGTCGGCACGCAGGGAGGTCTTGCTGGATTAGTTTTACCTATGTCGGTATATCTTGAGCACGGGATTCCAAGAATACTCGGGCCTTCCCACCTTGGAGTTGCGACTCCGCAGATCGTGAGATTGTCATGGGCTAAGTTGGGACACCCCTGCAGGGTTTTGAACTTCCGAAAGCCGTGCGCGCGGTTATGTGGAAGATGGGAATTTGTTAATATTTGGTTGTAGAAAACTTGACACCATGTTCAGAACACACTACCAGCGTGAGTAACCGTGACGGTCATTTTCCGAAAAGGGGTTCGGGAAGCGAACACGATGGGGTTATGATTGACGTGCTTAGATAGGATCACTTCGTGATCACTTTGACGCTCGTGGCACTCCTCTTCTCGCTCTCAACACGTAAGCTAGTGCTAGTGCAGCTGCAACCTTTTATCTTTCTTCAGCCTTGTTCCACACCCAAGGCTTAGATAGTTTTGCTACCCGGGAACGGGATTGCTGAGTCCTCCGTGGCTCACAGATTCTACTCCACACCAGATGCAGGTACCATGGTGAACTACTCAGGTGACGGCACAGAGCTGTACTGGGAGTACGATGAAGAACGTAGTCGATACTATGTGCACTATCCCGATGATCATTAGTGGTTTCTACTAGGGGCGATTCGGACCTTGTGGCTTTATGTATTTGGTATCTTTCATTTGGATCTTCGCCCGTAGTCGGGTTGTGATGTTATTTGGATGATGATTTGTTTATGTAATGTATTGTGTGACGTGGCGAGTGTAAGCCAACTATCCTTTTGCAATTTCATCCCTATTTTTACATGAGTCGTGCAAAGATACCGAACTTGAGATCATTCCAGAATGGGCTTATACCTTTAAGTCGTGCATCGACACGTAGGAGGTATAGTCCCATCCTGGGCATTACAATTTGGTATCAAAGCCTTCTCTGACCTAGAAGCCCCCACTGATTGATCGAATCATTGACGGTTGAGTCTAGGCACACACTTAAAATGTTTTGAGTCCTATATATATATATATATATATATATATATATATATATATATATATATATATATATATATATATATATATATATATATATATATATATATATATATATATATATATATATATATATATATATATATATATATATATATATATATATATATATATATATATATATATATATATATATATATATATCGGA
>LR738712.1:136168279-136302057 GCA_902687465.1 Secale cereale
ATATATATATATATATATCAGAGAGTAGGATTTGTTTTGCTCCTCATCTCTTTTCACTCTGGTGAGGACTCCTGACGATTACTCTTGTCTCTTCTACTCTCAAAAATTCACCAAAAAAAAATTTAGGATCACACGGGTATTGTTTGGATTGTTTCGATGTCTTTGTGACGAGAACAATGTTCTCGATGCCGCCTGTCATTTAGGGGTTGAGGCAGTGTCCCGGGGAGTTGAGCTCTGAGGTGTTGTCGTCACAAATATATCGCATCAGTTCTGGAATACTTAAGACGATCGACATCGAAAACTCTCCTATGCGGTTAGTGGCAAGATAACCCCTACATCACCCTGTACTGGGGAGGTAGTTCGGGATTATTGCCATAGCTTGTATAGTAGATGCATTTCGAAGGTCCGAGTTAAACGGTTTCCGGAAATAACTGGTTATGTGTTGAAGGATGGATACAGCTAGATGTAGGATTAGAGTTGAGTGCGCGATGCTTCCCCTGTATCCCCAACACCTGATTGCATAACTGGAAACTTTCGAAAATTAATAGGTGGGTTCATCTAGTATTCGTAGGCATTCTTCCAACAAATGCATGATATGGAGTTCGGGGTTCTGAGTTGCATCGTAAGGGTCCTTGGCTATGTTGATCCGGGGATTGCAAAACCCTTTTGTAACACATTCCATAAGCTTTCAGCACGAATATGTAGAACGAAGCTTCTATCTTGTATTAGTTCTATCTGCTCATTGTTGTTTTTATTTACCTTTTGTTATCCCAAGTGGCTTCTCAAGAAGATTGTTGTTACCATTAAACTGTGGATTACATTCGTTCATTTTGTTCGAATGATTCTTGTGAAGACTTATGTTGCAATTTCTAGTCGTTGATTCAGCTTATATATTTTCTCAATCAATGGCTAATAGTTGTCATCTCATTCAGGATGGCTCCTAAAAGGGTTCCCAACGCTAACCCAGAGGGTGAATAGGTTCCTGATCGTCCTCCTTCCCCTCCTCCTCCGTCTGAGGCCTAGAGAGCAATTATGCAAGCGACGAACCAGAACACCCAGATGCTTATGCAAATGATGCAGAACATTCAAGCAAATCAAGGAAATCAGGGTGCTCATGGGAACCAAGGCCAAGGCAATTTGTTCAACCAACCTCACTTTGCTACGCTCAACCAGTTCCTGGCAAACCAACCGAAGGCATTTAGTTACTGTGTGGACCCTCTAGATGCTGAAGACTGGATAACAGATATCAAGAAGCATTTCGAGTGCAGTAACGTCAGGCTTGAGGACTATGTGAAGTTTGCCGCCTTCCAACTCAAGGACCAAGCCGCTGATTGGTGGCAGTAGTACAAAGATTCCAAAGAGGGACGTGTAATCTCCTGGGATGACTTCTGCAAGGACTTTCACTCTCACCACATTCCAACAAGTGTCATCGAAGGTATGTGTGAGCAATTCCGCAACCTGAAGCAAGGCTCAATGTCTGTCTACTAATATAATGTCAAGTTCCAGAACCTTGCCCGCTATGCCAAGCAAGACATCCCAGATGCCAAGAGCAAGATTTATCAGTTCCGTGGTGGTCTGAAGGATGAACTCCAACTAGCTCTCACCTTGTTCGAGCCTGATGAGTTTGATCAATTCTATAACATGGCACTTAAGCAAGAGGCAGCCCAGCTCAAGATGGAAGCTTCCAAAAAGAGGATCAGAGATGATGTTCACTCCTCCTCTTCTTCTCAAGTGGTCGCAAAGCAACAGAAGTTCTGGCTTCCACCTCCTCCAGTGATCCAACCTCCCAACAACAACAGGCATTCCGGTGGTCGTGGTTTCTCCCACCCACCCAACCCAAGCAATCAGTCAAAGAATCATTTTCAAGTTGCGAAGTCAAGTGCTCCTTATCACCGTCCTCTCTCAGAAGTGGTTTGCAACAAGTGTGGCCAGAAGGGTCACTATGCTAACAAGTGCCCCAAACCAAGGCGCCTTCCGCCTCCTCCACCTGTCAGTACTGCTATCGTCAAGCACAATCCCAAGGTTGCAAGAGTGAATCTGATGAATGCAGCTCAAGCAGAGAATTCTTCAGATGTGATACTTGGTAATCTTCCAGTTAACTCTATTCCTGCAAAAGTATTGTTTGATTCAGGTGCATCGCTTTCTTTCATTTCAAGACCATTTGTTGCCAAGCATGAATTTGTCACTCAAGTGTTGCCAAAGCCTTTGAACATTATTTCTCCTGGATTGCAAATGACCTCTCGGGTGCATGTTCCGGACGTATCTATTTGCATGGGTGATTACCGCTTTCTGGCTTCTCTGGTTGTTCTCGGCAACTCTGACATTGATCTTATTCTTGCGATGGATTGGCTTTCTCAGCATGATGCCGAGGGATCGAAGAAGGTGAGAGTGTCTAGAGGGGGGGTGATTAGACTACTCGACAAGATAAAAATTCTGTCTTTTATCAAGGACAGATTTTGGCAGATTTTGCACAACACACAGGTCAAGTAGCACACTACACATGCAATTCTAGAGTATGGGCAGCGGAAAGTAAATTGCACAAGTAGTAAAGAGAAGTGGAGAAGATCAAACGCAATTTGGAGACGCAATGATTTTTCCCGTGGTTCCGATAGGTAGTGCTATTGTACATCCACGTTGATGGAGACTTCAACCCACGGAGGGTAACGGCTGCGCGAGTCCACGGAGGGCTCCACCCACGAAGGGTCCACGAAGAAGCAACCTTGTCTATTCCATCATGGCCTACGCCCACGGAGGGCTAGCCTTACTCGGGGTAGATCTTCACGAAGTAGGCAATCTCCTTGCCCTTACAAACTTCTTGGTTCAACTCCACATCTCGATGACGGAGGCTCCCAAGCGACACCTAACCAATCTAGGAGGCACCACCCTCCAAAAGGTAATAGATGTTGTAGATGATTATGAACTCCTTGCTCTTGTGCTTCAAATGATAATCTCCCCAACACTCAACTCTCCTCACTGATTTGGCTGTGGTGGAAGAAAGGATTGAGTGGAAAGCAACTTGGGAAGGTTAGAAATCAAGTTTCATATGGTAGGAATGGAGCAACTTGATCTCAACACAAGGGTAGGTAGTTCTCTTCTCAGAAAGTATAAGATAGGAGTGGTAGTTCTTTCTGATGGCTCTCTCCACGAATGAAGAGGGGGTGGAGGGGTATATATAGCCTCCACACAAAATCCAACCGTTACACACATAATTGAGCAATCTCGGTGAGACCGAAGTGGAAACTCGGTCAGACCGAAAGTTCAAATATAGTGAACGTTGGGGTTTTCGGTGGGACCGAAAATACCATCTCGGTTTGTCCGAAAGTGTAAATAATATGAACGTTGGAGTTTTCGGTGGGACCGAGAAAGAAAACTCGGTTAGACCGATTTGAGAAAAGACAGGAACATGCCAGTTTCGGTGAGACCGAAAATGCAATCTCGGTGAGACCGATTTGAGCCAAGACAGAAGCTGGCCAATTTCGGTGAGACCGAAAATGCAATCTCGGTTTTTCCGATTTGAGGACAGAAGGTTACAGAAGCTTGGCAGTCCATATTTCGGTGAGACCGATCTCAAACTCGGAATGACCGATTTTTCTAGGGTTTGGAATATGGCTGAAGTGGTTCATCTCGGTGGGACTGAGTTTGGAAAATCGGTTTGTCCGAGATTACTTATGATTGTGTATAGTAGTGAAAGTTGCTGATAGTTGAAGGAGACATATCACTAAGCACTTGAGCAACCAGATCATCAACACAACCTCATCCCCTTTTAATAGTATTGGCTTTTCCTATGCACTCAATGTGATCTTGGATCACTAAACCAAAAATGGAGTCTTGAGCTTTTGCCAATGCTTGCCTTAGCATTTTGAGGGGTCCACTTCTTCAGTCATTGCCATAGCCAATGTGATTGAATTTCCTGAAACATACTTGATAAAAGCATTAGTCCAACCACAAAGTATGTTGTCATTAATTACCAAAACCACCCAGGGAGCAAATGTGCTTTCAATCTCCCCCTTTTTGGTAATTGATGGCAACACACTAAAATCACACTAAACAAAACATCAAAGCTTATTGAAAGAAAGACAGAATTATCACGAAAGCTTTGACAAGCATGTAGTACACAGGCTCCCCCTACAAGTGTGCAAGATTTTCATAGATTATGGTTTTGGACTACCACAAGCACATAAGAGAGATAAGCAAGATGTGCTACATGCAGCTTGGCTATATGCATCAGAGCAGATGAAAAGAAGTGAGTGATAATGCATATGTGCATGGTGATTTCTTGCAAACAAGTATTCACAAGCAAGTCACCATCATGCACATTCTGCAAAGTGCATATACTTACCTTGAGGTTCTTTGGCATTGTACCTGAAGAAATAAACTTGGGAAAACAAGGTTAGATAACACAAGAGTATTTCTTCAACCAACTGCAAGAACATCAAGAGTACCAAGCCAGGGATGACATGTATAAAGGGTGTCTCATATTGAGCACAAGCTTGAATCAGCAAACATGTCTCCGAAGCTAAAAGATTTTCAATGAATTCTGAGAGATTTTGCTTTCCATAAGATATCATTTGTGAAGATTCCTCTCCTTTGAGTTCTCTCAGAACAAGAGGTTTGATGGAAAAAGCAAAATCAAAAGAATGATGCCAATGTAAAACACGACAAAGCTTTGATGTGATTCTCTCCCCCTTAAGATAAGATTGCTTTTCTTCTCTCCCTAAGTCTTCTCTTCTCCCCCTACTCCCCCTAAGTCTTCTCCCCCTTTGACATCAAGTGCCGAAAAGGACAGCAAACTAGGAAGGTTAGGAAAGATGGAAAGAAAGAGGTGGGATCCTTAAGAATCACAACAGGGCGAATAAGAACATGCATAGAGAAACAATGAGTGGAGCTGCAGGAGATGATATCCTGGAGGAAATAAATCAGTGACACCGAATTGAGTTAGGGTAGACCCTTTTCGGTTAGACCGAAATAAATAAATCGGTGACGCCGAGTTTAATTCCAAGGAAATACAGAGATAATTCAGCTCACTCTGCGAGGAATGTTTCAAAAGATTTGCAATGAATTTGTAAAATATTTTCGGGGAATTGATCGGAGCCAGAAGGATATTCAAAGAAACATAAGAATAGAAATGAAAAAGATTCCTAGATGAAGTTTTTTTTGTTTATAAAGAAAACTCAATGAGAGAACATAAGAGAAAACAGAAAGACTCCAAAACATATGTACTTCATCTAGATAAAGGTCGGCGACAAGATCACCTATGTTTGAGTATATTGACTTAGGAATCAAATGAGGACATTTGATCATAGGTCGTACTCATCATTTAAGCTCAAAATGGGGTTGCCATTTTTCGATTAAGCATTTGATGTGATCACATCTTATGAAGTTGCTTGTACTCATGACTTTGAGCAAAGCTCCTTAAAGATGTGAAGAACATACCTTGGGCTTGTTGTTGCTTTACACATGTAGGTAAGCTTGATGTAGGTGCTCATTGAATGTGAAGTTGGAGCGCCATTTCTACTTGTGTAGTTCATCTTCCTACATGGGTTAGGCAAGCAAGGAAATACTCGAGGATATCCAAGATGACAAAAGTGAAGTACTAGATGTATAAGATGTCAAAAAGGATATGTGGAATTTTGTTCCTTGAACTCAACATCCCAAAGGGCTAGATACTTGGTTAATGACAAGATTACTCATGAATTGAGTGTGTGGTAATCTTGTGGAATGTAGATCATCCAAGTACCTGCAAAGAGTTAGATGCAATACAAGGAGGCAAATGTGTCCAAGACATATGATCACCATCATAAGAGAAATATCAAGGATTAGTCAAGTGGGCTCATGCCTTGCATGCATCAATGGAGTTCTTACTCCAAGTTTGAAGCAATGATGTTCAACTCACTCCTTAAGCGACAAAACACTTTCTCATCAAGAGGTTTTGTAAAGATATCAGCAAGTTGTTTGTCAGTACGAACATGCTTAAGATTAATGTCACCTTTGGCAATATGATCACGAATAAAATGGTGACGAACTTCAATATGCTTTGTTCGAGAGTGTTGCACTGGATTGTGTCCACTTGCACTCTCATTGTCACAAAGCAAGGGAACACGTCTCACATGTATCCCATAATCCTTAAGCGTTTGTGTCATCCATAGCAATTGAGCACAACACGAACCAGCAGCAATATATTCCGCTTCGGCAGTGGATAATGATACCCAATTTTGTTTCTTGGAGGACCAAGATACAAGGGATCGACCAAGGAATTGACACGTACCCGAAGTTGACTTTCTATCAACCTTGTCACCAGCATAGTCCGAGTCGGAATAGCCAACAAGGTCGAAAGAGGCCCTCTTAGGATACCAAATGCCAAAGTTTGGTGTGTGTATCAAGTATCTCACTATCCTTTTAACAGCTTTAAGATGACATTCTTTAGGGGCTGCTTGATATCGCGCACACATGCATACACTCAACATTATGTCAGGACGAGAAGCACAAAGATATAGTAGAGAACCAATCATAGAACGGTAAACCCTTTGATCAACGGGTTCTCCATCTTTAGTCAAGTCATTATGTCCACTAGTAGGCATGGGGGTACTCATACCTTTGCTTTCTTGCATGTTGAACTTCTTGAAGAGATCCTTGGTGTACTTTGTTTGTGAGACAAAGGTACCCTCCTTAGATTTCTTGATTTGCAACCCAAGGAAGAATTTGAGTTCACTCATCATGGACATCTCATACTTCTCCGACATGAGCTGTCCAAACTTCTTGCTAAAATGGGGGTTAGTTGAACCAAAGATAATATCATCAACATATATTTGGCACACAAATAGTTCACCATTAACCCTTTTCGTGAACAGCGTTGAGTCTATCTTTCCAATCTCAAACCCTTTTTCAAGAAGAAAGCTAGTTAAGCATTTGCACCAAGCTCTAGGAGCTTGTTTAAGACCATAAAGAGCTTTATGCAACTTATAAACATGATTAGGCTTTTTGGGATTCACAAAACCGGGAGGTTGTTTCACAAATACTTCCTCCTCAATTTCACCATTTAGGAAAGCACTTTTGATATCCATTTGATAGAGAGTAATATCATGGTGATTGGCATAAGCAAGAAGAATGCGAATGGACTCAAGTCTAGCAACGGGGGCATAGGTCTCACCATAGTCCATACCTTCGACTTGTGTGTAACCTTGAGCTACGAGACGAGCCTTGTTGCGGATGACTTGTCCATCTTCATCTTGCTTGTTCCGAAACACCCATTTGGTTCCAATGATGTTTTGATCATCCTTGGGCTTCTCTACCAAAGTCCATACCTTGTTCCTCTCGAAGTTGTGTAGTTCTTCGTGCATAGCGTTCACCCAATCCGGGTCTTCAAGTGCTTCTTCTACCTTCATAGGTTCAATACTAGAGATAAATGAGTAATGCTCACAAAAGTTAGCTAAGCGAGTTTTAGAGCGAGTAATTCTCCCGGAGTTGATGTCGTTCATCATTTGTTCCACGGGATGATTCTTTTTGACTCTTGCTCGGACTCGGGATAGCTTTTGTTGATGTTGTGGCTGAGCTTCCTCATCATCTTCATCTTCCTCTTCTTCTTCTTCATTGTTGTTGGTGTTGTCTTGAGGCGGTGGAGAAGGAGGTTGTGGTGGATCTTCTTGTTGCACTTCCTCATCTTGGTGAATTCCACTTGTGGAGGCCTCCATGTTGCCTTGAGGTTCATCTCGCCGTGAGGTAGGTGGCTCCACATATGTAGATGAGGTACTCTCCTTCACTTCCATGGGACGAATCTTTCCAATAGATAAATCTTGGATAGCTTCCGATGGGTCCTTGTCTCCTACATCAATAGGCATTTGCTCTACTTGCGAGCCATTAGATTCATCAAACTTCACATCTACCGTCTCTTCAACCTTTCGGGTGAAATTATTGTAGACACGGTAGGTGTGGGAGTTTGATCCATAACCAAGGAGAAAGCCTTCATGAGATTTAGGAGCAAATTTAGACCGACGATGCTTATCAAGGATATAGCATTTTGAACCAAAGACACGAAAGTATCCCACTTGGGTTTTGTTACCGGTGAGGAGCTCGTATGATGTCTTGCCGAGGAGCTTATGAAGATAAAGCCTGTTGATAGCATGACAAGCTGTCTCGACCGCTTCTCCCCAAAAATGCTTCGGTGTCTTGTATTCATCAAGCATCGTTCTCGCCATCTCTATGAGCATTCGGTTCTTCCTCTCAACAACTCCATTTTGTTGAGGAGTGTACGTAGCCGAGAACTCATGTAGAATCCCTTCCTCATCGAGAAAAGAGTCTACATTGGCGTTCTTGAACTCCGTTCCATTGTCACTCCGAACTTTCTTGATCTTCACCTCAAATTGATTTTGGGCCTTTTTGGCAAAGGTCTTGAAGATTCTTTGAACCTGCGATTTATCATCAAGGAAAAATACCCACGTAAATCTGGAATAATCATCAACTATAACTAGACCAAAGGAGTTACCACCAAGGCTTTTGTAAGCATTGGGACCGAAGAGATCCATATGAAGAAGCTCAAGCGGTCTCCTTGTGGTCATGATGTTCTTCATGGGATGACTTCCACCAACTTGTTTTCCTGCTTGACAAGCACTACAAAGTCTATCTTTGTCAAAGAAAACATCTTTAACACCAAGAATATGATCACCTTTGATCAGCTTGTCTAGATTACGCATACCAACATGTCCTAGCCTTCTATGCCACAACCAACCTTTAGAGGATTTAGCAATGAAACAAGCTCTAGGTTGGGCTTTCTTAGTGAAATCAACAATATATAGATCACCTCTACGGATACCGGTAAAAGCCATGTTTTGATTGTCACGACGAAAGACTTGGCAATCTACTTTGGTGAATAGCACATTGAATCCAAAGTCAGCTAATCTAGACACGGAAAGTAAATTGTATCCAAGAGATTCTACAAGCATGACATTTTGAATAGAGCTATCATGAGATATGGCCATCTTACCAAGGCCAAGTACCTTACCCTTGGAGTTGTCTCCAAAAGTCACATACTTGCGTTGACCATCGTTCTTTGCAAGCTCTCGAAACATGTCTTTGTCTCGGTCATGTGGTCGGTGCATCCACTATCAAGAATCCACTCTTTTCCGCCGGACATGTAGTCTCTCAGATTTGCCATAAGATTGAGACTCTTCATGACCTTGTCTAGCTCGGTGTTCGAGTCGGAGTAATCATCATCATGCTCATGCTCATCATCATATTGACCCATAGATTGTTCATCATCAACACCAAGGTCAATTTGATAACCACTTGCATTAGTTCTGTCAATGTGACAATAATCTTCGGAATGTAATGCAAGAGCATTTCTAATTATAACATTGATAAGACCGGGATCACCCTTCTTTTTCATAAGATCACGAAGCTCAAAGAAGCATTTATCAAAGTTGGGATCATTGGGGCGCATCTTATCAAATTCAATAGTCTTGTGAAGAATTTCATCAAGACTTCTCAAAGAGTAGTCCGGATAAAGTTCTTCCAAGAATTTCCACATAGCATAGGCGCACTCAAAGTTTGTAACAAGCTTAAGCAAATCATCGGGTAACCCTCTTATGATAAGATTTACAGTCCTAAGGTTACGAAGCAAATCAAGCTCTTCATCCATGGTAGGGTGCAAGGGATCAAAAGGAGGCACATAGGGGGTCTCAACATATTTGCACAAATTGTACATCTTAAAGATACTAAGCATTTCAACCCTCCACATGTTATAGAACCTTCCATTAAGAATAGGCACTCTATGGCTAACACTCCCAAACGTAGACACGTCCATCTTCCTCCAATGGTGTGTAAACCAAAGCAATGGAGACCAAGGCTCTGATACCAATTGAGGGATCGAAGAAGGTGAGAGTGTCTAGACGGGGGGTGATTAGACTACTCGACAAGATAAAAATTCTGTCTTTTATCAAGGACAGATTTTGGCAGATTTTGCACAACACACAGGTCAAGTAGCACACTACACATGCAATTCTAGAGTATGGGCAGCGGAAAGTAAATTGCACAAGTAGTAAAGAGAAGTGGAGAAGATCAAACGCAATTTGGAGACGCAATGATTTTTCCCGTGGTTCCGATAGGTAGTGCTATCGTACATCCACGTTGATGGAGACTTCAACCCACGGAGGGTAACGGCTGCGCGAGTCCACGGAGGGCTCCACCCACGAAGGGTCCACGAAGAAGCAACCTTGTCTATTCCATCATGGCCTACGCCCAGGGAGGGCTAGCCTTACTCAGGGTAGATCTTCACGAAGTAGGCGATCTCCTTGCCCTTACAAACTTCTTGGTTCAACTCCACATCTCGATGACGGAGGCTCCCAAGCGACACCTAACCAATCTAGGAGGCACCACCCTCCAAAAGGTAATAGATGTTGTAGATGATGATGAACTCCTTGCTCTTGTGCTTCAAATGATAATCTCCCCAACACTCAACTCTCCTCACTGATTTGGTTGTGGTGGAAGAAAGGATTGAGTGGAAAGCAACTTGGGAAGGTTAGAAATCAAGTTTCATATGGTAGGAATGGAGCAACTTGATCTCAACACAAGGGTAGGTAGTTCTCTTCTCAGAAAGTATAAGATAGGAGTGGTAGTTCTTTCTGATGGCTCTCTCCACGAATGAAGAGGGGGTGGAGGGGTATATATAGCCTCCACACAAAATCCAACCGTTACACACATAATTGAGCAATCTCGGTGAGACCGAAGTGGAAACTCGGTCAGACCGAAAGTTCAAATATAGTGAACGTTGGGGTTTTCGGTGGGACCGAAAATACCATCTCGGTTTGTCCGAAAGTGTAAATAATATGAACGTTGGAGTTTTCGGTGGGACCGAGAAAGAAAACTCGGTTAGACCGATTTGAGAAAAAACAGGAACATGCCAGTTTCGGTGAGACCGAAAATGCAATCTCGGTGAGACCGATTTGAGCCAAGACAGAAGCTGGCCAATTTCGGTGAGACCGAAAATGCAATCTCGGTTTTTCCGATTTGAGGACAGAAGGTTACAGAAGCTTGGCAGTCCATATTTCGGTGAGACCGATCTCAAACTCGGAATGACCGATTTTTCTAGGGTTTGGAATATGGCTGAAGTGGTTCATCTCGGTGGGACTGAGTTTGGAAAATCGGTTTGTCCGAGATTACTTATGAGTGTGTATAGTAGTGAAAGTTGCTGATAGTTGAAGGAGACATATCACTAAGCACTTGAGCAACCAGATCATCAACACAACCTCATCCCCTTTTAATAGTATTGGCTTTTCCTATGGACTCAATGTGATCTTGGATCACTAAACCAAAAATGGAGTCTTGAGCTTTTGCCAATGCTTGCCTTAGCATTTTGAGGGGTCCACTTCTTCAGTCATTGCCATAGCCAATGTGATTGAATTTCCTGAAACATACTTGATAAAAGCATTAGTCCAACCACAAAGTATGTTGTCATTAATTACCAAAACCACCCAGGGAGCAAATGTGCTTTCAGATGCTCACATTGATTGTGCAAATAAGGAAGTCAAGCTTACTCATTACGACGAAGACGTGATTATCTTCGCCTCTCGAGATAACACAATCAGGCTATTCTCTCTCAATGACAAGGGCGAGATTAATGCCATCTCTCAAATTCCGGTGGTCAATGAATATGAAGATGTTTTCCCTGAAGAACTTCCAGGCATGCCTCCGCATTGTCAAGTTGAATTCGTCATTAAACTCGAGCCCGGTACTGAGCCAGCATGCCGGCGTCCGTACAAGCTTTCCCCTGAAGAGTTGAAGGAGTTGAAGAAACAACTCGATGAGCAAGAGCGTATGGGTCTAATCAGGCCTAGCACTTCTCCTTGGGGTTGTGGTCTTCTATTTGTCAAGAAGAAGGATGGCACGGAGCGCCTTTGCGTTGATTACCGGCCATTGAACAAGAAGACAATAAAGAACAAGTATCCGCTCCCCAACATCAATGAATTGTTCGAGCAGCTCAAAGGAGCAAAAGTGTTCTCAAAGCTCGATCTCCGGATGGGTTATCACCAGATCCGCATCCGTGAAGAAGGTATTCCCAAGACTGCATTCAGAACCAGCTACGGCTCCTATGAATACACAGTCATGTCATTTGGCCTCGCAAATGCTCCACCCACCTTCTCGAGAATGATGCACTACATTTTTAACCCCTACACCAATGAATTTGTGCTCGTCTATCTGGATGACATCTTGGTATTCTCCAAGAATGAAGAGGATCACGAAAAGCACCTCCGTCTGGTTCTAGACAGACTCCGTGAACATAAGTTCTATGCCAAGTTCTCCAAGTGCGAATTCTGGCTCGATAAGGTCTTGTATCTGGGCCATATCATCTCCGCTGATGGTATTGCGGTCAACCCCGAGAAAGTTGAAGCGATTGTCAACTGGGAGCCCCCTAGGACGTCAAGCAACTCCGAAGCTTTCTTGGTCTTGCTAGCTATTGCAGAAGGTTCATTGAGAACTTCTACAAGATTGCCAAGCCTCTCTCCAACTTGCTGCAGAAGAATGTCAAGTACAACTGGTCTCCGGATTGTGATGTGGCATTCAAAACTCTCAAAGAAAAGCTCATCTCTGCTCCGGTTCTTACTCCTCCAGATGAGTCCAAGCCCTACGAAGTATTCTGTGATGCTTCTCTTCAAGGACTTGGTGGTGTGCTGATGCAAGACAAGAAAATTGTGGCATACACCTCTCGTCAACTGAAGCCAAGTTAGAAGAACTACCCCACACATGATCTCGAGCTAGCAGCTGTGGTACATGCTTTGATCACGTGGAGACACCTTCTGTTGGGCAGAAAAGTGGACATCTTCACCGATCACAAGAGCTTGAAGTACATCTTCACACAGCCGAACCTGAACCTTCGCCAGACTCGTTGGGTTGAGATGATCCAAGCATCAAATACACACCTAACAAGGCCAATGTCATTGCAGATGCCTTGGGCAGAAAGGCATATTGCAACAGTCTCCTTATCAAGCCGTTCCAGCCTGAGCTTTGTGAAGCATTCAGGAAGCTCAACCTCCAAGTTGTTCCGCAAGGCTTTCTTGCAAATCTTCAAGTTGCTCCTACCTTGGAAGATCAGATCCGTGAGGCCCAGCTCAGTGATGCTATGGTGCAGAAAGTGAAACATGGTATTGCAAAGGGTACTCCCAAATACAAGTGCTATCACATTGATGAGAAAGACACCTTGTTCTTTGAGGACAGACTTGTGGTTCCCAAGGGTGATCTCAGGAAGCTCATATTGAACGAAGCACATGACTCCCTCCTCTCAATTCATCCTGGAAGTTCCAAGATGTACCAAGACCTCAAGCAATCTCACTGGTGGACTCGCATGAAAAGGGAGATTGCCCTATTCGTGAATGAATGTGATGTCTGCAGAAGAGTGAAGGCAGAGCATCAACGTCCAGCCGGTCTCCTCCAACCTCTTCCTATTCCCGAGTGGAAATTCGACCACATTGAAATGGATTTCGTCACTGGCTTTCCCAAGTCCAAGAAGGGGAATGATTCTATCTTTGTGGTGATTGACAAGCTAACCAAAGTAGCTCACTTCCTTCCAATCAAAGAATCCATCAATGCAGCTCAATTGGCAGAGTTGTACACTTCCAGAATTGTGTCCTTACATGGCATTCCTCAAGTTATCTCCTCAGACCATGGAAGTTTGTTCACATCCAAGTTCTGGGACTCCTTTCAGTCTGCCATGGGCACTAAGATCCGTTTCAGCACTGCGTTTCACCCTCAGACTAGTGGCCAAGTCGAAAGAGTGAACCAGATCCTCGAAGACATGCTCAGAGCTTGTGTCATCTCTTTTGGCATGAAGTGGGAAGATTGCCTTCCGTTTGCCGAGTTCTCTTACAACAACAGTTTCCAAGCAAGTGCCGGCAAAGCTCCGTTTGAAATCCTCTATGGTAGAAAGTGTCGTACTCCTCTCAACTGGTCTGAAACTGGTGAACGTCAACTTCTTGGCAATGACTTGATCTCAGAAGCCGAAGAAATGTGCAAAGTCATACGTGAGAATCTCAAGGCCGCTCAGTCGCGTCAAAAGAGCTACTATGACGGCAAGCATCGTGATTTTCCTCGACATTGGGGATCATGTCTATCTTCGGGTTTCTCCAATGAAAGGCACCCAAAGATTCGGTATCAAAGGCAAGCTTGCTCCTAGATACGTGGGCCCTTTCAAGATCCTTGGCAAAAGAGGCGATCTAGCCTATCAACTTGAGTTCCCTTCCAACTTCGCTAATGCTCATGATGTGTTTCACGTGTCTGAACTCCGCAAATGCTTCAAGACACCTGAACGCACCGTTCCGTTTGAGGAGATTGATCTTCAACAAGACTTGTCTTATCGTGAGCACCCCGTTGCTATTCTTGAAGAAACCGAGCGCAAGACCCGCAACAAGTCAATCAAGTTCTTGAAAGTTAAGTGGTCACACCATACCGACCGAGAAGCTACGTGGGAACGAGAAGATTACCTTTGTTCCGAGTATCCTTCCTTCTTCCAGTCCTAGATCTCGGGACGAGATCTTTTCCTAGTAGAGGAGAGTTTGTAATGCCCCAGATGTAACACTTTCCCATTATGGCAATATATAAACTTTGGCTTCATCAATTCCATTCCGGGTTCTTCTTCTTTTCGGGTTTCGTCGTTTTGTTGTGTGTGTGTGTGCATTTCATTCATGTCATGTTGTTATGTGCATTGCATTGCATTTGTGTTGTCACTTGCATCCGGTCCCACTCGTCTCTTCCCGTTGTCTCTTTCGAGTTCCGACGCTCTCACACGTGCCCGTGGCATCCCCGAGTCCTTCTTTTGTGTGTGGCCGTGTAACATTTCCGGAATGACGCGAGACTTGTCGTGCGATGTTGTTTTGGTACGTGTAGGCCGCCTGTCAAGTTTCGTCGCGTTTGGAGTTCGTTTAGTACTCCAACGGTTAACCTAGTGGGCTAAACGAACTCTCCTTTGAGGCCCAAGACCCCCTCCACAACAGCCCACTAACCTAGCACAACCCTTCCCATCATCTCGGTCGTCGAATTGTGATCGCGTGGCCGAAAACTGCTCCCCATTTGGACTCCCCTAGCTCCCTATGCCTATAAAAACGTCCCCCCATGTCCATTTTTGGCCCAAAACCCTAGTTCCACAGCAACCGCCACCACCGGACACGTCCGGACGGACCGGACACGTCCGCCCGGACGCGCCGGACCAACCGCCTCCTGCCACGTGTCCCCGCCGCCGTTCCCACCGCGCCGGCCCGCGAGGCCCGACGCGGGCCCGCCGCCGCCGCCATCCGGGCCGCGCCTCCCACGCCGCCTCCGCTTCTCCCCTCCGCCTCCGGTGGGCGCCGCGCCGCCCGTGGAGGTTCCGCCGCCGCCGGTCGCCGACGCCGCCGGCCACCACCGACAACTCCGCCGCCGGAGCACGCCATCTCCGCCGCCCGAGCCCCTGTCTCCGCCGCCGTTTCTCCTCCCCGCCGCCGGACTTTCCTCCCCGCGGCTAGATCTCGCCGGAGGCGAGGCTCCTCACCGCCTGCGCAGCGCCGCCGCGGCCATCCGCCGCCACCGGATCGAGGGCCGCCACCCGAGCGCCCGATCGCCGATCTAGATCCGCAGCGGGCCGAAACCCTAACGGGCCCGAGGCCCGCAACCCGCTCCGCGCCCACACCCGATCCGCCCGTGACCCGATCCGCAGGTTGACCCTGTTTTTTTCCTAAGCCTTTTGTGTTTTTTGTTGTTGTCTGATGACTTATTGTGATGGCTGTATCTTTTACCGTGCTTGTCCAAATTGTGCTTATGATATGTCAAAATGATCGTGGTGATGTGTACTGCGTTTTGTTCCATTGTGCCATGCTTGTTTGAGTCCATCTAGATGTCTTAATCTTCGTGACAAGAGTGTAACATGTTATAAACTGCTGCTACTTGTTATTTTCATGCCATGTTTGAGATGTGATAACTTGGTGCATGTTTATCCAAATGAAGCAAATGAGATGTCAAAATGTTCATCATGAGATGCTCTACATGTTTGTTGCTGTAGCATACATGTTAGGATTCATATTGCCATGTTTAACTTGGTTGCAAAAGTGCATGTGGCTGTTAAGTTTTGTAACATGTTATGAGATGCTGATTTGAAGAGCTCGTTGCTATTGATGTGTTTGTCCCCATGTCACATGCCTAGATGTTTTAGAATATCCATAATGTGTTCTTTTCTGTGGTGCAATCCATTTGCCATGATATGCCTTGAGGTGACTTAAACATGCTTGCAAACATGCCATGCCAATGTTTCTGTTTTAACACTTAGTGAAATTTTGGCTAAGTCTAGAATCTGTCACATCCTGATGCTATGTTTGCTTGATGCCCTAGGCAAATCCATGTTAGTTTTGGGGTGGCCATTGATCATTCCTTGTTGTACATGTTGTTGTCTATCCATTCATGCCCTCACTTGCTCATATGGCTTGTTGTAGCTTATTTAATTTTTGCTCCCAAGTTGCTATAAAATATTACTGTCAGGTTTTTAACGTCATGATCAAAATGTTGTAGCTTGTTGCTATTGATCCATGCCTCCTATGGAGATGCTCCAATGGAGTTGTTTGCTGTAGGATATGTATACTTCATATCCATGCTTATTGTCACCATGTTTGAGTGTTGTAGAGTATATATTTCTTGCTCCCAAGTTGCTATGTGGCTTTTAATCTCAGCTTTGCATTGTTTCTTGTTTTGAGTGTATGTATTGATCCGTTGCTCCGTTTTGAGTGTGCCCTACATGAAACTTGTGTGATTTTGCATGTAGATTCATAATATCATCTTGTTTACATGTTTGGAGTATTTTTGCTTGATGTTTGGGTGCATCTTGCACCGTTGCCATGTTAACTTGTTTTGCTCATATCTTCTAGTCCGTAGCTCCGAATTAAACAAACTTTATATGAAACTTGACTAGAATTTCCTGTAGATCATCATGGTGCATGTTAACTTGCTGTTTAACAACTTTAACTTAAGGTTTGTTCAGATCTGGACCAATTTCAACATATGCATATGAGGACTTACCGGATTTTGCTTTATGTTGATACCGGCCTCATTTAATTTTGTCGTTGTTGTGTTGTTTCTCTGTGATTCCTACCTTGCCATGTATTGCATCATATATAGACTTGTCATGCATCATAAGTGCATCATACTTGCATCATGTTGATTGTGCATTGCACCTTGTTTGATTTCATGCGTCGTGTGTTCTTGTGTTGAGTAGAGCCAGAAGCCGAGACCGAGTACGAGAACGAGGTTACTACCGAGGTTGAGTACGAGGAGCCGTCTTACGATCCCACCGACGACTCGACAGGCAAGATGACCTGACCCAGATATCATTACTATATTTGCCTATTTCCAGAAGTCTCGCTCTCTAGCTCATTGCCTCGATGCCAATGTTTGTTTGTCAGCCTCCTATTGTAACCATGAATCTGTCTAACCACCCAACCTAGCAAACCTTTGTTTGGCTACGTAAGCTTCGCTCAGCCCCTCTAATAGCATTGCTAGTTGCAGGAGAAAATTTGAAGATTCTTGCTTCATGTTGAAGTATTGTTGGGATATCACACTATATAAATTCTTAATTTAAATCACATATATACTTGGCAATGGGTGGAAGGCTAAGCCTCTTTCTTGGTGATTTGTTCCACTCATGACACCCTAGGAACCATATAAACCAGTGTTATGTTCCTTGATTATGCGTTCCTAACACGGTTGGGGTTATGGGACCCCCTCAGTAACCCGCTTAGCTCTAAACCTTTTCCAGCAAGGCCCAACATTGGTACTCCATTTGCCTAACAACTAAAAACTTGCCGAGGGAGTAATTAACCCGAGGATTCATTAATCAACCCCCCTGGGCCAGTGCTCGATTTGAGTGTTGGTCCAAACTAGAGCCACTTGCGGTGCCACCCAGTTCGCTGGGGTCTTCGGTTGCTGTACGTACTGCTCATCCGGTCGTGGCCTGAGACTAGATACGCGCGGCTACTATCAGGGTGTCGGCACGCCAGGAGGTCTTGCTGGATTAGTTTTACCTATGTCGGTATATCTTGAGCACGGGATTCCGAGAATACTCGGACCTTCCCACCTTGGAGTTGCGACTCCGCAGATCGTGAACTTGTCATGGGCTAAGTTGGGACACCCCTGCAGGGTTTTGAACTTTCGAAAGCCGTGCCCGCGGTTATGTGGCAGATGGGAATTTGTTAATATCCGGTTGTAGAAAACTTGACACCATGTTCAGAACATACTACCAGCGTGAGTAACCGTGACGGTCATTTTCCGAAAAGGGGTTCGGGAAGAGAACACGGTGGGGTTATGATTGACGTGCTTAGATAGGATCACTTCGTGATCACTTTGACGCTCGTGGCACTCCTCTTCTCGCTCTCAACACGTAAGCTAGTGGTAGTGCAGCTGCAACCTTTTATCTTTCTTCAGCCTTGTTCCACACCCGAGGCTTAGATAGATTTGCTACCCGGGAACGGGATTGCTGAGTCCTCCGTGGCTCATAGATTCTACTCCGCACCAGATGCAGGTACCATGGTGAACTACTCAGGTGATGGCAGAGAGCTGTACTGGGAGTACGATGAAGAATGTAGTCAATACTATGTGCACTATCCCGATGATCAATAGTGGTTTCTACTAGGGGTGATTCGGACCTTGTGGCTTTATGTATTTGGTATCTTTCATTTGGATCTTCGCCCGTAGTCGGGTTGTGATGTTATTTGGATGATGATTTGTTTATGTAGTGTATTGTGTGACGTGGCGAGTGTAAGTCAACTATCCTTTTGCAATTTCATCCCTATTTTTACATGAGTCGTGCAAAGATACCGAACTTGAGATCATTCCAGAATGGGCTTATACCTTTAAGTCGTGCCTCGACACGTAGGAGGTATAGTCCCATCCTGGGCATTACAAGTACACAACGTGCTTCACGTGTCACAGTTGAGGCAATGCATATCACCACGTGAGAAAAAGACCGCTATGGCTGAAATAGAGCTGGCAAAGGATTTAACATATGAAGAGAAGCCAGTTAGAATTTTGGATCAGATGGAAAGGGTCACTCGTAGTAAAGTTAGGAGGTTTTACAAGGTGAAGTGGGAGCATCACACAGAGTCATAATCAACTTGGGAACGGGAAGAATTTCTAAAGGCACATTATCCTGAATGGTTTTGCCAAGCAACCGAATCTCGACGACGAGATTCATTCTAAGTAGGGGAGGTTTGTGACAGCCTGGTTTTTGTCCTCCTCTCTTTGCGTGATTCTCAGTTGGTTTGAATTTGAAATTTGGAGTTTTGAATCTTTTCTTATGGACATAAACACTTGGGTACCCCTTGACTTTCTCCCAAGTGCATAATTTCCCTCTCTCACCATCACTTCCTCTCTGGTTCACCTCAAAATAATATTTTGAATATTTTTCTTAAATGAAAAATATTCATTTCCCTCTCTTAAACCCTAGCTAGCGCAATGTGCTCCAAAGCAACCCTAATTTTTCTTGCCCACAAAAATCTGAGAAAATTCACAAATATTCTTTGAACCCTAGGGCACCTTTCCGAGCAAAAATATTTCATCACTTTTTGGAATATTTTTGCATTGTGTTCTTTGTGAAGAAATCTAGCAGCTCACCTAAAATGAGATGTTTCTTTGATGTCTATATTTTCTGGTGATTTTCAGAAGCATTCCTGATGTTTTATTTTGTGTTTATAATTATTTTCAGAAGGTGAAGCTTGTCTTGAGGATCACCAGGAGGTTTGTGAACCTCATCTGCACTAAGGCAAGCCACAGCAACATTTTCATGGTGACATTTCAATATTTGTGATTTTCTCAACTTGAATAAATGATTTAATCCATGCATTTAAATTATTTTTATTATTTACATTCTGTTGGTTGCTTGTTTAAGTTGTCATGTTTAGTTTACAGAAAGTTTGAAGTTAATTAAGTTGGTAAAGTAACTAGAAGTAAGATTTGTTATGCAGAACTAATATGGTTAGGGATATAAGTAATTATTTGGAGTTATTCTTCTTGCATAAGAAATATGATAAAATTTGCTAGAAAATATTCTGTCTAAATTGAGGTTTAATCCTAACCAGAGAAGTGTTATGAGTCGTTGATGTTTATGCGTAGTATGGGTGTAGCTGACCCAGTTATTTCCGATGATGCATATGTTGTGTTGCTTTTTCATTGCATCCTATGACACCGGTTATTTTAATTTTAAGTTGAACCTGCTAATAACTCAACTTGAATATATCGTTGACCGGGTCATGGTGCCACTCGATGGAGTTTTTCCCAGTGCAACCACATTTGCCTTTGTGGGAAGGCCTTTATTCGGTCCATTGTCATGCTTCTGGTCGGTGCCTCCAACTAGGGAAGGTTATGGGTGTGCGGTACCCTGGCCCGGTAAGCAGACATAACCTTGTGTGGTCGTTGTTGAGATTATGGTACCGTGTCCCTGTTTGGGACAGTTTATGTTTTGGCCACGACGGTGGTCGTTGTGTCTTTGGTAGACACGGGGCCACCCAGGACTAGCCCGATGGGGAGTGAGTCGGAGTGGCCGAGAGAGTGCCGTGGCAATGGAGGGGTTTCGTCGGAATGCCGTTGGTCCACCCGAATGGGAGTGTGAGGCCATGGGTTCCGTGGTGTGGGTACAGTGCACTACCATTGCAGAGTGTAATAAATCTATCAATAGCCGAGTCCATGGTTACGGACACGCTCGAAAGTAGGTCACACCATGGGTCAACATTTAATAAAATTTTGCACACTGTTTAGTGAACTTTGCAGTGTGGATGATGGTGGGAAGGCCATCGTGATGTTGGAAACCAAGGTTTGGTCGTGGTTGTGATCACCGGAAAGATCACGAGGTAACCCAAATTAAGACCACAAGGTTGGCACGTTTGTGATCTAAGAGAGATCACCGTTGGTAAGCCAGTCCGAGGGACTGTCCTCCCAAGAGCATGATCACAACATGTGGATATATTGTTGCATTTTTAATAATTGGTTAATTATCATGATATTGTTTGTCATTATGTTTATGCTTGTTGTGAGCTTGCAAGTACATTCAATGTACTGACCTGGCGTGTCATGCAGATTTCAGGAAAAGTCTCGATGGAAAGGAGTGTTGTCCGAGTCTAGATCGTGTCCACATTGGTGTCCCTGTGCTATGGAGTTCCTCTATGACGTTGTTTCTCTGCCGCGTAGTTGTTACGAGCGAGGCCCCTTTTTGTTCACTAAATAATGTACATATTTTTCAGCCGCACATTGTGTGCCGCTTGGCCTTGCTATCTATTGTAATACAAACTTTGATCCGCTAGCATCAATAAAGCGGTTGTTTTCTGTACCAAGATGTTGTGTGTTGCCAGAAGACATGGTCTCTAGGCTGGCAATGCATGGTAAACTGGTTGCTCTGAGCCGGGGTGCCACACACACGAGGCAGTCCTGAATTATTCTAGAGCGAAGAAAATTGTACTAATTTTTATGGACAATCTCAAGGATGAATTTTTGCAACCTGTTGGCCAGAATCTTCATGACTATTTTCATACATCAGTTTAGTAGGGTGATCGGTCTATCATTCACTGTTTTGGGCGCGCCAATCTTTGGGATTAGAGTAATATAACTCGAGTTGAATCTTGTGAGATCCAGTCCGCCTTGGTGGAAAACCTCACAAAGTTTATAGAAGTCTTCTTTTACTACGTGCCAACAAGTTTTCAGGAACGTCCCGTTGAACCCATCTAGTCTAGGTGCTCTATCATTTGGCATTGATTTTACGACATCATCAATTTCTGCATGGGCGAAAGGGGCCGATAGAGCCTCGAGGCCATCGACCCTCTTAATGATTGATAGTAGGTCAAATTTCATGGTCGGTGGAGAAGAGACACCCAGTCACTGCCTATATGTCTCAAACAAGATTTCTTCTTTGGATTTGTGATCACGAACCACTGTGTTGTCAGGGCATTTCAGTGATGATATAGAATTTTTCCTGAATCTTTCAGTCACTAGCGCTTGAAAGAGCTTCGTGTTTTCCTGGCCAAATTTGATATACCTAATTATGCGCTGCTTGCGCGAGTACTGGTTCTGGTAGTCTAAGAGTTTGAGCAAATGTGCCTTCAGGATCAGTCTAAAATTGGCCTGTGGGTTAGTGAGGGGCCTTTTTTCTTCCAGGGTGTCGATCTCAGCAAGGGTGCAATTACAGTTCTGGGTGCAAATGGAGAGGCGGGAAGTGGTTTTCCCCCATTTCTTGAGTTCATATAGGAGGGTTTTCAATTTCTTACAAAGTCTGGCTGCACTGTTGGGAGCAAAGCAAGGTTTTTGCCACGCAGCAGCCACTACCTCTAGGAATCATGGGTGTTGAACCCAGAAGTTCTCAAAGCAATTTTTTTTGCTCTTAGGGATGTTGGTCTCAGTGTTTATAACGCACGGGGTATATATGATTAGAGATGGGTTTACCCAACAATGTTACCAGTGTGTTGGGAAGGATTATGTTCATTGGAACGATGAGAAGAACCAGTCTAATTGCTCCAGCAAGGGGTCATCCTTCTTGTTGCTCCACGTGTATGTACAATCTTTGAGAGGGATTTCAATTAGCGATTGAGATCGAATGATGTCATTAAAAAGGAGAATATCATTATAGTTCCTGATATGTCCATTTTGCATCATGTTTTCCTACTGTTATTTATAATGTTTTAATGTACAATAATGCCTTTTGGAGTAATTCTAATGCCTTTTCTGTCATAATATGCAAGGTTTACATCAAGAGGGAGAATACCGGCAGCTGGAATTCTGGACCTGAAAAAGCAATGTCATGCTACCTATTCTGCACAACTCCAAATGAGCTGAAACTTCACGAGGATTTTTTATGGAATATTTAAGAATTCTTGGAGCCAATAAGTACCGGAGGGGGCCCACCAGGTGGGCACAACCCCACCTGGGCGCGCCAGGGCCCCTAGGCGCGCCCTGGTGGGTTGTGCCCTCCTCGGCCCACCTCCGGTGCCTTTCTTCTAGTATATAAGTCATTTTTACCTAAATAATTAAGGTGAGGACTTACATGATGGAGTGTCGCCGTCTCGAGGCGGAACTTGGGTAGGAGCACTTCTGCCCTCCGGCGGAGCGATTCCGTCGGGGGAACTACCCACTCAGAGGGGGAAATCATCGTCATTGTCATCACCAACAACCCTCTCATCTTTGGGAGGCCAATCTTCATCAACATCTTCAACAGCACCATCTCCTCTCAAACCCTAGTTCATCTCTTGTGTTCAATCTTTGTACCGGAACCTTAGATTGGTACATGTGGGTGACTAGTAGTGTTGATTACATCTTGTAGTTGATTATTATATGGTTTATTTGGTGGAAGATTAATTTTTCAGATCCATTATGCTATTCAATACCCCTCTGATCATGAGCATGTTTATCACTTGTGAGCAGTTACTTTAGTTCTTGAGGTCACGAGAGAAATCATGTTGCAAGTAATCATGTGAATTTGATATGTGTTCGATATTTCGATGATATATATGTTGTGATTCCCTTAGTGGTGTCATGTGAACATCGACTACATGACACTTCATCATATTTGGGCCTAAGGGAATGCATTGTGGAGTAGTTATTAGATGATGGGTTCCTAGAGTGACAGAAGCTTAAACCCTAGTTTATGTGCTACTTCGTAAGGGACCAATTTGGACCCAAATGTTTAATGCTATGGTTAGATTTTATCTTAATACTTTTCTCGTTGTTACGGATGCTTGCGAGGGGGTTAACCATAAGTAGGAGGTTTGTTCAAGTAAGAACAACACCTAAGCACGGTCCACCCACATGTCAAATTATCGAAGTAACGAACACAAATCAAACCAATATGGTGAAAGTGACTAGATGAAATTCCCATGTGCCCTCAAGAACACTTTGCTTATTATAATAAACCGTTTTGGCCCGTCCTTTGCCACAAAAGGATTGGGCTACCTTGCTGCATAACATTTACAGTCACCGTTACTTGCTCGTTACATATTATCTTGCAATCAAACTATCTGTTACTGACAATTTCAATGCTTGCAGACATTACCTTGCTGAAAACCACTTGTCATTTCCTTCTGCTCCTCGTTGGGTTAGACACTCTTACTTATCGAAAGGACTACAATTGATCCCCTATACTTGTGGGTCATCAAGACTCTTTTCTAGTGCCTTTTCCAGGGAGTGAAGCGCTCTTGGTAAGTGGAAATTGGTAAGGAAAAATTATTACTATGTGTTGAAATTTACTGTCACTTGTTACTATGGAGAAAAATCCTTTGAGGGGTTTGTTCGGGGTATCTTCACCCCGAGCAGAAGCACAATTAGTTGCCCCTCAAATTGTTGTATCTACAGAAAATGTTGAATATGAAATTCCTTCGGGTATGATGCAACAACTGCTAGCTAATCCTTATGCAGGAGATGGAACCGAACATCCTGATATGCATTTGATATATGTGGATGAAATTTGTGGATTATTTAATCTTTCAGGTTTTCCCGGAGATGAAGCTAAGAAGAAAATTTTCCCTTTATCTTTGAAGGGAAGAGCATTGGAATGGTACCGGCTATGCGATGATATTGGATCTTGGAATTGGAATCGCTTGAAACTGGAATTCCACCAAAAAAATATCCTATGCATCTAGTTCATCGTGATCGGAATTATATATATATATATATATATATATATATATATATATATATATATATATATATATATATATATATATATATATATATATATATAAATTTTGTCCTCGTGAAGGAGAAAGTATCTCTCTAGCTTGGGGGAGGCTTAAGTCAATGTTATATTCATGCCCCAATCATGAGCTCTCGAGAGAAATTATTATTCAGAACTTTTATGCTCGACTTTCTCGTAATGATCAATCCATGCTTGATACTTCTTGTGCTGGTTATTTCATGAAGAAGACTATTGAATTTAGGTGGGATCTTTTAGAGAGAATTAAACACAACTCTGAAGATTGGGAACTCGACGAAGGTAAAGAGTCACTTATTAAGCTTAAGTTTGATTGTGTTAATTCTTTTATGAATATCGATGCTTTTCAAAAGTTTAGCACCAAGTATGGACTTGACTATGAGATAGTAGCCTCTTTTTGTGAATATTTTGCTACTCATTTTGATCTCTCTAAAGAGAAGTGGTTTAAGTATCATCCCCATATTAAAGAAGAAATCAAAGAACCAGTAGTTACTAAAGAATAAACTATCATTTCAAATGTTGATCCAGTTGTTCCTACTGCTTATATTGAGAAACCACATTTTCCTGTAAAGATAAAAGAGCATGCTAAGGTTTCAACTATTGTCCGTAGAAGTAATATTAAAGCACCTACTCCCCCTGAGAAAATCAAAGTAGAACCTAGTGTTGCTATGGTTAAGGATCTCTTGGTCGATAATGTTGATGGGCGTGTTATTTACCTCATCGGTGAAGCAGCAAGAATTGATAAATCCGATACAAAAGACAAACGTAGACCTGTTGTAGGCATGCATGTTGTCTCTGTTCAAATAGGACATCATTATTACCATGGCTTATGTGATATAGGTGCCAGCGTAACTGCTATTCCTTGTACTCTCTGTCAAGAAATCATGAATGACATAGCACCCGTTGAAATAGAAGACATAGATGTTACTATTAAACCTGCCAATAGAGACACCATCACCCCACTTGGGATTGTTAGAGATGTTGAGGTCTTGTGTGGGAAAAAAATATCCTACTGATTTTCTAGTCATTGGTTCCCCACAAGATGACTTTTGTCCCATAATATTTGGTAGACCTTTCTTGAGCACTGTCAATCCTACTATAGATTGTACTAAACAAACTGTTAGTGTTAGCTTTGGTGATGAGTCTCATGAGTTTAATTTTTCCAAGTTTAGTAGAAAACCTCATAAAAAAGAATTGCCTAGTAAAGATGAAATAATTTGTCTTGATTCTATTGTTGTACCTCCTACTAATCCTTTAGAGCAATATTAGCTAGACCATGAAAATGACTTGCATATGCATGAGAGAAATGAAATAGATAGAAATTTCTTTGAACAACAACCTCTGCTTAAACACAACTTACCTATTGAAACTATAGGAGGTCCTCCTCCACCTAAAGGTGATCATGTGTTTGAATTAAAGCAATTGCCTGACACTTTGAAATATGCTTATCTTGATGACCAAAAGACATATCATATTATTATTAGTGCTAACCTTTCAGAACATGAAGAAGAAATATTATTGAAAATTCTGAGGAAGCACCGAGCTGCTATTGGATATACTCTTGATGATCTTAAGGTCACTAATCCCACTCTATGCCAGCATAAGATTAATATGGAACCTCATGCTAAACCCATTGTTTATCACCAACGTCAGTTAAATCCGAAGATGAAAGAAGTGGTAAGAACGGAAATATTAAAACTTCTGGAAGCAGATATAATCTATCCCATAGCTGATAGTAGATGGGTAAGTCCTATCATTGTGTCCCTAAGAAAGGAGGTATTACTGTTGTTCCTAATGATAGAAATGAACTTATTCCACAAAGAATTGGTACGGGCTATATAATGGTAATCGATTTCAAGAAAATTAAACAAAGCATCTAGAAAAGATCTTTACCCTTTGCCCTTTATTGATCAAATGCTAGAGACATTATCTAAGAACACACACTCTTGCTTTCTTGATGGATATTCTGGTTTCTCTCAAATACTTGTCTCACAACCTGATCAAGGAAAAACACTTTTACTTGTCCTTTTGGAACCTATGCTTATAGACGTATGCCTTTTGGTTTATGCAATGCACCTGCTGCATTTCAAAGATGTATGACTGCTATATTCTTTGATTTTTGTGAAAAGATTGTTGAGGTTTTCATGGATGACTTTTCTGTTTATGGGAAGTCTTTTGATGATTGTTTAAGCAATCTTGATCGTGTTTTGCAGAGATGTGAGCAAACTAACCTTGTCTTGAATTGGGAGAAGTGCCACTTTATGGTTAACGAAGGTATTGTCTTGGGCCATAAAATTTCTGAAATAGGTATTGAGGTGGACAAAGCTAAGGTTGATGCAATTGAGAAAATGACATGTCCTAAAGATATTAAAGGTATTCATAGTTTCCTTGGTCATGTTGGTTTCTATAGGAGATTTATCAAAGACTTTCCTACAATTTCTAGGCCTCTTATAAATCTTTTGCAAAAGAATATTCCATATTTTTTCGATGATGATTGTGTAGAAGCCTTTGAAACACTCAAGAAAGCCTTAATGGCTGCACCTATTGTTCAACCACCGGATTGGAACTTGCCTTTTGAAATTATGTGTGATGCTAGTGATTATGTTGTTGGTGTCGTTCTAGGACAATGAGTTGATAAGGAACTGAATGTTATTCACTATGCAAGTAAAACTCTAGACAGTGCACAAAGAAAGTATGCCACTACTGAAAACGAGTTTCTAGCAGTCGGGTTTGCTTGTAATAAATTTAGATCCTATATTGTTCACACTGATCATGCTGCTATAAAGTATCTTATGGAAAGGAAAGATGCTAAACCTAGACTCATTAGGTGGGTTCTTTTGCTACAAGAATTTGATTTACATATTACAGATAGGAAAGGAGCTGATAACCCTGTAGCGGATAACTTGTCTAGGTTGGAGAATATTCTTGAACACTTTGCTTATTATAATAAACCTTTTTGGCATGTCCTTTGCCACAAAAGGATAGGGCTACATTGTTGCGTAATATTTACAGTTACTGTTACTTGCTCGCTACAAATAATCTTGCTATCAAACTATCTGTTACCAACAGTTCACTACTGTAGGATGGTCCAAACGCGACAGTCGAATCAGTGACCCTACGACGAAACTATGTGCGATGCATCAATCACAAACGGTGATGTAATAAAACCGTCAAAAAGGATGCAAAATGTTTGCGATGGCGGTGACATCTAACACGGTTCATATTGGAGTTACGTGTGCAATGAGTGGCAAATGTTAATTCAGAAGAACTGTTTGCGATGATGCAGAACAACAGAAACGGGCAAAAAGATGAGGGTCATACATTTCACTAGGATGAACTATGTGTGATTAGGCAACACAATAGAAACGGTTCAACGGAACAAGATGTGTGTAATACGTGGCAAACAGGTCCGTAATAAGAAATGTGTGTGAACACAAATAATAACACAGACGATTGCTGCTAATAAGCCGTGTGATTTGCTGTGTCTATAGAAGAATTTTGTAAGTGACTATACAGATCATTCACACACACCTCAATAAACAATTGTATGCATTCTAAACTAGGAGAAATGATCGTTTAGTCGTCTACTTCTTGTGATTCTCCTGCCACTACTCTATGGCTCGATCCCTCGTTTGGGGCACGAAGAAGACACTCCCTCATGTCAACAATGCGCTTGTACATCTTGTAGCTTGTGTACGCATCCTTGGCCGCGTACTTGACGTGTTCTTCATCCAGTCTCTCATGCCAGACACTGTGCCAGGCGTTCTTGTCCTTGTTGCTCTCAACCTTCATCTGCATGTAGTAGGGGTCGATGATGGCTGAGGCGAGGTCAACTAGGGAGTTCTTTTTGTTGTTGTCGCATTCCCAGACCTTTTAGTAGTCCTGGATGTTGACAAGATTCTGGCATTTCAAGCCCGAAACCTTTAGCACTTTTAGATCGTTGGTGATGTCCACCATAGAGAAACTGTAGTGGGAGCTGTTGATAAACCTGAAGAAATGCTCGCAAGGCCTTGTGGCCAGGTGGTAGTGGTAGATGAGGATGTCATGTCGCATGCACAACTGGGCAACGACAACCTTCTGAGCATGCCCGGCACGACCGATGGTGTACTCGAGGTCGAAGTCGACCACTTGGTACTTGTCCTCGGCAAGGAACTGCTCCATAGTTCGGATGGAGCTCTCCACCGAGACTGGATTGTTCATGTACACCACCAAGAGGGCCTCCCCCTCACGAGGGTGTCCACTACGTCATGTGTGGTGAACTGCCCGCCGTTGTCATCGTCGGCCACTAGGAGCGCCATTGTAACTGCTGGATGTCCACTCTGTTTGTGTTGTCGTGGTTGTGCTTCTTGTGTCATGTGCCGCGAGGGATGAAGGTAAATGGTCGCGGGAATAAATGGGGGCCGGGTAGCCTGGTTTCTCGGCGCGTCCGCATGGCAGTTTTTGTTATGGGTAACTACATCGTCGCGCCGTGCCCGGCGCAACCGCATGCACACGAACATACGTGACCGTGCGCCGGCCCCAAACACTGGCAGTGCGCATGGAGGGATGAGGGCAGAGCACCCGAAGGGACACGAGAGCAGAACGCGCGCGGCGAGACGCGAGCAGAGCGCTCCGCGGCCACCTCAACCGCAAGCAACCACACGCATAGAGCAGTTGAACACGCAAGAAATGGTCGCCTACAAGCCGACCGACAGTTGCCTCGATGCGTAGAGAGCGATTGTGTGCTACTACCTCCGTCTTGGACTATAGCCCCTTTATATGATGTGCCATACTTTGCCCTTAAATTTTACCAGAAAAATGTTAATGCATGTTATAAAAATTATATAATTGGAAACTATGTTCAAATACGAATCCAACTATATAATCTTTGGCGACATGCATTCGTATTTTATTAGTTAAATCCTACGTATAAACCAGGAAGAGAGTATAGTAGGTAATGAAATCGCAATTTTTTTATTAACCATATTTGTACGTGGCCTTTCGTCCTCCTCTCGCACGTCTTGTCACCCCGCGGCCGCAGACGGCTTACAGCGCAAGCTTGCGAAGCGCGCGGGGGTGTTCTTTTGGCCAAATGGTGGCTCGAAGTGGCGCCGATGAATTGTTGGTGAGCCTGTTCCCGTGCTACTACGCAGGTTCCCGCACAAGCTTACCACGCGACTCGGTGAAATCCCCCAAAATCCCAATGCTTACCGGCATGTTATATAAATCTTCATGGCCGGCGAGTCCTGCGACGCATTTTCCCCTCCCACCCTGTAGCTTATATTGTCTGCTTCTCCCACAATCACCAATGGCACTAGTCCGTCGTAGTCACTCAGCCACTCCATCGTCATCAGAGGACAGCTCCAGTTTGGAGGCTACACCGCGGCGGCGGCGTAGTCCCAGCGTAGTGTAGTGCGCATGGCGTCCCTGTTGGGTGTGCACGGAACAACCACCACATGCTCTGCCGCCGCTGCCCGTCGGCAGCTGTTGCCGGCCGCCATTGCCACCACACCACTGTCGAAAGACAGGGCCATCGCCCGCTCCATCGTCGCGGTCCGAAGGAGGGAGGTGGTCGTCGTGGCCGCCACCCCACTGCCGGCCACCGTGGCCATCACCCGCTCAGCCACCGTGGCCGAAGGGGGGAGGTGGTGGCCGTGGCCGCCACCCCATCATCGAACGCCGTGGCCGCTAGCCCACCATCGACCACCGGGGTCATCACCCGCTCCTCCACCACCGCCCGAAGGCGGGAGGTGGAGGTGGAGGCCTGCACGTGTGTCAGCGACCTTGCGCGCTACACCGAGTTTCTATGGGAGGAGGATGAGAGCCTCATCGAGCACGCAAAGAGCCTTACCGCCGTCATGGCTGGGGCACACGCTGCCTCAGAGGCGAGGAATCAGGAGATCTACGAGGAGAACCACCACCTCGGAAGGGGTCATCTGGAGCAGCAGAGGGCGTTTGAGGTGAGTGTCGCTGAAGGTGCAGCAGTGGCACGAACCGTATTGCAGTTGTCTAGCACGTCGTTAGGCTCCTCCTCCTCTGCCTCTTACTGAGCGCGCTCGGCAGAGGAGAGGCTGCCGAAAGTAGTACGAAGCCCCTCTGTACTAATAGTAGTATTTAGGGGCTATTTTGTTCAGATCGTCTGACTATAGATGTGGTGGAACTGTACAACGTACATAAAATTAGCTAGTATATAGTTGAACTAGCTATTTAAGTACGTGGTTGGCGGCAATTGGGTAAAAGTTTGGTCGGTTCAGCTGTCGAGTTGAACTGTTTCTATAAAGAACGACTGCTTAATCTATGAATGAAATCTATGCTTAATTACTGAATTTTAGTTGCAAAAATTAGACAGTGCTACCAATTTTTAGCTGCATATTTCGACAAATCGTAGTTTTACAAGATTGACAAATGGCAATTGTAACACCCCAAAATTTTGGTTTGATTTTAACAAATTCTTTATTTGATTTAAAGGAGGTTATTTGAAAATTTTCTTTTTGAGAGAGAGCCTCCTGCCCAAATTTTTGCTTCTGACAAATCTTTTTGAGTCCTTCTCAATTTTGGTTCTGGTCTTGAGGATCTTTCTACTTATGTGGGTTCAACACAAATACTCTTAGATTGTTTTGGCAAATTCTTTTTGTTAAAAAGAATTCCTATCATTTTTGGATTTATCCCTCCCTATTCAAAAATACACCCTTGCCATGACCTATGCTGAAAACTTCCTCCCAAAACCTTCCTCCCTACCTTGGGTCAAGTCAAGCACCAATTCCAGCAAGTTTCAAATTTCCCTAGTTTTTATTTCTATTTATTTAAACCACAAAATCTTTTTCTGTCATTTGTTTGGACCTTAGTAGTTTACAAAGGAACTACTAGATCTCTTTTGAACCTTGGCTCCAAATAAATTCCTAGGGCTAGTCCTTAGTACCCTCAACTCATATCCATCAAGACCTACTGGTCATCAGTTCAAAATTTTCAAAATATGCTTGCTGCAAGTTTGGAGCAGATTTGCTAATTTTGATGAATTTCATTCTTTCTTCTTTCCAAAAATTCTGGGGAAATTCATGCAGCCTCCAGATGCATCAAGAGACCCCCTCACCAAGTCCCAGCTCAAGAAAAGTTTTCCACGTGCATCAAACATTTCATCAAACACCTTACAGGCACTGTTCCTGCCAAGTTTCAGGGTTCAGTGTTAAAAATTCAATCGCCGGTGTCGTTTTCTTCAGACGATCATCGCCAATCTCGCCAGTTCCCCGCTTGGCACCTTGCTCCCTGTTTCCCCCTTCTTATCCGGTGCGCCACACGGTCGCTTGGCCGGTTGCGAGCGTCGGTGGCGAACTGTCGCATCAGCTCCGGCGTCGTCCGCGGCGACAGTACCGCCCGTGGCGGCCGTCAGGGGTGAGCCCTGCAGTACGGCGCCGCTCCGCACCGCCCAAGCCACCGGTGGCCTCCGCGTGTCTATTCTCCCCCCCTGAGCACGCTGCAGAACCGTCGCCGTGGCCTGAGAAGCGCAGAGCGCGCTCTCTGCCGCCGGCGAGCCCGTGAGCTCCGTTCCGTCGAAACCGCGGAGCAGGCCAAATGCGATCGAGCTTAAACGTTGAATGGAGCCAGTGGACCAATCCGAAGGTGCCCAGTCACCTAAACCACCCGCCCGACCACTGCCTCGCCGTAATCCCTCGCCGGAGATATTTCGCTCACGGCACCTCCCTCGCCCGCCTATAAATAGGGCCCCAGAGGCGTTGTGAGGCCACCGCATCCACCACACCTCACCACAGCCTCGCCAAAACCCCTCAGAGGGCCTCGGGAGGGCCTTCTTCCCCGACTCCGGCCGCCCCGATCCGCTTCGGGCTCCGGCAAGATCCGCTCTGGTGAGAGCACCCCCGCTGCCCAAACTCTGCCAGTGACCTCCTAGTCAACCAACTCTCCTAACCCAAGCGTCATTTTGTAGTCAGAAGCCCCGTCCGGTGAGACCCATCATCGCCCGACGCCGCCGTCCGCCGTAGAGGAAGTCGCCGTCGCTGTGGTGCCTCTCGTCGGTCCCTTCCACCACCCACCGACGCGGAAGAACCTCCTGAACACGCCGGTACTTCCCTCCCTCTCTGCCTCGCAGCGGTTCGTCGCCGGCGATCATCGCAGGTCTCTGGCGCCGGCGAACTCTGTTTTCCCCTTTCAAACCTGACATGCGGGACCCCCTGTCAGCCTCTCCCTTTTTATTCGAAACGTTTTCTGGAAGCGCCTTCGGGCAAAGTACGCTTTCCTTTCGGCTTGGCGTATTTCATCCGAAGCGTTTTCTATCTATTCAAACTACCCCCTGGATAGTTTCTGTTTCATTACAGACTAGTCCCTGGGTTTGTTTTCTTTATAACTTTTAAACTAAAAATGGTTTTTAGTTGATTCCTTTTCTGTCATCTTCATAACTCTGCCTAGTTTTTTATCATATTTATTTGAAAAATATTTGGAACACTTTTTGCGCACGCACGTATTTACGTAGTATTCGATTTCTTTTATACCGTAGATACCGAAGGAGGTGACGGAGCCGCAAACTTCGCCGAGCTAGACTCCGACTACTCCGAACCAGGCAAGCATGTTTGAACCTTTGATATGATGAGTGTTTTTCATGTTTGCTAGTGTGGTCTTTCTTAAGGCATGTTTATATAAGCATTTGGCGGATGTTATATTCCATGCACGGTAAGTTGCAAGTGAGCTACAAAACTTGATGAGATCATATGATGGAGAACAACCTGATCATGTGGTGGCATGATAAGATGTAGGCTGGTATTGTCGGAGCATGCCAGTCCTATATCAACTATGTGGCTACGGTGTTGACGTGGATCAAGTCTCGATCCCGTCCTTTTTCCCTTTTGTGCTACCACATGTTTTCTGCAAAGAATACGGTTTAGTAAGTTGCAAACCTCTTCCCTGGTACACACCAAATAGAGAGGTCGTGATGAAGGTTCCATGGCCCTGGATTAAAGCCGTCATCCGGTCAGGGGGCATGGGTGTTTCCGGTTGGGACCGAGAGGGGGGCACCCCTTAGAGCGCGCGGTATAAATTTGATCCCATGCTATTCGAGGAGTGGCCTCCCCGCCTCAAGAGTTTTTCGTGAACGTTGCCTAGGGTGATTCCTGGCAACGGAATGTGGAATGGGTGTGTACTGGTTAGATGTGTTTTCTTCTAAAATACCGTGAACGGAACTAGTCCTTGGTGACTACTGAAATCCGTTGGCTGTGGGAAGGTACAAACTCTGCAGAGTCAAAACCATTCGCATAATCAAGTCCTTGGTCAAGGACGTTGGTTAGCAGATCCGTGTCAGTCCCAGTGTCAGTCTCTGTAGAACTAATACTTTTGACAAAGGTAAACCCAGTGGAATGTTACTTCTGTGAATGGACTAACCTGTTTATTTTTATATGCCGAGTATTCCTTAGGATGGTGCTACCTCCAGGAACTACTCAAATTTTTCCTTGTTTAATATAAGCCCTTTATGTGATGTCGCTCAGACGTCCGACTATGGCATTCCTGTTATTTACTTTTGATATAAGCCCTTTATGTGATGTCGCTCAGACGTCCGACTGTGGCATTCTTGTTATTTACTTTTGATATAAGCCCTTTATGTGATGTCGCTCAGACGTCCGACTGTGGCATTCTTGTTATTTACTTTTGATATAAGCCCTTTATGTGATGTCGCTCCGACGTCCGACTGTGGCATTCTTGTTATTTACCTTTGATATAAGCCCTTTCGGCGGTGTCGCCCTGACGCCCGACTGTGGCATGTTTATTCTATTTTACCTTTCGAGGCGTCGCTTCAGACACCCGATCGGTCTTCCGCTACTTATTTATATTGCAGCGCTAATTTAATTTCTCCCGTATGCATTACTGCTCGTGTGCATCATGTTTGCATTTATTATATCTCATGTCCAAACTGTCTTGCGAGTACATTCAAAGTACTCACCTGGCTTGTTGATTTGGCCAGATGTTGACGAAGGCGATCTTATGGATGAAGAGTTCGATAGCGAGTCCGACGCCTAGAGGAGTCCCAGTCAGTCCCTTGCGATCCTGGAGTTGGTCACTTGTATTATATACGCTTCCGCCACCATAATAAAATCATCAAGCCTCACTCCGGCGCTTGATGAGTGTAAGATATGGGAGTCACGCCACCCACACCACTGTGACATATCCACTACCACCATACCCACGAGTTAGTAGTTATGCCACCATATCCAGTTGTGTCATATCCGCCTCTATGTATAATATTGGCGTGCTTGTAATAAATTGTTGAGCAGCCTCAGCTCAACCCTGTATAATATTTAGCACTTCTGGATTCTTCTGTATCAAGGTTTTGTCTACCAGTATGGAGGATTTCTCTATACTAGTTTGATGAAAGGGGCGATTTTTCAATAAGTGTTTTATTGGAAAACCGGTCCTGACAACCTTGGTATCAGAGCCAGGCTGACTGTAGGAAGCCATTAGGTGTGCTCGCTAATCGGTTATTAGCGTAATAGGTGCTGTTATAGCAAATTGCAATTGTAGCAATTTTTCTGTTAGTCATCATAAATTTATGATTTGACTATCTGAAAATTTTGTCTACTTTTGTAGATGGCTGGCCGCGACTGTGAATCACAGGTGTTCGCCAATGTGCCTGAGGGGTTTATCAAACTCCTCGCCTCCATCGTCAAGATCGCGATCGGGCCATCGACTCGTCCAGAGTTCACACTCTACGAGCACAAGATCAGCGACAGCGTGTCTATGCACCAGGCTGCGGTGCAATTCAAGGGAGGGCGTTCTGAATTACGCCGCTTCCGATTTGTTGGGAGGGCCATGCCGACGGAGAAGCATGCCATGCAGATGGCTGCCCGTGAGGCAATAGCTCGTCTCCGGGATGCTCTTCCTTCGATGAAGGCTCGTCGCTACCGCTACCTCCCCTGCCACGTGCCATACACTTGCCACTATGCATTCGCTTGCACTAGGGGAGAACGAGATGATGCTATTGAGATGCTTGTTGAGTATCTCAAGGCTCTTGAGGCAGCTTTTGATAACCTCGTGGATGACTTGGTGGCTGCCCGTATGGACTCAGTTCAGGGATGTGTTGCCAACAGGAGGGAGCTGCTCCATACAGCACCACCACTGTCATACATCTCGTCCTCATCATCCTATGCACCTGCCATCCGAGCCACCGCTCGCCACCTACCTACCACTGAGGAGTTTGACCAAGTCATTGCTCCTACCCCAGTTCGTGCTGCACCGCCTACCACACCCATTTCAGCCGCACGACCCAGTACCCCGTGCCTGGAGCCTATTAGTGAGGAAGAAGTTGAGTCCCCAGCAGCACTGGGACTTACCCTCGGCAGGCCGAAGGAAGTATTTACCATCTCCGACTGAGTGCGCCGAGCAGCCGTGCGATGTACCTGCTTGTATGATATGTTTTATATGTACATAGGCTTGGTGAGAAGTAGTTTGTGTGCGCATCATGTAGGGACTGGGAGAAGTGCACTAGCCTAAATAACATGTCAGGAATGTGTACACGCATCCTGAGTGAGGTATTGTATAATTATGGCTTGCTTGTAAGATACTGAGCGGTCCTTCTCCATACGCAATCTAGTGTTTTCTTGAAAATTCTTGGAGTTTTAAAATTCCTGCCTTTGCAAAATTATTTGTTTTTACTACTCGGTTTTTCTCATGAGTTCTACAAAATACCCCAGAGTGGAAAATGCATCGTCCCTGGACTCGTTCCATGCGAAGCCCGCCGGAAGAAAATAATGGTACCCAGGCAAGTAACAATTTCACACAGGGGCAGTCAAGTCAGCAAAACAGTGAAGCAGCACTTTCTCAAGTATGCCGCCTTTATGAGCAAAGCCAGTAGCAACATCAAGAAATGATGAACCATATTATCAACATGAGAAATCACCGTGAACCATGCCAGCAGCATTCCAAGTTGGCTGAACTACAAAAGACGCGTCCCCCGACGTTCTCCCACACGGATAAACCCCTTGAGGCTGATGACTGGCTTCGAGACATTGAAAGGAAGTTAATTATCGCACAATGTTCCGACCGTGAGAAAGTACTTTATGCACCTCACTACCTTACTGGAGCAGCTGCATCGTGGTGGGAAAATTTTCTACATATGCACCCCAATGAAAACAACATCACCTGGGAGGAGTTTAAGGAAAATTTTCGTGGGGCACACATTCCCAGAAGTATTATGAAGATCAAGAAAAGCGAGTTTGATGACCTCAAGCAGAGAAGCATGTCAGTGACTGAGTACAATAGCCAGTTTACTCAACTATCTCGCTACGCCAACGAAGAACATATGACTGAGAATAAAAAGATGGAAAAATTTCTGGACGGCCTGGCACCAGCACTCAAATGCCAACTGGTCGTGCACACCTTTCCAGATTTCAAAACACTTGTGGACAAAGCTATTACCTTAGAGAATGAACGCCGTAGCTTGGAGGATTTTCGCAAGCGCAAGCGGGACAAGACTTCTCAATCTCGCGACAACCGGAACAAGATTGATTCTCGGAAAAATGGGGCGAACAAATCCGCAACCAATGTTCCCCGCTCAAACAAGAATTTCCATGCAAGGGATAAAGATTTTACGTATCACCCGGGGGTTACTTGCTTCGCTTGTGGAGAAGAGGGACACTATGCCAAGCAATGCCCAAAGCCAAGAAACTCGGCCCCCAAGACAAACAATGGTGGAAATAATTCAGCCCCCAAGCGTAACAACTTCAATCCCAGCAACAATCACAAGAAGGGTCACGTGAACCATGTGACCAAGGAAGAAGCGCAGAATGCTCCGGATATCGTACTCGGTACGTTTCCTGTCAACACAATACCTGCCACGGTTTTGTTTGATTCTGGAGCTTCTCATTCGTTCATTTCAAAGAAATTTGCTTTACAACATGATTTTTTTATTCTCCCCTTGGAAAATTATATGACCATCAAGTCCCCCGGGATTAAGCAAATCACCCAGAGTTATTGCCAAGGTGTGATTATTGAGCTCGAGGGATTAAACTTTCGAGCAAACCTCATTGTATTGGAAAATAAGGGATTGGATGTTATCCTAGGAATGGACTGGTTAACCACCAACAAGGGATTTATCGACTGTTTCAATCGGACTGTGATCCTCACTCATCACCAAGGGAAGACGATAAAAATTGCAGCTCAAGTAAGACCAGTATCATTGCGACCAAGATTGAACAAGGTGGATATTGCAGATTTAAATGAAGTTCCAGTGGTATGTGAGTTTCCTGATGTATTTCCTGAAGAGCTACCAGGCATGCCACCAGACCGAGAAATAGAATTCACTATTGAACTAGCACCTGGAACCACTCCCATTTACAAGAAACCTTATAGAATGGCACCTTCCGAGTTGGTTGAATTGAAGAAGCAAATAAAGGAATTACTGGACAAAGGATTTATCCGGGCCAGCTCCTCACCTTGGGGTTCGCCAGTATTATTTGCCAAGAAAAAGGATGGGACATTGAGATTATGTATAGACTATCGAGCACTCAACATGGTTACTATCAAAAACAAATATCCGATGCCACGAATAAACGATTTATTTGACCAGCTTGCACAAGCCAAGGTTTTCTCGAAGATTGATTTAAGGTTGGGATATCATCAATTAAAAGTACGGACGGAAGATATCCCTAAAACAGCATTCACTTCCAGATACGGATTATATGAATTTACAGTAATACCGTTCGGACTGACAAACGCCCCAGCATATTTCGTTCACCTCATGAACAAAGTATTCATGAAATTTATGGACAAATTTGTGGTGGTGTTCATTGATGATATTTTGGTATATTCTAAAACACCAGAAGAACATGCTGAACATCTCAGAATTGTGCTAGGAGAATTAAGGAAGCATCAATTGTACGCCAAATTCAGCAAATGTGAATTTTGGCTAAAACAGGTTGGTTTTTTGGGCCACGTATTAACCCAAGAGGGTGTTGCCGTGGATCCAGAAAAAGTCAAGGCCGTACTCGACTGAAACCACCAGCCAACGTAGCCGACGTACGAAGCTTTCTGGGAATGGCTGGATATTACAGAAGATTTATTGAGGGATTCTCCACCATAGCAAGGCCTATGACACAGCTACTCAAGAAGGATAAGAAATTTGTGTGGACTGAAGATTGCGAGAAAAGTTTCCAAGAACTCAAAAAGAGATTAACAACAGCACCTGTATTGGTCATACCAGACATACACAAAAATTTTGAAGTATATTGCGACGCGTCCCGGAAGGGCCTCGGATGCGTATTAATGCAAGAAGGCAAAGTAGTCGCATATGCTTCCAGGCAACTGCGAAAGCATGAAGAAAACTATCCCACTCATGACTTGGAATTAGCAGCAGTCATTCATGCACTCAAAGAATGGAGGCACTTTTTGCTTGGAAATCGTTGTGAAATATATATACATACCATAAAAGCCTCCAATATATTTTCACACAACCAGAACTCAATTTGCGACAACGACGCTGGTTGGAATTAGTAAAAGACTATGATGTTGGCATTCACTACCATCCAGGAAAGGCAAATATAGTGGCAGATGCTCTCAGCCGTAATCCAAGCTCCAGCAACGACAGTTCACAAAACTTGAGACCGGAATTTCAAAGGGAGTTTGCCAAACTCAACATGGTGATGGTTACTGAAGGCACTGTGTCAAATTTAGAAATACAACCCACCCTAATGGAACAAATTAAGAAAGCTCAACATGGACACCCCAGCATCGAAGGCATAAAAAGAAAAGTGAGCCTGGGCAAAGCCTCGGAATTCGTCATAGACAATGAGGGAATACTATGGTACGGAGACAGGCTTTGCGTGCCAAATATAGAAGACCTCAAACAACAAATTTTGACCGAAGGCCATACCGCTCCATATTCCATCCACCCTGGAGGAACAAAAATGTACAAGGACATTCAGGAAAGATTTTGGTGGCACGGTATGAAGAGGGATATAGCCACATTCATTGCCTGTTGTGATTCATGCCAGCGCATTAAAGCCGAGCACCAAAAACCAGCAGGACTGTTACAGCCAAACAGGATACCTGAATGGAAATGGGACGAGGTTGGAATGGATTTTATTGTCGGACTACCTCAGTCACGACACGGAAATGATGCCATATGGGTCATCACAGATAGGTTGACCAAGGTGGCACATTTTATTCCGGTGAAGACGACCCACACCACTCAGAAGCTTGCCAAGCTTTATCTCTCCCGTATTGTTTGTCTACATGGAGTTCCAAGGACCATAATATCCGACAGAGGCACTCAATTCGTCTCTAGATTTTGGGATCATTTGCAACGAGCTCTGGGAACTCAACTGGTATTCAGCACGGCATATCATCCTCAGACTGGAGGACAGACTGAACGTGTGAACCAAATTTTAGAGGACATGCTGAGAGCATGTGTTCTCACTTATGGGACCAGCTGGGAAGAAAGCTTACCATATGCCGAGTTCGCGTACAACAACAGTTACCAATCCAGTCTACAAATGGCACCTTTTGAAGCTTTGTATGGGCGAAGATGCCGTACCCCATTAAATTGGTCCGAGACAGGAGACAGCCGTATCTTCGGCCCAGACATGCTCAAAGAAGCTGAGGAGAAGGTTAAATTAATCAGGGATCGACTCAAAACAGCCCAGAGCCGACAAAAGAGTTATTATGACCAGAAACATCGTGAAGTCAGTTTTGAACCCGGTGACTACGTGTATCTAAGAGTATCCCCTATGCGGGGCCTGCAGCGATTCAAAATTAAAGGAAAGTTAGCACCACGATTTATTGGACCTTTCCGTGTGACTGCACGAAGAGGCACAGTGGCCTACCAGCTAGACCTACCCAAAGAACTGTCAGACGTCCATGACGTGTTCCACATATCACAATTAAGGAAATGTGTAAGCAACCCAGAAAAGCGTGTATCTCATGAAAACATTGACGTACAACCGGACCTCACCTACAGGGAACGTCCAGTAAAAATTTTGGAGGAGTCTGAAAGGAGAACCCGTCAGAAGACAATTCAGTTCTTCAAGGTTCAGTGGAGCAATCACACCGAAGATGAAGCAACTTGGGAGAGAGAGGATTTTCTTCGAACAGAGTACCCACACCTATTTGAGGATCAGCCGGAATCTCGGGGACGAGATTTTTCCTAAGGGGGTGGGTGTTGTAACAACCCAAAATTTTGGTTTGATTTTAACAAATTCTTTATTTGATTTAAAGGAGGTTATTTGAAAATTTTCTTTTTGAGAGAGAGCCTCCTGCCCAAATTTTTGCTTCTGACAAATCTTTTTGAGTCCTTCTCAATTTTGGTTCTGGTCTTGAGGATCTTTCTACTTATGTGGGTTCAACACAAATACTCTTAGATTGTTTTGGCAAATTCTTTTTGTTAAAAAGAATTCCTATCATTTTTGGATTTATCCCTCCCTATTCAAAAATACACCCTTGCCATGACCTATGCTGAAAACTTCCTCCCAAAACCTTCCTCCCTACCTTGGGTCAAGTCAAGCACCAATTCCAGCAAGTTTCAACTTTCCCTAGTTTTTATTTCTATTTATTTAAACCACAAAATCTTTTTCTGTCATTTGTTTGGACCTTAGTAGTTTACAAAGGAACTACTAGATCTCTTTTGAACCTTGGCTCCAAATAAATTCCTAGGGCTAGTCCTTAGTACCCTCAACTCATATCCATCAAGACCTACTGGTCATCAGTTCAAAATTTTCAAAATATGCTTGCTGCAAGTTTGGAGCAGATTTGCTAATTTTGATGAATTTCATTCTTTCTTCTTTCCAAAAATTCTGGGGAAATTCATGCAGCCTCCAGATGCATCAAGAGACCCCCTCACCAAGTCCCAGCTCAAGAAAAGTTTTCCACGTGCATCAAACATTTCATCAAACACCTTACAGGCACTGTTCCTGCCAAGTTTCAGGGTTCAGTGTTAAAAATTCAGTCGCCGGTGTCGTTTTCTTCAAACGATCATCGCCAATCTCGCCAGTTCCCCGCTTGGCACCTTGCTCCCTGTTCCCCCTTCTTATCCGGTGCGCCACACGGTCGCTTGGCCAGTTGCGAGCGTCGGTGGTGAACTGTCGCATCAGCTCCGGCGTCGTCCGCGGCGACAGTACCGCCCGTGGCGGCCGTCAGGGGTGAGCCCTGCAGTACGGCGCCGCTCCGCACCGCCCAAGCCACCGGTGGCCTCCGCGTGTCCATTCTCCCCCCCTGAGCACGCTGCAGAACCGTCGCCGTGGCCTGAGAAGCGCAGAGCGCGCTCTCTGCCGCCGGCGAGCCCGTGAGCTCCGTTCCGTCGAAACCGCGGAGCAGGCCAAATGCGATCGAGCTTAAACGTTGAATGGAGCCAGTGGACCAATCCGAAGGTGCCCAGTCACCTAAACCACCCGCCCGACCACTGCCTCGCCGTAATCCCTCGCCGGAGATATTTCGCTCACGGCACCTCCCTCGCCCGCCTATAAATAGGGCCCCAGAGGCGTTGTGAGGCCACCGCATCCACCACACCTCACCACAGCCTCGCCAAAACCCCTCAGAGGGCCTCGGGAGGGCCTTCTTCCCCGACTCCGGCCGCCCCGATCCGCTTCGGGCTCCGGCAAGATCCGCTCTGGTGAGAGCACCCCCGCTGCCCAAACTCTGCCAGTGACCTCCTAGTCAACCAACTCTCCTAACCCAAGCGTCATTTTGTAGTCAGAAGCCCCGTCCGGTGAGACCCATCATCGCCCGACGCCGCCGTCCGCCGTAGAGGAAGTCGCCGTCGCTGTGGTGCCTCCCGTCGGTCCCTTCCACCACCCACCGACGCGGAAGAACCTCCTGAACACGCCGGTACTTCCCTCCCTCTCTGCCTCGCAGCGGTTCGTCGCCGGCGATCATCGCAGGTCTCTGGCGCCGGCGAACTCTGTTTTCCCCTTTCAAACCTGACATGCGGGACCCCCTGTCAGCCTCTCCCTTTTTATTCGAAACGTTTTCTGGAAGCGCCTTCGGGCAAAGTACGCTTTCCTTTCGGCTTGGCGTATTTCATCCGAAGCGTTTTCTATCTATTCAAACTACCCCCTGGATAGTTTCTGTTTCATTACAGACTAGTCCCTGGGTTTGTTTTCTTTATAACTTTTAAACTAAAAATGGTTTTTAGTTGATTCCTTTTCTGTCATCTTCATAACTCTGCCTAGTTTTTTATCATATTTATTTGAAAAATATTTGGAACACTTTTTGCGCACGCACGTATTTACGTAGTATTCGATTTCTTTTATACCGTAGATACCGAAGGAGGTGACGGAGCCGCAAACTTCGCCGAGATAGACTCCGACTACTCCGAACCAGGCAAGCATGTTTGAACCTTTGATATGATGAGTGTTTTTCATGTTTGCTAGTGTGGTCTTTCTTAAGGCATGTTTATATAAGCATTTGGCGGATGTTATATTCCATGCACGGTAAGTTGCAAGTGAGCTACAAAACTTGATGAGATCATATGATGGAGAACAACCTGATCATGTGGTGGCATGATAAGATGTAGGCTGGTATTGTCGGAGCATGCCAGTCCTATATCAACTATGTGGCTACGGTGTTGACGTGGATCAAGTCTCGATCCCGTCCTTTTTCCCTTTTGTGCTACCACATGTTTTCTGCAAAGAATACGGTTTAGTAAGTTGCAAACCTCTTCCCTGGTACACACCAAATAGAGAGGCCGTGATGAAGGTTCCATGGCCCTGGATTAAAGCCGTCATCCGGTCAGGGGGCATGGGTGTTTCCGGTTGGGACCAAGAGGGGGGCACCCCTTAGAGCGCGCGGTATAAATTTGATCCCATGCTATTCGAGGAGTGGCCTCCCCGCCTCAAGAGTTTTTCGTGAACGTTGCCTAGGGTGATTCCTGGCAACGGAATGTGGAATGGGTGTGTACTGGTTAGATGTGTTTTCTTCTAAAATACCGTGAACGGAACTAGTCCTTGGTGACTACTGAAATCCGTTGGCTGTGGGAAGGTACAAACTCTGCAGAGTCAAAACCATTCGCATAATCAAGTCCTTGGTCAAGGACGTTGGTTAGCAGATCCGTGTCAGTCCCAGTGTCAGTCTCTGTAGAACTAATACTTTTGACAAAGGTAAACCCAGTGGAATGTTACTTCTATGAATGGACTAACCTGTTTATTTTTATATGCCGAGTATTCCTTAGGATGGTGCTACCTCCAGGAACTACTCAATTTTTTCCTTGTTTAATATAAGCCCTTTATGTGATGTCGCTCAGACGTCCGACTGTGGCATTCCTGTTATTTACTTTTGATATAAGCCCTTTATGTGATGTCGCTCAGACGTCCGACTGTGGCATTCTTGTTATTTACTTTTGATATAAGCCCTTTATGTGATGTCGCTCAGACGTCCGACTGTGGCATTCTTGTTATTTACTTTTGATATAAGCCCTTTATGTGATGTCGCTCCGACGTCCGACTGTGGCATTCTTGTTATTTACCTTTGATATAAGCCCTTTCGGCGGTGTCGCCCTGACGCCCGACTGTGGCATGTTTATTCTATTTTACCTTTCGAGGCGTCGCTTCAGACACCCGATCGGTCTTCCGCTACTTATTTATATTGCAGCGCTAATTTAATTTCTCCCGTATGCATTGCTGCTCGTGTGCATCATGTTTGCATTTATTATATCTCATGTCCAAACTGTCTTGCGAGTACATTCAAAGTACTCACCTGGCTTGTTGATTTGGCCAGATGTTGACGAAGGCGATCTTATGGATGAAGAGTTCGATAGCGAGTCCGACGCCTAGAGGAGTCCCAGTCAGTCCCTTGCGATCCTGGAGTTGGTCACTTGTATTATATACGCTTCCGCCACCATAATAAAATCATCAAGCCTCACTCCGGCGCTTGATGAGTGTAAGATATGGGAGTCACGCCACCCACACCACTGTGACATATCCACTACCACCATACCCACGAGTTAGTAGTTATGCCACCATATCCAGTTGTGTCATATCCGCCTCTATGTATAATATTGGCGTGCTTGTAATAAATTGTTGAGCAGCCTCAGCTCAACCCTGTATAATATTTAGCACTTCTGGATTCTTCTGTATCAAGGTTTTGTCTACCAGTATGGAGGATTTCTCTATACTAGTTTGATGAAAGGGGCGATTTTTCAATAAGTGTTTTATTGGAAAACCGGTCCTGACAGCAATGTTACTAGATCAACATATGTCAATCTTTCAAGTTTGACAATTGGCAACATACCCAATATGACAGATGCAAATCTTACCAAATTGTTTGTACGTGGTTGCACACGGGTCATCCAAAACAACCATTTGCGTTGAAGGGATGCACAAATCTTGCTCGACACATTTTCTCTTGGCTTAGCGCCGAGGTCTGGATTTGCATACGGGTGTTCTATCTAAAACATTTGCGATCAAGAGCTGCACAAATCCTGCTCGGCACATTTTCCCTTGGCTTCCTGGGGAAGCTGTTGGTTTCCATACGAGTGTTCTAACTAAAATGTTTGTGATGAGTGTTTTATATTTAAAGACTATTGACGTTTTTTTCAAAAGAAAATAGTTTGATAAGTCTGAACATTAAGAGAGAAAAACGCAAGTCTGTTCAAACCATATCTTTCATTCAGTCACACTGCGAATTTATATTCATATGATCGAGACAGTGTTAAACCCCAAAAAAAAATTATTTCCAGCGGCGGCGGAGGCAGCCTGCCGCGCCGTCATTGTCGTCCTCCAGGAGGCCGTTATTGAAGTCTTCAAGGCAACACAGAATGTTCTTCACTTGTAAATCAAACATCATGTCGTCGCGCGATCAGACGGTGGGGCGCGGTAGGACGGCAACTGGCGGAGCTGAGAGGTAGCGGTCGATGGCAGCGTCCCATGCCGCTGAGGGGGGCGCGCGCACGAGCACAAGCGAGGCGGGTGCAGCCAGACACACGGGGATCGGTGCCGCGGTGGGTGGAGGGGCATGCACGGGCATGGGTGCTGGCACTGGCATGTACACGAGCTCGCGCGGGTCCGCGGATACCTCATTGATGCCCGCGGCTTGCAGCTCTGCGATAGTGCTCGGCGACCAGCCCGTCAATGCTACGGGGATGGTCGCTGGCGCGGGCGCGGGGATGGGAGCTAGGACGGGAGCTGGGGTAGTAACCGCCGCGGCCAGCTCGTTCAGGGCCATGTCCATGAGGCCCCATTCCTCCTTATTTTCTATCTCCTCCGGCTCGGAGTCGACTTCACCAAACTTGAAGACTAGTGGCAGATGATCCTTCTACGCCATGGCGTTGGAGGAGGTCTGCGGGAGGGTGGGGAATGGGAGGCAAACAGTAAGGTCGCTTGTATTAAACAGCGGCTCAGGCACCATTAATGGAGAGGAAGGCCAGCGGCCATGGAAGTCAAAGGGCTCGCTTCCAAGTGAGCCTGCGCAGCGTACTGCTTGCATGCTTCCCGGTGAGCCTGCGCATCGGAGGACGGCTTGCATGCCTCTTAGTTAGCCTACGCACCGGACTGCGCTCACACGCCTCCCGTTCAGTCAAGCGGATGTCTGCACGGCACCTCCTATAGCATTAACACCAAGACATGTGGCGTCACGTGAATTGTCACATCCCTAGCTAGCACTTGCATTAGGACCTGACTAGAGTGTGCATCATGTTTACTTTTAAATAAACTTGAAATGGGATTAACAGAAACCCCAGCACCCCTCCCCTAACAACTAGGGTTTACTAAAATATTTTCCAATGTACCCAAAATGCCCTTCAAAATGTTCATCATTTCTGCCTTGGTCTTAAACCTCTGCCAAAAATGGTGCACAATTTTCTAGGACAATCTAAGGATTTGGATTAAATCATATGGTATTTGAATTTGGGCATTTAAATACTTTTAAATATTTTAAATGCTCAAATAATCATGAACTATAATGTTTCCTACTGTTCATATTATATACAGCAGGTATGACAAGTGTCATGAGTTATAAAAATGTTTAGGCATTTTTATTAAATGAACAAAGTTGCAAAAGAAATAAAACAGAAAGAAAAATAGGAAGAGTACTTACCTGAGCCCACTTACCTGCTGGCCCAGCCAGCCCAGCCCACCAGGGGCACCACCGTCTTCTTCGTCGCGCCAGCGCACGAAGCAGCTCGGTGGCGAGCGCCGCCGATGCGCCGGCCACCTCCTGCCTGCCTGGCTGGCCCCTCGGCCTTCTGGACGGGCTAGAACGACACCACGGAGCCACCCCGACCGTTTCCCCCTCTCTCCCATGTCTCTCCCGTCCTCTCTTCCCTCCGCCGAGCTCCCCCGAGCGAGCTCGTCGCCGACGACCGCTGAAACCGCGCCCTACGCCACCTCCTCGCCTCCCAGAAGCACCACTAGCTCCGCCTCGTCGCCCCGAACCTCCCCACCGACGCACACGACGCCAGGAGCTCCGCAACGCCCTCCTCGCCGTCATCTTCAACCTCCGGCACCGGAGATCGCCGCCGCCCGTACGCCATCGTCCGACCGTCCCCGAGCTCACTTCGACGCCCTCTGCGACCGCTGTGAGCTCACGCTTCGAACCCCCCTCTCCACGGGCTCGTTTAGGCCTTGTAGTCGCCGCCCCCTTTGCTCACCGACGATCACCGCCGCCGGCCAACTCCCCGCCGTGGCCATAGGCACCGTACCTCGCGGCCGAGCACGCCGTTAGCTTCAGTAGGTCACCAGCAAGCTAGAGCGAGCTTCAGCTCCTCCTCCCGTGCACTACAACACCATCCCGACCAACCCCGTGCGAGCACCGCCGCGGACGAGCTCGTCGTCGTCGACTCCGGTGACCCCTCGTCCAACCAGTGGCACCGCTGGATGCGGTACATCACCAGGAGCACACCGAGCCCATCCGCGCGGCAAATGGATGCCGGAATAGGGATTCCGACGAGTCACCGCCGTGCGAAATGGTCGCCGCCGGCCAAACTCCGGCGGGCTGACGTGGCTCGATGATTAGGAGTTAACAGTAATTAGTTTAGTCACCACAGTCACTGACAGTGGGCCCCCGCTGTTAGTCAAACCCAGTCAACCCTGGTTATGACCGGAATTAACTTCTGAGACACTGACATAAGGGACCCACCAGTCAGGTTTGACCTGGACTGGCCCTGTTGACTGGCTGACGTCAGCATGATGTCATGCTGACGCAGTAAAGGTTTTTCTGGGATTTTTAGATTTAAAATAATTCAGGAAATTCCAGAAAATACCCAAAACTTCTAAAAATCATATAAAATCAACCATAGCTCAGATGGAAAAGATTTATATATGAAAAATGATCAGAAAAATCCAATCTATCCAATGGCACTGGTTTCATGCATGTTTGAACAAGTTAACTTGCTGTATATATCAAAAACATGATTATGCACTTATTTAAATAATAGTTTGAACTTCAATTTGAATCCTTGATTCAAATAGGTTCAAACCCTTCTGGTTTTAGTTGCATTAGCCAACACACATGCATCTTGCCATGTCATAAACATGCATCATATTGTTGCATTTGTTTGTTAATGATTGTATCGTCGGTATTCCCTATGTTAGGTCCTGCTCCCGAGGATACTGCTGCGTATTCAGTTGAAGAGCAGTACCCGACAACTACCTTGTCAGGCAAGCAATCATTGATCATTCCGATACAACCCAATCTTCTCGCTCCTGCTCTCTTTTACTGCATTAAGGCAACAGCGCGTGAACTGCTACTTGCTGCGGTAGTTGAACCCTATTCCCTTGCATGACCTGTCATTGCCACAGTAAATAGTTGAAACCCACTTGCATGTGTAGGAGTTGATTGAGCCATGTGATGTGTGATCCACCATGCTATTTACTTATGTTGCCTACTATGCTTAGAGTAGTGTCTGGTCTGGTTCATCTGGGTGATGGATCAGAGTGAAATGATCTTACCGATAAAGAGAGGGAAGTGTGGAATACGCTTGGTAAAGGTATCGATGAAAGGCCATGTAGGAGTACATGGTGGGTTGTTTCATTGGAATCGTCCATAGGACCCGAGATCTGTGTGTGTGATTCAAGTTACAGTTACTACCACACATTGGGCCCTGAAATATGACCCCGCTCGACTTATTGACTGCCCTTGTACTCTGTCCAGGAGTTGCAACTAGTTTCTGGTGTTTATAGTTTACTGGAGGTCGTGCACAGCGCTGACCCTCGGGGTGGGCTGTGATGCGACAGGTACGTGGCACGGTGTACCGGTTGCCCGTTTGGTGACTCGGGAACCCTGTACACATCGTTTGGGGCCATGAGCGACACCCCAGTCGGATCTCCCCACGGATGGAACCCAAATAGGCGATAAACCTGGACGAGAGACTTGAGTGGTTGGTTAGGTCGTGGTCTACACCCACGTCGGCTTTCGCTTGAAGTCTGCCGAGCACATGTCGTGTGCAGACGCTAAGTGGTGAAAACATGTGTGAAGAAGTACACCCCTGCAGGGTTATCAAACTATTCGAATAGCCATTGTTCGTGGTACGAACTACTTGGTTACTCTTACAGTTCATAGACAAGTTGATGGATACTACTAAAAGCCTCAAGATAAGCGTGAGTGACGTGGATGGCCCTTCCGTAGGATGACGGAAGAGGATCCTCGGTAGTGTATTGATGTGGTGAGTAGTGGACTCGTGTTCGTAACAATATCTTGCAATCCGTTGAGAGTTGTAGTATAGGTTAGCCAAGGTCAAAGCTGGCATTCTGCTATAAACTCCACTACCCCCTTTGATAATGTTGCATGTATGATAGGTTCTATGGTAAGACTTGCTGAGTAACTTTGTACTCATGTTTGCTTAATAACTGTTGCAGAGGAGAACCCTGCCCCTGCTGATGGGTTCTACATAGACGTTGACGTCGACGAGTAGCTTGACACCCAGACGGTGATCTGGAGCTTGTGAAGGGCCTTGTAGATAGTCAGGCTACACCAAGCCTGTTTTATTTTCTAAGTTGTCTGTACTCAGACATGTAGCTTCCGATTGTGCTTGTATGATTGTATGACTTGAGTGTTGGGTCATGTGACCCCTACCTGTATGAATATGTTATGTATGGCTCTTGGAGCCTTTTAAATAAAGTACTTTGAGTCATAGAGTTCTGTTGTGATGCAATGTTGTATTTGCACATATTGAGCATATTGCGTGTATGATTGAAATGCTTGGTATGTGTGGGATCCGACACCTAGTTGTTTTCCTTTGGTAGCCTATCTTACCGGGAAATGCCTCCTAATGATTCCAATGAGCCTTGGTAGCTTGCTACTGCTCGGAACACGTAGGCTGGCCGGCATGTGTCCTTCTCCGTTCCTGTGTCTGTCCCTTAGGGGAAATGTCACGCGTTGTTCCTTTAAGTCCATGTAGCTTGCTACGACTTGGGTTCATACGTTGATGACCGACACGTTCGTTGCTGGGTCATGGATGCCTGTCTCTGTAATTTAGTGCCACTTTTGGTTTATAACTAGCCATGTCGGCCCGGGTTCTCTGTCATATGGATGCTAGCGACACTGTCATATACGTGTTCCAAAATGCGCAAACGGTCCCGGGCCAGGTAAGGTGGCACCCGTGGGGTTACCGTTCGTGAGGCCTCAAAGTGATATGACGTGTTACAGCTAGATCGGTGTGGCTTAGGATCGGGGTCCTGACAGCGTTGGCATCAGAGCTGGACTGCCTGTAGGTTTCTCAAGCCAAACTGGTCGATGTTGAGTCTAGAAAATTTCTTAGTTATATGCAGGGGAATTGATTGTGGAAGGGAACGTAAGGCTCTTTTTACTCCTTTACCTTATGCCCTTCTGATCTGAGTCAGTCTTTTCTTTCTATGGGGATTGAGGACTAGGCCTCTTATCCTTACTAGGTTCACGTGTTACTAATCCGTAGACTCTTAGGATTGTTGGTTTCAAGCCTCAGTTCAGTTTCTATCCTTTTGAGTATGATGATTGTTGAACCGGAACCTTGATATGGAATTGTTGAGTGGCTATGCTATCATTTGTATGATGTCTCAAATCTTTGTTTGAGCATTTACAGTTGTTATGCTGCCCGATTTCCTCCAGAAACACTAATGCCTTTGCATTATTTCGTGTTTCAGATGTCTGGCCGCATTCCTCACCAAGTGGTTCATTTGACTCGGTGCATTAATGTGCCCGGTCACACGGCCATGCTAGTCCGTGTGATGACTGAGACCGGTTATCGCTGGTATCCTGAATACACCGTGGAGGAACAGTATCGGGATTTCAATCAAAGTCAGTATTTCTGCACAGTCCGGATATACCCCTCGTATCCCGGAGCTAATGATCCCATCCATTGGTCTTATGGACTCGGGATTACCATCGAGATGGCAGCACAGGATGCCGCTTATTCGATGATGACCATTCTCCGTGCTAGGCATGCCCTGTTGCTGAACACTGAGTTCTGTTACATGCCAGCTTCACTCCCCGGAGAAGAAGGCTACTACACTGGTCTGTATACTGATGCTGCTCATGAAGAGCCACTGCTTCAGACTACTGTTCAGATGTTGGAGGATAGGGACCGTGAGGTCCGTGCCCTCCGAATGGAGCTGTATAACACTCGAGCCGCTCACTGGACTACTTTGACACGGCTTGCACCTGCTGTGCACGCCGGATATCTGGACATGCGGGATTTGTATCCTGTGTGGACTCGTCTGCCTGATCGTATGGATTGGCGTGACGTTGGGGGTATTACACCTCCACGTGGGCGTCGGTTACCACCAGCATCGGGACCGAGACCACACCCATGCCCTTATGGTCCACAGCCTTCGAGTGCTCGCGAGTTCCAAGATCCATCTGTACCACTTCCAGGCTACGGTGGTAATCTTTACGAGGATTACTACGCAAATGTCTGAGCCAGTCCGTGGTAATAGTAGTATTGTAGTAGTTGTATTTCCACAGTCCTGCGCGTCTTGTGGAATATGACTTAGTGTGTACTGAATTCCGGAGGTGTAGTTGAATAATGTATAGGAGCTTGGAATGCCTCTGTTGGGATGTATCGTCTTTCACCGCAGTCGTACTTTAGCCTTGGCTTGTACTAAACTTTGTATGGTGTGTATGACCACTGGTGTATATATAGCAGTTCCTATATTACCATGTCGTACGGATGAACATCTCTGCATTCTGTGTCATCCATTACATTCTGCACTTCTATGTCAAATTTTTGCCATCCTTGTCTAAACCGTTGTTTTGTTTTCCTAGGATGGTCAATACTCGCAGCACTCCTGCTGCTCAGGAGCAGGGTGAGTCTAGTGGGGCTAGAGATGGGAATCTGCCCCAGCCACCCTCTTTGGCGGAAGTTATGCTTGAAGCAGAACGGAACAAGAGAGAGACCAACCGTCTGCTGGAACGCATTGAGCAAAACACTGGGTTCCGTCAGAGGAATGGCGTGGTGTCAATCCATGATTTTATCAAGATGTGTCCACCGAAGTTCCATCACTCCACTGAACCTCTGGATGCTGATGACTGGCTACGTAGTATCACCCACAAGCTACACTCTGCCCGTGTGGCCGAAGCTGACAAGGTTATCTACGCCGCCTAACATCTTGAGGGCCCTGCCAGTCTTTGGTGGGAAAACTTTGAAGCTATGCGTCCTGCTGGCCAAGTCACTACCTGGGTTGAGTTCAGTGAGGCATTCCGTGAACACCATATTCCGGAAGGTCTCATGGATCGCATGCGGGAGGAATTCTGCAATTTCACCCAGGGCCGTTTAACTGTGGACGGCTATAGTCGTGAGTTTGGTAATTTGGCACGCTATGCACCTGAGGAAGTATCCACCGATGCCAAGAAAGAGGCGAGGTTCCGCAAGGGACTCAGCCCTGAACTCCGTCGTGATCTACGTCTGCACGAGTGCACTTCCTTCCAGAAGTTGGTTAACAAGGCTATCAGTGCTGAGACAGGCCAGACCTACTTCGAGGCTACCCGCAAGCATACTCGAGACCTTGGTTCCTCATCCGGCTCTGGTTCTCACAAGCGCCGTGTATGGGTTCCTAACACTGCTCTGCCACCCAAGTATACACCGAGGCCATCCTATGAGGCGCCTCGTCCAACTCAACAGTTTGCACCTGCTAAAACCTATGGAGGTCCACCCTCCAACTTTGCTCCACGCACCACCACTGTGACATGTTTCAAGTGTGGAGAACCGGGACACTACATGCGTGATTGTCCCCAGAATCAGCCAGGAAAACCCGTTGGCCGTGGCAAGCCAACCGGCAAGGTGAACTATGTCAAGCCAATCCCCACTGCACGTGGTCATGTCAACTATGTTTCTGCCGAAGAAGCTTATGAGGATCCTAACGTCGTCCTTGGTACGCTTCTCGTAAACTGCCATCCGGCATCTGTTCTTTTCGATACTGGAGCATCACATTCGTTCATATCTGAGAGCTATGCTCGATTGCACAACATGACTTTTTGTGACATGCCTACTTCCATGGTTATTCAAACTCCTGGTTCAAAGTGGCAAACCTCTAGGGTGAGCCATGGAAATGAAATCCTTGTCGATAGACTTGTTTTCCTTGCATCTTTAATCGCTCTCAAGTCCTCAGACATAAATATCATTTTGGGTATGGATTGGATGACAACCCATTACGCCAAAATTGATTGCTTTACTAGGACCGTTCAACTTACACATCCATCCGGCAAGATAGTCAATGTCTTGACTCGAATGGCTGAACGTCAGCTCTACTCTCTTAATGCCAGCCCTCTACCAGAACTCGAAGATATCCCGGTAGTCTGTGACTTTCCGGATGTTTTTCCAGAAGAACTGCCAGGAGTTCCACCTGACAGAGATGTCGAGTTCGTGATAGATCTTATTCCTGGAACTGTCCCAATCTCTAGGAGACCTTATAAGATGGCACCACTAGAATTAGCTGAGCTAAAGAAACAACTCGATGAGTCCTTGCAGAAAGGTTTCATCCGTCCTAGTTCTTCCCCTTGGGCTTGCCCCGTCCTCTTCGTCAAGAAGAAGGATGGAACGGAGCGGATGGTTGTAGATTACCGACCTGTCAATTTGGTCACCATAAAGAATAAGTATCCGCTCCCCAGGATTAACGACCTGTATGATCAGCTCGTTGGATCCTCAGTCTTCTCTAAAATGGATTTGAGGTTGGGCTACCATCAAATCAAAATCAAGAACGGGGACATTCCTAAAACGGCTTTAGTTACTCGTTATGGCCAATATGAGTACACCGTCATGTCCTTCGGATTAACCAATGCCCCAGCTACCTTTTCTCGGTTAATGAATTCTATATTCATGGAGTATTTGGATAAATTCGTCGTGGTATAGCTCGATGATATACTCATTTTCTCCAAGAACAAGGAAGATCATGCCGAGCATTTAAGGCTGGTATTGACAAAACTTCGAGAGCACCGCCTTTATGCCAAATTCTCTAAATGTGAATTCTAGTTGCCATAAGTAACCTATCTAGGTCATGTGATCTCTGGCAAGTGTATTGCTGTCAATCCCGAGCGAGTTCAAGCCGTCCTTGATTGGACTCCCCCTGAATCGGTCAAGAAAGTTAGGAGTTTCCTTGGCTTAGCGAGCTATTGCCGACGTTTCGTCGAGAATTTCTCCAAGGTTGCTAAACCTTTAACCGAACTCCTCAAGAAAGATAAAAAGTTTGAGTGGACCCCACAGTGCGAGTCCATTTTTCAGGAACTGAAAAGACGCCAGACATCTGCACCTGTACTGGTACCACCAGACTTTTCCAAGGACTTTATAATCTATTGCGACGCCTCGCGACAAGGACTAGGTTGCATTCTCATGCAAGATCGTCAAGTGATTGCATACGCATCCCGACAGTTGCGTCCACATGAGGATAACTATCCTACTCATGATCTAGAGCTTGCAGCTGTAGTCCATGCACTCAAAACATGGCGACATTACCTCCTTGGTAATTGCTGTGAAATCTTCACTGATCACCAAAGTTTGAAGTATATCTTCACCCAACCGGATCTAAATCTCAGGCAAAGACGTTGGGTTGAGTTGCTCACCGACTACGATTTAGGAATCACTTACACTCCTGGAAAGGCCAATGTCATGGCTGATGCACTAAGTCGTAAGTCATATTGTAACAATTTAATGTTACAACAAAGTCAACCACTTCTCCACGAGGAATTCCGTAAGCTTAACCTTCACATCGTTCCTCGAGGATTCCTTTCCACCTTGGTGGCGAAACCTACCCTTATGGATCAAATCATAGCTGCCCAGAAGCGTGATAAAGGTGTATCACGACTCCAAGAGAACATCGCTAGCGGACTCGCTAAAAGTTTCTCTATGGATGATCGAGGTGTTGTTTTCTTTGAGAACCGTGTTGTGGTTCCCAAGAACCACCATCTACGGCAATTAATCCTTAAGGAGGCTCATGAATCTCCTCTCACGATTCATCCCGGTAGTACCAAAATGTATCAAGACCTACGTCAAAGATTCTGGTGGACTAGGATGAAGAGAGAAATCGCTCAGTTCATTGCTAATTGCGACGTTTGTCGTCGAGTTAAAGCAGAGCATCAACGGCCTGCTGGCACCCTTCAACCTTTAGCTATTCCTGAATGGAAATGGGATAAAGTCGGTATGGATTTCATTACCGGGTTTCCCAGGTCCAGGAAAGGGAATAATGCTATCTTCGTCGTTATCGACCGCCTCTCTAAAGTAGCTCATTTCCTGCCTGTTCGGGAGAGTATTACCACTAGCCAGCTAGCAGACTTATATATCTCTCGAATAGTGTCACTTCATGGTGTACCGTTGGAGATTAACTCAGACCGTGGAAGTCTTTTCACTTCACGATTTTGGGAAAGTTTCCAGAATGCTATGGGAACTCATCTCTCTTTCAGTACTGCCTTCCATCCGCAGTCAAGTGGTCAAGTGGAACGAGTCAATCAAATTCTGGAAGACATGCTTCGAGCCTCTGTCATTTCTTTCGGTATGGAATGGGAAAAGTGTCTTCCATTTGCCGAATTCGCTTATAACAATAGTTATCAAGCCAGCTTGGGTAAAGCTCCCTTCGAAGTTCTATATGGACGAAGGTGTCGAACACCTCTTAACTGGTCAGAAACCGGCAAAAGACAATTCTTTGGCCCGGATATGATTCAGGAAGCAGAGGAACAAGTTCGCATCGTTCGTGAGAGATTGAAAACAGCCGAGTCTCGCCAAAAGAGCCAATATGATAGTCGTCATAAGGCTGTGACTTTTGAAGTCGGCGATATGGCTTACCTTCGGGTTACTCCTCTTAAGGGAACCCATCGATTCGGTATCAAAGGCAAATTGGCCCCTCGTTACATCGGTCCTTTTCGCATTCTTGCCAAACGAGGAGAAGTTGCCTACCAATTGGAACTACCTCCGCACCTCTCCAGAGTTCATGATGTTTTCCACGTTTCTCAACTCAGGCGTTGCTTCTCGGATCCTATCCGCGAAGTGGACCACAAAACGCTTGATCTCCAAGACAATCTCACATATCGAGAATACCCCGTTCGTATTCTTGATCAAACTGAGCGCACCACTCGACGCCACAATATCAAGTTTCTCAAGGTTCAATGGTCACATCATTCCGAGAGTGAAGCTACTTGGGAAAGGGAGGATCGTCTTCGACTTGAGTACCCCACCCTCTTTCCGGAGGAACCTGAATCTCGGGACGCGATTCTTTTAAGTGGGGGTGAGTTGTCACATCCCTAGCTAGCACTTGCATTAGGACCTGACTAGAGTGTGCATCATGTTTACTTTTAAAGAAACTTGAAATGGGATTAACAGAAACCCCAGCACCCCTCCCCTAACAACTAGGGTTTACTAAAATATTTTCCAATGTACCCAAAATGCCCTTCAAAATGTTCATCATTTCTGCCTTGGACTTAAACCTCTGCCAAAAATGGTGCACAATTTTCTAGGACAATCTAGGGCTTTGGATTAAATCATATGGTATTTGAATTTGGGCATTTAAATACTTTTAAATATTTTAAATGCTCAAATAATCATGAACTATAATGTTTCCTACTGTTCATATTATATACAGCAGGTATGACAAGTGTCATGAGTTATAAAAATGTTTAGGCATTTTTATTAAATGAACAAAGTTGCAAAAGAAATAAAACAGAAAGAAAAATAGGAAGAGTACTTACGTGAGCCCACTTACCTGCTGGCCCAGCCGTCCCAGCCCACCAAGGGCACCACCGTCTTCTTCGTCGCGCCAGCGCACGAAGCAGCTCGGTGGCGAGCGCCGCCGATGCGCCGGCCACCTCCTGCCTGCCTGGCTGGCCCCTCGGCCTTATGGACGGGCTAGAACGACGCCACGGAGCCACCCCGACCGTTTCCCCCTCTCTCCCGTGTCTCTCCCCTCCTCTCTTCCCTCCGCCGAGCTCCCCCGAGCGAGCTCGTCGCTGACGACCGCTGAAACCGCGCCCTACGCCACCTCCTCGCCTCCCAGAAGCACCACTAGCTCCGCCTCGTCGCCCCGAAGCTCCCCACCGACGCACACGACGCCAGGAGCTCCGCAATGCCCTCCTCGCCGTCGTCTTCAACCTCCGGCACCGGAGATCGCAGCCGCCCGTACGCCGTCGTCCGACCGTCCCCGAGCTCTCTTCGACGCCCTCTGCGACCGTTGTGAGCTCACGCTTCGAACCCCCCTCTCCACGGGCTCGTTTAGGCCTTGTAGCCGCCGCCCCCTTTGCTCACCGACGATCACCGCCGCCGGCCAACTCCCCGCCGTGGCCATAGGCACCGTACCTCGCGGCCGAGCACGCCGTTAGCTTCAGTAGGTCACCAGCAAGCTAGAGCGAGCTTCAGCTCCTCCTCCCGTGCACTACAACACCATCCCGACCAACCCCGTGCGAGCACCGCCGCGGACGAGCTCGTTGCTGTCGACTCCGGCGACCCCTCGTCCAACCAGTGGCACCGCTGGATGCGGTACATCACCAGGAGCACACCGAGCCCATCCGTGCGGCAAATGGATGCCGGAATAGGGATTCCGACGAGTCACCGCCGTGCGAAATGGTCGCCGCCGGCCAAACTCCGGCGGGCTGACGTGGCTCGATGATTAGGAGTTAACAGTAATTAGTTTAGTCACCACAGTCACTGACAGTGGGCCCCCGCTGTTAGTCAAACCCAGTCAACCCTGGTTATGACCGGAATTAACTTCTGAGACACTGACATAAGGGACCCACCAGTCAGGTTTGACCTGGACTGGCCCTGTTGACTGGCTGACGTCAGCATGATGTCATGCTGACGCAGTAAAGGTTTTTCTGGGATTTTTAGATTTAAAATAATTCAGGAAATTCCAAAAAATACCCAAAACTTCTAAAAATCATATAAAATCAACCATAGCTCAGATGGAAAAGATTTATATATGAAAAATGATCAGAAAAATCCAATCTATCCAATGGCACTGGTTTCATGCATGTTTGAACAAGTTAACTTGTTGTATATATCAAAAACATGATTATGCACTTATTTAAATAATAGTTTGAACTTCAATTTGAATCCTTGATTCAAATAGGTTCAAACCCTTCTGGTTTTAGTTGCATTAGCCAACACACATGCATCTTGCCATGTCATAAACATGCATCATATTGTTGCATTTGTTTCTTAATGATTGTATCGTCGGTATTCCCTATGTTAGGTCCTGCTCCCGAGGATACTGCTGTGTATCCAGTTGAAGAGCAGTACCCGACAACTACCTTGTGAGGCAAGCAATCATTGATCATTCCGATACAACCCAATCTTCTCGCTCCTGCTCTCTTTTACTGCATTAAGGCAACAGCGCGTGAACTGCTACTTGCTGCGGTAGTTGAACCCTATTCCCTTCCATGACCTGTCATTGCCACAGTAAATAGTTGAAACCCACTAGCATGTGTAGGAGTTGATTGAGCCATGTGATGTGTGATCCACCATGCTATTTACTTATGTTGCCTGCTATGCTTAGAGTAGTGTCTGGTCTAGTTCATCTGGGTTATGGATCAGAGTGAAATGATCTTACCGATAAAGAGAGGGAAGTGTGGAATACGCTTGGTAAAGGTATCGATGAAAGGCCATGTAGGAGTACATGGTGGGTTGTTTCATTGGAATCGTCCATAGGACCCGAGATCTGTGTGTGTGATTCAAGTTACAGTTACTACCACACATTGGGCCCTGAAATATGACCCCGCTTGACTTATTGACTACCCTTGTACTCTGTCCAGGAGTTGCAACTAGTTTCTGGTGTTTATAGTTTACTGGAGGTCGTGCACAGCGCTGACCCTCGGGGTGGGCTGTGATGCGACAGGTACGTGGCACGGTGTACCGGTTGCCCGTTTGGTGACTCGGGAACCCTGTACACATCGTTTGGGGTCGTGAGCGACACCCCGGCCGGATCTCCCCACGGATGGAACCCAAATAGGCGATAAACCTGGACGAGAGACTTGAGTGGTTGGTTAGGTCGTGGTCTACACCCACGTCGGCTTTCGCTTGAAGTCTGCCGAGCACATGTCGTGTGCAGACGCTAAGTGGTGAAAACATGTGTGAAGAAGTACACCCCTGCAGGGTTATCAAACTATTCGAATAGCCGTTGTTCGCGGTACGAACTACTTGGTTACTCTTACAGTTCATAGACAAGTTGATGGATACTACTAAAAGCCTCAAGATAAGCGTGAGTGCCGTGGATGGCCCTTCCGTAGGATGACGGAAGAGGATCCTCGGTAGTGTATTGATGTGGTGAGTAGTGGACTCGTGTTCGTAACAATATCTTGCAATCCGTTGAGAGTTGTAGTATAGGTTAGCCAAGGTCAAAGCTGGCATTCTGCTATAAACTCCACTACCCCCTTTGATAATGTTGCATGTATGATAGGTTCTGTGGTAAGACTTGCTGAGTACCTTTGTACTCATGTTTGCTTAATAACTGTTGCAGAGGAGAACCCTGCCCCTACTGATGGGTTCTACATAGACGTTGACGTCGACGAGTAGCTTGACACCCAGACGGTGATCTGGAGCTTGTGAAGGGCCTTGTAGATAGTCAGGCTACACCAAGCCTGTTTTATTTTCTAAGTTGTCTGTACTCAGACATGTAGCTTCCGCTTGTGCTTGTATGACTGTATGACTTGAGTGTTGGGTCATGTGACCCCTACCTGTATGAATATGTTATGTATGGCTCTTGGAGCCATTTAAATAAAGTACTTTGAGTCATAGAGTTCTGTTGTGATGCAATGTTGTATTTGCACATATTGAGCATATTGTGTGTATGATTGAAATGCTTGGTATGTGTGGGATCCGACACCTAGTTGTTTTCCTTTGGTAGCCTATCTTACCGGGAAATGCCTCCTAGTGATTCCAATGAGCCTTGGTAGCTTGCTACTGCTCGGAACACGTAGGCTGGCCGGCATGTGTCCTTCTCCGTTCCTGTGTCTGTCCCTTAGGGGAAATGTCACGCGTTGTTCCTTTAAGTCCATGTAGCTTGCTACGACTTGGGTTCATACGTTGATGACCGACACGTTCGTTGCTGGGTCATGGATGCCTGTCTCTGTAATTTAGTGCCACTTTTGGTTTATAACTAGCCATGTCGGCCCGGGTTCTCTGTCATATGGATGCTAGCGACACTGTCATATACGTGTGCCAAAATGCGCAAACGGTCCCGGGCCAGGTAAGGTGGCACCCGTGGGGTTACCGTGCGTGAGGCCGCAAAGTGATATGACGTGTTACAGCTAGATCGGTGTGGCTTAGGATATGGGTCCTGACATGAATGGTTAACTGAACGCACACGATTTGAATTATACAAATGTTTGAGATATTAAAGTGGTAGTTATTTTTTCAAAAGGCCTTTGTTGACTGTTATTCGAGTGCGCCTTCTCTCAAAATGGACACGAAAAATACCACATCATGTCGGGTGCCATTCCATGATAGCATGCCAAGTTTCATGAATTTCTGACGAGTTTTAGATTTACTAGAATTTAAAAACAAAGCATCTCAACATTTTGCCGGCAATCAACAGTGCCCTGGTGTTTGAAATTCATTCCTATTTCTTGCATGGGACCTAAGCATGCACCCAAGGACACAGATTTGATTTTTCAACCAATTTATATGCACTGGCGCATCTGCTTGTAGTTCAAATTTGAATTATGCACATAAATGCATTGAATACTCAATTAATGTATAAAAATATCCAAACAAACCCTGGAAATTTCCAAAAAAAATCGCAACACTCCTATTGTTCTATGTTGACACTAGAGAAAAAATTGAAATCAATAAGAGGCAACGGATATCGTTTCATCCAAAAAGGTGAAACGTTCCCTACCAAAACCATCACACTTGTTGTGAGAAGCTTATACCCAAACATGCCCCAAATGGGACAAAAATTTTACCACGACATGTTCATGCAGCTACATGATAGCATCCAAGTTTCATGAATTTCAGATGAGTTTTGGATTTACTAGAATGAAAAAACCAGGTATCTCAATGTTTGTGGCCGAGTGGCAGTGGCAGGGTGTTTGACATTCATTCCCACTTCTTGCATGAGACCTAAGCATGCAACCAAGGACACAAATTTAAATTTTCAACCAATTTATATGCATTAGAGTGTGTGCCTGTAGTTCAAATTTGAATTATGCACATCAATGCATTAAAAACTCAATTAATGTATAAAAATGTCCAAACAAACCCCAAAAATTCCAAAAATTAACACAACACTCCTGTTGTTCTATGTTGACACTAGAAAAAAATTGAAATCAAGAAGAGGCAACGGATATTATTTCATCCAGAAAGGTGAAACGTTCCCTACCAAAACCATCACACTTGTTGTGAGAAGCTCTGGTCTATGAGAAGCTTATACCCAAACCTGCCCCAAATGGGACAAAAAATTTACCACTGCATGTTGATGCCGCTCCATGATAGCATGCCAAGTTTCATGAATTTCAGACGAGTTTCAGATTTACTTGAATTTGAAAACCAGGTATCTCAATGTTTGCGTCCGAGTGACGGTGGCAGGGTGTTTGACATTCACTCCCCTTTCTTGCATGGGACCTAAGCATGCAACCAAGGACACAGATTTGAATTTTCAACCAATTTATATGCATTAGAGCATGTGCCTATAGTTCAAATTTGAATTATGCACATAGATGCACTAAAAACTCAATTAATGTATAAAAATGTCCAAATAAACTCTGTAAAATTCCAAAAATTAACACAACACTCATGTTGTTCTATGTTGACACTAGAAAAAAATTGAAATCAAGAAGAGGCAACGGATATCGTTTCGTCGAGAAAGGTGAAACGTTTCCTACCGAAACCATCACACTTGTTGTGAGAAGCTCTGGTTTGTGAGAAGCTTATACACAAACCTTCCCCAAATGGGACAAAAAATTTACCACGGCATGTTGATGCCGCTCCATGATAGCATTCCAAGTTTCATGAATTTCAGACGCGTTTTTGATTTACTAGAATTTAAAAACCATGTATCTCAATGTTAGCGGCGGAGCGACGGTGGCAAGGTGTTTGACATTCATTCTCATTTCTTGCATGGGACTTAAGCATGTAACCAAGGACACACATTCCAATTTGAACCAATTTATATGCACTGGAGCATGTGCATGTAGTTCGCATTTGAATTATGCACACGAATGCCTAGATAACTCAGTTAATGTATAAAAATGTCCAAGCAAACCCAAAAAATCCCAAAAATTGACACAGCACTCGTGTTGTTCTATGCTAACACAGGAAAAAAATTGGAAGTAAGAAGAGGCAACATATATCGTTTCATCCCCCAAGGTGGTACATTTCCCTAACGGAGCCGTGAGGCTTCTTCTGAGAAGCTCTAGTTTGTGAGAAGATTATACCATAACCTGCCCCAAATGGGACAATATTTTTTACCCCAGCATGCTGATGCCATTCCATGGTAGCATGCCAAGGTTCATGAGTTTCAAACAAGTTTTGGATTTACTAGAATTACAAAAGCAAGTACCTCAATGTTTTCCGGATAGCTGCGGTGTCGTGGTGTTCGAAATTCATCCCCATTTCTTGCATGGGACATAAGTATAAACCCATGGACACATATATGATTTTAGAACCCATGTTGGTGCACGGGAGCATGTGCATGTAGTTTAATTTTGAATTGTGCACCTGAATGGCTAGAAAACCAATTTAATGTATGAAATGTCCAAACGAACCCTGAATAATTCCAATTCTTTTACGACACACATATAGTTGCATGTTCACTGCACATAAAAGTTCTAGCAATTCAAACACCGTCCATTGCCTCTGTGGCCCCATTATGTAATTCAAATCAAGATGAAAAATCAAGTAGATCCCACACAGTTTATTATCACCAACCGTGTGAAATGCGGTACAAAATATCCTGGAGCACCGTCGGTGTATAGTACGCCTATGGCTTACGTTAGAAGGTGTGTCGGCTATAGTCCACAGTTGGCGTGTCACACACACTAGCTCGCTCCCCAAATATCATTTCACTGTTCAATCATCGCCGAAGAAGTATGGAGACATGGACCTACGTCGTGAGGGCAACTTTGGCGGCCCACTCAGGCGAGAGTGTGGCCGCAACCGCCATGCGCGTGCTAACAAGGTGCATGAGTGTGGCCGCAATCTGCGACTGGGATGCCAAGGCAGCTCAAACGGCCGATGTTGCTTCTCAGGTGGTGGTAGAAACATCTGCCTCAGGGATAGCAACTGCCGAGAGCAGCACAACAGCTGTACGTTCCGCAGTGGCGTCCTTAGCCCTGATGGAGGACGTCCACAACCATGTCAAGGCCGCCCATGCCCAGCTCATGGCGGCTACCGCACAAATCGAACGAAGCTTCTCCGACAACGATCGACAACCCATGGCCGAAGAGTTGGCAATCACCGAGGGCGTTTGAGCAGCTGTCCGTTCCTCTACCGCATACCTTGCCACGACGGAGCCCGTCCAAGCCCAGATCGCGGCTTCCCACGCCCAGCTCGTGGTGGCCTTTTCCAAAGAGATGGCGCACGCGGATGGCAAAATGCTTGCCGAGTATGGTGCGATGGATGCCATGGAGGAGGCGGCGGAGATCGACGAGCACCAGCCATAGTAGTACTCTTTGTTTTGTTTTATTAAGAGCGTCGGCCTTTACTTTGTTAGAGTAATGTTTAGGTCAGCTAGCTCTGTTTAATTGCTTGACTTGCTCGATTAAGAAGTGGGTGTGTTGTAGTCTCCTTTGTGTATGCAAATTATGCAATGACGTGGATGACCACTTTAACCAGGGAAATTCGAACCAAAATTTTTGACGTTCAAACTCATCACACACAGGTTAAGCTATCTAAATTGTTTGGGATGTTCACATATTGTACACAGTTCTGAATAAGGGACCGTGTCAGATGACACTTTGCGCGCCAGTTTTTTTGTTGAACCGATTCAAAAAACTTGGCTTCCGCGGAAATATCTACCTCCCCGCCCCCTCCCCCTTACCAAAAGCCACATTTCCCCTGTTTCCCGCCTTCTTTTCCAAGTTGAAACCTTCACTCCTTGCTTGCAGCACCACCTCCTCGCCGGCGACCCTCCTTCACGCTGCTCGGCCTCGTCTATCCTGGCAGGTGATCCACACCCGGCCCCCGTCCTTCTCCTCCTTCCACATCCCACATGCCCCGACCGCCAGCGCGACACCTTCCACCCAAATCATTGACCCCTCCACCAAATAAGCGCCGCCCTAAGCCATGGTGCATGCAGTACCACCAGGAGCTCAAGGAGAATTTGGCAGTATAGAAGCAAACCGCGATCGCACGTGCAGATGAGGTCGCGATGGTTACCATTTGTGCCGACCCCCAGATCTTGGAGGAGCACCTTGCCATTTGCTAGCTATGCCGGTTAAGCATGCTTGGTTTACCCATTGCGTGTGCTGCTCCTGTCTTTCCTTAACAAATTCTAGTGAATTGTGCTATCTAATTTTACCATGCAATCTGTTGCTCTAGTGCATATGTTCTATATGTCCTGCAGTGTGGTGCTCACTTATGAACTATTTGGTTAATTAGTTGTCATCTTCAGTTAACTGTTTGGTTCAATTCTGCAAATGTGATGTTCAATTCTTCAGGCTGCAATTTTCTATTGTCTTTCATGTGAGAAATAAATCGAATTTATCTTTACAAAATACATGAGAAACTAATACAATTGCTATATTTCCAAGTTGTCAAGCATGCTTCGTTTGGTTATACATTGTGCAATGTGGTGCTCAGTTAACGTTTGGTTCATTTGTTGTGGTGTTTAGTTAACAGTTTGGTTCAATTCTGTAATGCGAAGTTCAATAGTTGTGGGTGCATTCTGTTATTGTATACCATGTGAGAAGTAAATCGAATTTTGTTGTACTAAATACATGAGAAATTAATACAATTGCTATATTTCCAAGTAGTTAAGTATGCTTGTATTGGTTAACGGGTCTTCTATTAGGAGTATGTTATATTGTGTAATGTGGTGCTCAGTTAACATTTGGTTCATTTGTTGTGGTCTTTAGTTAACTGTTTGGTTCAATTCTACAATGCGATGTTCAATTATTGTGGGTGCATTCTATTATTGTATACCATGTGAGGAATAAATTGAACTTGGATGTACTAAATACATGAGAAACAAATACAAATGCTATATTTCCAAGTTCTTAAGCGCTCTTGGTTTGGTTAACTGTCTGATCTTCTATTAGGAGTATGTTATACTGTGCAATGTTGTGCTCAGTTAATGTTTGGTTCATTTCTTGTGGTGTTTAGTTAACTGCTTGGTTCAATTCTGCAATGCGATGTCCAATTGTCGTGGGTAGAATTTTGTATTGTTGTGCATGTGAGAAATAAATCGAATATGGCTGCACTTAATACATTAGAAACATATACAAGTGCTATATTTCCTAGTTTTTAATCATGCTTGGTTTGGATAAATGGGTTTTCCATGTGGCTTGAATTAATCTGATGAATCTGCAATGTGCTTATTTTTCATCAACATATTTTACTGATAGCATGCGAACCCTAACTTAACCTAATGCCTAACTACCTTATATGTGTTGCAGGGAAACAATGGCAAGCACTGAGGTTTACAATCAAGGTTAGCACGTGCATGGTCCGTTGTCTAATAGCAATTATTGTGCAATTACAGGAACCATTCTAAAATATAGGTTTATAACAATTTGGTCTTGCACATGTAGGTCCTGCTGTCAGAGGTTTTGACCCACTGTTCGACCCTTTTGCATATGGGGAAATGAGTTGTCCATGAATATCAATCAAGTCAAGAAACTCAGAAAGATTGTTAGGATAAAGAAATTAGCGACAAAAAAAACAAGAATTTTTTCTGCACAATGAAGAATACATAATTCACTACAAGATGGTACTAACAATTATACCTTTCATTTTTTTATTCCTTTGCCCCATTTCCAATATAGAGAAGATATTTATGCACATCCTTGTTTTCAGGCCTTTCCAAAGCAGTTCACTCATGATTACCTCTAAAACCACCTATACGGTCAGGAGGCGACGATGGTTTTCATACAAACCCACGGTTCAATATTGAAGTTCCTAAAAAGGACGAAGGATGGACGGTCAATCATCCACACGCACTAGCCTAAAGTTGCAAAGACCTTCAACATGAACGAAGGCTTAATATCTGCTTTCCGCTTCAGCAGTTTTCCAAATGAGTGATACGTCTCAAACGTATCTATAATTTTTCATTGTTCCATGCTATTATATATTCTGTTTTGGATGTTTAATGGGCTTTATTATACACTTTTATATTATTTTTGGGACTAACCTACTAACCCAATGCCCAGTGCAAATTTCTGTTTTTTGCCTATTTTAGTGTTTCGCAGAAAAGGGATATCAAACGGAGTCCAAACGGAATGAAACCTTTGGGAGAGTTATTTTTGGAACCGTATCTACCCAGAAGACTTGGAGTACACGCGAGGGAATGAGAGAGGTGGCCACGAGGGTCCAGGGCGCGCCCAGGGGGGCAGGTGCGCCCCCCACCCTCGTGGGCCCCCTCTGGCTCCCCCGATGCCCTCCTTCCTCCTATATATAACCATGTACCCTGAAAACATCGAGGCAACAGAAAAAACCATAATTCCACCGCCGCAACCTTCTGTTCCCGTGAGATCCCATCTTGGGGCCTGTTCCGGAGGTCCACCGGAGGGGGGATCTATCACAGAGTGCTTCTACATCAACACCATAGCCTCACCAATGAGTTGTGAGTAGTTTACCACAGACCTTCGAGGAGATCTATTCGATGTAATCTTTTTGCGGTGTGTTTGTCAGGATCCATTGAATTGTGGGTTTATGATCAAGATTATCTATGAATAATATTTGATTCTTTTCTGAAATCTTTTATGTATGATTATAATATCCTTACAAGTCTCTTCGAATTATCGGTTTGGTTTGGCCTACTAGATCTATAGTTCTTGCAATGGGAGAAGTGCTTGGCTTTGGGTTCAATCTTGCGGTGTCCTTTCCCAGTGACAGCAGGGGCAGCAAGGCACGTATTGTATTGTTGCCATCGACGATAAAAAGATGGGGTTTATATCATATTGCTTGAGTTTATCCCTCTACATCATGTCATCTTGCTTAAATCATTACTCTGTTCTTATGAACTTAATACTCCAGATGCATGCTGGATAGCGGTCGATGTGTGGAGTAATAGTCATAGATGCGGAATCGTTTTGGTCTACTTGTTACGGACGTGATGCCTATATATAATGATCATGCCTAGATATTCTCATAACTATGCGCTTTTCTATCAATTGCTCAACAGTAATTTGTTCACCCGCCGTAGAATTCTGCTTTCATGAGAGAAGCCACTAGTGAAACCTATGGCCCCTGGGTCTATCTTTATCATATTACTTACCTTCAATTTATGCTACCATTTCTTATTTGCTTTCTTTACTTTCTGTTCTTATCCCAAAAATACCAAAAATACTATCCTACCATATCTATCAGATCTCACTTTAGTAAGTGACCGTAAAGGGATTGACAACCCCTTATCGCGTTGGCTGTGAAGTTCTTATTTGTTTGTGCATGTGCGAGGGACTCGCGCATGGTCTCCTACTGGATTGATACCTTGGTTCTCAAAAACTGAGGGAAATACTTATGCTATTGTGCTGCATCACCCTTTCCTCTTTGAGGGAATACAACGCAAGCTCGAGAAGTAGCAAGAAGAATTTGTGGCATTGTTGCTGGGGAGATCTATGCAAAAGTCATATACCAAGTACCTATCACAAACCCTTATCCTTTGCACTACATTACTTACCTCTTGTTTTCCTCTCCCCCACTTCACCTTTGCCGTTTTATTCTCCCTTTTTTCGTTCGCCTCTTTTAGCTTGCTTCTTGTTTGCTTGTGTTGCCATGTGCCATCTATTTGCTTGCATCTTCGCTTGCTAAAAATCTATCTATGGATCCTCATCCGCTTGCTAATCTCTTTAAGAGATCTAACTATGATGAACCAATTGCTAGTGAGTTTAGTGCACTAGATTATCTTTATGAGGTTTTGCTTGAAATTCGTGAATCTAAAAATTTTGATGAAGTATTGAAGGAAAATTATAAAGTGATTCACGATAGCTCCTTGAGTAAAAAGCAAGATTGCAATGATGTTATTATAAATTCTATTGATGTGAATTGTGTTATTGATATGCAAAACCTCAAGCTTGGGGATGCTAGTTTTGCTATGACTACTATTTGTTGCAATGATCATGATTGGGTTGATTCTTCTTTTGATCTTGAAAATTTATTTAAGCCCCATGACATATACGAGATTGATAATAATGTTTGCAATAATATTAAAAGTGGGTTTGGAAGAGTGTCAACTTTAGATCCCACATATTTGGAGAATGTTCAATCTTATGAAATTTTTGATTAAAATGGGTTTAGAGAGGTCACGACTTTAGTTAATGTTGATCCCACTATTTTGGAAGAGTGTCAACTTCGTATGCATGTGGATCGTGTTGATAATATGTTTTGTGATAGCTATATTGTTGAATTTGATTATGGTTCTACATGTAATTATTATGAGATAGGAAAATATGGTTATAGGAATTTTTATGTTACTAAATTACCTCTCTTCATGTTGAGATTGATCTTGTCTCATTCTTCTTCCTTGCATATGCTAGATCTTGATTGTCTTGCTAATTTTTTTCCTATAAAATGCCTATGCATAGGAAGTATGTTAGACTTAGATGTCATTTTCACATGCTTTATGATGCTCTTTTTGTGCTTCAAGTCTTATCTTTCATGTGAGCATCATTAAAATTATCGTGCCTAGCTAGGGGCGTTAAACGATAGCGCTTGTTGGGAGGCAACCCAATTTTATTTTATTTGTTTTTGCTTATGTTTAGGAATAAATATTGCATCTAGCTTCTGTTTAGATGTGGTTTTGTGTTTTAATTAGTTTTTGTGCCAAGTAGAACCCATGGGAAGACTTGTGTGAAGTTTATGTGCTCATGTTGTAAAAACAGAAACTTTAGCGCTCATGAGATTGGCTGTCATTTTTTACTGGAGAGTGATTTTTAGTTGATTCTTTTTGCAGATGATTAATAGAAAAATTACACACTTTTACCAATTTATTTCAATTTATTAGAGTTACAGAAGTATTCGAAAGTTATAGATTACTACAGACTATTCTGTTTTTGACAGATTCTGTTTTTCGTGTGGTGTTTGCTTATTTTGATGAATCTATGAGTAGTATCGGGGGGTATGAATCATGGAGAAGTTGGAATACAGTATATTTAACATCAATATAAACAAAAGATGAGTTCATTACAGTACCTTTGAGTGGTGGTTAGTTTTCTTATACTAACGGAGCTCACGAGATTTTTGGCTAAGTTTTGTGTTGTCTAGTTTTAAAGTTTTGAGTATGGCTTTGATGGACTATGGAATAAAGAGTGGAAAGGGCTTAAGCTTGGGGATGCCAAAGGCACCCCAAGGTAAAATTCAAGGACAACCAAAAGCCTAAGCTTGGGGATGCCCCGGGAAGGCATCCCCTCTTTCGTCTTCATCTATCGGTAACTTTACTCAGGACTATATTTTTATTCACCACATGATATGTGATTTGCTTGGAGCGTCATGTATGATTTGAGTCTTTGCTTTTTAGTTTTCCAAAACCATCCTTGCTGGACACACCTTTTGAGAGAGATAAATTTGATCTAGAATTTATTAGAATACTCTATGTGCTTCACTTATATCTTTTGAGCTAGATAGTTTTGCTCTAGTGCTTCACTTATATCTTTTAGAGCACCGTGGTGGTTTTATTTTGTAGAAATTGTTGATCTCTCGTGCTTCACTTATATCCTTTTGAGAGTCTTTTAGAACAGCATGGTAATGTGCTTTGGTTATAAAATTAGTCCTAATATTATAGGCATCCAAGATGAGTATGGTAAAAACTTTCATATAAAGCGCATTGAAAATGATGAGAAGTTTGATACTTGATGATTGTTTTGAGATATGAGGATGGTGATATCAGAGTCATGCTAGTGGAGTAATTACGAATTCAAGAAATACTTGTGTTAAAGTTTGTGATTCCCGTAGCATGCACGTATGGTGAACCGCTATGTGACGAAGTTGGAGCATGATTTACTTATTGAGTGTCATCCTTTGTGTGGAGGTCAGGATCGCGCGATGGTTAACTCCTACCAACCCTTCCCCTAGGAGGATGCGTTGAATACTTTGTTTTGATGACTCGTAGATTTTTGCAATAAGTATATGAGTTCCTTATGACTAATGTTGAGTCCTTGGATTATACGCACTCTCACCCTTCCACCATTGTTAGCCTCTCTTGTACAGCGCAACTTTCGTCGGTACCATACACCTACCATATACCTTCCTCAAAATAGCCACCATACCTACCTATCATGGCATTTCCATAGCCATTCCGAGATATATTTCCATGAAACTTTCCACCGTTCCGTTCATATGACATGCTTCATCATCATTCACATAGAGTCATATTTTTTTCTAGCTTCGAGTTGTAATCTTTGAGTTGTAAGTCAATAAAAGTGTGATGATCTTCATTATTAGAGCATTGTCCCATGTGAGGAAAGGCCAAATAAAAAAGATATGGCCCAAAAAAATAGAGAGGGGCTAATAAAAAAAGGGAGAGAAAGCCCCTCCAAAAAAATGAGAGAAAAGAGAGAAGGGACAATGCTACTATCCTTTTCCACACTTGTGCTTCAAAGTAGCACCATGATCTTCATGATAGAGAGTCTCTTGTTTTGTCACTTTCATATTCTAGTGGGATTTTCATTATAGAACTTGGCTTGTATATTCCAACGATGGGCTTCCTCAAATGCCCTAGGTCTTCATGAGCAAGCAAGTTGGATGCACACCCACTTAGTTTCTTTCGATGAGCTTTCTTACACTTATAGCTCTAGTGCATCCGTTGCATGGCAATCCCTACTCACTCACATTGATATCCATTGATGGGCATCTCCATAGCCCATTGATATGCCTAGTTGATGTGAGACTATCTTCCTCCTTTTTTTCCTCTCCACAACCACCACTCTATTCCACCTATAGTGCTATATCCATGGCTCACGCTCATGTATTGCGTGAAAGCTGAAAGGTTTGAAAACATTTGAGTATGAAACAATTGCTTGGCTGAAACCGGGGTTGTGCATGATACGAATATTTTGTGTGATGAAGAGGGAGCATAGCCACACTATATGATTTTGTAGGGATAACTTTCTTTGGCCATGTTATTTTGAGAAGACATGATTGCTTTGTTAGTATGCTTGAAATATTATTATTCTTATGTCAATATAGAATTTTTTCTTGAATCTTTCGGATCTGTACATTCATGCCACAATAAAGAAATTACATTGAGAATTATGTTGGTTAGCATTCCACATCAAATATTATGTTTTTATCATTTACCTACTCGAGGACGAGCAGGAATTAAGCTTGGGGATGCTTGATACGTCTCCAATGTATCTATAATTTTTTATTGTTCCATGCTATTATATATTATGTTTTGGACGTTTAATGGGCTTTGTTATTCACTTTTATATTATTTTTGGGACTGACCTACTAGCCCAAGGCCCAGTGCAAATTGCTGTTTTTTGCCCATTTTAGTGTTTCGCAGAAAAGGGATATCAAACGGAGTCCAAACTGAATGAAACCTTCGGGAGAGTTATTTTTGGAACCGTATCTACCCAGAAGACTTGGAGTACAAGCGAGGGAACAAGAGAGGCGGCCACGAGGGTCCAGGGCGAGCCCAGGGGGGCAGGCAAGCTCCCCACCCTCGTGGGCCCCCTCTGGCTCCCCCGATGCCCTCCTTCCTCCTATATATATCCATGTACCCTGAAAACATCGAGGCAACATAAAAAACCTTAATTCCACTGCCGCAACCTTATGTTCCCGTGAGATCCCATCTTGGGGCTTGTTCTGGAGATCCGCCGGAGGGGGGATCTATCACGGAGTGCTTCTACATCAACACCATAGCCTCACCAATGAGTTGTGAGTAGTTTACCATAGACCTTCGGGTCCATAGTTATTAGCTAGAGGCTTCTTCTCCCTTTTTGGATCTCAATACAAAGTTCTCCTTGGTCTTCGAGGAGATCTATTCGATGTAATCTCTTTTTGAGGTGTGTTTGTCGAGATCCGATGAATTGTGGGCTTATGATCAAGATTATCTATGAGAAATATTTGCTTCTTCTCTTAACTCTTTATGTATGATTATAATATCCTTGCAAGTCTCTTCGAATTATTGGTTTGGTTTGGCCTACTAGATCTATAGTTCTTGCAATGGGAGAAGTGCTTGGCTTTGGGTCCAATCTTGCGGTGTCCTTTCCCAGTGACAGCGGGGGCGGAAAGGCACATATTGTATTGTTGCCATCAAGGATAAATATATCATATTGCTTGAGTTTATCCCTCTACATCATGTCATCTTGCTTAAAGCATTACTGTGTTCTTATGAACTTAATACTCTAGATGCATGCTGGATAGTGGTCGATATGTGGAGTAATAGTAGTAGATGCAGAATCGTTTTGGTCTACTTGTTACGGATGTGATGCCTATATATAATGATCATGCCTAGATATTCACAGAACTATGCGCTTTTCTATCAATTGCTCGACAACAATTTATTCACCCACCGTAGAATTCTGCTTTCATGAGAGAAGCCACTAGTGAAACCTATGGCCCCCGGGTCTATCTTTATCATATTACTTACCTTCAATTTCTGCTTCCATTGCTTATTTGCTTTCTTTACTTTCTATTCTTATACCAAAAATTCCAAAAATACTATCCTGTCATATCTATCAGATCTCACTTTCGTAAGTGACCGTAAAGGGATTGACAACCCCTTATCGCGTTGGCTGCAAAGTTCTTATTTGTTTGTGGAGGTGCGAGGGAGTCGCACGTGGTCTCCTACTGGATTGATACCTTGGTTCTCAAAAACTGAGGGAAATACTTACGCTACTCTATTGCATCACCCTTTCCTCGTCGAGGGAATACAACGCAAGCTCGAGAAGTAGCAATGAGATGCATCTCTCTATGTACCGTCTATGATGCTAATTTTGAAAGGTTCCAGATGTTGCATGTGAAACTTGGTGTTGGTGCAGTTGTGTAATAGGGTAGCTGAGTGCGGAAGCTATATCATGTTTTACTCCAATGTATTTCAATTATGAAATTGTGGGGACCCCGACTCATAAGTCGAGATCACCGAATGCACGTGTACAGTTATCCCAGAGATCAATGCTCATTGAACACACACAAGCTGAATAACGAGAGTCTTACATCCATACATACCGTATTACACAAGTAGGATCATTATGGTCAAGTCTTGAGTATAAATCATCGCAGCGGACATCTTCATCGACAACTTGGACCCATGACATCTGCCTTAACCCTACAGGCATTCTGACTGGGAAGCATCCTAGCTCGCATGTTCGTCACCAAGAAATCTTCATCATATCCTGTTCTTCCAAGCCTGGCCAATTAAATAACCAGTGGCAAGCCAATGACTACTTTGAATGTACTCGCAAGCAAACCATGATTTGATTCAAGGTAACAATGCAAGTTGTACGACAATTCAGTAACCTAGCTTCAAGCTAGATAAGGTGTCCTACCAACTTGTGAGATATGCATCAATGAACTTGGGTAACCTTGAGGACAGATTACAGATATCAACATAAATAGAGTATAGATCAATGCCATTTCATTCAACATGTCAAGTCACCACCTTGACTCAAATAGTTCTCTACACACACATGCACCAAGATTGTAAAATTCTGGACATAGTTTAAGTAGCACCTCCCAACTATCCATGAACATGGACACGGCTATTCGAATAGTTTGACACTCTGAAGAGGTTGCGCACTTTACCCACAAGATCTGGGAAGCTTTAGTGTCATCCACGATCCCGCGGTACCTCAAGTATTCGGGGGAAGCACCCGATCATTACCTTTCCCTAGATGACACTAACATAGGGTCCACTCGTTGGTGCACGACCCTCGTGTATAAGTAAACGATCATGGGACTCTGCCCTCTTCACAATATCACGCGTACACGAAGGGACCAACGGTGTGTCCGGTGCCCTGTGAAAACAGTCATGGCCGCCTATCCAAGCACGACCCCATCCCAAGAGTGACCTCAAGTCACCCTCATCACTAGTAATGTGGGCACCATGCTAGTATCGTCCTAGGTAATCAATAATGCCCTTTCCCATATAAGGGTAGAGTGGTTGCACATGTTTGGTTGGGTCGGTAATCACACATAAATCTAATCCATCATTTTACACACACACCAGAAACTCTTTTTGGTACACCACTTCTTCTTCAAGTGGTGACCTTAGTTCAGCATCACCCACGGGCATTAGGGGCACCCGATGGGGTTTTCAAAAGAATGTAACCACGAAGAGTTCATGGTACACATGCAACATTATCAATCAACGGCTAATCTTTTGACATTGCATCTATGCACAAGGTAGAGTTATGAGTAGGGGGTATGCATCATGTGGTGGTTCACAACAAGTTCACCACCGTCATGTTACACATCATGTAATTGGAAAAAGGGTACCGATGAACAAGAGGGGTGTCATGGTCAAAGGGTTGCTTGCCTGTCTTAACCAAGTCCTTGGATTCTTCAAATCCTCTGGTCCTTCTCCAAGTACTCCGTCTACTTCGTCAACTAACGTTGGAAATAATTCACAGTAAGCAACACAACAAGGCAAAAAATAAAAGTGCTCTAAAAATAGGAGTTGGACTTTTCTAGGATACCTCTGGTCATATGAAAAAATGACCCAGGTGGTTTCATTGGCATTGGATCAATGGTTAGTTTGGAACATTTCAATATGATGGATATAAGGGAGTTTGTGGATCTCCTAGTTCTCTACAGAATGCCTTTTTATAAAAATGAGTAGAAGTACCCATTAAATCAGGCATGATTTTAGAAACATTTAGAATTTGGTTTTACTGGATTTGGAGTTAAAATGAATATAATATGGAGTTTTGAAGTTGACAAATGTGAATAAATGGCATGTTTAATAGATTAGTGGAAACAGGACATAGTAAAAATGTTCATTATTTCCAATTAAATATAGCATGATTTATGGAGTCACCAGAAATTGGAATCATAAAATTTGAACTTGATATGAATTACTTATGGATTTTTTAAGCCCACTGGTAAAAGAAAAAGAAAAATAATTGGCCAGATTTTACCAACAAATTTAGTCTGCAGCTGGGCCAGCCCAGAGCCACGCCAGCCCAGGCGAACCGGTGCGCGCGTGCACCCACGTTCAAACCTGACGGCTAGGGCCCGGCGATCAGCGACCGAGAGGGGAGGGAGAGAGAGGTGAGGATGATAGGCGGGGCCCACCTGTCATCTTCAACCTCGCGGCCAGGGAAGCGGCGAGCTCACCGGCGGCGATGTGGTTCACGGCGAGGCGATCCAAGGGCACGGGCGTGCTCAGGGTGGAGTCGCGGTTCTGGTGGTACGTGAGTTGGCCGCCAGAGGGGCCTGGTTCGTCGGTAGCGAGGTGAACGGCAGCGGAGCATCGAGAGGGACCTGGTTAGCTCGTTCCGGGCTGCAATAGGAGCGGGAGAAGGAGGGGAATGGGTCAGTGAGGCCCGGTGGTTCCAGATCGAGCAAGAGCGGGGGCAGAGAGAGGTTGTACCGTGAGATCACCGGTCGCCCGAGGCGGCGGAGCTCCGGTCGATCCCATGCACAGAAGCCCTTCGAGGGCGACTAGGTGGTGTTGGCGTGCTCTTGGGGTGTGGGAAGGAGGTGGATGCCAGTGGAGAGGCCCGGGACAAGATTATATAGCCGGGCGCCGGTCCACCACGGACTCATGCGCCGGTGAGGTCACGGGTGAGGCCAGAGGCTGTGCAGGCACACATGAGTGAGTCAGGGTTATCCGTGGATGAGGTCTACGCCCATGGGAGGGGAGAGAAAAAGCGGGGAAGTATCCAGAGAGCTCGCGCATGTGAAGCCGCTTACGGGAGCTCGCAGGCGACTGGCGCGCATGTGAGAGCAGCAGCATGAGGGAGAAGGAGGAGGGGGCCGACAGCGTGTCGTGTCCCGGACGTCGAGACACCTCGACTGGCGCAAGGGGGAGGCCCGAGGTGGCCAGACGCTGCGGATTGGGGGTGGCTACAGTTCGGGTGTGCACTGTAGCGCGCTCTGGAGCATGCTAATTGCATGCCAGGGCATGCTTTTGGCTTGTAGGGCGCGGCCACTTGTGTCTGGGGGGTTCTGGGAGGTGTAAACAAAGGGGAGTTGGCCTTGGATGCCCTGGTGACCCAAAGGGAGAGAGGTGGGGTTGAGAGAGAGAAGGAAGTGAGCTGTCCAGAAGGGTAAAATGAGGGTTTTCACCCCTCAATCATTGATCTTTGGTTGAATGTGTTTTACTGGAGGTAGGTGACGACCAGGTACACTTCTGGTAAGCATTTGAGGCAAAGGGGGGTAGTGGAAGTGGACCAAATGGTGTTTTTGGCAAAGTGCCAGAAGGTGTTTGATGGTGTTTTGGGCAAGAAAATGGAGTCCAAATGACATGAGACTTACCACGATCAAATGGCATATAGAAATAGGGTGTTCCACCAAGTTTGAGCTCATTTGAAGAAAGTTTCCAATGTAACTTTAGTAAACCCTAGAACTCAACAGAAATGGATTTTCCAAGATTTAGTCACGCAAATCATCCCCCCTTGATGCACCACTTGGTGCAGTGCCATCATGTAGGGTTGTGAGCATGTCCACAAAATTTGAGGTCACAAGTAAAAAGTTGGTAATGTAGAGTTGTTCAAATTTGAATATGGTCAGAAAGGGTTTTGGGGCACTTCGGTCAGGTTATCCTTCTCCAAAACTTGTGACATTTGGCATGGATGCATATTTACATCATTTGAGCATGTGCACCAAGTTTGAGAGCATTTGGACAAGTTTGGCAATGTAAAGTTGCTCAAACTTCAAAATGGACAGAAATTGTTTTGATGGGATTTGATGATGTTTTCTTGTTCTCCAAGGCATCAAATATGTCAAATATGTCATATTTGACATGATAGAATTTTCCTGGAATTTTTGGAGAATATTTCCTTTATAAATATTTCCCAAGCTTGAAATATCCAGAAAGTGTTTTTATGGGATTTGACCAACATTTTGAACATGACCATGTGTTGAAACTCTTATATATGGACAATATATGTCCTATGAGCTTCCCTGAATTTTGATAAATATTTTTGAAACAATTAAATAATTTTAACCTATTAAAGACCATTTCTGGCCGTAAGGAAAAACATTTAAATAAAATAGCAAAATAGCTTTGAAAATAATATTTGTGTGGTTTTTGGGAGTCCTATCTCTAATAGGAGTGAAGTATACTTTTTGAAAGATTTTTCACACCCCAAATCAAGTACTTGCAGTACAAACCTCAATTCAGGGGGTTTTGGAAAAACTAATTTTTAGAAAATACTTTTTGGCCAAAATATTTTGTAAGAAAATACTATAATGTTCTATACACATGGCATGATCATTGGAAAAATGTTTGGATCACGCAGAAGGATTATAAGAGTAGGAGGATTTTTTATATTTTTTAGAGCACTAGCAAACAGCAAACAAAAAACCAATCAAGCAAGCTCAAAAACACTCAAAAGTTTTTGTCAAACCACATTTTAGCATTATTATTAGGTTAACTGTTGTGGCATGAAAATCAGGGTGTGACACCAGGGCATGCCTTTGGCTTGTAGGGCGCGGCCACTTGTGTCTGAGGGGGTTCTGGGAGGTGTAAACGGAGAGTTGGCCTTGGATGCCCAGGTGACCCAAAGGGAGAGAGGTGGGGTTGAGAGAGAGAAGGAAGTGGGTTGTCCAGAGGGGTAAAATGAGGGTTTTCACCTCTCAAGCGTTGATCTTTAGTTGAATGGGTTTTACTGGAGGTACATGACGACCAGGTACACCTCTGGTAAGCATTTGAGGCAAAGGGGGGTAGTGGAAGTGGACCAAATGGTGATTTTGGCAAAGTGCCAGAAGGTGTTTGATGGTGTTTTGGGCAAGCAAATGGAGTCCAAATGACATGAGACTTAACAGGATCAAATGGCATATAGAAATATGGTGTTCCACCAAGTTTGAGCTCATTTGAAGAAAGTTTCCAATGTAACTTTAGTAAACCCTAGAAATCTATAAAAATGGATTTTCTAAGATTTAGTCATGCAAATCATCCCCCCTTGATGCACCACTTGGTGCAGTGTCATCATGTAGGGCTATGAGCATGTCCACAAAATTTGAGGTCACAAGTAAAAACTTGGTAATGTAGAGTTGTTCAAATTTGAATATGGTCGGAAAGGGTTTCGGGGCACTTTGGTTAGGTTATCCTTCTCCAAAACTTGTGAAATTTGGCATAGATGCTTATTTACATCATTTGAGCATGTGCACCAAGTTTGAGAGCATTTGGACAAGTTTGGCAATGTAAAGTTGCTCAAACTTCAAAATGGACAGAAATGGTTTTGAGGGGATTTGATGATGTTTTCTTGTTCTCCAAGGCATCAGGCTTCGCAAGATCATCAAATATGTCATATTTGACACGATATAATTTTCCTGGAATTTTTAGAGAATATTTCCTTTGTAAATATTTCCAAAGCTTGAAATATCCAGAAAGGGTTTTTGTGGGATTTGACCAACATTTTGAACATGACCATGTGTTGAAACACTTATATATGGACAATATATGTCCTATAAGCTTTCCTGAATTTTGATAGATATTTTTGAAATAGTTAAATAATTTTAACCTATTAAAGACCATTTCTGGCCTTAAGGAAAAGTATTTAAATAAAATAGCAAAATAGCTTTGAAAAAAATATTTTTGTGGTTTTGGGGAGTCCTATCTCTAATAGGAGTCAAATATACTTTTTGAAAGATTTTTAACACCCCAAATCAAGTACTTGCAGTACAAACCTCAATTCAGGGGGTTTTGGAAAAACTAATTTTTAGAAAATACTTTTTGGCCAAAATATTTTGTAAGAAAGTACTATACTGTTCTATACACATGGCATGATCATTGGAAAAAGGTTTGGATCAAGGAGAAGGATTATAAGAGTAGGAGGATTTTTTTTAGAGCACTAGCAAACAGCAAACAGAAAACCAATCAAGCAAGGTCAAAAACACTCAAAAGTTTTTGTCAAACCACATTTTAGCATGATTATTAGGTTAAGTGTTGTGGCATGAAAATCAGGGTGTGACAGACCTAACCCCCTTACAAGAATCTCGTCCCCGAGATTCCCAAACTAGGTGTGGAAAGGAATATGAAACTTGAATCTAGGTAGTCTTCACCCCTTCATGTTGCTTCTGCTTCCGAGTAGTGCTCCATTGAATCCTTGGAGTGCTCGATGGTGTGGCTTCGTGCATGAAGTTCTGCTTGATCCTGGTTGCTAATGGGTCTCTCACGTAGGTCATAATGAGCTGGAGGTCGATGGCTTGGCGATCGATGTCCTCGCAAAGACCTGGCTAGTCAGGAAGTGTGAAACGTTTCCGAAGTGGTGTCGTGTGGAAAAACGTTGTGCTCTGTGGGTGACTCAGGTGGTAACTCTAGCTGGTTGCCGTCCATTATTTGCCTTGTAGTGACTTTGGAGTAGGCCAACAAATCTTGGCGTGAGCTTCTCTTTCACATGGGAATGCTTGGTTCCTCCAAGAGAAGTGGTTTGCAGACACACCTGGTCTTCGACGCGGAAGTTTATTTCTTGATGACAGTGGTTGGTGTAGTTCTTCCTTCTTGACATGGCGGTCTTCAAATGTCTTCTAACCAGCTAAACGGCTCTTCTTCTGTCTTCGGGTAGACTAGTATGTCGTCAAAACAAGGATGACGACTGACCTGAAAAAGTACTCTATGATGTCTATGGGGTACGTGAAGTGGGTTGGGTATTGGAGGTGGTCTCGGTTGAGTATTGGCAAAGGTCTTCTCGACCTAGAGCCAAGGCCCGTGGTCATGATCCGACCATGTTGTGGCTTGATGAGGCTCAAGAGTTTCAGGGATTCTAGTGTGTGAGTGAACGTTTATCATTTATCCTTGAGCATAGTTTCTGAGATGCCAATAGTTCTAGCTAGTCCTTTCAACAAACAACCTTATACCACGAAAAGTATCATCTCGTATAGGTCAACTCCAATCATCTCTCGTGTTATTCGTATCCATATGAGTTCCTGGAGGAGGACTAAAAAATCGTACATTTCTATGATCCCCAAACTCATATGTATGTCTACCTCTAAAATCCATGGGTAGAGCATACAAGCTGCTAAGCTGGAATTAAATACCACAATCCAAGTGCTCAGCCTATTCTTGCAAGATTCAAGATAATGCACATTTATCCTTCGGAAACACATCGTAAGCCACTCCAAGATCTTGTTTCCTTCCTATGAATGAACTCCAATAGGCCATCAACTTCCATCAATCACCACATAATCCATTAATTCTACAAATCCGATATCTACGGTGTTCCACACGATCTTCTAATGTCCTATAATCTCCAAATACTTCGAAGGGCTATCCATTACTATAGTAAGACCACCAATTTCCATCATCATCATCAAGTAAAGTCCAAGGTCATGCTTATATAGATCCCTAAATCAACTTTGACAATTAAACCAATCTCCTAGTTTGTCGTCCACCGAGAAACATGGTATCATGATCGAGATCAACAGTCTAAATCCAATTTACTCCGAACCATGTAGACATACTTAGCATCTATACTCAACCAGAATCACCTACTTAAATCCAAATCCCATGTCCAAGGAGAATTCCTACATGTTTCCCCCAACTCATTCTTGTAATGTCAACTATCTTCTATCAATACCCCCTGGCTAGGTCAAATCCTTATACCTCCAAGAATTTCAATTTGCGATCATAATTGTCCTACTAAATCCAGTTTACTCAGGGGTAATGAAGGCTATGCTACTCTATTAACATGATCCCACCAAGTTCATCTTCCAACATGAAAGCCTCATAATCTACCAGTCTCTGATAATCCCTCAAGGTCATTGTTATAACTCATCAAGTCATATGTCCTCTATTCCTATATCCTCCAATTGGTCTTCCCTATGGCATCGTCGGTTCTTGTGCTATATTAGGATGACAATGTGCTCGTTCACTATGTCCACTAGTTCCATAATGAACCCAATGTTGTGCAAGGTTACAGAGGCTTAACTGGTTCTCTCGCAACTCTGGAGGTTAGGCACATGGTTAAGGATTTGTGCTGGAGTATCTCGGGAAGTCTCAAAGGGTCTAGGAATGGGTTTCTAGTCTGGAGGGTTAAACATAATTCTACGGGTTTTGCACTTGGTCGCGGGGGTTGTAGCAGAAGTCTTCATTGTTAGTTAGTTTCCGAGTTGGAATCCTTGGTACTTCTTTTCTTGCTGATCTTCAGTGGAGGAGAGAGATGAGAGGGGAGAGTAGCATAGAGGAGGGGAATACCTAGAGGGGTTCTATAGTGCAGGTGCAAACAAACAAGTGTCGTAAAGGCCACACACATTCATTAAGATAACATAGGTGGTATAGTCGCGTACATGCTAGCCAAGGAAAAAGTGTGACTTATATCGAAACACAAACAGATAAGGACAAGCAACACATGACATGGTTTCATATGAACCATTACATGGACTCGACTTCGCATAAGGGGTACACGACTCATCCTACCCTAGGGGTTCTCGGATTTGACAATCGTGCTTGCTTCTTTTCTTGAGGAGGAAGGCCTTCAGTCTTCAGCTTGTAGGCCCTTCGGTGGTGCGACAGTTGGCTGCTTGTTGGGACACAACCTTTTGATATGCCCGAGTTCACCACACCTGCAACAGGTGATGGAAGCAAAGAGGTTGTTATCCAGTCTTGGGTCATATTGTTGGTGGCCTGACGATGGTCCTCCATGAGGTGGATATGGAAATCTAGTCATATGCCTTCTTCGCGGGGTCCGATTGCGAGCTCCCTGAACCTCTTCGATCTGTTGCTTCTGATTGGCGATGTAGACTTGTAGGGCAGTAATTTGTTGTTCCCGTTCGATCACCTTCTTCTTCTCGAGGCAGTGGAGATGTAGAAGTGAAGGAAAATCCTGGCGGGACTTGAGGAATTCTTCAGTGAGGTCACGCAAAAGATAATCGACTGTGTGGGCAAAGCAGATCTGGAGCTTGAGGGTTGGGTGTCTCCTATGGGAATCATTGCTTGAGATATGGTTCATGTTCCACTTTTGCTGGGTAGGTAACATGTAGCTCGACCTTCCTTCATCTCCGAGAGGAGGTCTTGAAGCCGGAGAAGGGCTTTGTAGGCCACTTGCTGAATGGCTAAGTCCTGAGTTGGCATAGGTGGTCCGACAAAGAACCAGCCTTGAGGTGAGGTCTTGGTTGGTACAATCACTTTGGCATAGAATTCTGTTTTCAATTCGCCATTGTACAATTTGTGCAGGGTATACATCGGCTCTGAAGGATAGTGGCATTGCTGGAGGCAGTGCCTTAGGAGTGGTGGAAATCCGGTCATGAGGAGTATTGTGGGGGCGATGACCATCTACAAGGAGGTTAGAGGAGGGTCAATATGACAAGAGACGCCATGACAAGCGTGAAAGGTTGTTATTGCTAGCTAGTTTAGAAGAGGAGAGAAGTGGAATAAGTCTTGTAAGTCATTTGGAGGACTCGGGTCTAGTCCTCGTCCTAACTAACGACCATGCTAACTAAGGCTTCCTACAGTCAACCTAGCTCTGTTACCAGCTCTGTGGGGACCCCGACTCATAAGTCGAGATCACCGAATGCACGTGTACAGTGATACCAGAGATCGATGCTCACTGAACACACAGAAGCTCAATAACGAGAGTCTTACATCCATACATGTCGTATTACACAAGTAGGACCATTATGGTCAAGTCTTGAGTATAAATCATCGCAGCGAAAATCTTCATCGACAACTTGGAACCATGCCATCTGTCTTAACCCTATAGGCATTCTGACTGGGAAGCGTCCTAGCTCGCATGTTCGTCACCAAGAAATCTTCATCATATCCTGTTCTTCCAAGCCTGGCCAATTAAATAACCAGTGGCAAGCCAATGAGTACTTTGAATGTACTCGCAAGCAACCCATGATTTGATTCAAGGTAACAATGCAAGTTGTATGACAATTAAGAAAACTAGCTTCAAGCTAGATAAGGTGTTCTACCAACTTGTGAGATATGCATCAATGAACTTGGGTAATCTTGAGGACAGGTTACATATATCAACATAAATAGAGTTTGGATCAATGCCATTTCATTCAACATGTCAAGTCACCACCTTGACTCAAATAGTTCTCTACACACACATGCACCAAGATTGTAAAATTCTGGACATAGTTTAAGTAGCACCTCCCAACTGTCCATGACCGTGGACACGGCTATTCGAATAGTTTGACACTCTGCAGAGGTTGCGCACTTTACCCACAAGATCCGGGAAGCTTTCGTGTCATCCACGATCCCGCAGTACCTCAAGTACTCGGGGGAAGCACCCGATCATTACCTTTCCCTAGACGACACTAACATAGGTCCACTCATTGGTGCACGACCCTCGTGTATAAGTAAAAGACCGTGGGACTCTTCCCTCTTCACAATATCAACCGTACACGAAGGGACCAACGGTATGTCCGGTGCCCTGTGAAAATAGTCATGGCCGCCTATCCAAGCACGACCCCATCCCGAGAGTGACCTCAAGTCACCCTCGTCACTAGTAATGTGGGCACCATGCTAGTATCGTCCTAGGTAATCAATAATGCCCTTTCCCATATAAGGGTAGTGTGGTTTCACATGTTTGGTTGGGTCGGTAATCACACATAAATCTAATCCATCATTTTACACACACACACTAGAAGCTCTCTTTGGTACACCACTTCTTCTTCAAGTGGTGACCTTAGTTCAACATCACCCACGGGCATTAGGGGCACCCGATGGGGTTTTCAAAAGAATGTAACCACAAAGAGTTGATGGTACACATGCAATATTATGCATCAATAGCTAATCTTTTGACATTGCATCTATGTACAAGGTAGAGTTATGAGTAGGGGGCATGCATCATGTGGTGGTTCACAACAAGTTCACCACCGTCATGTTTCATCATCATGCAATCGGAAAAAGCGTACCGATGAACAAGAGGGGTGTCATGGTCAAAAGGTTGCCTGCCTGTCTTAATCAAGTCCTTGGGGTCTTCAAATCCTCTGGTCCTTCTCCAAGTACTCTGTCTACTTTGTCAACTAACGTCGGAACTAATTCACAATAAGCAACACAACAAGGCAAAAAATAAAAGTGCTCTAAAAATAGGAGTTGGACTTTTCTAGGATACCTCTGGTCATATGAAAAATGACCAAGGTGGTTTCATTGGCATTGGATCAATGGATAGTTTGGAACATTTCAATATGATGGATATAAGGGAGTTTGTGGATCTGCTAGTTGTCTACAGAATGCCTTTTTATAAAAATGAGCAAAAGTACCCATTAAATCAGGCATGATTTTAGAAACATTCAGAAATTGGTTTTACTGGATTTGGTGTTAAATAAATATAATATGGAGTTTTGAAGTTGACAAATGTGAACTAATGGTATGTTTAATAGATTAGTGGAAACAGGACATAGTATAATTGTTCATTATTTCCAATTAAACAGAGCATGATTTATGGAGTCACCAGAAATGGGAATCATAAAATTTGAACTTGATATAAATTACTTATGGATTTTTTAAGCCCACTTGTAAAAGAAAAAGAAAAATAATTGGCCAGATTTTGTCGGCCAATTTAGTCTGTAGCTGGGCCGGTCCAGAGCCATGCCAGCGCAGGCGAACCGGTGCGCGCGTGCACCCACGTTCAAACCTGACGGCTGGGGCCCGGCGGTCAGCGACAAAGAGGGGAGGGAGAGAGAGGTGATGATGATAGGCGGGGCCTGCCTGTCATCTTCAACCTCGCGGCCAGGCAAGCGGGGATCTCACCGGCGACGTTGTGGTTCACGGCGAGGCAATCTAAGGGCACGGGTGTGCTCTGGGTGGAGTCGTTGTTCTGGTGGTATGGGAGTTGGCCGCTGGAGGAGCCTGGTTCGTCGGCGGCGAGGTGAATGGCGGTGGAGCGTCGGGAGGAACCTGGTTAGCTCATTCCGGGCTGCTATAGGAGCGGGAGAAGGAGGGAGATGGGTCAGTGAGGTCCGGTGGTTCCAGATCGAGCAAGAGCGGGGGCGGAGAGCGGCTGTACCGTGAGATCACCGGTCGCTTGAGGCGGCGGAGCTCCGGTCGATCCTGTGCACAGAGGCCCTTTGAGGGCGACTAGGTGGTGCTGGCGCACTCTTGGGGTGTGGGAAGGAGGTGGATGCCAGTGGAGAGGTTCGGGGCAAGCTTCTATAGCCGGGCGCCGGTCCACCACGGACTCGTGCGCCGGAGAGGTCATGGCCGAGGCCAGAGGCCGTGCAGGCACACGTGAGTGAGTCAGGGTTGTCCGTGGATGAGGTCTACGCCCATGGGAGGGGAGAGAAAGAGCGGGGAAAGATCCGGAGAGCTCGCGCGTGTGAAGCCGCTTACTGGAGCTCGCGGGCGGTCGGCGCGCGTGTGAGACCAGCAGCAGGAAGGAGAAGGAGGAGGGGGCCGATACCGTGTCGTGTCCCGGACGTCGAGGCACCTCGACTGGCGCAAGGGAGAGGCCTGAGGTGGCCAGACGCTGCGGATTGGGGTGGCTACAGTGCGGGTGTGCACTGTAGCGCGCTCTGGAGCACGCCAATTGCATGTCAGGGCATGCCTTTGGCTTGTAGGGCGCGGCCACTTGTGTCTGGGGGGTTCTGGGAGGTATAAACAAAGGGGAGTTGGCCTTCGATTCCCTGGTGACCCAAAGGGAGAGAGGTGGGGTTGAGAGAGAGAAGGAAGTGAGCTGTCCAGAAGGGTAAAATGAGGGTTTTCACCCCTCAATCATTGATCTTTGGTTGAATGGGTTTTACTAGAGGTAGGTGACGCCCAGGTACACCTCTCGTAAGCATTTGAGGCAAAGGGGGTAGTGGAAGTGGACCAAATTGTGATTTTGGCAAAGTGCCAGAAGGTGTTTGATGGTGTTTTGGGCAAGCAAATGGAGTCCAAATGACATGAGACTTAACAGGATCAAACGGCATATAGAAATAGGGTGTTCCACCAAGTTTGAGCTCATTTGAAGAAAGTTTCCAATGTAACTTTAGTAAACCCTAGAAATCAACAGAAATGGATTGTCCAAGATTTAGTCATGCAAATCATCCCCCCTGGATGCACCACTTGGTGCAGTTTCATCATGTGGGGTTGTGAGCATGTCCACAAAATTTGAGGTCACAAGTAAAAAGTTGGTAATGTAGAGTTTTTCAAATTTGAATATGGTCAGAAAGGGTTTTGGGGCACTTTGGTCAGGTTATCCTTCTCCAAAGCTTGTGACATTTAGCATAGATACATATTTACATCATTTGAGCATGTGCACCAAGTTTGAGAGCATTTGGACAAGTTTGGCAATGTAAAGTTGCTCAAACTTCAAAATGGACAGAAATGGTTTTGAGGGGATTTGATGACGTTTTCTTGTTCTCCAAGGCATGAGGCTTGGCAAGATCATCAAATATGTCATATTTGACATGATAGAATTTTCCTGGAATTTTTAGAGAGTATTTCCTTTGTAAATATTTCCAAAGCTTGAATATCCAGAAGGGTTTTGTGGGATTTGACCAACATTTTGAACATGACCATGTGTTGAAACTCTTATATATGGACAATATATATCGTATGAGCTTCCCTGAATTTTGATAAATATTTTTGAAACAGTTAAATATTTTTAACCTATAAAGATTATTTGTGGCCTTAAGGAAAAGCATTCAAATAAAATAGCAAAATAGCTTTGAAAATAATATTTTTGTGGTTTTTGGGAATCCTATCTCTAATAGGAGTCAAATATACTTTTTGAAAGATTTTTCACACCCCAAATCAAGTACTTGCAGTGCAAACCTGAATTAAGGGATTTTTGGAAAAACTAATTTTTAGAAAATACTTTTTGGCCAAAATATTTTGTAAGAAAATACTATAATGTTCTATACACATGGCATGATCATTGGAAAAAGGTTTGGATCAAGGAGAAGGATTATAAGAGTAGGAGGATTTAATTTATTTTTATTTTTTAGAGCACTAGCATATAGCAAACAGAAAACCAATCAAGCAAGGTCAAAAACACTCAAAAGTTTTTGTCAAACCACATTTTAGCATGATTATTAGGTTAAGTGTTATGGCATGAAAATCAGGGTGTGACAGAAATCCTGATTCCTTAATACTCCCTCCATTCCTCAATATAAGGTGTATTATTTTTTCAAAAAGTCAAACTTGTCTAACTTTGACCAAGCTTCAAGATAAAAATATCAATGTCTAGATTACCAAATCACTATCACTAGATTCGGCATGAAATATATTTTTATATTTTATATATTTCGGATTGTAAATCTTTATATATTTTGCTATAAAGTTGGTCAAACATAGGTTACGTTTGAATTTTTTAAAAACTAATACACCTTATATTTAGGAACGGAGGGAGTATGGAAATGAAATATATTATGTGCTTAATATGAATGTCAATTAGATTAATAAATGGATTGTTAATAATAGGGAAATTAGCCTGCTAATGGCCAATTAGCCTGCTAATTGACTTTTTCTATTGCAAACGGTTATTGAGAAAACACCGTGGGCGATGACCTCAGGCAACGCACATAATTTCTAGGAATAAACTGTGTTAGGTCAATTAACAATCACACACGACATTCTCTTGAAAACTATTTGCATTAGGCAACCTTGCGCAAATGTTTACCACATAAAAACTGTGTGTGATGGACAACCTTGGCCACACAGTTTCTTCTATGCACCGTGTGTGATGCATTCAATAACGCAAAGGATAAAAATTTTAATATCGTGTGCAATGCCAACGCTATCACAAATGATTTAACGGGAAAAATATGTGTGATGTACCTGTGAACGGAAAGGTTTTCCTTGGAGCCACTTTGTGGGATGTATATACGAACGGAAACGTTTAGCGGGGACTGACTGTGTGGGATGTACTTACGACTGGAAATGATTTCGCATGTATAATTGTATTTTTTTAGCACTATTGTATGTATAATCATATTTGATCGCTCGCCGGTCGCACACGACCTCATTTTGCCGAGCGTGTGTGCCAAGAGGGCATATCCCCGACGGTTTCTAGGGCGTGTGGGAAGGACCCCCCCTATCGCAGTCACTCACTAGGTGACGGTTCAGAACACCGTCGCGGAAAGGGGTTAAAAATCGTTTGTATAACACCTCGCTGTACCAGCACTGGTACACGACAGTGTTATACAAATGGGTTTTAACCCCTTTCCGCGATAGCATTTGGAACCGTCACCAAGTGAGTGTGGGCGATAGGGGGTTCTTCCCACATGACCCAGAAACCGTCGGGGATATGCCCTCCTAGCACACACGCTCGGCAAAATGAGGTCGTGTGCGATCGGCGAACGCTCGAATACGGTAATACGTACATTAGAGCTAAACAAATACAATTATACAGGCGAAATTGTTTCCGGTCGCAAGTACATCCCACATAGTCAGTCCCCACTAAACGTTTCCGTTCGTATGTACATCCCACACAGTCACTCCAAGGAAAACGTTTCCGTTCACAGGTACATCACACACAATTTTCCCCGTTAAATCGCTTGTGATAGCATTGCCATTGCACATGATATTCACAATTTTATCGTTTGCGTCAATGAATGCATCACACACGATGCATAGAAGAAACTATGTGGCAAAGGTTGTCCATCACACACGGTTTTTTTGGTAAACGTTTGCGCAAGGTGGCCTAACGCAAACAGTTTTCAAGTGGATGTCGTGTGTGATTGTTCATTGATCCAACACGGTTTATTCCTAGAAACTGTGTGCGTTGCCTAAAGTCATCGCCCATGGTATTTTCTCAATAATCGTATACAATAGCAAAACCCAATTAGCAGGCTAATTGCCCTATTATTAATAAACCATTTATTAATCTAATTTACATTCATATTAAGCACATAATATATTTCATTCCCATATTAAGGAAGCAGGTTTCATAATTGAAATACATCAGAGTACAACATGATATAGCTTCAGCACTCAGCTACCCCATTATACAACTGCACCAGCACCAAGTTTCACATGCAACATGTAGAACCTTTCAAAATTAGCATCATAGACGGTACATAGACCGATGCATCTCATCTGAAAAACTGCTGAAGCGGAAGGCGAATATTGAGCCTTCATTCACACTACTAGGAAAAGGCCTATTAATGGCGCACCTAATTTGGCCATTAATGGCGCATTAGTGGTGCGCCATTACTAGCACGCCATTAGTATTTGATACTAATGGCGCACCTCTGGTGCGCCATTAGTATCTGGTATACTAATGGCGCATCCAAGGTGCGCCATTAGTGTGCACCTTAGTGCGCCATTAGTAAGCCTCCCAGGGGTCAGGTGCTATGGCATACTAATGGCGCACTTAGTATGATGCGCCATTAGTATTATCCGCATAGTAATGGCGCACTGCGTGTCAATGCGCCATTACTATGCTTTGGCATACTAATGGCGCACTGCCAGTTAATGCGCCATTACTATGCTTTGGCATACTAATGGCGCACTTTCCTCTGATGCGCCATTAGTATGAATATTAGGTTTTTTTTAATATTATTTTTCTGTTTTTTTTGCACCGATTACAAAATGTATAATTGCACAGAATATAGACAGCACACATCAACAACACATTCATCGAATACAATAGAAGATTAATCTCTGAATACAATTCATCATATTAGTCTCCGAATACAATTCATCGATCATATTAGTCTCCGAATTGAAAAGACCGAACAAAGATAGAACAATATATTACAAGTCTCGAGATCGCGAGTAGCGAGTTTGTCTTCGCATTACAAGTCGATATCGATCATCTAAACTACCATCACATAGAAGAGAGCTGCGGTCGTCACGATGAGCATCATCACGATGAAACTCGTCTTCATCCGGTTCCTCCAACGCTCCCTCCCCTCTCCCGCTAGATAGCGGGCGTATCTAGATTCGGCCTCGGCCCTAGTGGTGTACCCTTTGTAACTGTTACCGCTGAATCGGTGAACCTGTCTCCGACACTCCTCCCAGTCGTCGTAGACTCCGGGAACCTTACCCTTGTACACGACATACGACGGCATCGCTATATATATGCACTAGCCAAACGAAACGTTAGTATCAATTCACAGACAATTCATAAGCAATATATAAGTATGCAACAGAACGATCGAAAGAGAAAAGCAAGACATTAATAGCATCGATTACATCTAAGTTGAACGACTCTCGAAACCAAAGAGACATACTACAAGTTCATTAAAGTTTAATTACAACAAGAGCCAATCGATGTTTCAGAACAAGACACAGCATCACTGCTTTCGACTCGACTCAATGCACCGGAGCATGGATGAAGCCGCCGTCTATCGTGGGAGTCATGAAATCACGGGCGTTGTCAGCCTGCATTTGTAGCATTGTGTCGATGTCACTGTTCGACGGTTGATTCCTGAGGTAGAACAGCCCCGAGGTACGAAGGACATCTTGATGGATGATTTCCGCAAACTCCGACTGGATGCGAAAGAAATCTTGTCTGATGTCCGCGTCCTGGATTGCCGACACGCGCGCGGCCCAATCTTTGAGCTTACTCGGTAGCAGAAGTTGATGATGGTCCCGTACGATCGCCCGCATGTGATGGATGGCGTAGTAGGCACCCTTCTGACCGCCAGGCGGCTGCTTGACGCAGCAGAACGTCGTGTTGTGGGAGAACATGTGCTTGCCGTACTTACGAGTTGTCCTGGTGAAGGTGCCTCCAGATTTGGCGTAGCCGGCGAGAACATCATCAAGAACCTTCTTGACATTTGTGTAGTCTATAGCCGACTTACGGTCCGGGTCGAAATACGTGGCCATGGAATATTTGGGGCTTAGTAGGATGAGCGTGCACTGTGTGTCACTGCAGAAAACACGGAATGTTAAAAGAAGAACGATCGAAATCTAAGAATTCATATGTTACGGGGCGGTTGAGGCGGAGGACTTACTCGGGAATGTAAGGCACGAGGAAGTTATCCTTATCTCGGTTTGCCAAAATGACACCTCCGAGGTAAGAACTCGCGACTTGCCGGTCCCCAGCGCTGCCCAAGATCTTGGCACGCATGTAGAAGGGGTCGACTATCACGATGTCCGGGGTCTTGTCGCGAATGATCCGCATCTCCATACTCAGCGAAAATAGCCGAACGAAGGTGTAGTGCAGCGGATGAAGGTTCAACATAGCGTGGATGTCATCAAACCGCAGCACGATCGTACCCCCGATGGAGTTATCCACAAAGCCCTTGCCCTCCGGCACCTTGGCCGCGAAAACCGGGTACGCCACATCCTTCTGTGTGAGACGCCGCTTCTCCAAAGAAAGAACACTGTCATGCAGACTCCGCATGGCACCGGTTGCAGCATCGAGCATATTTGTCGGTAGCATCGGCCTACCCGCCACATGCACCCTCCTCATTACATCCTCAGGTGAAGGTGGCCCGTACTGAGCACGGATCGTACTCGGTGCCGGCTGGCTCGCACCCTTGTTAGTTTTTCTTTTGTGTGCCTTCTTCTTAATCTCCATAATTGGGACCGAGTTCTGCTCAGAGACAGCCTTCTTTAGTGTGTTGGGGCTGATCATATTTCGCACCTCGCCTATCTGAGGCTCGGTGAAATCGGCAGCTGGAGGCGTCTCCTGAGAGCTGAACGGCAGACGACGCCTGTTGCAACTTGGCTTCTCCGCGGTACCGGCTTGATCGCACACGTCTTTTGTTGGGTTGGGTTCTTGAGAAGGAGCCCCCATGAAGTCGTCACCGTACCCATGATCGGCAAAGTAATGATCGACGTTGGCAAATGTATCGTCGTCGTCGTCCTGATCCTGTGCCATATGCATGTTTGGATCCAGTGGCATAGGGATGTCCGGCACCGTTGCGGCGGACTTGCCATGGGGACGACTTGGCGCCGGCACGACTGGCGGTGTTGTCTTTGGTGTGGTTTCCCCCGCCCCCAAACGAATCTGGCTCTTCGGCCAAAGCAGGGGCCAGCTCAGGCAGGCGCTGAGGGTCATGACGTCATCATCGTCGGCCCCGACGGGTCGAATCGGAGGTAACACGTCGTCGCAGCCTGGCAGCACCCGAACCAGTTGAACCCTAAACAAGTTGGGTGGCATCTGGGTACCGTGGAACAAGGGCTGGCCCGGTTGAACGATTTTGCCCTTGGCGACATCGACCAACTCGTTGTTCACGAAGTGCAGTAGAGTGCACGGAACGTCGGCGACGCCCTGCGAAAATATGTAGGGCGTCAGGGATGCCCAGTCAAAGGCAAGGAGATGAAGTCCTCGGCCGAGAGAGGCTTAATTAGTTACCGTGATGATGGCGTCGAGCTCGGCTAATGTCGAGGCACCGCCAACGGCGGGAGTGCAGTTGACGGAGGGGCCGCTTGCTGCAGAGGTGTCGGCCGGCGTACACACGGGTGCATTAAGCTCCCGTGCCGGCGTCGGAGACACCAATGCCGCCTCCGCCGAAGACACCAATGGCCCCGCCATCTCGTTCTGCGAGTTGCTGGCCGTGAAGCTGGGAATCGGGGGCGGCCCCTGTTGGCCGCCAGCAATCCACGCACTCAACCCCTCGATCAAGCTAGGCACAATGGCGGTGATCGTCGCTCCGAGCTGTTGTTGCACTTGCTCTTGGACAATCTCCGGAATCCGCGCCACCTATGCCTTGAGTTCTTGAACCTCGCGCGCCTGGCTTTCTGAGCTGGTCTTTTTCTCCTTTCGCCCACCAGCGTTATAGTATGACGACCATTTTGTCGACAAGCCTTTGCCGGCCACACGACCAGCTGACGTCGGCTTCTCGAGCTTATCCTTGTTCTTCATTACATTCAACGCCCTATTTAGAGTCGTGTCCCAAGGGCCGCTCTTAGTCGACCCCGCGCTACTGCTTTCAGTCGCCTGCGGAAGGAATGTGAATCATTTAGAAATTTGGCTTAATTAATTAGAATGCAACCATATGGAGCTAATTACGCGGGGGTGTATTCCTTACCAGAACAAGCTCAAGCGCCCTGGTCTTCGGATCCGTGGTTAGCTCCTTTGTTTTCGGGTCCTTCTTGTACCGGGCCCTGATAAAGTTCCTGTTCTGCTTGTCATCGTATTTATCGAAGAGGGGTGGTAGGCCTTGCTCGGCACGGTCCGCCTCCTCCTTGTCCCATATAGGCTCCGCCACTCTGTAACCGCCGGGACCGAGTCTGTGTTCCCCTAAGTTGAGCTCCCGCATTTCTTTCCCCCACTGACTTGATTCGGAGTGTGAGTCGCTCGAGCAAGTGATCTTGAATTCGTTGTAGTCATCTTCGGTGATCGAAGGATGTTTCTGCTTGATCGTCTCATAACTCTCACCTTTCTTGATCATTATCTTCACATTGCTTTTCCAAGTAGACAGGACCTTGCTCATTTTCGTGAGGGCAGCATTGTTCACTTTATTCCCTTTGAGGCTTGTGTTATCAAATTGAGCGGGGAACTTGTATCGTTCGTGCAGCTTCGTGAAGAGGAGGTTGCGGTAATTCGCGTTGTCAGGATGCCTCAGGTTCTCGCTGTTGATCGAGACGGTGCTCCGAAGAATGCACCCGAGCTGAAGCGAGTACCCCTTGACTATTCGTTCGGGCGCCGTTGGATTCCCGTCGGGGTCCACTTCAGTAACTTCCTCCTTGAGGGTGCGGAGCACGGTCGGGCGCCGGTCCTTCCGTTGCCTCTTCGGTTGGCTGCCATCTGTGTGTGCGCCGCCATCATCAGTGGTGGCATTCTCGGCGGCACCATCAGTGGTGGCATCAGTGGGGTCATCCTTTTGCCTCTCCTCACGACAACACGACTGGGCTTTGACGGGTCGGTAATGAAGAAGCATTGGTCAACTTGGGAAGCCAGTACCCATGGCTCATTTTTCGCGGTGACGTTTGCGCCCGCGGTCTTGGATTTGGCTTCGGGTATAACCATGGTGGTGAAATACCGGTCTTCTTTTAGGACGCTCTTGGCCCATCTGACACGGAACATCGGGACCTTCTCTCCAGCGTAGCTCAGCTCCCAGATCTCCTCGATCCTTCCGTAGTATCTGTCCTTGTCATTACCGGTGTAGGATTCCATCGTTACCCCGGAGTTCTGATAACCATCGCTCTTCATGTCCTTGGCCTCGGTGTAGAATGTGTAGCCATTGATATCGTACGCCTCATAGGTCATCAGGTTGTGCTCGGCGCCCTGTGACAAGGCGAATATGAGTTGTTCTTCCGCGGAAGAATCATCATGTAAAGGGTACGACAGAAGCTTCTGCTTAAACCAACGCGTGAAACATGAGTTGTGCTCTTTGATTATATCTCCGTCCGTCCTCTGTTGGCCTCGGTCATTGTATGTCTTCTCAATAAAGGTTTTGTGCTGAACCACCCAAGGATCAACCACGTCTATGTGTTGTAGTGCGACTAGGTTTGCTCTTTCAAAGTCGGCGAGTCGACCCTCGAAGTCGACATGCATTTCGCGGCGACCCTCACGGTGACCCGATCCAGCGATCCTGCCGAGGTGCCTGTTGACGGGCAGACCAACGGGGTTCTCGATGCCTAGATAATTCGTGCAGTACGAGATGCACTCTTCGGTCAGAAAGCCCCTGGCTATGCTTCCCTCTAGACGTGACATGTTGCGAACGTATCCTTTGATGACACCATTCATCCTTTCGAACGGCATCATGCTGTGCAGGAACGTCGGCCCGAGTTGGATGATATCATCCACGATATGGACCAGCAGATGCACCATAATGTCGAAGAATGCGGGCGGGAAGTACATCTCAAGCTCGCATAGTATCACCACGATCTCTTCCTGTAGCCTTCTGAGTTGCCTCACGCCAACAGACTTCCGAGAGATGACGTCGAAAAAGTTGCATAGGCCAAATAGGGTTTCACGGACGTGCGCGTCCATGATACTACGGATTGCAACTGGAAGTATCTGCGTCATCAGCACGTGACAATCGTGAGACTTCATCCCGCTGAACTTCAGCTTCGCCCGGTCTAGGTATCTGCTTATCTTCCCCGCGTAACCGTAAGGAAGTTGTACTCCTACGAGGCAGGTGAAAAACTGCTCGATCTCCTCCTGACTTAGAGTGAAGCACGCGGGAGGGTACTCATTTCCGGTCTTCTTGGCCTTTTTGCCTTTGCGACGACTTTCCGTGTCCTGCTTTGCCTCATCATCATCATCATATATAGCGTGAAGCTCCTGCCTGATGCCCATTGATTTCAAGTCTGCCCTTGCTTTCGGCCCATCTTTGGTCCTCTCTGGCATGTTGAGCAGGGTACCAAGCAGACTCTCGCACACGTTCTTCGTGATATGCATTACATCAAGGCTGTGAGGCACACGGTGGATCTTCCAGTACGGCAAGTCCCAGAAAACAGACCTCGTTTTCCATACCTTCAGCAGCGGCTCTGGCGCCTTTCGCTTCTTTCCCGGCTCTGGCGCCTTTTGCTTCTTTCCCGGCAGTGGGCAATCTTTCCAATTTTTCAACAGCTCGTCTATTTCCTCACCGCTCCTCGTACGCGGGCGTCCTCGGGGTTCGGTTTCACCATCGAACAAATCCTTGCGTTTTCTCCACAGGTCATCGTCGCGAAGCCACCTTCGATGTCCCATGAACACGGTTTTCGAAGACCCGGGATCTCTATCTAGTTGGCGATACGTTGTGTCATCCATGCACCTGACGCATCCAGAAAATCCGTGGACCACCTGCCCCGTGACATATCCGTAACCGAGATAGTCGTGCACCGTCGTGAGCAGCGCGGCTCTCATAGGGAAATATTCTTTCTTTGCGGCGTCCCACGTATTGGCTGGCGTTTTCCACAGCGTGTCTAGCTCCTCTTTCAGCAGCCCCAGATACAGATTGATGTCGTTCCCTGGTTGTTTCGGTCCTTCAATTAGCATACTCATGTGAATGTACTTCCTCTTCATGCACAACCAGGGGGGAAGGTTGTACATCCACACAAACACAGGCCAGGTGCTATGTGTGCTTCTCTGGCTGCCAAACGGGTTGACTCCATCGGTGCTCGCGCCCAGCACGATGTTCCTTGGATCGTTCCCAAATTCTAGGTCTTCGAAGTTCAACGCTTGCCACTGGCTCGCATCCTTAGGGTGACTCAGCATCTTGTCTTTTTATCTATCTCCGGATCATTTGCGTCATCTTCTCGCTTCTTCTCCTCCCTATCCGCGTGCCAACGCAGAAGCTTTGCTACCTTAGGGTCCGCGAAATACCGCTGCAGACGAGGAGTGATCGGAAAGTACCACACCACTTTTCGAGGAGCTTTCTTCCTCTTCTTGTATCGAGTGACGCCGCACACCGGACATATGGTAGACTCCGCGTGCTCGTCCCGATAAATGATGCAATTGTTCATGCACACATGGTATTTCACGTGCGGTAAATCCAGAGGACACACGATTTTCTTCGCCTCCTCCAAACTGGTGGGGCACTTGTTCCCCTTGGGAAGACGTTTGTGCCAGAATGACATGTTCTCGTCGAAGCATGCGTCGGTCATTTTGTGTTTTACCTTCATCTCCAGAGCCATGAGCGTTACTTTCAGGCGGGTATCCTCGGGCCTGCATCCTTCATACAATGGAGTAACCGCGTCTAACTCAAGTTGATCCATCTTGGCTTTCTCTCGGGCGGCAGCTCTTGCGTTATCGGTCTGCTTGAGAAGCAGCTCTTGAATATGAGGGTCCTGCACCCAGCCCATCGATGGTTCAGCGTCGTCTGCTCCGCCGGCATCATCATCTTCATGATCATGCTCGTCGTCTGCTCCGGCATCTTCCTCATCATCATGTCCTGCATCTTCTACATGATGACTGTGTACAGCATCACCGTCGTGATCATCTCCTGGGGATTCTTCGTCTTCTCGCCCGCCCGAGCCGCGGTGGTTGTCTTGCTGCCCTTCCTCATTTCTTGCCCGGCCCCCATGAACGACTTCGTAGTCATCTTCATCACCTTGCCACCGATAGCCATCCATGAAACCACGCAAGAGCAGGTGGTCCCGCACCTGCCTAGAATCCGGGTCCGCAATAAGGCTCTTCAGCTTGCATCTTCGACACGGACATCTTATCTCCGTCTCGTTCTTTTGAAGCATCTCGGCCTTCGCGGACCTCAAAAACCTATTCACGATGCCTTCGGTCATCGTGCGCACCATGGTCGCCCTGCGGGGTAGAGCAAAACGATATTTTAGAACCAAGAAAAAATTTGCCATGACTTTCCCTAAAAATAGGACAAAAATGAATGCTTAATGCCAAAATTCTCACCGAAACGGAAATGAATCAACATTCCGGGAAAATATTGGCAACTATCGCATTTCAAATACCGGTACACCTCCAAACACAAACACATATGCAACACAACAAACCTATGCAACACCACAAACATACATAGATCTAGCTATAGGCCATAAAAGTGCATGTGCACATTGTTTGTATGGAGTACAACATAAATATAGCTTCCCCCCATACTTACCTACCAAAACAAGGTAATTTAACCACTTAATTTGAATGAATATATGGTGGAACTGAGGTGGAAAAGAGGAGGGACCAGAGAGGAGAGGAAGTAGAGAGAATGAAGAAGTGGGGAAAGTGTGTGTGGTAGAGAGGGGCTGTCCAAAATATCTAGTTCCTGCGCGCATACTAATGGCGCACCAGCTACTAATGCGCCATTAGTAATCAAGGTCACTAATGGCGCATTTAAAGCTGTTGCGCCATTAAAAGTTTTGCAAAAAAAACATACTAATGGCGCACTTCAGCGTAGTGCGCCATTACTGGTACAAACTAGTAATGGCGCACTTCGGGGAAGTGCGCCATTAGTAGTTCTGTAAAAAACAGAATAATAAATATCATAAAAAAAAACAATTAATGGCGCACTTTACTGCTGGTGCGCCATTACTATTTACAGCTAGTGATGGCGCACTATTAAAAGATGCGCCATTAGTATGTTTGGACAGGCGCGCTAGTTAAAAAAAATTTCTTGATACTAATGACGCACTACGGGCAAGGTGCGCCATTAGTACTTCGAACTCTAATGGCGTATCAGTTGCTAGTGCGCCATTACTATATACTAATGGCGCACTTGCTGTATGGTGCGCCATTAGTATCAATTTCATCTATAGCCCTTTTCCTAGTAGTGTCATGTTGAAGGTCTTTGCAACTTCAGGCCAGTGCCTGTGGATGATTGACCGTCCGTCCTTGGTCCTCTTCAGGAACACTTCAATATTGAACCGTGGGTGTTGTATGAAAACTTTCCCCGCCTCCTGACCATAGAGGTGGTTTGTGAGGTAATCATCAGTGAACTGCTTTGGAAAGGTCTGAAAATAAGGATGTGCATAAATATCTTCTCTAAAAAAGGCAAGGTAAAATAGTTAGTACCATCTTGCAGTGAACTGATGTCTTCTTCATTGTGCAGACAAAGATCTTGTTGTTTTTGTCGCTAATTTCTTTATCCTAACAATCTTTCTGAGTTTCTTGACTTGATTGATATTCATGGACAACTCATTTCCCCATATGCAAAAAGGGTCGAATAGTGGGTCAAAACCTCTGACAGCAGGACCTAAATGTGCAAGACAAAATTGTTTAAAACCTAAATATTAGAATGGTTCCTGCAATTGCACAATAATGTGCTATTAGACAACGGACCATGCACGTGCAGTTAACTAAACACCACAACAAATGAACCAAATATTAAATGAGCACCACATTGCACAATATAACATAATCCTAATAGAAGATCAGTCAGTTAACCAAACCAAGCATGATTAATAGCTTGGATATATAGCAATTGTATTTGTTTCTCATGTATTTAGTATAGTGAAATTCGATTTATTTCTCATATGGTATACAATAAAAGAATGCACCCACAACAATTGAACATCGCATTGCAGAATTGAACCAAGCAGTTAACTAAACGCCACAACAAATGAACCAACGTTAACTGAGCACCACATTGCACAATATAACATACTCCTGATAGAAGATCAGAGAGTTAAACAAACCAAGCATGCTTAACAACTTGGAAATATAGCAATTGTATTTGGTTCTCATGTATTTAGTACAACCAAATTTGATTTATTTCTCACATGGTATACAATAACAACATGCACCCACAACAATTGAACATTGCATTGCAGAATTGAATCAAGCAGTTAACTAAACACCACAACAAATGAACCAAATGTTAACTGAGCACTACATTGCACAATATAACATACTCCTAATAGAAGATCAGACACTTAACCAAACCAAGCATGCTTAACAACTTGGAAATATAGCAATTGTATTTGTTTTTCTTGTATTTAGTACAACCAAATTCGATTTATTTCTCACATGGTATACAATAACAGAATGCGCCCACAACAATTGGACATCGCATTGCAGAATTGAACCAAACAGTTAACTAAACACCGCGACAAATGAACCAAACGTTAACTGAGCACCACATTGCAGAATTTAACATACTCCTCATAGAATATCAGACAGTTCACCAAACCAAGAATGCTTGACAACTTGGAAAATTGCACCCTGAAGAATTGAACATCACATTTGCAGAATTGAACCAAACAGTTAACTGAACACCACATTGCACGACATATAGAACATATACACTAGGGCAGAAGATTGCATGGTAAAAGTAGATAGCACAATTCACTAGAATTTGTTAAGGAAAGGCAGTAGCTAGCAAATTGAACATGGGTCTTTATAGCAAGCTAATAAGACAAGCTACTCCTCATTGTCGGAGATATCGATGATGATTGGCTCCTTGGACATGGAAGAGGGCGAGGCCTCCGCATCATGGGTGCCCTCGGTGTAGTGGTGAGTTGCCTGAGCCGCTTCGGGCACCAACCTGCTGGCTCTCGAGATGAGGTAAGCACATGAACGCTGAGAAAACACCTCATAGTCTTCGTCGAATGCACCGATGGTGGCCTCAAGAAAACGCCAAGAACTGTCGTTTGAAGTAGCCAACTGCGTCACGCCGTCGGTGCGCGTGGCGTCGACGGTGGCCTCGAAGGCGAGGTGTTCCTCCATGATCTGGTGGTCGGCACGAATGGCAGCCATCACGACCTCATCCGCGTGTGCGGCCACAATTTGCTTCTCTGCTGCCAAATGCTCCTTGAGATCCTGGCTATACTACATGCACCATGGCTTAGGACGGTGCTTATTTGGTAGAGCGGTCGGTGATTTGGGTGGAAGGTGTCGCGCCAGCGGTCGGGGGCATGTGGGATGTGGAAGGAGGAGGAGGATGGGGGTCGGGTGTGGATTACCTGCCTGGATAGGCGAGGCCGAGCAGCTTGAAGGAGGGTCGCCGGCGAGGAGGCGGCGCTGCAAGCAAGGAGTGAAGGTTTCAACTTGGAAAGGAAGGTGGAAAAAGGGGAAATGTGGCTTTTGGTAAGGGGGAGGGGCGGGGAGGTAGATATTTCCGTGGAAGCCGAAAATTTGGAATCGCTTCAGCGAAAAAACTGGTGCGCAAAGTGTCATCAGACACGGTCCCTTATTCAAAGTGGGTTGTGGATTGTAGTCGTTGCACCTTCTCGCGTAAGTCGTATGAGTACTATACTCCGATGATGCTCCAAGATATTTTGTGTTGCATCACACACGGTTGGTGATAATAAAATGTGTGGGATCTACTTGATTTTTCTTCTTGATTTGAATTACGTAATGGGGTCACAGCGGCAATGGATGGTACTTAACTGCTAGACCTTTTATCTGCAGTGAACATGCAACTATATGTGTGTTGTAAAAAAATTTGGAATTATTCAGGGTTCATTTGGAAAATTTATACAATAAATTGGTTTTCTAGCCATTTCAGGTGCACAATTCAAAATTAAAGCACATGCACATGCTCTGGTGCACCAACATGGGTTGTAAAATCATATATGTGTCCATGGGTTTATGCTTATGTCCCATGCTATAAATGGGGATGAATTTCGAACACCACGGCACTGTGGCTCTCAAGTAAATGTTGATGTACTTGCTTTTGTAATTCTAGTAAATCCAAAACCCGCATGAAATTCATGAACCTTGGCATGCTATCATGGAATGGGATCAACATGCTGGGGTAAAACATATCGTCCCATTTGGGGCAGGTTGTGGTATAAGCTTCTTATAAACCAGAGCTTCTCACAAGAAAGCCTCATGGTTCCGTTAGGGAAACGTGTCACCTTTGTGGACAAAACGATATTTGTCGCCTCTTCTTCCTTTCAATTTTTTTCCTGGTGTCAACATAAAACAACAGGAGTGTCGTGTTAAATTTTGGATTTTTTGGGGATCGTTTGGACATTTTTATACGTTAATTGAGTTTTCTAGGCATTTATGTGCATAATTCAAAATTGAATACATGCACATGCTCTAGTCCATAAAAACGGGTTGCAAAATCAAATGTTTGTCCTTGGTTGCAAGATTAGGTCACATGCAAGAAATGAGAACGAATGTCAAACAGCTTGACACTATCGCTCGGCCGCTAACATTGAGATACATGGTTTTAAAATTCTAGTAAATCGAAAACTCATCTGAAATTCATGAAACTTGACATGATATGATAGAATGGCAGCGACATGCCGTGGTAAAAATATTGTCCCATTTGGGGCAGGTGTGGGTATAAGCTTCTCGCAAACCAGAGCTTCTCTCACAACAATCAAGATGGTTTCAGTAGGGTACATGCCACCTTGGGGGATGAAACGATATCTATTTTCTATGCGTTCATGTGCATAATTCAAATTTGAACTACATGCACATTCTCTAATGCATATAAATTGGTTGAAAATTCAAATATGTGTCATTGGTTGCATGCTTAGGTCCCATGCAGGAAATGGGAATAAATGTCAAACACCCTGCCACCGTCACTCGACCACAAACATTGAGATACATGGTTTCAAAATTCTAGTAAATCCAAAGCTCGTCTGAAATTCATGAAACTTGGCATGCTATCATGGAGAAGCATCAACATGCCATGGTAAATTTTTTGTCCCATTTGGGGCAGGTTTGGGGATATGCTTCTCACAAACCAGAGCTTCTCACAAGCCTGATGGTTTCGGTAGGGAACATCCCACCTTTGTGGATGAAACAATATCCATTGCCTCTTATTGCTTTCAAAAAAATTCTCGTGTCAACATAGAACAACACAAGTGTTCTGTCAATTTATGGGATTTTTCAGGATTTGTTGGACATTTTTATGCATTAATTGAGTTTTCAATGCATTTATGTGCATAATTCAAATTTGAACTACATGCACAAACTCTAATGCATATAAATTGGTTGAAAACTCAAATATGTGTCCTTGGTTGCATGCTTAGATCCCATGCAAGAAATGAGAATGAATATCAAGCACCCTGCCACCGTGACTCGGCCGCAAACATTGAGATGTCTGCTTTTAAATTCTAGTAAATCCAAAGCTCGTCTGAAATGCATGAAACTTGGCATCCTATCATGGAGCGCCATCAACATGCCGTGGTAAAAAAATTCTCCCATTTGGGGCAGGTTTGGGGATATGCTTCTCGCAAACTAGAGCTTCTCACAACAAGCCTGGTTTCGGTAGGGAACGTCCGACCTGTGGGGACAAAACGATATCCATCGCATCTTGTTGCTTTCAAAAAAATTCTCATGTCAACATAGAACAACACGAGTGTTCTGTCAATTTATGGGATTTTTCGGGGTTCGTTTGGACATTTTTATCCATTAATTGAGTTTTCAATGCATTTATGTGCATAATTCAAATTGCAACTACATGCACATGCTGTAATGCATATAAATTGGTTGAAAATTCAAATATGTGTCCTTGGTTGCATGCTTAGGTCCCATGCAAGAAATGGGAATGAATGTCAAACACCCTGCCACCGACACTCGGCCGCAAACATTGAGATACCTGGTTTTTAAATTCTAGTAAATCCAAAACTCGTGTGAAATTCATGAAACTTGGTATGCTATCATGGAGCGGCATCAACATGCCGTGGTAATTTTTTTGTCCCATTTGGGGCAGGTTTGGGTATAAGTTTCTCACAAACCAGAGCTTCTCACAACTAGCCTAATGGTTTCGCTAGGGAACATCCCACCTTTGGGGACGAAACGATATCCGCTACCTCTTATTGCTTTCAATTTTTTTCTAGTGTCAACATAGAACAACATGAGTTTTTCGGGGTTTGTTTGTACATTTTTATACATTAACTGGGTTTTCTAGGCATTTTATGTGCATAATTCAAATTTGAACTACATGCACATGCTCCTGTGCATAAAAATTGGTTGGAAAATCAAATATGTGTCTTTGGGTGCATGCTTAGGTCCCATGAAAGAAATGGGAATGGATTTCAAACACCAGGGCACCGTTGATTGCCGGAAAAATGTCGAGATACTTTGTTTTTAAATTCTAGTAAATCCAAAAATTGTCTGAAATTCATGAAACTTGGAATGCTATAATGGAAAGGCACCCGACATGTTCTGGTATTTTTCGTGTCCATTTTGAGAGAAGGCGCACTCGAATAACAGCCAATAAAGGCATTTTGAAAAAATAGCTGCCACTTTAATATCTTAAATGTTTGTATAATTCAAATCGTGTGCGTTCTGTTAACCATTCACGTGACACCACGTGTCTTCGTTTTAATGGCTATAAGAGGTGCCATGTGGACAGCTACTTGACTGAATGAGAGGCGTGCAAGCGGAGTCCGGTGCCCGTGCTCGTGCTCGTGCCCGTACGCGTCCCTCCACCCACCATGGCGCCGGTCCCCGTGCGTTTGGCTACACTCGCCACGCCCGTGCCCATGCGCCCGCCCCCTCAGCCGCATGGGACGTTGTCGTCGATCACTGCCTCTCAGCGGTGCGAGTTGTCGTCCTCTCGCACCCCGCCCATCGATCACGCGACGACATGATGTTTGATTTACAAGTGAAGAACATTTTGTGCTGCCTTGAAGACTTCAACAACGGCGTCCCGGAGGACGACAACGACAACGACGGCGCGGCACGCCGCCTCCACCGTCGCCGGAAATAATTTTTGTGTGGGTTAAATACTGTATCTCGAATTCTCGATCATATGAATATAAATTCTGTGTGTGACTAAATGAAATATATGGTTTGAACGAACTTGCATTTTACTCTCTTAATGTACAGACTTATCAAATGATTTTGTTTTGAAAATAATGTCAATGGTTTTTAAATATAAAACACTCATCGCATATGTTTTCGTTAGAACACCCGTATGCAAACCGACAGCTTCCCCAGGAAGCCAAGGGAAAATGTACCGAGCATGATTTGTGCAGCTCTTGATTGCAAACGTTTTAGATAGAACACCCGTATGCAAAGTGAGAGCTATGGTAAATTCGTAGTGCAGGATTTGTACATCCCTTCAACGTAAACGGTTGTTTTGGATGACCCATGTGCAACCATGTAGAAACAATTGGGTAAGATTTGCATTTGTCATATTGGGTATGTTGCCATTTGTCAAACTGGAAAGATTGACATTTGTTTATCTAGTAACATTGCCATTTTTCAACCTTGTAACACTGCGATTTGTCAAAATATGCAGCTAAAAATCACTAGCACTATCTAATTTTTGCAACTAAAATCACTAGCACTGTTCATATGGACACCAATACAAAGTGGCATTGTACTCTTTTTGTCATACAAATAGAAAAATAATATACGTGCCGCCACGCGACCCGTGTGCTGTGCGAGCAGGCGTGAGTTGATGGGACACATATGCAATTGTACCATTCATTACATACAACAAGTCATCAACACACAACGACAATGAGGATACATGTTGGATTATAGATTATTTCCAACAAAACATTCTAGTAAAGTAAAGTTTTTCTCACACAACAAATAACAAAGTGATGAAATGAACTTCAGCTCAACCAATCCTCAGCGTTGGAAACGCTTGTTTGAACCATAACTGGTTCTTTGGGAAGGGCCAGCTGTTGTCAATCTCGAGACCAATGCAGAACTGATCATCCAGGCTGAAGCGGCCTATATCAGGACGCATATTGTGATACCTAGGGTAGGGAACCATAGCAATGTCCAAGGTATAGATATAGTTGCTACCCATAAATGGTAGTAACATTGTGTCAACAGCAGCTGGATTGCCTTTCACCATCATTGGAAAGTTTTGTCCAAGGAAGAGCGAGTTTTCTCCAAGACTATTAATACTGAACCAGGGAGAAGGAGGTGTTGGCACTAGTATACTAGTATCCATCCAGAATACCCTGCAACAGATGTTGGAATAGGTCCGGATAGTGCGACCATGGGAGACAACACCTGCTTCGTTAGTAACATCAGCAGTGCCATGTATACATACAAGAAGAGGTGATCCATCGGAATAAGTTGCCAGGCACCTGCTCGTGATCATCACCATCGTCATCTCCCCCTTGGTTATAATTTTTTTCAAGTATAGGTGGTGGAATGTTCACAGGATCTTTGGAACAAAAGAAGGTTAATTAGTAAAGGGAAACTAGCTAACCCGCATGCATGTGGATGAAACAATTATAATTACGGTGGAAGACAAACGTACCGAAACCATAAGGATTTCATGCAAAAACAGTGCCACGAGTGGTGGAAGCAAACACAAGACCCTCATATTGAATTGCATCACAGCACTCATTCATGTACATAAATTGATTTTTGAGCAATATTCATCGATGCGTGGAAGCAGAGACGGTAACAAGCTTGTCGAAGATAGCAACAACATCATAGTTCTTGTAATCCCAAGAGTGGTTGGGAACTCCACAAATTACTATCTTCCACAGACGATAGTCATCATGGTCGTATCTGAACGTACGTAGACTATCTGTGTGCTGAACCTCATGGCAGTGTGAGATATTTGGAAGTGGAACCCGATGATGAGTGTACACATTCACAAGTTCCCACTCACAGTTGTTCCCAATATAAACAACCCAAACTCCATTTGCGCCTGCCCAGGCCTTACCCTTAAGCGATGATATCTTAACATCACACGTATCATTATCAAAGCGGCATCAACTTGCACAAGGCAAGGCTTCCATCGCCCTCGTGACAACGAGCAGGGTCATGGCGAAGAAGATAGAGCAGATCAAAATGCTCCTGAACCCTTGGGTTCTTCGTAATGATCCTATTTTTTTAGTCGAGAATGGTCTTGTACGAACCTGCCATGCTAACTGAGGTGATGATGTCGCATTGATCAACACGCGACTGCCAGATGTTCATAACGTCCACAGACGCAGGAGCGAGTGGCGTACCAAGCGGTGCGTCAAGGACATAAACTTTTTGGGCAGCCGTGAGGATAATCCTCAAATTACGGGCCCAGTCCACAAAGTTACTTCCATCATCTTTCAGCTTAGCTTTCTCTAGGAACGCATTGAAATTCAGGGGAGCTACTGCGCGAGCCATTGATCTACAACATAAATTTGCAAAGACAACTTAGACTATTGTTCATGATAAATGAGTTCGATTAATATTATTACTTAAGAACTCCCACTCAAATCAACATACCTCCGGTTGTCCGAGTGTATAACACGATCCAAATTCACCAACCCATGTCCGATCATCACGTGAGGTGAGGTGGTTTCAATGGTGAACATCTCCATGTTGATCATATCTACTATATGACTCGTGTTCAACCTTTAGGTCTCTTGTGCTCCGAGGCCATGTCTATACATGCTAGGCTCGTAAGTTTAACCCGAGTGTTCCGCATATGCAAAACTGGCTTGCACCCGTTGTATGTGAACGTAGAGTCTATCACACCTGATCATCACGTGGTGCTTCGAAACGACGAACTTTCGCAACGGTGCACACTTGGGGAGAACGCAGTTTTATATTGAAATTTTAGTGAGGGGTCACCTTATAATGCTATCATCGTCCTAAGCAAAATAAGATGCATAAAAGGATTAACATCACATGCAAATCATAAGTGACATGATATGGCCATCATCTTGTGCTTTTGATCTCCATCTCCAAAGCACCGGCATGATCTCCATCGTCACCGGCATGACACCATGATCTCCATCATCGTGCTGCCATCGGGGTTGTCTCGCCAACCATGCTTCTACTACTATTGCTACCGCTTAGCGATAAATTAAAGCACTACAAAGCGTTTAATGATTGACACACGGGTCATACAATAATCAAAGACAACCCTATGGCTCCTGCTAGTTGCCGTATTCATCGACATGCAAGTCATGATAATCTATACAAAACATGATCATCTCATACATCAAATATATCTCATCATGTCTTTGGAAATATCACATCATAACATACCCTGCAAAAACAAGTTAGACGTCCTCTAATTTGTTATCACATGTTTTACGTGGCTGCTATGGGTATCTAGCAAGAACGATCTTACCTACGCAAAGCCACAACAGTGATATGCAAATTGCTAGTCAACCTTCTACAAGGACCGCCTTCGTCAAATCCGATCCAACCAAGGTGGGAGAGACTGATACGTCTCCAACGTATCTACTTTTCCAAACACTTTTGCCCTTGTTTTGGACTCTAACTTGCATGATTTGAATGGAGCTAACCCGGACTGATGCTGTTTTCAGCAGAATTGCCATGGTGTTGTTTTTGTGCAGAAATAAAAACTTCTCGGAATGACCTGAAAATCCACGGAGAATTATTCCAGAAAATATAAAAAATACCTGCAAGAAGATCCAGACCAGGGGGCCCACACCCTGTCCACGAGGGTGGGGTGTGCCCCCCCTAGGGCGCGCCCCCTGCCTCGTGGGCCCCCTAGTGCTCCACCGACGTATCTCCAGATCCTATATATTCACTTTCGGGAGAAAAAAATCAGAGAGAAAGAATTATCGCGTTTTACGATACGGAGCCGCCGCTAAGCCCTAATATCTCTCGGGAGGGCTGATCTGGAGTCCGTTCGGGACTCCGGAGAGTGGAGATTGTCGCCATCGTCATCATCAACCTTCCTCCATCACCAGTTCCATGATACTCACCGCCGTGCGTGATTAATTCCATCGTATGCTTGCTGGACGGTGATGGGTTTGATGGGATCTATCATGTAATCGAGTTAGTTTTGTTAGGGTTTGATCCCTAGTATCCACTATGTTCTGAGATTGATGTTGCTATGATTTTGCTATGCTTAATGCTTGTCACTAGGGCCCGAGTGCCATGATTTCAGATCTGAACCTATTATGTTTTCATGAATATATGTGTGTTCTTGATCCTATCTTGCAAGTCTATAGTCACCTACTATGTGTTATGATCCGGCAACCCCGAAGTGACAATAATCGGGACCACTCCCGATGATAACCATAGTTTGAGGAGTTCATGTATTCACTATGTGTTAATGCTTTGGTCCGGTACTCTATTAAAAGGAGGCCTTAATATCCCTTAGTTTCCAATAGGACCCCGCTGCCACGGGACGGTAGGACAAAAGATGTCATGCAAGTTCTTTTCCATAAGCATGTATGACTATATTCGGAATACATGCCTACATTACATTGATGAACTAGAGCTAGTTCTGTGTCACCCTAGGTTATAACTTCTACATGATGAATTGCATCCGACATAATTTCCCATCACCGATCCAATGCCTACGAGCTTTTCACATATTGCTTGTTGCTTATTTACTTTTCCATTGCTACTATTACAAAAACTACAAAAAGACTATCGTTACTTTTATGCTACCGCCACTATCATATTACTTTGCTACTAAACTATCTTGCTGCAGATACTAAGTTTCCAGGTGTGGTTGAATTGACAACTCAGCTGCTAATACTTAAGAGTATTCTTTGGCTCCCCTTGTGTCGAATCAACAAATTTGGGTTGAGTACTTTACCCTCGAAAACTGTTGCGATCCCCTACACTTGTGGGTTATCAAGACTATTTTATGGCGCTGCTCCCGGGGAGCATAGTTCTATTCTTTAAGTCACTTGGGATTTATATCTGTTGATCACTATGAAGAATTTGAATGACTCAAAAACCAAGATCTTACCCTCAACTACGAGGGGAGGTAAGGAACTGCCATCTAGCTCTGCACTTGATTCTCCTTCTGTTATGGGTAAATTTGCGACACCTACTCATGCTATTGAATCGGATATGTCGTATGTTCTTGATGATGCCACTTCTGCTATGTATGATGAAACTACTTCTATGCCTGATAATATTGTGCCACTAGGTGAATTTCTAGATGAACAAATTGCTAGAGTTAGGGAGAATGCAAATATTGAAACTGGTGATATTTATGAGAGTGATGATGAAGCTTCTCCCAATAGATATGAATTGCCTGTTGTTCCTGAGGGTTATGCTATGGATGAAGAAACTGCTAGAGACTTTCTTACTTGCAATGATAGATATGATCTTAAGAAATTATTAGCTAAGCTGAAAGAAAAGTCCTTGAATGCAAGAATGAAACATCACCCTGATTTTGCCACTTCACCTATATGTGTTAGTGATAATGATTATGAATTCTCTGTTGATCCTGAGTTAATTACATTGGTTGAATCTGATCCTTTCCATGGCTATGAATCTGAAACTGTTGTGGCACATCTTACTAAGTTGAATGATATAGACACCCTGTTTACCAACGATGAAAAGATTCGTTATTACTATATCCTTAAGTTATTTGTTTTCTCGTTAAAGGGTGATGCTAAGACTTGGTTTAATTCTCTTGATCCTGGTTGTGTGCGTAGTCCCCAGGATATGATGTATTACTTCTCTGCTAAATATTTTCCCGCTCATAAGAAACAAGCTGCCTTAAGGGAAATATATAACTTTGTGCAAATTGAAGAAGAGAGTCTCCCACAAGCTTGGGGGAGGCTTCTCCAATTACTTAATGCTTTGCCTGATCATCCTCTTGAGATGAATGATATACTTGATGTATTTTATAATGGACTAACCGATGCTTCCAGAGACCACATGGATAGTTGTGTTGGTTGTGTTTTCAGGGAAAGAACAGTTGATCAAGATGAATTACTATTGAATAATATGCTGGCCAATGAAAATAATTGGACACTTCCTGAACCAGCCCCTAAGCCAACTCCGAAGAAAAGAGGTGTTCTATTTCTTAGTCCTGAAGATATGCAAGAGGCAAAGAAATCTATGAAAGAAAAGGGTATTAAAGCTGAAGATGTTAAGAATTTACCACCTATTAAAGAAATACATGGTCTTGATAACCTGACACAGGTAGTAAAGGTAAATTCTCTTTATAGATTTGATGAAGGTGATATTCCTCGTTATAAGTTTGCTAGCCAATGCTTAGATGAGTTTGACAATTTTATTGTGAAACAAGAAAACTTCAATGCATATGTTGGTAGACAATTACAACACAATGCTTATATGATTGAACGCTTGAGTGATTATTTGTCTAGAGCTAAAGGTGAACTGAAACTCATTAGTATACATGCTTCTATGGTTACCACTCAAGTAGAACAAGTACATGAGGCTCAGAATGATTTGCTCAATGAATTAAATAGTAAGAATAATGACTATGATGTTAGAGTTGCTACTAGAGGTGGTAAAATGACTCAGGAACCTCTGTATCCTGAAGGCCACCCTAAGAGAATTGAGCAAGATTCTCAGAGAGCTAATTTAGATGCACCTAGTTCTTCTAAGAAGAAGAAAAAGAAAAATGATGGGACTTTTCATGCTTCTAGTGAACCTGTAGCTGACACACCTGAGAATCCCAATGATATATCTGTTTCTGATGCTGAGACACAATCTGGTAATGAACATGAACCTAGTGATAATATTAATAATGATGTTCATGATGATGCTCAACCTAGCAATGATAATGATGTAGAGATTGAACCAGGTGTTGATCTTGATAACCCACAATCGAAGAATCAACGTTATGGTAAGAGAGACTTTGTTGCTAGGAAGCACGGTAGGGGAAGAGAACCATGGGTTCAGAAACCCATGCCTTTTCCTCCGAAACCATTCAAGAAAAAGGATGATGAGGATTTTGAGCGCTTTGCTGAAATGATTAGACCTATCTTTTTGTGTATGCGTTTGACTGATGTGCTTAAAACAAATCCTTATGCTAAGTATATGAACGATATTATTACCAATAAAAGAAAGATACCAGAAGTAGAAATTTCCACCATGCTTGCCAATTACACTTTTAAGGGTGGAATACCTAAGAAACTAGGAGATCCAGGAGTACCTACTATACCTTGCTCCATTAAACGAAACTATGTTAAAACTGCTTTAGGTGATCTTGGAGATGGTGTTTGTGTTATGCCTCTCTCTTTATATCATAGACTTGACTTGAGTAAGTTGACACCCACTGAAATATCCTTGCAAATGGCTGATAAATCAATTGCTATACCCGTCGGTATTTGTGAGGATGTGCCTGTTGTAGTTGCAAATGTTACTATTCTAACGGACTTTGTTATACTTGATATTCCCGAGGACGATAGTATGTCTACTATTCTTGGAAGACCCTTTTTGAATACTGCAGGGGCTGTTATTGATTGCAACAAAGGCAATGTCACTTTTCATGTCAATGGTAATGAGCATACGGTACACTTTCCGAGGAAACAACCTTAGGTCCACAGTATCAATTATATTGGAAAATTTTCAACTATCACTATTGGAGATTTTGAATTTCCTCTTCCTACTACCAAGAAGACATATGACATTCTTATTGTTGGGGACATACATATCCCCATTGAGGTGACATAGTGTTATTCTAAAATTCTCCGGTTTCATGCTACTCAGAAAGAGTTTATTAACAAGACTTGATCAACCTTGTTAATGGATTCCTTTTGATGAGCATGGGATGGGTGAATCTAGATAGCACAAACCTTCGGTACCCTCTTTTTACTTTCTGTTAATTAGGATAAATAAAACAAAAATAGTATTTTCTATCTGTTTCCAGACTTATCCGTGCAATAATAAAATTACCCCGAAAATAAAAGTTCTCCAAATGCCATGAAAATGAAATATGATTTTTTCTGGAATATTTGAGAAAATATGGCACAAAACACACAGCGAGGGGAGCCAGCACCTGGACACGAGGGTCCAGGGCACGCCCCCTGCCAGGGTGCGCCCCCCCTACCTCGTGGGCCCCACGTGGCCCCCCTCCACTTATTCCTGCACCCACACTCTTCTTCTTCCTCCCAAAAAAATCACCAACTAGCTCAAACCCGAGTTCTAGCTCATCTTGCTGCCATTTTCTATCTCCTTGCTCAAAGCACCATTCACCAAACTGTTTGGGGAGATTGTTCCTTGGTATGTGACTCCTCCATTGGTCCAATTAGTTTTTGTTCTAGTACTTATTTATTGCAAATTTTTGCTGCTGTGGTGACCTTGTTCTTGAGCTTGCATGTCAATTTTTTATGGTCCAAAGTAGTTCTAATGCATGATATAGTCTCTAGGCTCTTATAGGAGTTGTTGCTATCAATCTTGTTGAGTTTGGTTAACTTTTATTTTGAGTTACTAAAAATTTCAGAAAATTTCAGAAAAATGCATAGGAGAAACTTCCAAGGTGGTTCTTCAAGGAAGCAAGAACCGAGGCTCGCGTTTCGTGAGCCGGACGATGAACTACCAAGGGATGCTAATGTGCGTCCTTGTGAATGGTCGTCAGATGACTTTATGGATCAGGTTAGCATCAAGGATGAATTTTACGCATATGTGCACAATGCTGACCTCGAGGGCTTCATACAAGATAAGTGCCCTCAATATCGTGGCTTCACTGATAGCTTTGTGAGAAGGTTTAAATTTTCATCTTCACGTAATTCTCACACTGTCCTGTTTGACCTGTATGATAAATCTTATACCATGGACTTAGAGGATTTCAATGATGCTTGTGAGCTCCCACAGTGGGGTAGCATGGGTGATCCCCGCAAATCTGAATTTAGAGAATTCCTTACTAGTATCACAGTGGGGGAATCTAGAGAAATCACACAGGCTACCATAGGGAGCATCCATTTTCCTACTATTCATTACTTTGCTCTCTTTATTGGTAGATGCATAAACGGTAAAGATGAGGCTTGTCACATGTGTGTCCCAGATCTCAGTGTTCTCAGGAGTGTTGTACTAGGTGATAGACAATATAACTTGGGAGCCATTGTTGCACGTAGGCTACACCACAATGGTATGAATGGAGATTTATTTGGTGGGATTTATGCCACTCACATAGCCCACTTTATTGGTGTGCCTATGCACGAGAATGACGAACCCTTTACCTCCTGCTCATTTAGATTTCCATGCCATGACTAGTCACCGGTTTATAGAGAGGGATGGTCAAACCCTCAAATATCGATTAATCTTTAACAGGCAGCATGCCATCCCTATTGTTCTTCCTGCCCCTACCTCGTTTGACTTTCAGGCAAAAAGGAGATACACTATAACTATGGAGGAGGCAAATGCTTATTATAATATGACAGAAGCAGCCTACCTTCGAGCTGCAGCTCAGCATGCAGTAGCTGCTGCATCCCAGTACAACCCCAACTACGACTTTGGATATCCGTCAGGCCAATATTGGCCATAGACCAACTTAGGCCAAAAGCCTAAGCTTGGGGGAGTAAGTGTTTCTCACCGACTTTACATTCATGTTCACACTTATTCTAGTTGTCGGTGCTCACACACTTTCACTGTACCATCCATGTTTAGTTTCATTTCTTTTTCTTAGTCTTTTTTCTCGTGTGCTAGAAAAACCTTAAGAAAAACAAAAAAATATTAGTTGTAGCTTTTAGCTAGTTTACTTTTCTTGTAGTAGTAACTAAAAGAAAACCTAAAAAGATTTCTCATTCTTTTTGCTTGTTGGGAGCTTTCCCATGTAAATAGTTTCTTTTCTTTTCTTTGGGGGTCAAGAGTAGAAGACCATGATTAAAATGCTTAGAGGCTCTCATATGCTTTATTGTTGATTTAACCTTGAGCCATATTACCTTGTCTTCTATCTTGTATTAAATGTCTGCAAATTCCAGCTTAGTCCAATGCACGTGCACTATTATTATTATCCACACCGTTCGGTCGTGCGAGTGAAAGGCAATAAGGATGATATATGATGAACTAATTGAGATGAGAAAAGCTGGTATGAACTCGACCTCTCTTGTTTTTGTAAATATGATAGTTCATCGTTCCTGATTCAGCTTGTTATGAATGAAACATGCTTGCAATGACAACTAGAGATCATAGCTGCTTATGCCATGCTTAATTAGCTGAGAGTTTATAATGGTCTATCTTGCGTGCCAACATGATATTAAAATGGTTGTGATGTAGTATGATGGGGTGGTATCCTCCTTTGAACAATTTAAGTGATCTGACTTGGCACATGTTCACGCATGTAGTTGAAACAAAATCAACATAGCGATCCATGATATTTATGTTCATGGTGATTTATATCCTACTCATTCTTGCATTCATTGTTGATTAATTTTAATGCATGTTCATGACCGTTGTTGCTCTCTAGCTGGTCGCTTCCCAGTCTTTTTCTAGCCTTCACATGTACTAAGCGGGAATACTGCTTGTGCATCCACTTCCATAAACCCCAAAGTTATTCCACATGAGTCCACCATACCTTCCTATATGTGGTATTTACCTGCCGTTCCAAGTAAATTTGTATGTGCCAAACTCTAAACCTTCAAATAAAATTCTGTTTTGTATGCTCGAACAGCTCATGTATCAACTAGGGCTGTCTATATCTTCCATGCTAGGTAGGTTATTCTCACGATGAGTGGACTCCGCTCATCATGCATGAGAAAATGGCTGCTAACCGGGATGCCCGGTCCCATGCTCAAAATCATAATAATTAAACAAAACTCCCCCAGGGTTGTTGCTGGTTTGGACGGTACCCGTTGTTTCGGGCTAGCCGTGGAGTGTGCTTGTTGGTGGTTGGGGGAGTATAAACTTTACCATTCTGTTTGGGAACCACCTATAATATGCGTAGCATGGGAGATATCGAGATTCTTGGTTGTTATATTGACAATGAAAGTATACCGCTCAAAATGTTATTCATCTCTATTTAAAAATTGAGCTCTGGCACCTCTACAAATCCCCGCTTCCCTCTGTGAAGGGCCTATCTATTTAATTTTATGCAGAGTCATCATCCTCTTATCAAAGAGCACCAGTAGGAGAGCACCTCTGTCATTTGCATGTATTACTATTAATTTGCATTGAGTATGATCATGACTGGATCTCTTTTACCATGAATTACAATGTCTAGTCAGTCCTTGATCTTTAAAGGTGCTCTGTATTTATGTTTTGTGGTCTCAGAAAGGGCTAGCGAGATACCATCTTGTTATATCATATCATGATTGTTTTGAGAAAGTGTTGTCATCCGAGGTTTATTATTATTGCTCGCTAATTGATTATGCCATTGATATGAGTAGACGAGACCTGAAAGTTATTGTGAATATGGTTAGTTCATGATCTTGCCGAAAACCTGAATGTTGGCTTACATATTTACAACAACAAGAGAAAACAGAGTTTGTCAAAGTTTTTCTTTATCACTTTCAGTTTATCAACTGAATTGCTTGAGGACAAGCAAAGGTTTAAGCTTGGGGGAGTTGATACGTCTCCAACGTATCTACTTTTCCAAACACTTTTGCCCTTGTTTTGGACTCTAAGTTGCATGATTTGAATGGAGCTAACCCGGACTGACGCTGTTTTCAGCAGAATTGCCATGGTGTTGTTTTTGTGCAGAAATAAAAAGTTCTCGGAATGACTTGAAAATCCATGGAGAATTATTTCGGAAAATATAAAAAATACCTGCAAGAAGATCCAGACCAGGGGGCCCACACCCTGTCCACGAGGGTGCCCCCCCTAGGGCGCGCCCCCTGCCTCGTGGCCCCCCTGGTGCTCCATCGACGTATCCCCAGATACTATATATTCACTTTCGGGGAGAAAAAATCAGAGAGAAAGAATTATCGCGTTTTACAATACGGAGCCGCCGCCAAGCCCTAATCTCTCTCGGAAGGGCTAATCTGGAGTCCGTTCGGGGCTCCGGAGAGTGGAGATCGTCGCCATCGTCATCATCAACCTTTCTCCATCACCAATTCCATTATGCTCACCGCCGTGCATGAGTAATTCCATCGTAGGCTTCCTGGATGGTGATGGTTTGGATGGGATCTATTATGTAATCGAGTTAGTTTTGTTAGGGTTTGATCCCTAGTATTCGCTATGTTCTGAGATTGATATTGTTATGACTTTGCTATGCTTAATGCTTGTCACTAGGGCCCGAGTGCCATGATTTCAGATCTGAACCTATTATGTTTTCATGAATATATGTGTGTTCTTGATCCTATCTTGCAAGTCTATAGTCACCTACTATGTGTTATGATCCGGCAACCCCGAAGTGACAATAATCGGGACCACTCCCGGTGATGACCATAGTTTGAGGAGTTCATGTATTCACTATGTGTTAATGCTTTGGTCTGGTACTCTATTAAAAGGAGGCTTTAATATCCCCTAGTTTCCAATAGGACCCCGCTGCCACGGGAGGGTAGGACAAAAGATGTCATGCAAGTTCTTTTCCATAAGCACGTACGACTATATTCGGAATACATGCCTATGTTACATTGATGAACTGGAGCTAGTTCTGTGTCACCCTAGGTTATAACTTCTACATGATGAATTGCATCCGACATAATTTCCCATCAGCGATCCAATGCCTACGAGCTTTTCACATATTGCTTGTTGCTTATTTACTTTTCCATTGCTACTATTACAAAAACTACAAAAACACTATCGTTACTTTTATTGCTGCTACCGCCACTATCATATTACTTTGCTACTAAACTATCTTGCTGCAGATACTAAGTTTCCAGGTGTGGTTGAATTGACAACTTAGCTGCTAATACTTAAGAGTATTCTTTGGCTCCCCTTGTGTCGAATCAACAAATTTGGGTTGAATACTTTACCCTCGAAAACTGTTGCGATCCCCTAAACTTGTGGGTTATCAGAGACACACACCCGTTAGCCATCTTTATGCAACAAGTTGCATGTTTGTCGATGGAACCTGTCTCATGTACGTGGACATGTAAGGTTGGTCCAAGCCGCTTCATCCCACAATACCACTAAATCAAAATAAAACTAGGGAAGGAAGCAATCTGAATATCAACGCGCACAAACTCCTTTATGTTTTACTCGTGATGTCATCTACACATAGACCTAGCTCATGATGCCACTGTTGGGGAAAGTTGCATGGGAAACAAAAAAATTCCTAAGAACACCCAAGATCAATCTAGGAGATGCACATCTAAGAGAGGAGAGTTGGATCCACATACCCTTGTAGATCGCTAAGCGGAAGCGTTCAAGAACGCGATTGATGTAGTGGTACGTCTTCGTGATCCAATCACGAACCATCCCGCGAACTCTGATCTAGTGCCGAACGAACGTCACCTCCGCGTTCAACACACATACGGCTTGATGGCGCCTTCACATCCTCGATCCAGCGAGCGATGTGAAGTAGTAGCTCGAGTCCTCCGGCAGCACGATGGTGTGGTGGCGGTCGTGGTGGAGGAATTGCGGCAGAGCTTCGCTAAGCACTACGTGTATGAGGAGAAGAGCTACGGGAGAGGAGGGGAAGCGCCAAGGCGTGTCAGGGTGCGGTTGCCCTCTCCCCCCTCACTATATATAGGGGGAAGGGGAGGGGTGGAGGCGCCCTAGGGGGAGCCTAGGGTTTGGGTGGCCCCCCCTAGGTTCCTTGCCCCCCAAGCAAGAGGGGTCGGCTGCCCTAGGGGCGCCCCCACCTCCTGGCTACGTGGGAAGTGGTGAGGGGGGAACAGCCCCTAAGTGGGCTATAGTGCTTCCCCCCCTTTTGGCCCATGAGGCCCGCAACAATTGACGGGACCCCCCGAAACCCCTTTCACTCTTCCGACGATTCTCCCGGTAGCCCCGGAACACTTCTGGACTCCGTTTCCCTTCATCCTATATATCAATCTTTACCTCCGGACCATTCCGGAGTTCCTCGTCATGTCCGGGATCCTATCTGGGACTCCGAACAATCTTCGGTCACCATCACTATGACTCAACTATACTTATATCGTCACCAAACGTTAAGTGTGTAGACCTTGCGGGTTCGAGAACTATGTAGACATGACCGAGACATCTCTACAGTCAATAACCAATAGCGGGACCTGGATGCCCATATTGGTTCCCACATATTCTACGAAGATCTTATCGGTTGAACCTCGATGTCAAGGATTCAGACAATCCCATATGTAGTTCCCTTTGTCTATTGGTATGTTACTTTCCCGAGATTTGATCATCGATATCTCCATACTGATACATCTCCAACGTATCTACTTTTCCTAACTCTTTTCCTCTTGTTTTGGACTCTAATTTACATGATTTGAAAGAAACTAACCCCAGACTGACGTTGTTTTCAGCAAAACTACCATGGTGTTGTTTTTGTGCAGAAATAAAAGTTCTCAGAATGTAACAAAACTTCACGAGGATTTTTTATATAATAAAATAAAAATACTGGAGCCAAGAACCACCGGAGGAGGGCACCTGGGTGGGCACAACCCACCAGGGCGCCCCCCCCTCGTGGCACGCCCAGGTGGGTTGTACCCACCTGGTGGCCCCGCAGACGCCAACCCTGGTACTATAAATTCACATTTGCAGAGAAAAAAATCAGGGAGAAAGAATTATCATGATCTACGAGGCGGAGCAGCTGCCACCTCATGTTCTTCCTTGGGAGGTCAGATCTGGAGTCCGTTTGGGGCTCCCGAGAGGGGTATCTTCGTCCTTCGTCATCACCAACCCTTCTCCATTGCCAATTCCTTGATGCTCCCCACCGGGAGTGAGTAATTCCTTCATAGGCTCGCTGGTCGGTGAGGAGTTGGATGAGATTCATCATGTAATCTAGTTAGTTTTTGTTAGGATCGATCCCTAGTATCCATTATGTTCTGAGATTGATGTTGTTATGACTTTGCCATGCTTAATGCTTGTCACTTTGGGCCCGGGTGACATGATTTCAGATCTGAACCGTTTGTGGTATTATCATTATATTCATGTTTTAGATCTGATCTTGCAAGTTATAGTCACCTATTACGTGTTATGACCCGGCAACCCCGGATTGACAATAACCGGAACCACTCCCGGCGATGACCGTAGTTTGAGGAGTTCACGTATTCATCATGTGTTAATGCTTTGTTCCAGTTCTCTATTATAAGGAGGCCTTAATATCACTTAGTTTCCACTATGGACCCCGCTGCCACGAGAGGGTAGGACAAAAGATGTCATGCAAGTTCTTTACAAAGCTAAAGACAAGTATCAAAGGAAGGATAATCAGTATGCAGTATTATCACGGTGCTAGACACTACTATTCCGAAACACCAAAACATACAAAATACGATTATAAACACATATTTAAAGGCCCAGTTAAAGAGAGACAGAAGTGAGATTCACCAATGGATAAAGAGGAAAGGCCAGAAGGCAAACCCCCAAAATTAGTCACATGTTGATAATTTGCTCTCACATCTTATGCCCGACCTGTTTGCCCAAGCTTGTGATTAGACCCCATTGCCCAATCTTGTGGTTAGCTCCAACATGCACTGGATTTTGTGCTTTCTTCCCTAGGCGTTGGCTAAAATATTTGTTCATGAAAAATTATTGTAAAATATGCACGTCTGAACACTATCATCTTTTTATGTCAAACTGAAAGTGAATTATCTCTAGCTTGATTTCTCACATAGTAATATGTATGTGTGATGTGAGCGCATTGATCGGGCTCAATTTTTAGAGGCAAAGAACTGGCATTTCTGCTAGTTGAGCAAAATGACATCTATGAGAAAAAGAAACAATGCAAACTTATTACTATATTGTTAGGACCATCAAGACGAACAAAGTAAATAAATAGACCTTCCGAGCATAGAAGATACACAACAATATTGTTATAAGAAGCGAGGCACAAATCTTCTGTGATATCTCCATACATGTGATTGCCCTACGCATGAGGATGTGTATAGTTATAATAGGGGCGAACGGAAGGTAACGATGGAAAAATAAAATGGAAAGCACAAAAGATGTGTTAAGAAAAGCACTTGTGCATCAAGAAAAACAAAGTCGGTATGCTTTATAGGGCCAACGTCGGTACAACCCCTCCTGGATGATGGTGCCAAAGCAGAGCGCATCTGAATATACATATAGACATGGGAGGAAACAACATCCGAGTGTTTGCATAGCAACTTAGTAAGGCAAGGATGACACATAAACATAGGTAGACATGCATTGCATATGGAAAAAAAGATTAGCTAATTTAGCAACATTAACAGAATGCATGACGCGAGTAAGAAGAATAAACAACAAACACAATGTGGTGAGAATGAAATAACCAAGAAATGACTTGAACCACAACACCCATACACATACAAAAACAATCACTATCTTACCCACTAATTTGTCCATATGCACACATAAGTATAAGTACCTATACTAAAGCAGGAAGGTTTCCCTTTTCTCCTTTTTTTAACTTTCACTGTTCAGTTACATGAACATGTCAAGTGAATAGAGGTCCCTATACTAAAACGGAAGCATTACCCTTTTTTGACTTTTTTGTAAACTTCCACTTTTCAATTACGTGTCGAGTGAACAGAGGTGTTGTACAAGACTAGCACATGAACAGTTACCAACTACAAAGAGTCGACGCGTGAACAGTGGCTACCCGTGTGAAAGTGTCGTTAAAAAAACTATGATTTTTTCACACATCATTTCTCTCCCCCTCTACTGTCGCGTCATATAGAGGGGTTAAAACTTAGGATTATTCTACACATTATTTCTCTCCACCAGCGTATGCAGAGCCGCCTTGATTTTCTCTCGATCCTTTCCGGTGGTGGTGTTGCCAAAAACAATAGACCAGAACAGTATATTTGCATGAACAATGACATGTTAGGAAAATAAGTTCTTAATTCCAAAAAATCCTAAAAAAATTGAGACTCCTCGCTCTATGCGTTCAGCTACGCAAGGAGAATAGGCGATGTTGTTGTTATCGTCTATCTCACCTTCTCTGTGGCCAACCAGATCGAGGCTTCAACCACAATGTGGTCACTGAAGCCACCTTTACAACACGCTCCATCATGACAGTCTATAAGCAACCAATGAGAAGAGGCAACATAAAAATAAAAAATGTCACTCGATCAACCTGTTTACCTCATTCCATATTATATTTCTGCAACCGATTCAAAGAGAAAGAGAAAACTACAAGACAGTAGATCATCTGTTAAGGGTAATGTTTGCTCAAAAACTATTCTAGAACCAATTATTCCTCAACCACCAAAATGTGCCAAGTAAGGATATACAACTTATCCTATATCATAGTTTGGAAAGCGCACTGGGTTGAACATCCTATTATCAGATTATGCATTCATAGATACCACGTTTAAATAAGCTCTCCGTCAATTAAAATCCATTTTTACACCACGACAATACTCCACCAATTACTATGTATTTTTACACCATGACGGATTTAGGGTTTAGATTACTTACAAAATATGAAAATTGAATTTCATTAAATAAATCCATGTTTGAGAGAGAATGAAAGAATGTCGACTAGGAACTGGATATGTAATGTAAGTGAAAAAGATGCACAAACTAGACAAGAATACTACCGGGTCTACACATCGGTAACAATCCCATTCGATCTCACTGTCGATCAAACATGCCATATGAGAATGAATGCAAATACATATTGCTACCGTGTCCATCACATTTTCTTTACATACGCAAGAGAAAAATTTGTGCTTACGAAAAAAATATTAATAGGCAAGTCGGTTTAATTGATTTGTTAAATCATATCATATTTGTTATGTTCCTACACAGATCATGGGTTAAAAGTAGAATTCGTGTTCTCATTTTTATTTTATTTAATCACGTAACACATATTGTTTTCTTGCTTATTTTGACAAAATAGAGACAAAATCAGCACGGGCGCGGCGTGCGCCGCGCTTCTTCTGCGCTAGTATAATAAATTGCCATGAAAAGAGTTTAGATTAGCATGCTTACAAATCGATCGTTCAGGACTTATTGAGATCCTATCTTTTTTATTTATTCTTTTAAGTTTCAACCAAATGGTGAATAAGTACCGGTGACCTAAGATTTAACGGGTTTTTTTAGAATGAGACTTAACGTTTGATTGTAGCCTACGAATACGCATGTGCCAAGCTCAAAAAATAATCCTAAAACAAGAAACGAAGGGTAAACCACGGCTCCTCGGTGATTTGAGCCTCCTGGCCATCGGATCGATTCCTTAATCCGTTTTGGGCCGCCGGATCCCCTTCCCGATCGATCTCAGCCGTCGGATCGATGTGAAGCTCGTAGTTACCTCCCGCTGTAAAGATCTCGTGCCACCGCAGGTAAAACATGATCCCCGCCAAGGGCGTTTTAGTCATTTCGTATACACCTATAAAAGGCTAGTGGCTCCCGTGCTAAAGACCTAGTCGTCGCCTCCTTCTCTCGCTCCTCATCCACTCCTCCCGCAGCGAGACCAACCACACACCGCCGCCGCCGCCGACGACTCCTTCGCTCCCGTCCTCCTTCTCCCGCATCTCCTCCCCATCTTCAGGCCGCATGGTGCCACCGCTCTTCCTCCTCCCCTAACCCTAGAAAGGGATGAGGACGACGATCCGCTATCCGCCGCTGGCCCTCGGCGCCGAGCTCCATTACCTTTGCCTTCGTGTCGTCTTCGTCATCCACAGCGGTGAGGCAGGAGGAGCACACGGGGAAGCACCCACCGATGCTCCTCAGAGCTCAGGCTCTCTCTCTCTCTCTCTCTCTCTCTCTCTCTCTCTCTCTCTCTCTCTCTCTCTCTCTCTCCCATGATCTTCCTTTTGCTTGCAGGTCGGCGCCGCCGTGCAGCTGTGGATGTGATCTCTGACCAGCCCCCCTCATAGCTCGCAGTCCAGGTCGATGCCAAATTCGACTTCCAAGAGGATTTTTGTGTTGTGGCTGCAGGTTCGTGTTATTGGGAGGGGGGATATTTTGTTTCTTTCTTATATTGGTGATGTGGGTGAGTTGATTTCTACCTGATTTGTTCCTTTCCATCTTGATTTGTGTAGCATTATGGATAGGTGTTGCGGTAGTCAATTTCTCCTAGGAATCTGGAGGTTTGTCTTTGACTATGCTCTGAGAGGTGCCACGGTCTGAGAGGATACAGTGGGATGGCTCAATCTGCTAGAGTGCTAGGTAGCCTTTTGTTAACTCCTGCTCATACATCTTCCTCGGTTTGTTTTAGGTGGCGTTTGGTTTGATGGCCGGATTGGCTGGGGATACCCTCAACCATGTGGTTGGGGATACCCTTGATTCTTGTTTGGTTGTAAGGATTAGAGAATGATGGGATAGCCACCTTTTTTTGTTTGGTTGGAAGGATAAGAAATTGATACACACAGGCATCTACAATTACGTGTATAGATCACACTGACATTCCCTCGGAATCACTTGCATTCCGATGAAGAACATACATCAGAGGGGGACAGCAGCTTGCGGCTCTTGCATAAATCAAAAACACGCACGCACGGGTCAAGACAAACGTGGATCTACCAACATATGCACGCATCCATCAGGCATGATGAACACGCTTGCTCATTTTCGCTACTCCGCGTCGCCATAACAAAGATAAAAGAGAGGGGAGCGAGCGCACATGCCCATGCCCTCACGCCGTCGGACGCGAGCGCACATAGCCGGTGCGGCCCAGAACGACCTGCCATCGGGAAGCTACAGCAAGCCAGCCCCACAACCTGGAGGCATCCACCGCCGCTCAACTCCGGCCACCACTCTCGCGCTTGATGCGCCAGCGTCGTCGCTCTGGGTCCAACTGCCATGATGCGTGTTCAGGTGATGAGACGAGATGGAGAAAAGAGAAAAGCGAAGAAAACGTTTTGAGCAAATATTCGCCACATTTTTGCGGATGAGCTGAAGGAAGCGACGCGCGCGGGGTGGTTGGCCATATCCGCCAGATTTTTGCGGATGAGCTCAACCGCGTTTTAAGGGAATATTCGCAGAATCATGGCTGCCCATGTCCCTGGCCATTCTTAAACCAAACATTCGGTGGCCATTGAAAAGTTGGCTATCCCTAACCACCCCAAGGATAGCCAACGAACCAAACGCCACCTTAGTTAAAGCGTTGTTGACAAAACATGGCAACTTTCTGACAAAAAATCAAACTGGAACAAAGTTGCCATGTGTTAACAATTGCAGTTGCCACCTCGCAGAAGTTACCATAAAAAACGTTCAGGATGACATGCTTAAATTTTGAACGTTCGGGATTTATCTATTTCAAAAAGATACACTGAAATTGGGAGGTTGGCGGTGGACTGCGCGCAGCGGCGTAGAACGCCGACTCCCTTTCCCTTCCATTGAGCTTATAGCTGGCCAAACGGGCCGTCCCGGCCCGGCACGGCACGACCCATCCTAATCGTGCCAGGCACGGCCCGGCCCGCCAAGGCACGATTATTATACGAGCCGTGACGTGCCGGCCCGCGTGCTGCAGCCTGCAGCCCAAGCACGGCCCATATGCTAATCGGGCCGGCCCGCCGACACGCTATGCCCTCTAATCTGCCTCATATTTTGCGCACTGGGCGTTTTTAGCCTATTTTTACCTATTGGACCACATTAGGATATATAAAAGAATACAAAAATAATAATCAGGCCGTACAGTGCCGGCCCGCGTGCTCGGCCTTCAGGCTCAGGCACGACCCCTGGCGTGCCGCATGCCGGGCCTGGCCCGTTTAGCACGTGCCGTGCCATGCCGGTCGTGCTACCGGGCCGGCCCAGCTATCCCGACCCGTTCGGCCACCTATACTTGAGCTGTCTGAGGCATTGACCATCTGCACAATTGCCAACAACTTGTTCCAACTTACAAAATAGCCCCTCCCAAAGCACGCAACCACAAAGAGGCCCATTCCAGAGCTGAAACACAGGGTGGGTGGGTGGGAGAGAGGACGACTCCAAATCTCATCTCGTCTTCTCCGCCGCCGCCGGCAAGCCAGCCAGTCAGCCAGCTAGCCAGCTAGCCATGCCTACCTCCCCGGCCGCCTCCGCCGGAGCCATCGCTTCCCCCTCCGGATCCTCCCCGGCCACCGCCGCCGCGTCGGCGGCCGACCCGGCCACCCCGTCCTGGTGGGAGTCCGTCTCCCAGGCGCGCTCCCGCATCCTCGCGCTCGCCTCCATCCTCCCTCCCGAGGTCTCCCCCGGCGTTTCGGCGCTCGCGGACTCCGACCGGCCCGCCCGCGCCCTCCTCCGCTCCGCCGCCGCCTATGACGCCCTCTCCGGGGCGCTCCGCGCGGGGGGCGGCGCCGACGACCCCGCCTGCCACTGGCTCTACGACACGCTCCTCTCCCAGGACCCCGACCTCCGCCTCGCCGCGCTCGCCTTCCTCCCGCTCCTCTCGTCGCTCTACCTCCTCCGCCTGCCTCCCGCGCTCCCATCCTCGCTCTCTGGCTTTGAGGCCGTCCTCCTCGCCGTCTACTCTTCCGAGGCCAAGAGCCGCCAGGGAAAGCCTGTGCTTGTCCATGTCCCCGACCTCTCCGTCCCCTCCCTCTACCACACTCCGCAGTCCAGCCCCAGCTCGAGATCGCCTCGCCGGCCTCACCCGCCGCCGATCCCCCCTCCTCCCGCAAATGTGGTGGTGGGCGTGCTGTCGCCGCCGCTGGAGCCACAGGCTGCAGTGAAGTCGACCAAGCGCGCGGGGATTATAGGGGTCGCCTTTGAGGCCTACTACGCCAAGATCGCGCAGATGCCCCCTGCATCCAAGGTGGATGCCTGCAATGCGGTGGCTGCGTGGGCAGGGCAGTACTGCAGGTGCCGTTTTGAGCTTGATGAGGAGTTGGAGGTGGAGGAAGGGGATTCTCTGGGCTCCATGTCGCCATTGTCCACGGATGCTGAGAATGGGAATGGGAAGGCCTTGGAGGAAGAATTGGCAAAGATGCGTGTCAATGGAGACAGCAGTGGGCGGAATTGTGGTAAGGAGGAGGAGGTAAGGGAGGCAAGGGTGCAGCTCCCATGGGAGTTGCTGCAGCCAGTGATGAGGGTTCTTGGGCACTGCTTGCTCGCGCCACTGAACCCAATGGAGGTGCGGGATGCCGCCGCAGAAGCTGTGCGGGTTGTCTATGCCCGTGCATGTCATGATCTTGTGCCACAGGCAATCCTGGCAGCCCGGAGCTTGATTGAGCTTGACAAAAGCGCCCGCAAGGCTGCCAAGGCAGCAGCTGTAGCGGCCTCTGGAATAATGGTAGCATCTGGCACAGCTGGAAGCACCGCATCGAGCTCCAGGCCAAGTTCCAAGCCAAACACGCCGAGCAAGCAGCGTAAACCTGACATGCTGCTCGTGTCCAAATGAGGTCAATTGCTCTGCATTTTGTGGAATTGTTTGTCATTGAAATGTAGACCAAGCCTAGTATACATTGCACGCGGAAGATTGCTTGTTATGACTCGAAAGACTGCTGGCTTGGTATGTTATGGCTTGAAAGACTGCTGGCTTGGTATGTTGCCAACTCTGTATTGTATGTTAACTCGCCTTATGTAGTTATGTTACTCGTTGCATATAGTTCACAAATCAATATATTTTATGATCCTGCTTGTGGGTTGGTGAGGAGATTCAGTTGGAATGAATACTATTGTTAATGGTTATTATTGTAAATTTCAATCATATTCTGTTTGTCCATGTATTTCTTGCAATGCTCTGCACTTGAAGATGTTCCGTTTGTAGGTTGCAACTTTCTATTTTGAACCGAAACAGCAGGAGAGTTTTGTAATGTATTTCTAATTAAACAGATATACAAAGCAATGTACAGCAATGCAAGGGCGGTTAAAAATGATCAAAAGAAGGGTCACAGGTTGATTCGTAGCTACTCAGTTTCTGATAGTTAGTAGTATTGATTGAGTTCGCTACTCCCTCTGTCCCAAAATATAAGAACGTTTTTAACACTACACTAGTGTCAAAAACGTTCTTATATTATGGGACGGAGGGAGTACTTGCTAGTAGATGGATTGAATAAGTAATGCATTCCAGGGACATGTTGGATGATCTGAAATTGGTTCTGATTCTTCTTTCTGCTTTCTTCTATGGAGATATGGCGCATTCATGGATTGAAGCCAAAAATTGCCATTGGCCAAATATTGGCTAGTAATTTCTTGTTTTCCAAATTTTCTTGCAAACCTCACATAAAGTTGCCAGCTTTTGCCAAGTCTGGGCTTTGCCACACATTGGCTAGCCAAATTTTGGTGGCGAACCAATGCCCATCTTCACAAATTCATAATGGATTTCTGTTTTCACTTGAAGCATGATTTATAGTAGTTAAAAAGTGTTAGAATGCAGTAACTAGCTGCTGCATGAGGCTAGATTTTCATCCTTGTGAGCTTTTGTAACTCGATATAAGTTTTGCATTATTATGATCATTTAGCACTTAGTCTACCAGATCATCAGTGCAGCTTGATTGTTATGGATTGGAAACCCATTGGTTTTGTTATGCAGCTAACTCTGTATTCCGTGTTAATTGCCTTAAGTTACTCGTTCCATATAGTTCACAAATCAATCTTCACGACTGCATTTTCTGATTGATAATGGAGTGTGATCCTTGCTGGCTTTTAATATAGTCTCATTTTTCGTTGTGCTGTTCATATATTTCTTATGTGCGTATAGTATTTTGATGAAAAAGTTATTCTTTTTCAGTACTATCTGATGGAAATAGCATAAGCTGCAACACATTGTGTATTCATGTGTCCCTAGGTTTTTAAAGCACCCCCACTTGGTGACTCATATTTCTATATATACTCAGTCTGAAAGTTGGATTTTTTAATTACTTAAATTAAGTGATGGTGAAAATTCCAAAAATGAGAACATAAAGATCTGGCCAGTTTGCTCTGCTTGCATGACAATGTGATAAAATGGTTGTTTTTGTATGTGAAGATGCATCAAATATATAAACCATGTTAGTGATTCTCAGACTGGATTCATTGTAAAGCTAGGGACAGGTGTTGATTTTTTTTTCCTTTAGAAATGAAACTGTTGTATTCCAAGTAGGTGATGTTAAATTACTGCATTATAAAGCAATTGAGTGTCTGTTTGAACCTAGAAGATGTGATTTGGCACAGCATGAGCATTATGATGGGCTGGCACAAAATGAGCACGCTCTTGTTTCATGCCCCAATGTGTGTTGCTACCTCTCTAGCACTCGGTATAGTTCCAGCACGCCGTGTGGATAGCTTACACCCGGCATATGTATCCACTCCTTTTTCTAAATATTAAGGAGAGGGTGTATTGCTGTGGCTCAGTAAACCGTTGGCTTTGTATGTAGCCAACCCTGTATTTGTATGTTGACTTGCCTTATGCTATTGCATATAGTTCACGATTCGATTTTGTTGCAATATCACTGTCATTACGGACTCGTTTGCCCGCACATTTCTTGCACTATTGTGTGCAGATGTTTCTTTGGGGAATGGGGTTCAAGTCTGCTACTAGCAGTTTTACTAGTGGTCTAATGCATTTCAGTCTTCAGACTTAGTACCAGTCATGGAAACGGCTGCTGAGCTGAAGACAGATCGTTGTTGTGCCGGTCTCTGCTTTGCTTGAAAGTAGGAGTAGATATCATATGAACTTATAATGGATCATGAAAGTTGGTTATACCTGGGTTTCTCTTTTTACTGGATTCTACTAGTACCTCTGTTTGAACTGCCAAAACGTCACATATTTAGAAACGGATGTAGTATGTAGTTCTAGTATATACTCCCTCCGTCTCAAGATGTAAGACGTTTTTTTGACTTAGTGTGGTGTAAAAAAACGTCATACATTATGGGACGGAGGGAGTAGATGATTCTTGGACTGAGAACAAACTTGTGGAGTACTCATGTTCACTGCAACATGAAGCTACCTCTGCATCCTGCCGAGCTTCTGTCATGGAACACGGCGGAAGTTTACTTATCCCCTGCTTGGAATGGGACTACAGTATTTTTTACGTGCTCCCTTCCCTGGTGTTTCTGCGAAAATAGCGTACTGGTGTCGTCAGCTGGACCTACCGTACCGGCCACGCCCAAGCAGCCCGGCGCAGATTCTCCAACTTGCAAAAGGGAAGGTAGAGGCTTCTAGGTAAATCTGAGAATGGTTTGATATTTAAACCATACTTGAACCATATCCGTACATATATCTCTCAAAACCATACTTGAACCATACCCGTTTAATATCATTTTCAACCCAACCAAAACTTAACCCTCTATTTTTTCCACCCAAACCAATTTAAACCCAATACATAACCGTGAGTTTAAACCCAATACATAACTACGGGTTGCTTCAATGTATATATGATTGCACAAATTGACATGTTAAGAAGCAAATGACATAGAAAAGGCATAAGTGCATCTACAACAGTTTGGAAACAAATTTATCGTTGAGATACGGTCAACACACAACAAGAGTAAAAAAGACAACGCCCACGACTGGAAAGCTCACTGACAAGTGTATTAAAACCAATTGCTTAGCTAAAGCAAAAGCAAACACATTCGATTTGCACGTGTTTCCCCATAATACATAATTACATAGTGCATCGCAGCATGTACACGGATCAAAGATACTCGTTGTCGATGCATTGTTGCTTATTGCACATAACCAATGCCCAGAAACCGGTTTGGACCCATAGTTTATAACCGTTAATAACCAAACTGTTTAAGCCCATAACCAACTATACCCAAATTGGTTTCTTCATATACCCAAACCAAAACCAAACTAAAAAACATTCAACCCAATAAAACCTGAACCAATCAAACCCAAAGTAAGAACCGAACCGTCTCACCCAGTTTTTTAATAACCATTCTCAGGTTTACTTCTAGGATGCCATCCATTTCAAGCTCGATGGATTCTTGGAGGCGGTCAAGGAGGCATGGGTATGCGATGAAGGAATCACGGACCCCTTTCACCGGCTGGATGTTCTACTCAGGAACACAGCCAAGTTTCTCACGGCATGGGACAGCGGAGAGTGGGAACATCAAACTCCAAATTGCGTGCGCCAACCTGGTTGTTGACGGAGGGAGAGAGGTGGCTTAGGGCTTCCATTAAGCACCTGGTGCTCGGGCCGGCGTCCCTCGAGAGAACGATCGCGAGGCAAAGATCTCGGATCAGGTGGTTGCAAGAAGGAGACGCTAACACCACTCTGTTTCATCTGATCGCCAATGGACGGAAAGCCAAAAATTTCATCCCAGTGTTGAAAGTCGAGGGACAGGTGATCACAGATCAACTTGGTAAAGAGAAGGCTTTCTTTGAGGAGTACAAGGAACTATTAGGAAAAGACAGGGCAAGGGATCACTCGATTGATCTGGAGTTTTTGAACTTGCCTAGGGTGGATCTGTCAGAGCAGGATTTGGTCTTTCAACAAGAGGAAATTTGGGAGGTGATTAAAGAGATGCCGACGGAGAGAGCACTAGGGCTGGGCGGTTTCATCGGGGTTTTCTTTCAGAAGGCATGGAAGATAGTCAAAAAGGATGTGATTGCAGCCATGAACACATTGTTCTTGAACAACGGCCACGGATTTGGCAGACTTAACCAGACTGATTGCGCTTACCCAAATCTTTGGAGGCTTGCAAGGTGAAGGATTTCAGACCTATTTGCCTGCTACACAGTGCCCCAAAAAGTTGCATCTAAGCTGTTGGCTTCGAGGCTTAGCAGACGGATGCCGGAGCTAGTCAATGTCAATCAGTCGGCTTTATCAAGGGGCGGAGTATTCACGACAACTTTTTGTTGGTAAGATAGATGGCTAGGAGGCTGCATAAGAGGAAGGTCAAAGGGGTGCTACTCAAACTAGACATAACCAGAGCCTTCGATTCGTTGTCATGGCCCTTTCTCTTCGAGGTTTTGAGGGCTAAGGGGTTCTCGGAAAGATGGCTATATTGGGTGGAAACTTTACTCTCAACGGCAACTTCCAGAGTGCTCGTGAACGGATGCACATGAGAGAAATTCACACATGCGTGTGGGCTGAGGCAGGGGGACTCACTCTCGCCGTTTCTATTCGTCATTCCAATGGACGTGTTCACGGCCATCATTTGCAAGGCGCATGAAAATCAGGTTCTGGCGAAGATTAGTGGTTGTGGCCCTATGCAAAGGCTGTCGCTCTATGCTGACGATGTGGTCCTATTCATCAAACCGACGAGATCGGAATTGGCTTTTGTCAAAGAGGTCCTCAACATCTTCGGGGCTGCGTCAGGGCTGAGGGTGAACTTTGTGAAATCCTCCGCTACATTGATCCGAGGAGAAGAGGAGGATGAGGAACGACTGCAGATACATGCCGTGGCAGATCGAGACGTTTCCGTGCAAGTACTTGGGACTGCAGCTGAGAATCAAATGCCTCACGAAATCGGACTGGCAACCTATAGTAGATGCGGCCGTACGGATTTTACCAGGTTGGCAAAGGGGGGTGGTGACACGGTCGGGGAGGCTCATTCTTGTCAACCAAGTCATGCGAGCGCGACCAACACACCACCTGATAATTGTCGAAGCTCCGAAATGGGCTGTGGAGAGGGTGAATAAGGGATGTCGTGCGTTCTTCTGGGCTGGTTTAGACGAGATCCATGGAGGGAAATGTGTGGTTGCATGGCAGCGAGTGTGCAAACCAAAAAATCTTGGCGGGCTGGGTGTGATAGACCTCCACACGCACGACATCGCCCTAAGATTGAGATTGGAGTGGCTGAAGAGAACAGATCAGTCGAGGCCATGGCAGGGGTTGTGCAACATGATTGACAAGCAGGCTCAAGAGGCGTTCACGAGTCTGGTAAGCTGGCAGATAGGGGATGGATCGCAGATCTTGTTTTGGAAAGACAGATGGTTAGGTGACTGGCTACATTGTCCAAGAGATAGTGCCTCTACTTGCGGGGAAAGTAAGGACACAAGTGGCCAACAGGAGATTGGCGAGAGACGGGCTTTATATGCACGCATGGACAAACGACATAGGAGGAGAGCTACATACAGAGGGGCTGGCACAATTCATCAGATTATGGGACACATTGATCGAAGTTCAGTTGACGCAGGATGTGGAAGATAGGCCGATATGGGCTTGGAGTTCCACTGGGAAGTACACAACCACCTCGGCTTACAAGGTGATGTGTGAAGGGGGGATCAGATTCCAGGCGGCAGTAGCGATATGGAAGTGCTGGGCGTCGCTAGGGTGCAAACTTTTCCTGTGGCTAGCCATACTGCACAGGCTCTGGACGTTCGACCGGCGCATGCGTCACGGGCTACAAGATACAACCTCACCCTGCTATCCTTGCGAGACGAGGAGGAGGACACAATTGAACATATCCTGATGAAGTGCGTTTTGCCAGGCAGGTCTGGCATCAATGCTTTGTGGAGACAGGGATCAGTTTGTCGCTCATTCCAACAGGGCAAGAACCGCTCTAGGATTGGTGGGCCACAGCTAGGAAGCAGGTCACCAAAGCTCAGCGCAAGGATTTTGATGCTTTTGTGATGCTAGTGTGTTGGTGCATATGGAAGCAGAGGAATGAGAGAGTCTTTGGCAGGAATGGTAATTGTAATGAGAGAGGCACATTTCAGTTCATAATGAGAGAGCGACACCTTTGGGCGATCGCGAGAAGGGGTGGAGTACAACCTAGTCGCGACTAGTCCGCTAGGTGGGCAGGAGGAGGGGTGAGTAGGCTTGCCGTGCGAGAGGCCTGCGTCATGTAAATCTCTTGTAATTATCTTTCTATCTCCTATAAAGCTAAGGTACGTCATTGGCGTACTCTCAAAAAAAATCCCACGATGCACCGATTCAGTTCAGGAACAGGAACAAAGAGGACTCAGTTCAGTACAGGCACATATACAGACATGGATTCAGTTCAGTACATTTTAGCGCCACCGTACAGTTCAGGAACATATACAAGCATAATAATTGAACAAGCGTTTCACTTCAGTACTTTGGACAGCCTCATGCTGCAAATAACCAAAATAATCTCCAAAACAAACTACTACTACAGCAAATGTATTTGTACAAATAAAACATGAGTGCCTAATATCCACCAAAAGCCATCAATTAGCACAATTTTTTTTCCAGCAAGTGCTCAATACTATCATCCCAAAAGAACAAAATAACATGTCATGTAGCAACAATAACAATTCTATCTTTTGAACCGTTCTTTTTCTCCAAATAACCAAAAGCCCATCGATTACCACACTACTTATCACTGACTTCAATTTCACTAGGACCCTGAAAAGATAAAGACATATTTAAAACATGGCAATATTATAACTAGTTCTGCGAAGATGAAATAGAGAAATATGGAAATACCATCAGCAAATTTGTGAGGCTAGGGAAGGCATTGCCGCCTCTAGAGGCCATCGTCCATCGCCGCAGTCACAATCGGGTTCGAGGGAGTCTCTGCCGTAGGAGGCATTGGAGATCGGGAGCTAGCGACCCAGAGGCAGCGCCGTCGGATGAGCAAGGTTGACGTGACTGGAAGTGGCGGGGAGAAAGGGGATTTACCCGCCAAATAATTATCTACGTGTCAATATTGACCACTCTATCAAAATATTTGGAATGTGCCACTATCGAGCACTGTAGGTGGGCCCACAAGTGGCTCGCATCAGAATGGCAAAATAGAAATTATGACCTCAACGGCAGCCGCCCCCTCCCCCCCCCCACATTGACAGGAACGGTCAAGCGTGTGATGTGGCGATGTGTCTGGGAACTCATGTGGGCCACTTGGCAAATTCATAACACAATTACGATTGAGGCTATTTTCCCTGTTCATCCCACCGACTGCCTATTTAAATGCAAATTTATTGTAGAAGTGGATGCCTCTCAAGAAGCAAAGGGGCGTGATCTTATGGAGCAGGTGATCATCAAGCCACGTTAAGTTT
>LR738712.1:136304036-136332892 GCA_902687465.1 Secale cereale
TAAACCCTAAGATAAATAATGGGGTAGCCCTCCGACAAGCCCCTTTTTTCTCCTTCCTTCTTCCAGCGAGGCCCTCCCTTCTTCTTCCTTCTCTCGGGCTAGGCCCTTCGTTCTCCTTCATTCATTCAAAATCGACTGACCACAATAACTAAAGTCAACCAATTGACATTTAGCTACCGTGATTAAAATTTGCCTTGTTTGTAAGCTCTCTGCTAGCTCTAGAATTTTGCTGAATCATTTGATATATACGTTGTGATCACCGCATCTAAGGTCTGACAAGATATACAATAACCTGGTGTCTCGTACTTCACTTGTATTTTGTGGCAATGCATGAATATTCAGCTAGTTTAACGCTAACAGTAGGGAGCTCGGGTACGTTTAGCCCCGCTACTTATGATTATAATACTCTCTCTTTCCCTGCACTTCGTAAGAAAGGACGGAATAGACGGTCTGGATGATGTCGGTGACGAGGAGCAGGATGCCGGCGGCGAGGGAGAGGAACGTCCACGGGTTCCCGAAGTAGGTGCGCTTGAGGTAGTACCACGACACGTGCAGGAACACGCGCAGGTTGCTCCGGCAGTAGGCCTCCACCTCGCCGTGCAGGGCGCAGAGCGGGGACGCCTCGTCGCAGACCACGTCCCTGGTCATGTCGTTGAGCAGCCGCACCACCGTCTCGTCGCCGTCGACCCACTCGCTCCGGACGATCCCCTTGCTCCGCAGCAGCCGCACGTCGTCGACGGAGCCGACGACGCCCCGCATGAGGAACACGTAGGCGGTCACGTCGTTGCCGGCGCCGGCGTGCAGGGCCTCGAACGCCATCAGGTTGAGGAACTTGTACTCGGTGGAGTCGTCCACGAACAGCTGCGGCATGGTGAGGGTGCCGCCCCGGAACCGGACGTCGCAGAGGCAGTCCGCCCGCCCGCTGTGCCTGAACCGGATGCCGGCTTCGTGGAGCTTCCGCGCGGAGCGGACGTCCGCGGGCTTCGCCGCCGGCTCTTCGACCTGTATGTTGCGCTCTGTCCTGCCGGTGGTATGGAGTAGGCTCCGGCGGTAGATGTCGAGTGGGTGGAGCCCCAGGTGGGGCACTGCCGCTGGGTGCCTGTCAGCGTCTGCCACGCCAAGGAAGTTCAGCACCATCCTGTTGATCATAACATGGGTCTAGCCATCCAAGATGCACGTAATGGTTAGCACAGAGATTCAAGATCATGTAGCAATAAGCTACATACTTACCGATGTTTTTCCACCCTCAGCTGCAGCGGCGATCCTGTGGAGCACGAGCAGGGGCAGCTGGTTCTCGACCATGAGCATGTCGCGCTGGACGTACGGTGCTATGTACAGCAAGCCGTGCCGGCTGAACACCGGGTCATTGGGCGCGTAGTCTGGGTGGACAGCATGCCTCCGCCCGGCGGCCGCCGCCGTCCTCATCACCTCAAGCAAGAAGCACCCGTCCACGATCATCATCTCCACGAACCGTTCCCCGCGCCACTCGCCGCCGAGGCCGACATACGCCGCCCGCAGCTGCTCCTCCACCTCCCGCACGGCGGCGACGAGGTCCCGGAGTGGCCTGCCGGCCCGCCGGAGCAGGCACAGCAGCGCCCTGCGTTTGTGCTTCTCCATGGGCAGCAGGTCGGGGTCTCCGTGGTGGAAGGGGCCCAAGGACACCGTCTGTGGCTTGTAGGCGTCGCCGTTTAGCCTCTTGATGCGCGCCGGGACACGGTAGATGGAGTGCTTCCGCCATTGCTCCACCAACGATGACCGCTCGTGCTCTTCCAGCAGCATCTTCTCCACGTCCTCCATCCAGGACGTCACCTCAACCATGGCGATTTCAACAAAGTAATTTGTTGTGCACTGATGGGCGCATGGCACTGTAGAGGTATATGTAGAGCAGCAGAAGAGGATAAGGAACTCACTAAAGCGGTAGTTAGCTTACCGTGTCAGTTTACTTGCGTGCTTTACAGTCTGGCGTTAATTACTCTACAGTGCGCATCAAAGCTTTACTATTGACCGAAGGAAGAGAAAGGTGGAGTAAGAGAGCACGATAGGTTGTAGTGGTATCTGTACTGGTTAATTTTGGACATCGGGTTCATGTTGATGCTTTGGTTTTAAGTGTTTATCAATTGAACTGACAAGAAAATTATCGTGCATGCTCATGCGTCCCTGTGAGGGAGAGAGACATGATCAAGCAACACCTGGTTTTGTGGTCCTACCATTCCTTTTCTTAAGCACATCCTAGCACTCCTAATTACGCCAAGTATTTTTTGTATCCATGAGACTAAACTTGCTTGTATTGACTCCTTCACGGTTATGCAATGCCTTGGCCCATCTTTTGATGTGGGTGCGCATTTCAAACTGCGTGGGAGACACGAACTCCATCTCCGGCTATGCGCGCCGCTCCGATTTGGCCCGTCAGTAATGACTGGTGGTGGCTTTGGCGGTTGTGATTGTACTGCTAGTGGTGCTGCAGTGCAGGAGTAAATCGCAGAAAACCATCAGTTTGAAAGTTAGGTCAGCAGAAATCACTATGTTACAGTTTCGTTGCAAAAAACACCACCTCTCGGATAAACAATTTGCAAAAAGCACTGATCGACGGATGGGGCACCGATAAGTGGGATTATGATAGGTGGATCCGTTTTTTGCCGAGGTGGCACTGTCGGCCGGTCGGACAGCCGTTAGACACCGTTAGACGGCGTAACACGACACTCGCACGGGGAATAAGTCAATCGATTCACACTCCTCCTCTGTCTCTCACTCTGCTCTCGCACGCTCTCGCTCTTACTCTTTTCTTGCTCGCCGCCGCCGCCCTGCTCTGCGTCGTGCCGCCGCCGCCGCCGGCTCGTCATGGTGTCCTGGAGTGAAAGCAACAGCAGTGAGCACACCTTGGAGTACGTCAGCTCAGGTTCTGACGACGGCAGAATCCAGGTAAATTCCTCGACCTAGGATTAGGGTTTGTTCCAATATTTGGGGAATTTTTTCCTCAAAGGAGCTTGTGTGTTCGCTTGTGAAATGTTATGCATTTCTTTGCACTCGCAGGTCCCTGCTTCAACCCAGGACTCCGATTTCGAGGGGCCTGAAGATGAAATGGTTGTTTTGTGACATGGTCACAGGAAGGTAGCAGAGAGGCGCATTGCTTTTGAAGGAATTCTAACTGGCAGGAGGTTTCTCTGTTGCTCTGAGAAGGTATATGCTTCTAAGTGACAACACAGTCATTGTTAGGATTTGACCATTGTTTATGTATTATTAAGTTGGGAGATTGTTGAGGCAGTCATTGTTTAGTATGAGGATAGTGTGGTCATTGTTTATTCTTAGGGGAGTGTTTAGACAGTCATTTTTTACTCTGGCAACCATGTTAATTAGATTAAAAGACAGTGGATGCATGAGTTAGTTTGTTCCTAATAGCAGCACATCATTGTATAATTGAGAGCAGAACATCAGTGCTTTCTTTATGATGTACCTTTAGCTTGGAAGCTTTCAAATATGGTATCTTTAGCTTTGGTTATGATGAAAGGTTTTAATATGGTTTAGAATACTACCTTATTTCAGGAAGGTAGAAACCGTGGACTGGTTCAATGGATTGATCCTGCTTGGCCCAATACCGTAGAGAATGCATTGCACAAGTTATGGTTGATGTATGAAGAGAGCAAGAGACAGAGGAATGAGGACATTCTAATGAATTCTTTTGCTGTTCATAACCTGACCCAAGAGAAGAATAAGCTGCAAGCCAGCTATGAGAAGCTGGTTGAAGATGTCAATGCACTTGTGGATGCCCAGCAACATAGGGTAGAGATAGAAAAGAATGATGCTGAAACCAAGAAGTTGCAGGAGAAGTATGACACGGTGAAGAACCTGGCAGCTGCTCAGGGCAGTGTCATTAGGAACATGAAGCTCAAGCTAGCTGAAGAGAGGAAGAACTTGCAGTTCCAAATTGATGAGCTGCAGAAGAATGTTGAAGAGAGCTATGTGAAGCTGCAGGAGAGCAATGTGAAGCTGCAGGAGAGCAATTTGAAGCTGCAGGAGAGCAATGTGAAGCTAGAGGAGAGCAATTTGAAGCTGCAAGAGAGCAATTTGAAGCTGCAGGGGATCAAGGTAATCCTAAATGAATGATCACCTAGTTGTGGAAGAGGGCACTATCATTTGGCATTTGCTTACCTTTTGTAGGGTATGGCTGTGATGTGCTGTAATGAGATTATGGTTTTAATTTCCTGAACTATGGATCTGTAATGTACTAATCTAGTAGTATGATTATGTATGGAATTACTGCTAAATATGATGCTATTTAGAGTTGATGGATGAAATCTCATCTATTTATAATTTATGTATTTGAGCCATCAAATATGGTTTTTAGGCATCTATGGGGGTTTTGTGGACATATAGCCTTCACTATGTTTATTTGTCATTTTGATGGTTTTGTCGACATCTAGCCATCACTAGGGCATTTAGGCATCTTTGGTTGTTTTGTCGACATCTAGCCATCACTAGGGCATTTAGGCATCTTTGGTTGTTTTGTCGACATCTAGCCATCACTAGGTTATTTTAGGCATCTTTGGTTGTTTTGTCGACATCCAGCCATCACTAGTTATAACTCAAGGTGTATGATAAACTCATCATCACAAAATGTAATATAACAGATTTGGTCTTAAGCTTAACAATAAAATATCTAAAGCATCATAGTATAACAACTTCACTTAAACACATCTAAATTAAATTGTTTTATAGTAAAAAAAAACAACTTCACTTAAACATCTAAACTGCATGACCATGACACTAGTTTGACATAACCAAACTGACCACCACAATAGTTTGACATAACCAAACTGACCACCACAAGAGTTTTCACATAACCAAACTGACCACCACAAGAGTTTTCACACATCCAAACTGATCATCATCACAATAGTTTTCACACATCCAAACTGATCACCATCACAAGAGTTTTCACACACCTAAAATGCATCATTCCCATGGAGCACCTGAAGCAACCAAGTAATCTCTAATTTTCTTGGTGGGCTTCCTGATTCTCTTGGAAACACCATTTGGCCTTGGAGGCAAGAAAGATGCCCTAGCTCCGTTTGCAGCAGCTGAAGTTCTAGTGGCCCTCTTTGGTGGTGCAGTAGCAGCAGCAGAGGAGGCCCTCTTTGGTGGTGCAGTAGAAGTAGCAGAAGAGGCCCTCTTTGCTGGTCCAGGTGGTGTAGCAGAAACAGAAGAAGCCCTCTTTGATGGTCCAGGTGTTGTAGCAGAAGCAGAAGAAGCCCTCTTCTTTGCTGGTCCAGTAGCAGAAGAAGCCCTCTTCTTTGCTGGTCCTGGTGCAGTAGATGCAACATCACTATAGGCCCTCTTCTTTGCTCCTGTTGAAGTAGGAGGTGCAGAAGAGGTCCTACTTGCTGGTGTGGCTGCATCAGGTTCATAGGATTTGCTGCTTGGCTACAAAAAGAACAAATAGTGTAAGAATTGCAAAGATGAACAGGAAGATGAAGTTAGTAATCATTGACAAATTTGTTACCTCATGCCTGTTCTTTCTCATTGCTAGTGATGGATTCAAAGCATCATTACAGTTGGTGTATCTATGGCCAACCTTTTTGCAATTAGAGCAGGTAATTGAGGCCATCCTTGAGGTGTCTTTGGGAGCTGGCTTCTCATATTGGCCCTTTCTCCTCTTAGTCTGTGCCCTTCCCTTGTGTTCTTTGAAAATTGGAGGCTCAATGTCCATACTGTCTGCCCTTGGCCACATATCAGTCCAGGTACAAGATATATAATGGGACTGTAAGCTGCCAGGTACATCTTTTTTTTGAAGAAATCATGAACAAAGTCCTATGGCTGAAGCTTTGCCTTGTGTATGGCAGAAACAACATGATTGCAAGGAATTGCTGTCATATCCCACTTTTTACACCCACAAGTCCTATGTTGTAGGTTCACAACATAAGTTCTCTCCCCACTAGTGACTTGGTAAAGATTGGGCCCAACCATCAAAGCATGACATTTCCTTGCAAACTTCTTTGCTTCCTCTATTTTCTCAGCATATGTTGGATAAATTTCCCATCTTGCAGTCTCAGTCTTTGTTCTATTTGCATTGAACTTGACCATTAACTTTGTCATTATTCCATCCATCATGGTCCTAATTGGTTTAGCCCTGACATCTAGAACCCACTTGTTAAAAATCTCACTTAGATTGTTAACAACTAAGTCTGTTTTGCAGTTCATATCCATTGCATCTCTGGCCCAAGTGTGTTTAGGCATTTTGCTGAGCCATTCCCAAGCAGCTTCACACTCATTCTTTAATTCAGCCATTGTAGTTTTAAAAACATGTCCAGTGTATGAATAGCTAGCTGCATCCATGTATTGCTTTAATTCAGGCCCTCTAAACCCAACATTTTGAAAGTTTTGGTAGATATGTCTAAGACAAAACCTTTGGGGACAATTGGGAAACACTCTGGTAATGGCATTTAAAAGGCCCTGTGTGTGTGACAGTACATAAAACTTATTATCTAAAGATAAATACAAGAAAGTCATTACAAGAAAGTAAATACAACTTATTACCTTCTACCTATCTGAAATGATTGTGTAGTTCCCAAACTTGCCAGATTCTCCACCTAATGCTTGTCTCAACTGGTATAAAACCAGGTCCAGGAGTTAGTGTCCTCCTTATCAACAATTCCAAAAGCAATGGGAAAAATATTATTGTTCCCATCTCTTCCAGTTGCAGCTAGAATTTGTTGACCAGTTGTCAGCTTGATGAAACAACCATCCAGACCTACAACAAATAAATGAAATCACAATTGATTAGCACATGAAATCAAACATTAGTAGCACTTAGTACAAATACTATGGACTTACCTATGAATGGTCTGCAGCCATTGAGAAACCCTTCTTTGCATCCATTCAAGCATATGAATAGTCCATGAAACCTAGGGTTAGTTATTGGATGCAACTTCAGATATCTTGTTGTGACAATGCATCTTGAACCTGGATTAATATCCAACATAGCTTGTAAATAATCCCTAATCTTGGTGTACTGGGCTTTATGATCTCCTAACACAACACTCTTTGCTGCCCTCTTTGCCCTGTATGCCATGTGTGTTGATATTTCCACACCATACTTTCTCTTTGCACTATTAATAATAGTTGTGATTGTTGTGCATGGGTCATTTCTGATAGCCTCCTCACAGAATTTGAAACCCACTTTGTAGTGACTTTAGTGTTCTCTGACATAGAAGGGCATGTATGCACCAAATACTGCTTCCTAATTGTAAATGACTTCTCATTTGCAATCTAAGAAGCTGCTATATAGAAGGGGCATTGCTCATCTATGCAGTGTGCTATCACCCTATCACTGTAGTTTCTATGGTAGACAAAGTTCCTATTTTGAGCAATGTGCAGGGTTTGAAGTGCAGTTCTGAACTGGTACACATTTAGGAAGCAAAGATGCTTCACAAATTGCTCCTCTAGATGAGCTCTGTGCTCATCAAACCATACCCTCTTCTTCATCTTCTTTGCTCTGCTTTTCCTACCATTGGGCAACACATATGCCAATGCCTCAGCACCATCATCATCTTCCACACCAAGGTCTTGTGGTATCTTGTCCTCATGAGATGATGGAATCCAGTCATCCTCAAAGATGTGTTCTATACTCCCATGTGAATTGCTTGTAGGGCATTTTCTTTGTCTCTAGGCCCTGTTCTTCTTTGGTATATCTTGCCCTAGCTCATCCTCTTGTTCCTCTTCCTCCAATTCCTCCTCCTCTTCTAAATCCTCTTCTTCACCTAGTGGCACATACAACTCATCATCCACCTCTGAGTCACACATTTCCTCAACATCTGTGTCCTCTTCAAAATGAAGTTCTGGGTCATTCCTTTGTCTTCTCATCTCATCAAGCCTAGCTATGATATCAGCATATTCTATGGGTTCATCATCATCACTGTCATATTCATTGTCCATCACTGCAACTTTCCTATTAAAACAACTCTCCTTCAGTCTTTCTTTCTTGTTCTTCCTAAACAATTCAATTTCCTTTCTCCTTTTCTCCTCCAATTCTTGCTCTATTAACAGCTGCTCCTCAGTCACATGGTATTCTTCCACTACTGCATCACCTAAAGCAGGTTGTAGACTCAAATTAATTCTGCTCTGTTGTGTGGCAAACTGCAAGGGAATTGGCTCTTGTTCTCCTCCTGCATCACAACTCTTAGCTTCTACATGTACATTTCCAGCATTGAACAACACTCCTTCATCATCAATCTGATACAATTTGGGCTCTCCAATTTGTTCTATTGGGGTCTGCAGCTCAATGACATTAACACTGGTATTTATATTGGGAACTTTCTCTGCACCGGACCTAACTACTGTCACATTCAATATCTTTTTATTCTGCTCCGCTATGTGATCTAAAATTTGCTCTAACTTATCATCATCATCTATTTCTTCCATTCCTTCAATCCCTAGCCCAAGGTCCCACACATAATACATATAATCCCTAAAACCATACCCTTCTGTCTCCATCAATGCTACCAAATTGTAATATGTGATGTCTGACATCATCATACTCCTTTCAATATTATCTCTATCATGAAAATGCATCCTCAATTTCTAAACCTCATCTTCAAGACTGCAAATAATAATACAACAGTGCACTATAAGTATTCCAGGGAAACTGAAGCAAGCTAGTGGAGACCAGAACAGAACATCATTTGAGTGCAACACTTCAGATATCTTGTTCTTAAAGCAACCCTAGTTGTAGCCATCTAATTAAAGAACTATATCATTCTAATTACAGAACTTTAACACACACAAACCCTAGAACTATAACACACACAATCCCTAGCTATAATAACAGAACTAATATCACAAAAAATCCTATACAATTGCAACCATACCAAAGTCCTAGGGCCAAACAACTACATTGCAATCAATATAACAGATAACCTAACCACTACAGTAACCCTAACCCTAGCAACAGAAAGGGAACTGGGGAGGGGAATGGGATTGGGATCTCACTAGACGCCGCTGAAAGATGAAGCAATGTGCTGGCTTCCATCTGGATTTGCCATCACCGCCGCGGTGAAAGCTCTGGCCGCCCGGATCCTCCTCCTCCTCTTCTTCTGCCGTCGCCTTCGTAGGGTTCGAGTTCCCGCACATCTCGCCAGTGGACGGCGGGGCGCCGCCGCCAGCATCGCTTGATTTCGCCAGAGTCATGTCTGCGATGGGGGCGGGGATGGTGCGCCTCTAGGTTTCGGGGGCGGGGCGGGAACAGGGGAGAAGAAGGGGAATCGGGGGAAGAAGACGGGGGATAAGAGGAAACAGAACGAACGGCGCCGTCTAACAGCGTCTAACGGCTGTCCGACCGGCCGACAGTGCCACGTCGGCAAAAAAACGGGCCCCACCTGTCATAATCCCACTTATCGGTGCCCGATCCGCCGATCAGTGCTTTTTGCAAATTGTTTACATGAGAGGTGGTGTTTTTTGCAACGAAACTGTAACGTAGTGATTTCTGCTGACTTAGCCTTCAAACTGGTGGTTTTCTGCAATTTACTCGCAGTGCAGACCCAACTATAGCGCCACATACACACATAGACATGATATTATCAACATTCATATCATGGCATACACACATAATATCAACATTACGTTAGGTTCTTCTGGCTAAAGGTGTTGATGGTGCATACGTTCATAGGGTCATGCAGCTGGTGTCTGGTGACCACACGCCAGTCTCGGTTAATGGCCAGGTTAGCAAATTCTTCGCCAATGGCAGGGGACTCAGGCAGGGGGGCCCATTCTCTCCTCTTGTATTTAATTTTGTTGCGGACAGTTTATCCTGTATCTTGTCCAGGGCGGCTTCGGCTGGGCACATCTCCCTTGTGGTTTCCTACCTGATCCCCAAGGGTGTTACACATCTTCAGCATGCGGAAGATCATTATGGTTGAGCTCAACGACTCCTGCATTGCTCATCTTAAGTTTCTTTTGCTCTGCTTTGAAGCCCTTTCTGGCTTTAAGATAATTTTTTCCAAGAGTAAGGTTATTGTCACTGGTGTGTCAGAGCCGGAGGCCTTGCGGGTCTCCCGGCTTTTGAACTGCTCCTTGGGTTCGTCCCTCTTCAAATATTCGGGCCTACCTCTTTCTCCGGCTAGACTTTGTGCTAGGGATTTCGCCCCTGTAGTTTCCAAGGTGGGTAATAGGGTCATGCCTTGGAGGGGTAGATATAACACTAATGCAAGTAAAGTGTGTCTCATCAACGCTTGCTTGTCCTCCCTTTCGATGTTTATTTTGGGGTTTTACCTCCTCTCGGGTGGTATTCATGGAGGGTTTGATAAGCACATGGGTGCCTTCTATTGGAATGCGGCGGACAATAAGCGTAAATACAAGATGTCAAATGGAAATCGATTTGCAGGCCCAAAAACCTTGGAGGGTTGGGCATCTTAAATACTTTGGTCATGAATAAATGTCCTATTATTAAGTGGTGGTGGAAGATCATGACTACTGGGATGGGCTCCCTGTGGTTCTCCATCCGTAAAGCTAAGTATTTCCCTCACTCTAGCCCTGTGTTTGCATCGTTCCTGGGCGGTTCCCCAGTTTTGTAAAGATCTTGTCAAAGTTCGACCTATCTGTAAAGATCATGTTAAATTTGTGGTGGGTAATGGTAAGTCCATTAGATTTTGGCGTGATTGGTGGTGTGGTGATTCTACTCTTGCTGTGGCTTTCCCTAAGCTTTTTCCTTACTGCCCGGACCCAGGGGTCTCTATATCTGAGCTCTCCGCTAATAATTCGGACATCGCGTTCCGGCGCCCTCTATCTCTAGAAGTGTTTGATGACTGGCAGTGTCTTGTTGCCTTCATCCCTGTGCTCTCGGTGAATGAGAACTCGGTTGTGTGGCCCCATTTTGCTTTTGGTTGTTTTTTCTGTTAAGTCCTTATATGCTAGGCTAATCTCTGGGATGTTTACATCAAAGTTTAGACCAATAATCTGGCAAGCTCGGATCCCTCCTAAAATCAAGATTTTCGTGTGGCAAGCTTTTAAGGGCCGCCTGACTGCTGCTGGCCAGATTCGTAAGCGCAACGGTCCTGGCTCAGATAGATGTGCTTTATGCGGTGACCTAGACAATACAAACCATATCTTCTTCCATTGTGTCTTGGCCAGGATGGTCTGGTGCTGTGTTAGATCTTGGCTCGGGGTCCCCTGGAATCCCTCCTCTTTCTATGAGCTTAGGATTTTGGCTAATGGCCTTGTTGGGATCGCTAACACATGTTCTGGCTCGGCCTAGCCGTGATTTGCTGGGCCTTATGGATGACTAGGAACAAATTTACCATTGAGCACATTTTTCCTTCTAAGCCTGTTGATTGCTTATCTAAAATGTGTCTATTTCTGCAACAGTGGAGATCATTGACTAAGGCTGCCCACCATGATGCTTTTGACCTCGTTTGTGCCAAAATTCGAGCTTCGGCTTCCTCTATCTCGCAGCAGGTCCCAAATGGCTAGTCGTCTTTGGAGTCTTCTCTTGGTTCTAGGTGGTGGCCTATGTGTTGCTTGGCTTCGTTAATTCCGGCCTGCGCGCCGCGTATCTTTGGCATGTGCGCCATGTACCTCCGTACTTCATTTGTGATTGTGGCTGACTCTGTCCGTTTGGTTGGTTTTGATGTACTCTGCCTAGTGACTTTATTTATAAAGTCGGGTGCCTTTCCTCTAAAAAGCATCATTACACAATTGCATATTATCAACATTGCATTTCATCATTATCACTCATATATATGCGTTGTCTTCCATTTTATCGTTTATTACATCACTGGCATCCATAGACGCAGTCTATCCATCTCGCCTCTTCATGTCTAAACCATTAGTCGTTGCCTTTGTTGAGTAGATGAAGTCTATATGTTTGCTTTTTGTATGTCCAAACCATCAATCGTTGCCTTTGATACCTGCCTGACCATGCTATCAACCCTGCACAAATAGTTTTGCATATGCATAGATAAACATGGATATACATAAATTAAGTGAAGATTGGAAGGAACACACTACGTGAGAGATGGCAAGCCTATTTATCATCCTGTCCTCAATCTAACTTTCTAAGTCCACAGCTTTGGTGTTGATGTACCAACTAGATATATCCGGTCTTTGGTGTTGTGCGACAAAAATAGAGCAACACTAATTGCGTGATTTTTTGCTGTGCTGCACGAAACACACTTCTAAAATAAAAGTGATCTATGCAGTACATAAAAATTTCACGACAACAACGAAGTCGAATATATCCCCTAGTTTACACAAAATGAAAAAAAACTTTGGAAGTACTAACATCAATAAAACAGGAAAGAGTTAACTAAAGCTTTCATAGCTTAGTTGGTTAGAGCATCCGTTTACTAAGCCGGGCGGGGGGGGGGGGGTATTTCAATGAAAGAAAATTTTTGTTTTTGTTTTTCGTAGAACTAGAATGTAACAAATTTTTAAAAAATTCATGGGTCCCTCGTATTTTCTTTCCTCTATATAGAATCCTAACTTCTCTTTTTATATATTTGTACATGCATAACCATTTCCTTCTCTTGTACTATCATAGTTTATTTTGGGTGTTTTCTACTTGCATAACCACCCCCGAAGGAAATATGCCCTAGAGTAAAGTTGTTATTTTATATTTCCTTATATCATGATAAATGTTTATTATTCATGCTAGAATTGTATTAATCGGAAACTTGATACATGTGTGGATACATAGACAAAAGACAGTGTCCCTAGTAAGCCTCTACTAGACTAGCTCATTAATCAAAGATGGTTGAGTTTCCTAACCATAGACATGTGTTGTCATTTGATTAACGTGATCACATCATTAGGAGAATGATGTGATGGACATACCCATCAGTTAGCTTAGCATATTGATCGTTCAGTTTTATTTCTACTGCTTTCTTCATGTCAAATACATATTCCTCAGACTATGAGATTATGCAACTCCCGAATACCGGAGGAATGCCTTGTGTGCTATCAAACATCACAACGTAACTGATTGATTATAAAGATGCTCTATAGGTATCTCCAAAGGTGTTTGTTGGGTTGGCATAGATCAAGATTAGGATTTGTCACTCCGAGTATCAGAGAGGTATCTCTGGGCCCTCTCGGTAATGCACATCATAAGAAGCCTTGCAAGCAATGTGACTAATGAGTTAACTACGGGATGATGCATTACAGAACAAGTAAATATACTTGCTGGTAACAAGATTGAACTAGGTATGAAGATACCGATGATCGAATCTCGGGCAAGTAACATACCGATGACAAAGGGAATAACGTATATTGTCATTACAGTTTGACTGGTAAAGATCTTCGTAGAATATGTGGGAGACAATATGAGCATCCAGGTTCCGCTATTGGTTATTGACCAGAGAAGTGTCTCGGTCATGTATACATTGTTCTCGAACCCATAGGGCCCGCATACTTAACGTTCGATGACGATTTGTATTATGAGTTATGTGTTTTTGGTGACCGAAGATTGTTCGCAGTCCCGGATGAGATCACAAACATGATGAGGAGTCTAGAAATGGTTTAGAGGTAAATATTGATATATTGAATGATGGTATTCGGACACCGGAAGGGTTCCGAGGGGTACCCGGTACATATCGGAGTTCCGGGGGTTACCGGAACCCATCGGGGAAAGTTATGGGCCCTATGGGCCATAAGAGGGAGGCACACCAGCCCACATAGGGGTGGCACGCCCCCACATGGAAGGAGGCCGAATTGGACTAGGGGAAGGGGCGACGCCTCCCTTTCCTTCTCCGCCTCCCTCTCCTTCCCCCTTTCCCCTCCAAGAGAAGGAATAAAGGGGGGGGGGGCGAATCCTACTAGGACTAGGAGTCCTAGTAGGACCCCCCACTTGTTGCGCCCCCTAGGCTGCCTCCCTCCCTCTCCCTCCTTTATATACGTGGGGAGGGCACCCTAGAACAACATCGTGCTGATGAAACTCTCCCTCGATAACTTGCTGGATCAAGAGTTCGAGGCACGTCATCAAGCTGAACGTGTGCAGAACTCGGAGGTGCCGTACGTTCGGTGCTTTATCGGTTGAATCGAGAAGACGTTCGACTACATCAACCGTGTTAAGTAAATGCTTCCGCTTTCGGTCTACGAGGGTACATGGACACACTCTCCTCTTCTCGTTGCTATGCATCTCCTAGATAGATCTTGCGTGAGCGTATATTTTTTTTTTGAAATTGCATGCTACATTTCCCAACAGTGGCATCATGAGCCAGGTCTATGCGTAGATGATATGCACGAGTAGAACACAAAGAGTTGTGGGCGGTGATAGTCATACTGTTTACCACCAACGTCTTATTTTGATTCGATGGTACTGTGGGATGAAGCGGCCCGGACCAACCTTACGTGACCACGTTCATGAGACCGGTTCCACCGACAGACATGCAACTAGCTTTGCATAAAGGTGGCTGGCATGTGTCTGTTTCTCCAATTTTAGTTGAATCGAATTTGACTACGGCAGATCCTTGTTGAAGGTTAAAACAGCAAACTTGATGAAACACTGTTGTGGTTTTGATGCGTAGGTAAGAACGGTTCTTGCTAGAAGCCCGTAGCAGCCCCGTAAAACTTGCTACAACAAAGTAGAGGACGTCTAACTTATTTTTGCAGGGCATATTGTGATGTGATATGGTCAAGACATGATGAGTTATACATCATTGTATGAGATGATCATGTTTTGCAAGATATCTGACAACCGAACGGAGCCTTATGGTTGTCTCCTTATTGTATGAAATGCAAACGCCATGTAATTGCTTTACTTTATCACTATGCGTTAGCGATAGTTGTAGAAGCAATAGTTGGCGAGATGACCAAGACGCTATGATGGAGATCAAGGTGTCAAGCCGGTGATGATGGAGATCATGACGGTGCTTTGGAGATGAAGATCAAAGGCACAAGATGATGATGGCCATATCATGTCACATATTTTGATTGCATGTGATGTTTATCTTTTATGCATCTTATTTTGCTTAGTACGGCGGTAGCATTATACTACCTCTTGAGCTTGCGTTGGTTTTTCCCTTGAAGAGGAAAGGGTGATGCAACAAAGTAGAGTAAGTATTTCCCTCAGTTTTGAGAACCAAGGTATCAATCCAGTAGGAGATTACACACAAGTCGCCAAATACCTGCACAAACGAACAACAAACTTGCACCCGACGCTATAAAGGTGTTGTCAATCCCTTCTAGGTCATTTGCAAAAGTAAGATCTGATAGAGATAGATGAACTAGTAAAGTAAATATTTTTGGGTTTTTGGTTTATAGATTGAAAACTAAAATATTGCAAAATAGTAGATCTGAAACTTATAAGATGTAAAATAGACCCGGGGGCTATAGGTTTCACTAGAGCCTTCTCTCATGATAGCAAGTATTACGGTGGGTGAACAAATTACTGTCAAGTAATTGATAGAAGAGCGAACAATTATAACGATATCTATGGCAATGATCATGAGTATATGCATCACGTCCGTGACAAGTAGACTCATTCCTGCCTGCATCTACTACTATTACTCCACACACAGACCGAGACGATTATGCATCTAGAGTATTAAGTTCATAAGAATAGAGTAACGCATTAAGCAAGATGACATGATGTAGCAGAATTAACTCAAGTAATATGATGAAAACCCGATCTTTTTATCCTCGATAGCAACAATACAATACGTGTCATGTCCATTACTATCACTAGGATTGAGCATCGAAAGATTGAACCCAAAGCAAAACACTTCTCCCATTGCAAGAAAAATCAATCTAGTTGGCCAAACCAAACCGGTAGTTCGAAGAGAATTACTAAGATATTAGATCATGCATAAAAGAATCCAGAAGAAACTCAAATATTATTCATTAAAAATCTGATCATAAACCCACAATTCATCGAATCTTGACAAACACACCGCAAAAGAAGATTACATCAGATAGACTCCAAGAACAATGAGGAGAACATGGTATTGATGATCAAAGAGAGAGAAGAAGCCATCTAGCTACTAGCTATGGATCCGTAGGTCTGTGGTAAACTACTCACACTTCATCGAAAGGGCAATAGGTTGATGTAGATGCCCTCCATGGTTGATTCCCCCTCCGGTAGAGTAACGGAAAAGGCCGCCAGATGGGATCTCGCGAGAACAGAAGGTTACAACGGCGGAAAAGCAGTTTTGATGGATGTTCTGGGGTTTCCGGAATATATGTGAATTTATAGGCGGAAGAAGTAGGTTAAGGGAGGCTCGGGAGGCCCACAAGGTAGGGGGCGCGCCCTACCCCCCAGGGCGTGCCCTCCACCATTGTGGACGCCTCGAGGATCCTCTAGCGTGTACTCCAAGTCCATCTGGTGTCTTCTGGTCCAAGAAAAATCTCCGTAAAGTTTCGTTCCATTTGGATTCCATTTGATGTTCCCTTTCTGCGAAACTCAAAAATAAGGAAAAAACAAAAACTGGCACTGGGCTCTGGGTTAATAGGTTAGTCCCAAAAATCTTATAAAATAGCATATAAATGCATATAAAACATCCAAGATAGATAATATAATAGCATGGAACAATCAAAAAATAATAGATACATTGGAGACGTATCAAGCATCCCCAAGCTTAATTCCTGCTCGTCCTCGAGTAGGTAAATGATAAAACAGAATTTTTGATGTAGAATGCTACCCAACATATTTATCAATGTAATTCTTCTTTATTGTGGCATGAATATTCAGACCCATAAGACTCAAAATAAAAATTTATCAATATCAAAACAATAATACTTCAAGCATACTAAAAGTAATCTACGAAGCTTCAAAAATAACATGGCTAAAGAACGTTATCTCTACAAATCATATAGTCCTTATGCTCCCTTTTCTTAACACAAAATAACCCTCATGCCCATCCCGGAGTCAGCTAAGGAATTGCTTTCATACTCTACTTTTTCAAGCCTTTTTTCAACTCTTCACGCAATATATGAGCGCGAGCCATGGACATAGCACTATGGGTGGAATGGCGGTGGTAATAGACAAAGGTGGGAGAAAGTCTCACATAAACTAGGCAAATCAATGGACTATGGAGATATCCATCAATCGATATCAATGTGAGTGAGTAGGGATTGCCATGTAACGGATGCACTAGAGCTATAAGTGTATGAAAGCTCAAAAAGACAACTAGTGGGTGTGCATCAACTTGCTTTCTCATGAAGACCTAGGGCATTTGAGGAAGCCCATCGTTGGAATATTCAAGCCAAGTTCTATAGGAAAAAATTCCCACTAGTGATATATGAAGGTGACAACATAGGAGACTCTATATCATGAAGAACATGGTGCTACTTTGAAGCACAAGTGTGGAAAAGGATAGTAACATTATCCCTTCTCTTTGTTTCTCTCATTTTTTTGGGTGGGCTTCTTTGGCCTCTTTTGTTTATTTGGGCTTCATTAGCCTCTTTTATTTTTGATAACCTCACATGGGACAATCCTCTAATAATGATGATCATCACACTTTTATGTACTTACAACTCGATATTACAACTCGATGCTATAACAAAGATATGACTCTATATGAATGCCTCCGACGGTGTACCGGGATGTGCAAGGACCAAGAGTGACATGTATGAAAAATATGAGCGGTGGCTTTGCCACAAATACTATGTCAATTGCATGATCATGCAAAGCAATATGACAAAGATGAAGTGTGTCATACTAAACGGAACGGTGGAGTTACATGGCAATATATCTTGGAATGACTATGGAAATGCCATAATAGGTAGGTATGGCAGCTGTTTTGAGGAAGGTATAAGGAGGGTTTTATGCACTGGCCAAAGTTGCGCGACACTAGAGTGGCTAGCAAGCTGGAAGTGTGAGAGTTCTTATAATCCATGGACTCACATTAGTCATAAAGAACTCACATACTTATTGCGAAAAATCTACTTTGCCCTCAAAGCAAAGCACTACGACACATGCTCCTAGGGGGGAGGTTGGTAGGAGTTAACCATCGTGTGCCCCCAACCTTCCCGCAAAAAGGAAACAATCAAGATACAGTGCGCGCCAATTTGGTTAAATAGGCCATACGCGCATGCTTCGGGAATCACAAACCTTAACACAGTTATTTATTTAACCTCATAAACTACCACTAGCATGAGTCTAATATTATAAAATTTCAAAACAATTACAAGGAGTCAAACTTCACATAATATTTAATGCTCTATATATGAAAGTTTTTATTATATCTCCCTTGGATGTCTGTCATATTAGGACTAATTTCATAAACCAAGAAAATTACCATGCTGTTCTTTAAGACTCTCAAAATAATATAAGTGAACCAAGAGAGTTCAACAATTTCTATAAAATAGAAACCACCACCGTGCTCTAAAAATATATAAGTGAAGCACTAGAGGAAAATTGCCTAGCTCAAAAGATATAAGTGAAGCACATAGAGTATTCTAATAAATCACGATTGAAGCGTGTCCATCTCAAAAGGTGTGTACAGCAAGGATGATTGTGGAAAGCAAAGACTCATATCATACACGACGCTTCAAGCAAAACACATATCATGTAGTGAATAAAAATATAGCCTCAAGTAAAGTTACCGATAGATGAAGACAAAAGAGGGGATGCCTTCCGGGGGCATCCCCAAGCTTAGGCTCTTGGCCGTCCTTGAATTTTACCTTGGGCTGCCTTGGGCATTCCCAAGCTTAGGATTTTGCCACTCTTTATTCCATAGTCCATCAAATCCTTACCCAAAACTTGAAAACTTCAGAACACAAAACTTAACAAAAAATCTCGTGAGCTCCGTTAGTAAAATAAATCAAATAACCACTCATGGTACTGTTGTGATCTTATTCTAATTTTATATTGGTGTAATATATAATGTATTCCAACTTATCCATAGTTCATACCCCCTCCCCCCGATACTAGCCATAGATGCATCAAAATAAGAAAACAACACATAAAAAACAGAATCTGTCAAAAACAGAACAATTTGTAGTAATCTGAAAACTTTGCATACATTTGTAATTCTAAAAATTCTAAAACAATTGGACGGCGTGGGGAATTTGTATATCAATTTTTTGTAAAAATTTCAGAAGGTTTCTTCTTCCGAGTGAATTATTGAATTTTCTGCACTGGGTGCAAAAGTTTCTGTTTTTCAGCAGAATCAAATCAACGATCACTGTAAGCCATTAGAAAGGTCTTACTTGGCTCAAACACTAATTAAAACACCAAAACACAATTACTACAGAAGTAATAATGTGTAAAACTTAAAAAACAGAACCAAAAACTAAAAAGCAAAAATAAAATTGGGTTGCCTCCCAACAAGCGCTACTGTTTAACACCCTTAGCTAGGCATAAAACACAAAATAGATCTAGGTATTATCATCTTTGGCATGTAATTCTTTTTTCATCAAGTCTTACAAAACTCGTCTTAATAATTCTATCCTTTCCTTTATTTCCCTCCTAGTAGAAGAACTTTGATCATGAAAAGAACTTTGATTGGTAATTTTAATATTCATAAAACCATAGTCAAGATCATCACCACGTGTGTCATCATACAAAATATGTAGCTCGTTCCTAACACGTTCCTTCATCGTTTTATTTAGCCAATTCATATCAAATCCTACATAGATTCCCCTACTTATCCAATCAAATTTGTAAAAGGCTCCAAGATACAAAGATTGAGATATTTCTGCATGGGGTACTTTTCTCCTAAGGTTTTTGCTATACGACTGATAATCTCTAGATTCCAAACTACACATAGTTTCTTTATCATGAAGGATATCTATAATTGGAGGGTGTTTGACATCCTTTTTATAAAAAGCAAAAATATCCCTAGCTTCTTGTATTATAAAATTAAATTCATGCATAAGGATGATAGTGGCAATCTTTTTAGCTATTGGATGATTAATATTCGGAAGCTCATAAAATACTGATTGCAAAGCAGGATGAAGATGCACAAATTTTCTTTCTAATTTCTCAACGAGCATAACAATAACATATGCATAAAAATTTGTCTCAAGAAGAATAGATTTTTTATTAATAGGCAAGGGTCCGGTACAATCGAAGAATTCTTGGATAATGCTTTTCCCAATAATATTTCTATCCTTATGCGAAAACTTTTTGTTTTATAGTTAGGAGGAGTTTCTCTACGCTCTGAAGGACAAGATTCAAGTTCTTCCTCAGGATTTTCAACGATAACCTCCCCAACTTCAGACATGATGGCAACCAACAAACGAAGAAGACGAGCGAAAGAAGGGCGAAAAAAGGCAAAAAATTCGAAGATCGTTTTAGAAGTGGGGGAGAGGAAAATGAGAGGCGAATGGGAAATAATGTAAATTCAAGGGATGAGAGTTTAATGAAGGGTACTTGGTGGGTCTTGACTTGACGTAGATCTCAATGATACCAGAAATTAGTGAGTTGAAAGAAGACAAATCTTGACTTGACTTGGCGTAGATCTCCCCGGCAACGGCGCCATAAATTCTTCCTGCTACCTCTTGAGCTTGCGTTGGTTTTTACCTTGAAGAGGAAAGGGTGATCCAACGAAGTGAAGTAAGTATTTCCCTTAGTTTTGAGAACCAAGGTATCAATCCAGTAGGAGAATACACACGTCGCCAAATACCTACACAGACAAACAACAAACTTGCACCCAATGCTATAAAGGGGTTGTCAGTCCCTTCTAATTTATTTGCAAAAGTGAGATTTGATAGAGATAGATGAACTAGTAAAGTAAATATTTTTGGTTTTTTTTGGTTTATAAATTGAAAAGTAAAAGATTGTAAAATAGTAGATCTGAAACTTATAAGATGTAAAATAGACCCCGGGGGCATAGGTTTCACTAGAGGCTTTTCTCATGATATCAAGTATTACTGTGGGTGAAAAAATTATTGTCAAGCAATTGATAGAAGAGCGAATAATTATAACGATATCTATGGCAATGATTGATACGTCTCCAATGTATCTATAATTTTTGATTATTCCATGCTATTATATTATCTATCTTGGATGTTTTATATGCATTTATATGATATTTTATATGAATTTTGGGACTAACCTATTAACCCATAGCCCAATGTCAGTTTCTGTTTTTTCCTTGTTTTTGAGTTTCGTAGAAAACACATATCAAACGCAGTACAAACGGAACAAAACATTTTGGAGATATTTCTTGGACCAGAATACATCAGATGGACTTGGAGGACATGCCAGGGGATCTACGAGTAGACCCCAAGGGTGGAGGGCGTGCCCCCTACCTTGTGGGCCCCTCGTGCCTCCCTTGACCTACTTCTTCCGCCTATAAATACCCATATATTCTAGAAACATCAGAACATCCATCGAAACCACTTTTCCTCCGCCGTAACCTTCTGTTCTCATGAGATACCATATAGAGGCCTTTTCCGGTACTCTGCCGGAGGGGGAATCAACCACGAAGGCATCTACATCAACCCTATTACCCTTCCAATGAAGTGTGAGTAGTTTATCACAGACCTACGGGTCCATATCTAGTAGCTAGATGGCTTCTCCTCTCTCTTTGATCTTCAATACCATGTTCTCCTCGTTGTTCCTGGAGATCTATCCGATGTAATATTCTTTTGCGCTGTGTTTGTCAAGATCCGATGAATTGTGGGTTTATGGTCATATTATCTATGAATAATATTTGAGTTTCTTCTGAATTCTTTTATGCATGATCTTATATCTTAGTAATTCTCTTCGAACTATTGGTTTTGTTTGGCCAACCACATTGATATTTCTTACAATGGGAGAAAGTGTTTTGCTTTGGGTTCTATCTTGCAGTGCTCAATCCCAGTGACAGTAGGGGGCATGGCACGTATTGTATTGTTACCATCGAGGATAAAAGTATGGGGTTTTCATCATATTGCTTGAGTTAATTTCTCTACATCATGTCATCTTGCTTAAGGCATTACTCTGTTCTTATGCACTTAATACTCTAGATGCAAAATCATTTCGGTCGATGTGTGGAGTAATAGTAGTAGATGCAGGCAGGAGTTAGTCTACTTGTCTCAGACGTGATGCCTATATTCATGATCATTGCCATAGATGTCGTTATAATTATTCACTTTTCAACCAATTGCTTGACAGTAATTTTTTCACCCACCATAACATTTGCTATCATGAGAGAAGCCTCTAGTGAAACCTATGGCCCCCGGGTCTACTTTACATCTTAGAAGTTTCAAATCTACTATTTTGCAATCTTTTACTTTTCAATCTATAAACCAAAAACCCCAAAATATTTACTTTACTTGTTTATCTATCTCTATCGGATCTCACTTTTGCAATAACCTAGAAGGGATTCACAACCCCTTTATAGCATTGGGTGCAAGTTGTTTGATTTTTTGCGCAGGTATTTAGAGACTTGTGTGTAATCTCCTACTGGATTGATACCTTGGTTCTCAAAACTGAGGGAAATACCTACTTCACTTTGCTGCATCTCCCTTTCCTCTTCAAGGGAAATCCCAACGCAACCTCGGGAAAGTAGCGAGGAAGTCAAGATTTCTGGCGCCGTTGCCGGGGTGATCTACGCCAAGTCAAGACCCATTAAGTACCTTTCAATAAACTCTCATCTCTCGCATTTACATTATTTGCCATTCGCCTCTCGTTTTCCTCTCCCCCACTTCTAAAACGATTTTCGACTTTCGTTCGTCTTGCTTCTTGTGTGCTCGTGTGTTGGATTGCTTGCTTTGTCACTATGGCTAAAGAAAATACCAAATTATGTGATTTATCCAACACCAATAATAATGATTTCATTAGTACCCTGATTGCTCCCGCTAGTAATGCACAATCTTGTGAAATCAATGCTGCTTTATTGAATCTAGTCATGAAAGATCAATTTTCTGGTCTTCCTAGTGAAGATGCCACATCTCCTCTGAATAATTTAGTTGATTTGTGTGATATGCAAAAGAAAGAGATGTGGATAATGATCTTGTTAAATTGAAGCTATTCCCGTTTTCACTACGAGATCGGGCTAAAACTTGGTTTTCATCTTTGCATAAAAATAGTATTGATTCATGGAATAAGTGCAAGGATTCTTTTTTTGCCAAGTATTTTCCTCCCACTAAGATCATCTCCCTTAGGAACGATATTATGAATTTTCAACAACTTGATCATGAGCATGTTGCACAATCGTGGGAGAGGATGACACTTATGATAAGAAATTGTCCTACACATGGTTTGAATTTATGGATGATTATACAAAATTTCTATGCTGGATTGAACTTTGCTTCTAGAAATCTTTTAGATTCGGCCGCGGGAGGTACTTTTATGAAAATCACCTTAGGAGAAGCTACTAAATTCCTAGTTAATATAATGGTTAACTATTATCAACGACATACCGAAAGATCTTCCACTAGTAAAAAAGTGCATGCAATTGAAGAGATTAATGTTTTGAGTGGAAAGATGGATGAACTTATGAAATTATTCACTATCAAGGCTGCTAATATTGATCCTAATGATATGCCTTTGTCTACTTTGATTGAGAACAATAATGAATCTATGGATGTGAATTTTGTTGGTAGTAACAATTTTTGGTAACAATGCTTATAGAGGAAATTTTAATCCTAGGCCTTTTCCTAGTAATTCCTCCAATAATTATGGTAATTCCTACAACAATTCTTATGGAAATTATAAGATGCCCTCTGATTTTGAGAATAGTGTTAAAGAATTTATGAGTCATCAAAAGAATTTTAATGCTATGATTGAAGAAAAATTGCTTAAGATTGATGATTTGGCTAGAAGTGTGGATAGAATTTCTCTTGATGTTGATTCTTTGAAACTTAGATCTATTCCACCCAAGCATGATATCAATGAGTCTCTCAAAGCTATGAGAATTTCCATTCATGAATGCAAAGAAAGAACCGCTAAGATGCGTGCTAAAAAAGAACGGTTTATAAAAACATGTTCTTCTAGTTCTCATGAAAATAATGATGAAGATCTTAAAGTGATTGATGTGACTCCTATTGAATCTTTGTTTTCCAAAATAAATCTTCATAAAGATGGGACTGGAGATGAGTCTACTTTAGTTAAGAGGCGTCCCAATGATTCGGAGTTTTTAGATCTTAAGGCAAAAATTTATAAAAGAGGGATTGATGAAGTCAAAACCCTAAGTAGTGATGAACCTACTAGATTAGATCTCGAGGAATTTAATTATGATGATTGCTCTTCAATAGATTGTATTTCCTTGTTGCAATCCATGTTGAATTCTCCTCATGCTTATAATCAAAATAAAGCTTTTACGAAACATATTGTTGATGCTATGATGCAATCTTTTGAAGAAAAGCTTGAATTAGAAGTTTCTATCCCTAGAAAACTATACGATGAGTGGGGACCAACTATTAAAATCGAGATTAAAGATTATGAGTGCCATGCTTTGTGTGATTTGGGTTCTAGCGTTTCTACAATTCCAAAAACTTTATGTGATGTGCTAGGTTTCCGTGAAATTGAAGTGTTCTTTACATTTGCATCTTGTGGATTACACTATTAAGAAACCTATGGGAAGAATTAATGATGTTCTTATTGTTACAAATAGGAATTATGTGCCCGTAGATTTCATTGTTCTTGATATAGATGCAATCCTACATGTCCTATTATTCTTGGTAGACCTTTCCTTAGAACAATTGGTGCAATTATTGATATGAAAGAAGGAAACATTAGATTTCAATTTCCATTATGGAAGGGCATGGAACACTTTCCAAGAAAGAAAATTGAATTGTCTTATGAATCTATTATGAGAGCTACCTATGGATTGCATACCAAAGATGACAATACCTAGATCTATTTGCGTTTTATGCGTAGCTAAGGGCGTTAAACAATAGCACTTTTTGGGAGGCAACCCAATTTTATTTTTGCTTTTTACTTTTTGGTTCTGTTTTGCAAGTTTTACACATTATTACTTCTATAGTAATTGTGTTTTGGTGTTTTAATTAGTGTTTGAGCCAAGTAAGACCTTTGTGACGGCTTACGGGTATCGTTGATTTCATTTTGCTGAAAAATAGAAACTTTTGCGTCCAGTGCAGAAAATTCAATAAATCACTGGAACGTCGAAACCTTCTGAAATTTTTACTCAAAATTTATATACAAATTCCCCACGTCGTCCAATTGTTTTTAAAAAATAGTGTTCAGAAGTATGCGAAGTTTTTAGATTGCTACAGACTGTTCTGTTTTTGACAGAATCTGTTTTTTATGTGTTGTTTGCTTATTTTGATGCATCTATGTCTAGTATCGGGGGGTATGTGATAACCCACAAGTGTAGGGGATCAGTTGTAGCCTCTTTCGATAAGTAAGAGTGTCAAACCCAATGAGGAGCTAAAGGTAGAACAAATATTCCATCAAGTTCTATCGACCACCGATACAACTCTACGCACGGTTGACGTTCCCTTTACCTAGAACAAGTGTAAAACTAGAAGTACTTTGTAGGTGTAACGGGATAGGTTTGCAAGAATATAAAGAACACGTAAATAAAAACTAGGGGATGTTTAGATAAGGAAGCAATAAAGTTAGTATAGCGAGTGTGGAAAAGTGGTGGTAGGAGTTGCGAAATTGTCCCTAAGCAATTGACTACATTACTAGACCGATAGCAAGTTTTATGTGGGAGAGGCCACTTCTAGCATGTCATCCCTGACTTGGAATTCTATGCACTTATGATTGGAACAATTAGCAAGCATCCGCAACTACTAACGTTCATTAAGGTAAAACCCAACCATAGCATTAAGATATATTGCCCCCCCTACAATCCCATATGCATCAATTTCTATGCTAGGTTGAAGCTTCTGTCACTCTTGCCCTCCAATACGTAGTCCTATCAACATACAACTAACCCTATGGTGTGATCCACGCATGATACATCTCCAACGTATCTACTTTTCAAAACCCTTTTGCCCTTGTTTTGGACTCTAACTTGCATGATTTGAATGGAACTAACCCGGACTGACGCTGTTTTCAGCAGAACTGCCATGGTGTTGTTTTTGTGCAGAATAAAAAGTTCTTGGAATCGCCTGAAAATCAACGGAGAATTATTTTGAAAAATATAAAAAATACATGCACGAAGATCCACACCAGGGGGCCTTGGGCCGGCCCAAGAGGGTGGGGGGCGCGCCCCCCGGTGCTCCACCAACGTATCCCTAGATCCTATATCTTCCGTTCGAGGAGAAAAAAAATCAGGGAGAAGGAATTATCGCGTTACACGAGACGGAGCCGTCGCCAAGCCCTAATCTCTCTCGGGAGGGATGATCTGGAGTCCATTCGGGGCTCCGGAGAGTGGAGATCGTCGCCATCGTCATCATCAACCTTCCTCCATCACCAATTCCATGATGCTCACCGCCGTGTGTGAGTAATTCCATCGTAGGCTTGCTCGACGGTGATGGGTTGGACGGGATCTATCATGTAATTGAGTTAGTTTTGTTAGGGTTTGATCCTTAGTATCCACTATGTTCTGAGATTGATGTTGCTATGACTTTGCTATGCTTAATGCTTGTCACTAGGGTTCGAGTGCCATGATTTCAGATCTGAACCGATCATGTTTTCATGAATATATGTGTGTTCTTGATCCTATCTTGCAAGTCTATAGTCACCTACTATGTGTTATGATCCGGCAACCCCGAAGTGACAATAATCGGGACCACTCCCGGTGATGACTATAGTTTGAGGAGTTCATGTATTCACTATGCGTTAATGCTTTGGTCCGGTACTCTATTAAAAGGAGGCCTTAATATCCCTTAGTTTCCAATAGGACCCCGCTGCCATGGGAGGGTAGTACAAAAGATGTCATGCAAGTTCTTTTCCATAAGCACGTATGACTATATTCAGAATACATGCCTACATTGCATTGATGAACTGGAGCTAGTTCTGTGTCACCCTAGGTTATAACTTTTACATGATGAATTGCATCCGACGTAATTTCCCATCACCGATCCAATGCCTACGAGCTTTACCTATATTTCTTGTCGCTTATTTACTTTTCCGTTGCTTATATTACAAAAACTACAAAAACACTATCTTTACTTTTATTGATGCTACCGCCACTATCATATTACTTTGCTACTAAACTATCTTGCTGCATATACTAAGTTTCCAGGTGTGGTTGAATTGACAACTCAGCTGCTAATACTTAAGAGTATTGTTTGGCTCCCCTTGTGCCGAATCAACAAATTTGGGTTGAATACTTTACCCTCGAAAACTGTTGCGATCCCCTACACTTGTGGGTTATCAAGACTATTTTCTGGCGCCGTTGCCGGGAAGCATAGCTCTATTCTTTAAGTCACTTGAGATTTATATCTGTTTATCACTATGAAAAACTTGAAGGACTCAAAAACCAAGATCTTACCCTCAACTACGAGGGGAGGTAAGGAACTGCAATTTAGCTCTGCACTTGATTCTCCTTCTGTTATGAGTAAACTTGCGACACCTACTCCTGCTATTGAATCTGATATGTCGTATGTTCTTGATGATGCTACTTCTGCTATGTATGACCTCTATGCCTGATACTGTGCCACTAGGTGAATTTCTAGATGAACAAATTGCTAAGGTTAGGGAGATTGCAAATGTAGATGATATTTATGAAAGTGATGATGAAACTACTCCCAATAGATATGAATTGCCTGTTGTTCCTGAGGGTTATGTTATGGATGAAGAAACTTCTAGAGACTTTATTGCTTGCAATGATAGATATGATCTTAAGAAATTATTAGCTAAGCTGAAAGAAAAGTCCTTGAATGCTAGAATGAAACATGATCCTGCTTTTGCTACTTCACCTATCTGTGTTACTGATAAGGATTATGAATTCTCTGTTGATCCTGAGTTAATTACTTTGGTTGAATCCGATCCTTTCCATGGCTATGAGTCTGAAACTGTTGTGACACATCTTACTAAGTTGAATGATATATCCACCCTGTTTACCAATGATGAAAAGATTCGTTACTACTATATCCTTAAGCTATTTCTGTTCTCATTAAAGGGTGATGCTAAGACTTGGTTTAATTCTCTTGATCCTGGTTGTGTGCGTAGTCCCCACGATATGATGTATTACTTCTCTGCTAAATATTTTCCCGCTCATAAGAAATAAGCTGCCTTACGGGAAATATATAACTTTGTGCAAATTGAAGAAGAGAGTCTCCCACAAGCTTGAGGGAGGCTTCTCCAGTTACTTAATGCTTTGCCTGATCATCCTCTTGAGAGGCATGATATACTTGATGTCTTTTATAATGGACTAACCGATACTTACAGAGACCACCTGGATAGTTGTGCTGGTTGTGTTTTCAGGGAAAGAACAGTTGAACAAGCTGAACTACTATTGAATAATATGCTGGCCAATGAAAATAATTGGACACTTCCTGAAGCAGCCCCTAAGCCAACTCCAAAGAAAAGAGGTGTTCTATTTCTCAGTCCTGAAGATATGCAAGAGGCAAAGGAATATATGAAAGAAAAAGGTATTAAAGCTAAAGATGTTAAGAATTTACCTCCTATTGAAGAAATACATGGTCTTGATAACCCGACACAGGTAGTAAAGGTAAATTCTCTTTATATATTTGATGAAGGTGATATTCCTCGTTATAAGTATGCTAGCCAATGCTTAGATGAGTTTGAAAATTTTATTGTGAAACAAGAAAATGTCAATGCTTATGTTGGTAGACAATTACAACACAATGCTTATATGATTGAATGCTGATACGTCCAAAACGTATCTATAATTTCTGCTTGCTCCATGCCACTTTTGGGTGATATTGCTATGATATTCATACACTTCCATACACTTTTGATCATATTTGGACTAACTTACTAATCCAGTGCACCCCAGTGCCAGTTTCTGTTTTCGGCTGTTTTTGTATTTCAGGTTTTCACGTTTCGAGAACTGCCCAAAAAAATCCAGAAAAATTATATAAAAAATCAGCGATCCGGAAACAACACTGCGTCCGAAGGG
>LR738712.1:136333017-136369973 GCA_902687465.1 Secale cereale
GGGGGGGGGGGGCGCCTGGGCCCCCCGAGGCTCCCCCGGTCCCCTACTTTGGCATATATTTAAAGGGTCCTCCGTAACCCTCAGAAAAGGACTTCTTTTCGCGATCCCATCTCTGTTCCGCCGCCGCCGCCGCTTCCAAGATCGGGAGCACCAGGAGAACTCTTCCCGGCACCCTGCCGGAGGGGAGGATCACCACCGGGAGCTTCTCCACCACCATGGACGCCTCCCGGATGACTCGTGAGTAGTATACCTTGGACCATGAGTCCATGACCAGTAGCTATGTGATGTTCTCCTCCCGTTCTTGTGCTTCACTAATTAGTCCTCGTGAGCTGCCCTACATGATCGAGGCACCTATGTAATCCTTATGCTGTTGCTATGTTGAGTTTGCTGGGATCCGATGGATTATGAGATTATGTTCAGATTGATCTTGAGTAATATATTTGATTCACCTCTTTTATATTTTAGTTCATAAGTAATTCTTGCATGTTCTCCGTTGTTATTTATTACTTTGGCCGAGTAATAGGTAGTGACTCCAAGAGGGAACGTTATGCTCGATTGTGGGTTCATGCCCCTCGATGACTAGCTTGAGTGACCGAAACATGAGTCTGGGGGATGTGCTGTTGCCACAAGGGGGAAAACAACGGTGCTTGTGCCCGCGGGTGCAAGGATTGTTTACTTTACGCAAAGTTCTTTTAATGCAGTTGTCTGTTGCATTGAGTTTACACTATGGGTGGGACTCGCAACTTAATACCAGCGAGATGTTCTGGATAGATATCTCAAGGTGGATGATTAGTAGTAGATATTGATGGATTTCGGTCTACTTACTTTGGCGTACCGCCCATGCTTTGAACCTCAACCTTTCTTGCAATGTAATCAACATTGGTTTGCGTTCGTGGTCCTGTCAATTGCCCAGCTGTAATTTGTTTACCTCACATAGCTGTTTTATCGTCTTTTGGGAGAGAGACATCACTAGTGAACATCATGAGACTCCGGTCCATATTACCATCATTGATCACATCCACTATTTACTTTTCGCTATTTACTTACTATTGCAAAACACTATCTATCACTACTATCATATTGCTTTTAACCCTTTGTGAACTACAAGGCCGGAGAGATTGACAACCTCTCTGTACTCGTTGGGAGCAAAGTTATTTGTATCTGTGTGCAGGTCCATGTTGATTGCTAATTGCGCCGTTAGCAATTGACACCTACTTGTTGAACCTAGGAGTCTCTGGGATTCGATCCTTGGCATCTTTGCTAGGGGAAAACACTTCTACTTACTGCATCTTACACCTTCCACTTGGGGTAACCAACGAGGGGTTCGAGGCCCATCAAGGAGTATTTTCTGGCGCCGTTGCCGGGGACTCCACTCTTCAGGATAGGGGAGTTGCATGCTATCTTTTACCTTTGCTTTTTAGTCTTGTTAGTTTACTTTCATTTTTGCTTTAGTTCCTTTTATCGAAAATCTCAAAAATAGTTATCTTGCTTGCTTGCTACTATGGGTTCCACCGAGAACACCAAGTTGTGTGACTTCACTAGTCACAACAACGATGACTTTATCAGCACACCTATCACTACACCTGCCACTTCAACACCTTCATATGAAATTAAACCTGCTTTACTGAACTTAGTCATGAGAGAACAATTCTCCGGTGCTGGAGATGATGCTGCTTTACACTTGAACAATTTTGTTGAACTTTGTGATATGAAAAAGTACCAAGAAATAGATGGTAATATTGTTAAGCTTAAGCTTTTTCCTTTCTCCTTGAGAAGAGGAGCAAAAATTTGGTTTCAGTCTTTGCCTAGGAATAGCATAGATTCATGGGACAAGTGCAAAGATGCTTTTATCGGAAAATACTATCCACCTGCTAAAATTATCCAACTTAGAAGTAACATCATGAATTTTAAGCAATTGGATAATGAACACGTTGCCCAAGCTTGGAACGTATGAAATCTCTTATCAAAAACTGCCCTACTCACGGTTTGACTACTTGGATGGTTATCCAAACTTTTTATGCAGGCTTGAACTTTACCTCGCGGAACTTGTTAGATTCGGCCGCGGGAGGAACTTTTATGTCAACTACACTTGGTGCTGCCACAAAGCTTCTCGATGAGATGATGACCAACTATTCCCAATGGCACACCGAACGCGCTCCAACAGGTAGGAAGGTAAACTCTGTCGAGGAGATTTCCTCCCTTAATGAAAAAGTTGACTTGATCATGTCTCTACTTTCGAAGCAATCTACTATTGATCCTCGTGATGTTCCTTTAAATTCTTTGATTGCTCAAGAACAAGTAGATGTTAACTTTATCTCTAGAAATAATTTCAACAACAATGCTTATAGGAGTAACTTTGGTAACAATCCTAGACTGTTCCCCTCTAACTCTTATGGGAACAACAATGCTTATCCTAGTACCAAGAACCTCAATACTGAACTAGAGACCATGCTTAGAGATTTCATCACTACCCAAAAAGCCTTTAATAAGAATGTAGAAGAGAAACTACATAAACTAGATGATCTTTCTTTTAAGGTAGACCACTTAGCCAATGAGGTAAAATTTCTAAAAATTGAAGCTTCTCCTCTTAAGGAGAGGGAAGTCATCCCTATTAATGCTACTCAAGTACAAATTAATGAAAATATTAGGATGATGGCTAAGCTAAAAGAAAGATGGCCTAGAGAAAGGGAGGAAGAAGAAAGAATTAAGAGCCTTCCCACCCACCATACTGTTGCTACTATCCAAGTTATTGAGGATGTTCACACTCTTAGCACCCAATGTACTCCTGGTCCCAATGGACCTATTAATGGTGATGCTATAGAAACTACCAAACAGGTGAACCTTAAGGACACCACTACTACTTTACCTGATGCTCGTGACCTTGATTTTGATAATTGCACTCTTACAGAAGTTATTGATTTCCTTCACAAGATGTCGAGAGATCCCCGCACTAGCACGCTTAACCTTGCCTTCACGGAGCATATCACTAATGCTCTCATCAAAGCTAGGGAGGAGAAACTTAGAGTAGAAGCCTCCATACCTAGAAAGCTAGAAGATGGTTGGATCCTATGATAAAAATTTATTTGAATGACTTCTCTTGTTATGCATTATGTGATGTTGGTGATAGTACCTCTGTTATGTCCAAAAGAATATATGATATGCTTAAATTGAAACCTTATGATTCTTGTTCTTTTGGTGTTCGTCTAGTTGATTCTTCCATAAAGAAACCTTTGGGGAGGATCGACGATGTTCTTATTGTTGTCAATGATAATTATGTGCCCGTTGATTTCACTATTATGGATATTGAATGTGATCCTTCATGTCCAATTATTTTGGGACGTCCCTTTTTGCGCACCGTTGGTGCTGTCATTGACATGAAAGAGGGTAATATAAAATTTCAGTTTCCTCTCAAGAAAGAGATGGAACACTTCCCTCGTAAGAAGGTCAAGTTACCTTTTGAGTCCGTTCTACGGGCTAGTTATTCTTTTACTCTTGATAAAACTTGATCTATGCATTATGCCTAGCTTAAAGGCATAAAAGAAAGCGCTTTTGGGAGGCAGCCCACATGAATAATTTTTTTGCTTTTGTTGTGTCTTGATGTTGTTTACTGCTGTAGCATCATCATTGTATCTTTGCTTTTCATATTTGTGCCAAGTATAGCCTCTCATTGCTAGAAAGTTCAAAAGTTGTGAGGTGCTGTCCAGGAAACAGATTCTGTCCTTGGATAGAAAAATTCGTATAAAAACACCAGATCATCTTTTTGGTCTGAATTTTTTCGACAGCGTTATCTGTATAATTGTCTTTCGTGCGTCAGTTCTGAGTTTTTTGATTTGAGTTGCAGAAGTATCCTGAACAGGTCAATTACTGCCTGCTGTTCTGCTTTTCACAGATTCTGTCCTGTTTTGCCTTACCTTCACTTTGCAAATTGAGAACTTGCTTTTTCTTTGCAAAAACCTTTTGGCAATCTTGAGAAACAGTAGAACTCCAAGAATATCTTTATTTCCAGCAAGGTATAATTATTTTATTAAGGGTACTAACCTCGCTAATCAGATTATGATGAGTTGTGTATGAAGGGAGTTTTCAAGTGTGCGAGGGAAGATGATAAAAAGATTCAGGAGTGTCAAGCGCTCAAGCTTGGGGATGCCCCCGTGCACCCCCAAGAAATATTCAAGGAGACTCAAGCGTCTAAGCTTGGGGATGCCCCCGTGCATCCCCTTCTCCATCAACATTATCAGTTCGTCTCTCGTTCCGCTATATTTTTATTACTTCATATGTTATGTGCTATGCTTGGAGTGTCTTGCTTTTAGTTTTCTCTTTCAGTTTTTCAAAACGAGTCGGAACCCAGCATTCCTTTATGTGGGAGAGAAACACGCTCCACCTCTACCTAGAACATTACATAGAATTATCATGTCTATCTATGCTGTGTGTGTTCTTTGTCTTTTAATAGCTACTGTCATGCTCTGCTCTTAGTATTCATGCTTATCTTTTCAAGAGATTTTATTTAGTTGGTTGCTTGAACTCTCTTTAATTACCATGCTAACCTTATTAAGAGAGTTTTCTTCCGTTGCATGGGTTAATGTGTCTATGATAAAGATGCTACTTTCATGATGGTGCTTAGTAGTTCAGGTTTTCTTTTGGTTAATCTCAAATAGCTGGGGGGTTCCCAATGTGTTATTGGAGTACCAACTTGGTTTGTTTGCCTATGATGTGGTATGGTTTAGTAATATCTTCCTTCGAGAATTTATTTTGATTGACTTGGCGTATGCTCACGCATATTCAAGACTGTAAAGAAAGTCTGTCAAGCCTTGATGATCTTTTGTTTCTAAGTAGCGATATAACTACCATGCCTGATTCAATATGCTTTGTCGCTCTGCATGATTATGACCGTCATTGCTCTCTTAGTTGGTCGCTCCCAGTCTTTTGCTAACCTCCACCTGCACTAAGCAAACTAACCATGCAATACATAGCTCATGGGAAAGTAGCCTTAAAACTATTGTGGTAAAGAATATGTTGCCTATGTATCTTATTTCTTATGAGTTGCTTGCTGAGCGGTAACCATGTTTCTGGGGACGCCATCAACTATCACACTTTTGTTGAATATCATGTGAGTTGCTATGCATGTTCGTCTTGTCTGAAGTAAGGGTGATTTACCGTGGGTTGAATTAATATGCATATTGTTAGAGAAGAACATTGGGCCGCCAACCAAAGCCATGCATCATGGTGGAAGTTTTAGCTTGGACCTTAATCCTCAACCTCTCATGAGAATATGCTTATGCATTAAAGAGGAGTCCATCATCTATTTTCTATGTTGTCCCGGTATGGATGTCCTCAAGTTGAGATTTATCAAAAACGAGAAATCAAATGCGATCTATCTCCTTGGACCTTTGTACAGGTGGCATAGAGGTACCCCTTTGTGACACTTGGTTAAAACATATGCAATGCAATGATAACCCATGGGGATCCGAGCTAATTAGGACAAGGAGCGAGCACTATTGGTATTCGATGCATGAGGCTTGCAACTTGTAAGATGTTTTATACATGACACATATGAAGTACTACTACCGTTGACACAATTGCTTCCATGTTTTCAAAATAAAAAGCTCTAGCACTTAACCTTTCTTTTACCTTTATGTTGAAGCACCAACTACTGAGAGCATGATTGTCATTCTGAGTGTAATGTGCATTGTCCCAAAGTAGCATTGTCTTTTGCATGATTGTGATATCGTTTATTCTGAAATGATTGTATCTAGTCATCACTTAAACCTTGAAGGTGCCCTTGCATTTATGTTTTGCATCACTAAAGGGGGCAAGCTAGATATCACTTTATCATATTTGCACGTCATGTTCATTGCAAATCTTTTTGATGTTTCAGTTTCATATTGTAAAACTTTTAGTCATTTGTGATTTTCTCTTGAGACAACTTAATTACTATAGAATCATTGTCTCAGTAAGCTTTTGTCATATGACTATGAGAAAGTCCTATATGGTTAATAGCATGTCACCACAGAAATTATTCTTGTTATCATTTACCTACTCGAGGACGAGCAGGAATTAAGCTTGGGGATGTTGATACGTCCAAAACGTATCTATAATTTCTGCTTGCTCCATGCCACTTTTGGGTGATATTGCTATGATATTCATACACTTCCATACACTTTTGATCATATTTGGACTAACTTACTAATCCAGTGCACCCCAGTGCCAGTTTCTGTTTTCGGTTGTTTTTGTATTTCAGGTTTTCACGTTTCGAGAACTGCCCAGAAAAATCCAGAAAAATTATATAAAAAAATCAGCGATCCGGAAACAACACTGCGTCCGAAGGGCAGCCTGGGGGGGGGGCACAGGGGCTCCAGGCGCCCTGTGGGCGCGCCCCCCCTGGGCCGCACCGGGGGGGCGCCTGGGCCCCCCGAGGCTCCCCCGGTGCCCTACTTTGGCATATATTTAAAGGGTCCTCCGTAACCCTCGGAAAAGGACTTCTTTTCGCGATCCCATCTCTGTTCCGCCGCCGCCGCCGCTTCCAAGATCGGGAGCACCAGGAGAACTCTTCCCGGCACCCTGCCGGAGGGGAGGATCACCACCGGGAGCTTCTCCACCACCATGGACGCCTCCCGGATGACTCGTGAGTAGTCTCCCTTGGACCATGAGTCCATGACCAGTAGCTATGTGATGTTCTCCTCCCGTTCTTGTGCTTCACTAATTAGTCATCGTGAGCTGCCCTACATGATCGAGGCACCTATGTAATCCTTATGCTGTTGCTATGTTGAGTTTGCTGGGATCCGATGGATTATGAGATTATGTTCAGATTGATCTTGAGTAATATATTTGATTCACCTCTTTTATATTTTAGTTCATAAGTAATTCTTGCATGTTCTCCGTTGTTATTTATTGCTTTGGCCGAGTAATAGGTAGTGACTCCTAGAGGGAACGTTATGCTCGATTGTGGGTTCATGCCCCTCGATGACTAGCTTGAGTGACAGAAACATGAGTCTAGGGGATGTGCTGTTGCCACAAGGGGGAAAACAACGGTGCTTGTGCCCACGGGTGCAAGGATTGTTTACTTTACGCAAAGTTCTTTTAATGCAGTTGTCTGTTGCATTGAGTTTACACTATGGGTGGGACTCGCAACTTAATACCAGCGAGATGTTCTGGATAGATATCTCAAGGTGGATGATTAGTAGTAGATATTGATGGATTTCGGTCTACTTACTTTGGCGTACCGCCCATGCTTTGAACCTCAACCTTTCTTGCAATGTAATCAGCATTGGTTTGCGTTCGTGGTCCTGTCAATTGCCCAACTATAATTTGTTTACCTCACATAGCTGTTTTATCGTCTTTTGGGAGAGAGACATCACTAGTGAACATCATGAGACTCCGGTCCATATTACCATCATTGATCACATGCACTATTTACTTTTCGCTATTTACTTACTATTGCAAAACACTATCTATCACTACTATCATATTGCTTTTAACCATTTGTGAACTACAAGGCCGGAGAGATTGACAACCTCTTTGTACTCGTTGGGAGCAAAGTTATTTGTATCTGTGTGCAGGTCCACGTTGATTGCTAATTGCGCCGTTAGCAATTGACACCTACTTGTTGAACCTAGGAGTCTCTGGGGATTCGATCCTTGGCATCTTTGCTAGGGGAAAACACTTCTACTTACTGCATCTTACACCTTCCACTTGGGGTAACCAACGAGGGGTTCGAGGCCCATCAAATGCTTGAGTAATTATCTGTCTAGTGCTAAAAGTGAACTGAAACTTATTAGTAAACATGCTTCTATGGTTACCACTCAAGTAGAACAAGTACTTCAGGCTCAGAATGATTTGCTCAATGAATTAAATAGTAAGAATAATGATATGCTGTTAGAGTTGCAGCTAGAGGTGGTAAAATAACTCAGGAACCTCTGTATCCTGAAGGCCACCCTAAGAGAATTGAGACAGATTCTAAGAGAGCTAATTTAGATGCACCTAGTTCTTCTAAGAAGAAGAAAAAGAAAAATGATAGGACTTTGCATGCTTCTAGTAAACCTGTAGCTGACACACCTGAGAATCCCAATGATATATCTGTTTTTGATGCTGAGACACAATCTGGTAATGAACATGAACCTAGTGATAATATTAATAATGATGTTCATGATGATGCTCAACCTAGCAATGATAATGAAGTAGAGATTGAACCTGTTGTTGATCTTGATAACCCACAATCAAAGAATCAACGTTATTATAAGACAGACTTTGTTGCTAGGAGGCACGGTAGGGAAAGAGAACCATGGGTTCAGAAACCCATGCCTTTTCCTCTGAAACCATCCAAGAAAAAGGATGATGAGGATTTTGAGCGCTTCGCTGAAATGACTAGACCTATCTTTTTGCGTATGCGTTTGACTGATGTGCTTAAAACAAATCCTTATGCTAAGTATATGAAAGATATTATTACCAACAAAAGGAAGATACCTGAAGTAGAAATCTCCACCATGCTTGCCAATTACACTTTTGAGGGTGGAATGCCTAAGAAATTAGGAGATCCAGGAGTACCTACTATACCTTGCTCCATTAAGAGAAACTATGTTAAAACTGCTTTGTGTGTTCTTGGAGCCGATGTTAGTGTATGCCTCTCTCTTTATACTGCAGACTTGACTTAAGTAAGTTGACACCTACTGAAATATCTTTGCAAATGGCCGATAAATCAACTTCTATACATGTCGGTATTTTTGAGGATGTGCCTGTTGTAGTTGCAAATGTTACTACTCTAACGGACTTTGTTATACTTGATATTCCCGAGGATGATAGTATGTCTATTATTCTTGGAAGACCTTTTTTGAATACTGCAGGGGCTGTTATTGATTGCAACAAAGGCAATGTCACTTTTCATGTCAATGGTAATGAGCATATGATACACTTTTCGAGGAAACAACCTCAGGTCCATAGTATTAATTATATTGGAAAAACTTCAACTATTACTATTGGAGGTTTTGAGTTTCCTCTTCCTACTATCAAGAAGGCAAATGACATTCTTATTATTGGGGACATGCATATCCCCATTGAGGTAACCTAGTGTTATTCGAAAATTCTCTGGTTTCATGTTACTCGGAAAGAGTTTATTAACAAGACCTGATCAACCTTGTTAATGGATTCCTTTTGATGAACATGGGATAGGTGAATCTAGATAGCACAAACCTTCTATACCCTCCTTTTACTTTCTGTTAATTAGGTTAAATAAAACAAAAATAGCATTGTCTGTCTGTTTCCAGACTTATCCGTGCAATAAAAAAATATCCCGAAAATAAAAGTTCTCCAAATGCCATGAAAATGAAATATGATTTTTTCTAGAATATTTAAGAAAATATGGCACTGAACACACAGCGAGGGGAGCCAGCACGTGGCCACGAGGGTGCAGGGCGCGCCCCCTGCCTCGTGGGCCCCACGTGCCCCCCTCCACTTATCTTTGCAACCATGCTCTTCTTCTTCCTCCCGAAAAAAAATCCTCAACCAGCTCAAACCCGAGTTCTAGCTCATCTTGCTGCCATTTTCGATCTCCTTGCTCAAAGCACCATTCACGAAACTGTTTGGGGAGATTGTTCCTTGGTATGTGACCCCTCCATTGGTCCAATTAGTTTTTGCTCTAGTGCTTTGTTTGTTGCAAAATTTATGCTGCTGTGGTGACCTTGTTCTTGAGCTTGCATGTCAAATTTTCTTGGTCCCATGTAGTTCTAATGCATGATATAGCCTCTAGGCACTTATAGGAGTTGTTGCTATCAATCTTGTTGAGTTTGGTTAACTTTTATTGTGAGTTACTAAAAATTTCAGAAATTTTCAGAATAGGAAAATGTTAAAAAGATTATTGAGGGGCTCTTCCAGCAAGAGCTCAGAGGAGAAGAAGAAAGAAGAAAATAAGAAGCCCAAGTATAATCTTCCTCGCATGGCGGAAGTTCGACCGCGTGAACGGCCTTGTAAAAATTTCATGATGGCCGCCGGTATTTACGAAGACTTTTATTGGTTGGCAAATAATGCAGGCCTCACCGACTTCCTCAACGACCAAAAAGAATAGTATCTCTTACTCACCAATATTTTCACGCAAAGCTTTCATTTTCATTCTAGGAAAACACCACCTACGGTGGAGTTTCGCTTATATGATGTGATTAAGGAGATATCACTTTTAGACTTTTGTGAAATATGCAAAGTACCCTTTGGAGGTAGACTTGATGAACCACGTCGTGAAGACGTTGAAGGGTTCATTGACATGATAGCCGTAGGTGAAACTAGACAAGTTTCAGGGGCAAGAATCACTAGTATACACTTCCCTGTTCTGCGCTACTTTGCTTTATTTGCTAGTAGGTGTTTAATTGGTCGTGGGAACAGCGGGAATCTCAGTGCCCCTAATATTATCATTTTACGCCATGCTTTGTTTCGAGACACAACTTTTAGGTTGGGCGCCGTCGTTGCCAAACGATTGAGCCTGAACCGCTCAAAGGGGCCCGTCTTTGGAGGCATCTTTGCTTCTTGCCTTGCTGAGTATTTTAATATACTTATTAGGCATCATGAGAAGGAAGAAAAATTTCTTGCCCCTATTTATCTAGACTACAAGAGCATGGTAGCTCATGATTTTATCGTTAAAGATAAGAATATGCAACTTAATTATAAATTAAGTTTTGATGAAATATACTGTGAAATTGTTACCTTGCCTGCATCATCTTTGTTTGATCTGTCCACAGGGAAGCATCTCATTACATCAGATGCCTTCTACAAGTACTAAGGCCAGGCACAAGCTTCAGAACCTGAACCAGAACCACCACTTGATCCTTCTCGTCAATATGTTTATGGGTGGGAGCTGGATGAGCTCGCCAACCAGTGGCATCCAGAGGACACATCTCAGTACACTGGAGGGAGTGGCGTCGATCCATGGCCATAGACCAACTATATTCATGCAAACACATATGGTTCAGATCTGAAATCATGGCACTCGGGCCCTAAGTGTCAAGCATTAAGAATAACAAGTTGTAGCAAAGATGATAAACACCATACTAGATGATAGGCAACATGCCCCCAACAATCTGACGAACTATTACATGATCTAACTCATCCAATCCCTATCATCCCCTTCGCCTACAGCAAGGGAATTACTCACACATGAAGGGGGAAGTCATGGAAGGATTAGGATGATGGAGTGGTGATGATGATGACGATGGCGACGATCTCCCCTCTCCGGAGGCCAAATCAGCCTCCAGATTAGCCCTCCCGAAGAAGAACAGAGGGTGGCGGCGGCTCCGCGACGAAAAACTGCGAAAGGACTTCCGATCTGGGGTTTTTTCATCGCGAGGAAAAATACGGGCTAAAGTAGGGCACCAGGGGGCGTGGGCCCCACCCAGGCGCCCCCCCGGCGGCCCAGGGGGGGGGCGCCCACAGGGCGCCTGGGCACCCCCTGGCCCCCCTCTGGCCCCACTTCTGGTATCTGGTTTCTTCGGGTGCATGGATTTTTCGTGATTTTTCGTGGATTTTTCTGAGATAGTTAAAAATCCGTTTTCCTGCACACAAATAAAACATACAGGCAGCTCTGCTGAAACAGCGTCAGTCCGGGTTAGTTTAGTCCAAATCATGCAAGAATGAGGTGAAAACAATATCAAAAGTGTTTGGAAAAGTAGATACGTTTGAGACATATCAACTTAGAAAACGGTACTTGATAACCCTCAACCGTAAGGGATCGAGATAGTCTTCGCGGGTAAGAATAACCCAATTTATTGATTCGACACACGGGGAGCCAAAGAGTATTTATAAGCTTTAACAGTTGAGTTGTCAATTCAACCGCACCTGAAATATACTAACTTGCAACAAAAGATAAGTGGTAACAGTGATATGATAGTGATGATAGTAATAGTAAAAGTAAGCAGCAAAAATAAATAGGAGTAGTAAACGGCAAAAGTAGCAACTAGTGACAAGCAAGGTTTAAAATACTGTAGGCTAGGAAGATGGATGGTTGGGCGTTGCATGGATGAGATAGTTTCTAACTCGGGGCACGGCACACGGAAAAGTAATGATCATCTAGGCAAATATCAAACATTAGGCATGTATCCTGTATGTAGTTGGACGTGCTTGCAATAAGAACTTGCACAACATCTTTTGTCCTACCATCCCGCTACGAACGGGGCCAAAAGGAACTAATGGATATTAAGGTGCTCCTGTCAAAGAGCACCGGAACAAAGCAATGAACTCAATGGATACATGTAATCCTCAAACTACGGACCATCCCCTTTGGTGTCCCAAGCTGTCACTTTTGGGATCGCCGGTTCCGAACCGTAACAGGTGCATACAACTCATAGATAGGATCAAGAACACAAATATATTCATGCAAACACATATGGTTCAGATCTGAAATCATGGCACTCGGGCCCTAAGTGTCAAGCATTAAGAATAACAAGTTGTAGCAAATATGATAAACACCATACTAGATGATAGGCAACATGCCCCCAACAATCTGACGAACTATTACATGATCTAACTCATCCAATCCCTACCATCCCCTTCGCCTACAGCAAGGGAATTACTCACACATGAAGGGGGAAGTCATGGAAGGATGATGGAGTGGTGATGATGATGACGATGGCGATGATCTCCCCTCTCCGGACGCCAAATCAGCCTCCAGATTAGCCCCCCCGAAGAAGAACAGAGGGTGGCGGCGGCTCCGCGACGAAAAACTGCGAAAGGACTTCCGATCTGGGGTTTTTTCATCGCGAGGAAAAATACGGGCTAAAGTAGGGCACCAGGGGGCGTGGGCCCCACCCAGGTGCCCCCCCGGCGCGGCCCGGGGGGGGGGGGGGGCGCCCACAGGGCGCATTGGCACCCCCTGGCCCCCCTCTGGCCCCACTTCTGGTATCTGGTTTCTTCGGGTGCGTGGATTTTTCGTGATTTTTCGTGGATTTTTCTGAGATAGTTAAAAATCCGTTTTCCTGCACACAAATAAAACATACAGGCAGCTCTGCTGAAAACAGCGTCAGTCCGGGTTAGTTTAGTCCAAATCATGCAAGAATGAGGTCAAAACAATATCAAAAGTGTTTGGAAAAGTAGATACGTTTGAGACGTATCAACTCCCCCAAGCTTAGCATATTGCTTGTCCTCAAGCAATTCAGTTCAACGAACTGGACGCGACAAAGAAAACTTTGACAAACTCTTTTGCTTCATTAGATGTATATAAGCATGTACTACGAAAAGAGTTCAGCAAGTATTAAAACAGTACTTATGAGAACAATGCAAGGAGCAATCCTTCTTTCAAGTGACCAGTCACAAATAATTAAGAGTAAACAATATATTACTGAAAATCAAGACAAGATCACATTGCACATAGCTTGAGCATATTAAGGTGGTATCTCGCTAGCCTCCATGAGTGAAGCAAAACATAAATGCAGAGACTCCTCCAGAGTTTTAAAGGAGACTAGAACTAAGAATTTCAGAATAAATCATATCACAAGTATGCAGAAGACAATGTAATACTTTGGGACAATGCACATTACACTCAGAATGACAATTATGCTCTCCTAGTCAGTGCTTTGAAGAAAGAAGATGAGACTCTCGAACCGTGGCTTTTAGTGGCAAGGTTGAAAACCCGTGATCGGAAACAAAAACTAAACATGTACCAGAGCTCTTGGTTTTAAAAACAGAAGTAAATATGTTTTTGAGAGGTGCATATTTCGTCAACGAATGCTAGCAGGTAACTCAATCACTTTTTAAACTAGACAAGTCTCGAGGAATGGCTCCCGCATGAGGACGATCACATCCTCTTAATCTCCTTTGTTTATCACTGCCAAAGTTTTCTGATTTCTCATGAACAAAGCGTGAAGGAGGGTTTGTTTGTTATATTATCTTTTTGAGCCGGGCGCACTCAATGCCAGTTCCTTTTCATATTAGGGGTTTGCAGATTATACATGCAATCCAGGGGTGAAACTTGTCCAACTTAAAGAGATCATGAATTAACTACCACTTCCTCATGAGCTAAAACATAGGCACAAAAAGGGAAATGCTTTTGATTAATTTCGAGATAGTACATGAAAGTCTTCGTTAGGAATGGCAGGTAAATACCATGTATAGGAAGGTATAGTGGACTCATATGGCATAACAGGTTTAAAGGTTTTGGATGCACAAGCAGTCATTCCGCTTAGTACGGGTGGAGGTTTAGCAAAAGACTGGGAAGCGACCAACTAGAGAGCAATAACGGTCATAATCATGCAGAGCGACAAAGCAACATTGAATCGGGCATGAAAGTGATATAACTATTCTAAAACTCAAAGATCATCAAGGCAAAGTAGATTTTTAGTCTTAAACATGTGTAAGCATGTGCCAAGTCAATCCAAAAATTCTCTAAAGGGAAATGCCACCTCAGTATGCCAGACTATGAACAGTGCGATGCATGTAGATTATTTCAATAACACATTATATACTCTAGTTATTGGAGACTAGCCACAAGGAAAGCATGAACCACTGTAATAGCATTGTAAACATAGCACTATGTCGCTACAAGCTGGTCTCTAGATCATAAGTACAGGCATATGTACAAAAGTAGAAACAATAAGAGTTCATACCGGTCTTCCTCGTTGCTTCCTTTCAGTCGATCTTCGTCATTACTGCTTGTCACTTGCACGATCGAACGTAGGAAATATAATCAAATGCCATCACGGACGCGAGCTGATCTCTGAAAACAAAGCAAACTAAAGAGAGAAAGGAAATCTTTTTGGGTTTTTCAGAAGTTGAATAAAAAGCAAAAGAAAAAAAAGAAAATCTTTTTGTTGTTTTTGCAAAGAGAGAAATAAAGAAGAACGGGCAAAAACTTCAAAAAGATCGAAGTGAATCAAACGGATAATACAATGAAAAAGTGAGAAGGGCACGTACTCCCCCAAGCTTAGGCTTTTGGCCTAAGTTGGTAGCAGCTACTGCCCCCAGGAGCCTCCTGCTCCAGGGGTATGGTGGTGAGACCAGGGGTCGTAGAAGGATGATGGCGCGTACACTGAACTCCTCGGAGTCTCCCACGAGGAAGGTTCCGAGCGCCAAACAGAGGAAGACCCTTCACCAAACTCGGTGGCGGTCTCATCCTGAAAATGTGGTATCTCACCGTGCCTCTCCTCGTCGGGCACAACCCCCTCCATGGGGTTATGGAACTGGTGCTGGACCATGAACTCATCGAACTGGACAACATCAAAGGACCATCCGTTCCTGCGAGAAAAATCAAACAAAAGAGGTGCAGGTAGACGGATCTCGCGTTCTGCGGTAGTTCCGAAACGTAAGATATAAACAAGGTTATCAAGTTCAGAACCCATGGTAACAAACTTATGCCTCTTCATAGCAGCAAGATCAAAGCTTAAATAAGTAAAAGGAGTATCATCAGGGTGTGGGGTGCCTCCAAGATGCTCTAAGATAAGCGTGGCATAAATGCCACCATATAAGTCCCCCTTGTTACCGTTCATAGCAAGGCGTCGAGCAATTAAGGTACCAATATTATAATCAGACCTCCCTGAGAGGGCTGCTGCCAGGATAGCAATATCCGGAGCAGAAATGTTGCTCGTGTTGTCGCGAGCTAACACCCCTCTAGCAATATAATATGCAAAATACCTGAGGTGAGGAAACAAGATGCTGGAGATCTTCGACCGATGAATATCCCTCGTACCCATGCTGCAGAGAGAATTGATGACGGTTTTCAGCTCGGAGGGCTGCGTGGCCATCCTTGCCGCCCGCCCAACGTTCGGCACACCTATTACTTCACAAAAATTTCCCAGAGTCATGGTGATAAGATCATTATAAATTTTAAACTCAATAGCACCTGAATCAGGATTATATCTAAAACTGTTAATGAAACCGGAGGTGAGTTTCTGATACTGAGTAACATGGCTCGTGACGAGTCGTGTCAAACCTGCATTAGCACAAAGATTATAAAACTCATCCTTGATTCCCGCAGCTTCCATGAATTCATCACATGGAAATGTCATCGGACGTGCTGGACTTGTGTCTTCCAACAACTCCAGGGGCACATGATCTTCATTATAACTCACCCTAACAGTCGATGGTGTAGCTGCGGCTCTAGTGACTCGATCGGAGCGTGCGGGCCTCCTCTTCTCAAGCCATCCTTTTGCCCTTCCTAATAAACTCATTTCTGATTTTTTTTTACAATTCACAAAAACGAGAATTAAAACAAAGTGAGCTAAGGCAAACTACTCAACTCACTTGCCCAAGGCATAAACTTGCATCAAAACTTGGAAAACAACTTTCTACACATGCATGCAAGCTCATCTCTACAGCACCAAGAACTACTAAATGCTCACAAATGAGGCCACCAATCAAAAATCTATTTGGAGGGGTGGAGGAGTCACATACCAGGGAGTATTTGCTCAAAATTTCAGCTCAGATGATGGGCTGTAGAGAGAGATCGAAGAATCGCCCCCAAGAACAGCAAGAACAGCAAGAACGAGACCAGAACTCGGGTTTCTGGAAAAAGAGAGAGAGAGGGGAAGAAGAAGTACCTGGAGGGGGGTCGCGTGGGCCCCAGGCGCCCTGTGGGCGCGGCCAGGGGCTGGGCCGCGCCAGCTGGCCGCCTGGGCCACTGGTGGCCCCCCCTGGCTGGCCCCAGGACTTTCCGGGTCTCTCCCGTTGTGGAAATTTTTAATATAATTTTTCTGGAATTTTTCTGAAAACTTCACTGTTGAAATTTTTTCGAAGTTCAAAAAGCTGCGAAACTCTCTGAAAACTTGAAGTAGTTAGTAGTATTGTGAAGCTTCAAAAACATAGATACTTGGTACAGCAAGTAGGACAATACTAAAAATAAATGAAAACATAGAAAGCTCAACCTTTTATCCATATAAAACACGTTTACTAGTAAGGTTGATCAAGTCTTACCCACAAACAAGCGATATATAGAGCAAAAAGTATCACCTCCTACAAAGTAATCACTGAACTTTTACCTTGATGGACATTGTCCCTACCATGATAGTTTTGTATTTGTGAGGCACATGTAGTGGACAGTCCCATTCTCCAATTTTCACGGTTTCGATATTCTCTATAGAGTTGAGGGCATGCCTCCTGTCGGTCTTCTTCGGAAAATATACCGTGTGTTCTTTATCATTCACATGAAAGGTTACCTTCCCTTTGTTGCAATCAATAACAGCACCTGCGGTGTTAAGGAAAGGTCTACCAAGAATAATGGACATGCTCCCATCCTCGGGCATGTCAAGCACAACAAAATCAGTAAGAATTAAACAATTAGCAACTTCAACTGGAACATCCTCACAAATACCTATCGGAATAGCGGTTGACTTGTCAGCCATCTGGAGGGAGATATCTGTAGGAATTAGTTTCTCTAAACAAAGCCTCTCATAAAGAGAGAGAGAGAGGCATAACACTCACTCCCGCTCCAAGATCACATAAAGCAGTTTTGACATAATTATTCTTTATGGAGCAAGGAATGGTGGGTATACCTGGAGCACCGAGCTTCTCAGGAATCTTTCCACTGAAAGAATAGTTAGCAAGCATAGTAGATATTGCATCATTAGGAATTTTTCTTTTGTTAGTCACAATATTTTTCATATATTTTGAATAAGGAAGTAACTTAATAGCATCAGTCAAAGGAATTTGAAGAAAAAGAGGTTTAATCCATTCACAAAACTTATTGTAATGCTCTTCTTCTTTAGATTTGATGGACTTACCTGGAAAGGGCATGGGTTTCTGTACCCATGGTTCTTTCTCCTTCCCGTGTTTTCTTGCGATGAAGTCTTCTTTAGTGTACCTCTTACGTTTGTCAAGTGCTTCTTCTTCTCGAACTTCAGGCGGATCATTCTTCTCATTATCATTACCTTCAGGTTCAGCACCGTCTTCAGTCTCAGCATCGGAAATAGATACACTGTTGGGATCAATAGCTGGCTCTTCATCTGCATTAGGATCATTAGAATTGTCAGTCTCTTTATGTTTCTTCTTCTTATTTGGAGAGACAACAATTTCTTGTTCCTGCATTTGAGAATCTTGCTCGATTCTCTTCGGATGTCCCTCTGGATATAGAGGATCTTGAGTACTAGTTCCTCCTCGGGTCTTAATCCCAAAAGCCTGCAATTTATCTTGTTTGGCATTGTTAGCAAGCAAATCTCTTTGCACATTAGAAATTTGATCAAGCTGAGTTTGAACCATATGAAAATGCTTCACAAGACATTGGACATCATTAACTGTTCTATCTAAAACACCAAGCAACTTTTTGATAGCAAGGGAATTATCATGCAACTGACTTTCTATCCTCTCATTAAAATGATTCTGTTTCATAATAAAATTATCAAACTCATCTAAACATTGATCAGGAGGTTTACCATGAGGGATGTCACTTGCGTTGAAATCTAAAAGAGAGTGTACCTCTACCATAGGAGGGTGAGTGGTAGGCTCACACAGCTTCTCAATAGGGGGTAGATTCTTCACATCTTCAGCTTTAATACCTTTCTCTTTAATAGACTTCTTTGCTTCTTGCATATCCTCGGGGCTTAGAACAAACATGCCCCTCTTCTTTGTTGGTGGAGGTGGTTCAGCGACGGACCAATCTTCATGGTTCTTGGCAATTCTGCCCATTAAATCTTCCACGTCGTCCGGTGTTCTTTTCCTGAAAACACAACCAACACAACTGTCCAAATAGGACCTAGATTCATCAGTTAGACCAGCATAGAATATATCAATTAATTCATTCTTAGGAACTCCATGTCCTGGTCTAGCCTGAATCAAACTGCAGTACCTCCCCCAAGCTTTAGGGAGGGACTCATCCTGTAACTGTTTAAAATTATAAATTCTTTGTAAAGCAGCATGTTGCATATGAGCAAGAAAGTACTTATCAACAAAAGAGTGAGCTAAGTCCTGAGGACTCTTAATAGAACCGCATGGAAGTGAATCATACCATGCTTTAGCACCTTCCTTCAACGAGAAAGGAAGAAGCTTGGTCACATAAAAGTAGCGCATCTTCTCGTCTATGGTAAACAGGCTACCTAGTTCACCAAGTTTAGTTAGGTGTGCAATAGCATCATCATTTTCTCTGCCATAAAAGGGGTCAGCTTCAACCATAGGTATAAGTGAAAGATCAACAGAGAAATCAAAATCAGGATCATCAATGCATATAGGAGATGTAGCAAACTCAGGATTAGGAACGGTTTTGTTTTTCAAAGAGTGTTTTTCAAATATTTTCTTAATAGTTTCAGGGTCAGAGCCGGCAAACTCTGTCAGTTCCCTGCATAAGTCTTCATCAAGTATATAGTAATCATCATCAAGGAGCCTCTCCTGAAGTTTACTCAATTCAGGAAAATCATAAGTTTCACCAATAGGGTAGCGAGTAACAGGAAGTTCAATTCCATATTTTTCAGCAGCAGCAGTAATTTGTTTCTCAAGAGCATAACCAAGTGAACTAATATCATCATCAAAAGTAGTAGAAGCATCATCAAGTGTATGAGACATAGTAACAGATTCAGTAGGAGCATCATGTGGTGGTGGTGAGGCGAACTTACTCATGACAGAAGGTGAATCAAGCGTAGCACTAGTGCTCAGAGCAGTACCTCTTCTTGTAGTGGATTGTAAGATCGGAACCTTGGGGTCTCCTTTCTTACCCATAGTGAATAAAGTGCAGCAGGTAGGATACCTCAAGTAGACTTGTAAATATTGCTATGCTCCCCGGCAACGGCGCCAGAAAACGGTACTTGATAACCCTCAACCGTAAGGGATCGAGATAGTCTTCGCGGGTAAGAATAACCCAATTTATTGATTCGACACACGGGGAGCCAAAGAGTATTTATAAGCTTTAACAGTTGAGTTGTCAATTCAACCGCACCTGAAATATACTAACTTGCAACAAAATATAAGTGGTAACAGTGATATGATAGTGATGATAGTAATAGTAAAAGTAAGCAGCAAAAATAAATAGCAGTAGTAAACGGCAAAAGTAGCAACTAGTGACAAGCAAGGTTTAAAATACTGTAGGCTAGGGAGATGGATGGTTGGGCGTTGCATGGATGAGATAGTTTCTAACTCGTGGCACGGCACACGGAAAAGTAATGATCATCTAGGCAAATATCAAACATTAGGCATGTATCCCGTATGTAGTTGTACGTGCTTGCAATAAGAACTTGCACAACATCTTTTGTCCTACCATCCCGCTATGAACGGGGCCAAAAGGAAATAATGGATATTAAGGTGCTCCTTTCAAAGAGCACCGGAACAAAGCAATGAACTCAATGGATACATGTAATCCTCAAACTACGGACCATCCCCTTTGGTGTCCCAAGCTGTCACTTTTGGGATCGCCAGTTCCGAACCGTAACAGGTGCATACAACTCATAGATAGGATCAAGAACACAAATATATTCATGCAAACACATATGGTTCAGATCTGAAATCATGGCACTCGGGCCCTAAGTGTCAAGCATTAAGAATAACAAGTTGTAGCAAAGATGATAAACACCATACTAGATGATAGGCAACATGCCCCCAACAATCTGACGAACTATTACATGATCTAACTCATCCAATCCCTACCATCCCCTTCGCCTACAGCAAGGGAATTACTCACACATGAAGGGGGAAGTCATGGAAGGATGATGGAGTGGTGATGATGATGACGATGGCGACGATCTCTCCTCTCCGGAGGCCAAATCAGCCTCCAGATTAGCCCTCCCGAAGAAGAACAGAGGGTGGCGGCGGCTCCGCGACGAAAAACAGCGAAAGGACTTCCGATCTGGGGTTTTTTCATCGCGAGGAAAAATACGGGCTAAAGTAGGGCACCAGGGGGCGTGGGCCCCACCCAGGCGCCCCCCCGGCGCGGCCCAGGGGGGGGGGCCCACAGGGCGCCTGGGCACCCCCTGGCCCCCCTCTGGCCCCACTTCTGGTATCTGGTTTCTTCGGCTGCGTGGATTTTTCGTGATTTTTCGTGGATTTTTCTGAGATAGCTAAAAATCCGTTTTCCTGCACACAAATAAAACATACAGGCAGCTCTGCTGAAAACAGCGTCAGTCCGGGTTAGTTTAGTCCAAATCATGCAAGAATGAGGTCAAAACAATATCAAAAGTGTTTGGAAAAGTAGATATGTTTGAGACGTATCACTTTCCCGTGTAAATAGTTTCTTTTCTTTTCTTTAGGGGTTAAGAGTAGAAGACCATGATTGAAATTGCTTAGTGGCTCTCATATGCTTTGTTGTTGAATTAACCTTGAGCCACAATACCTTGTCTTCTCTCTTGTATTAAATGTGTGCAGATTCCAGCTTAGTCCAATGCACGTGCACTATTATTATTATACACATCGTTCGGTCGTGCGAGTGAAAGGCAATAAAGATGATATATGATGAACTAATTGAGATGAGAAAAGATGGTATGGACTCGACCTCTCTTGTTTTTGTAAATATGATAGCTCGTCGTTCCTGATTCAGCTTGTTATGAATGAAACATGTTTGGAATGACAATTAGAGATCATAGCTGCTTATGCCATGCTTAATTAGCGGAGAGTTTATAATGATCTATCTTGCGTGCCAACATGATATTAAAATGGTTGTGATGTGGTATGATGGGTGGTATCCTCCTCTGAACGATTTATGTGATCTGACTTGGCAAATGTTCACGCATGTAGTTGAAACAAATCAACATAGCCTCCATGATATTTATGTTCATGGTGATTTATATCCTACTCATCCTTGCATTCATAGTTGATTAATTTTAATGCATGTCCATGACCGTTGTTGCTCTCTAGCTGGTCGCTTCCCAGTCTCTTTCTAGCCTTCACCTGTACTAAGCGGGAATACTGCTTGTGCATTCACTTCCATAAACCCGAAAGTTATTCCATATGAGTCCACCATACCTTCCTATATGCAGTATTTACCTGCCGTTCCAAGTAAATTTGTATGTGCCAAACTCTAAACCTTCAAATGAAATTCTGTTTTGTATGCTCGAACAGCTCATGTATCAACTAGGGCTGTCTATATCTTCCATGCTAGGTGGGTTATTCTCACGATGAGTGGACTCCGCTCATCATTCATAAGAAATTGGCTGGTAACCGGGATGCCCAGTCCCATGCTCAAAATCATAATAATTAAACAAAACTTCCCCAGGGCTGTTGCTGGTTTGGACGGTACCCGTTGTTTCGGGCTAGCCCTGGAGTGTGCTTGTTGGTGGTTGGGGGAGTATAAACTTTACCATTCTATTTGGGAACCGCCTATAATGTGCGTAGCATGGGAGGTATCGAGATTCTTGGTTGTTATGTTGACAATGAAAGTATACCGCTCAAAATGTTATTCAATCTCTATTTAAAAATAGAGCTCTGGCACCTCTACAAATCCCTGCTTCCCTCTGCAAAGGGCCTATCTATTTACTTTTATGCAGAGTCATCATCCTGTTATCAAAGAGCACCAGTAGGAGAGCACCTTTGTCGTTGCATGTATTACTATTAATTTGCATTGAGTATGATCATGACTGGATCTCTTTTACCATGAATTACAATGTCTAGTCAGTCCTTGATCTTTAAAGGTGCTCTGCATTTATGTTTTGCGGTCTCGGAAAGGGCTAGCGAGATACCATCCTGTTATATCATATCATGATTGTTTTGAGAAGTGTTGTCATCCGAGGTTTATTATTATTGCTTGCTAGTTGATTATGCCATTGATGTGAGTAGTCTTGAGACCTGAAAGTTATTGTGAATGTGGTTAGTTCATGATCTTCTTGAAAACTTGAATCCTAGCTTTCATATTTACAACAACAAGAGCAAACAGAGTTTGTCGAAGTTTTTCTTTATCACTTTCAGTTTATCAACTGAATAGCTTGAGGACAAGCAAATGTTTAAGCTTGGGGGAGTTGATACGTCTCCAACGTATCTACTTTTCCAAACCCTTTTGCCCTTGTTTTGGACTATAACTTGCATGATTTGAATGGAACTAACCCGGACTGCCGCTGTTTACAGCAGAACTGCCATGGTGTTGTTTTTGTGCAGAATAAAAAGTTCTCGGAATCGCCTGAAAATCAACGGATAATTATTTTGGAAAATATAAAAAATACCTGCACGAAGATCCACACCAGGGGGCCTTGGGCCAGCCCACGAGGGTGGGGGGCGTGCCCCCTGACTCGTGGCCCCCCTGGTGCTCCACCAACGTATCCCGAGATCCTATATCTTCTGTTTCGGGGAAAAAAATTAGGGAGAATGAATTATCGCATTTCACGAGACGGAGCCGCCGCCAAGCCCTAATCTCTCTCGGGAGGGCTGATCTGGAGTCCGTTCGGGGCTCCGGAAAGTGGAGATCGTCGCCATCGTCATCATCAACCTTCCTCTATCACCAATTCCATGATGTGAGTAATTCCATCGTAGGCTTGCTAGACGGTGATGGGTTGGATGGGATCTATCATGTAATCGAGTTAGTTTTTTTAGGGTTTGATCCCTAGTATCCACTATGTTCTGAGATTGATGTTGCTATGACTTTGCTATGCTTAATGCTTGTCACTAGGGCCCGAGTGCCATGATTTAAGATCTGAACCTATTATGTTTTCATGGATATATGTGTGTTCTTGATCCTATCTTGCAAGTCTATAGTCACCTACTATGTGTTATGATCCGGCAACCCCAAAGTGACAATAATCGGGACCACTCCCGGTGATGACTGTAGTTTGAGGAGTTCATGTATTCACTATGCGTTAATGCTTTGGTATGGTACTCTTTTAAAAGGAGGCCTTAATATCCCTTAGTTTCCAATAGGACCCCGCTGCCACGAGAGGGTAGGACAAAACATGTCATGCAAGTTCTTTTCCATAAGCACGTATGACTATATTCGGAATACATGCCTACATTGCATTAATGAACTGGAGCTAGTTCTGTGTCACCCTAGGTTATAACTTTTACATGATGAATTGCATCCGACGTAATTTCCCATCACCGATCCAATGCCTATGAGTTTTACCTATATTGCTTGTCGCTTATTTACTTTTCCGTTGCTTATATTACAAAAACTACAAAAACACTATCGTTACTTTTATTGCTGCTACCGCCACTATCATATTACTTTGCTACTAAACTATCTTGCTGCAGATACTAAGTTTCCAGGTGTGGTTGAATTGACAACTCAGCTGCTAATACTTAAGAGTATTCTTTGGCTCCCCTTGTGTCGAATTAACAAATTTGGATTGAATACTTTACCCTCAAAAACTTTTGCGATCCCCTACACTTGTGGGTAATCAACGCGCGCGCTCATATGATGGGCACCAAAGGACAGCAACATAACCACAAGCAAATCAAACCAATCATAGCAATTCACCAATCACCGATAGGACAACGAAAATCTACTCATACATCATAGGATGGCACCACATCATTGGATAATAATATGAAGCATAAAGCACCATGTTCAAGTAGAGGGTATAGCGGGTTGCGGGAGAGTGGACCGCTGTAGATAGATGGGGGAAGGTGATGAAGATGTTGGTGGAGATGACGGAGGTGTTGGTGTAGATCGTCGTTGCACGATGATGGCCCCGGCGACATTCTGGCGCCACCGGGAGAGAGGGGGAGAGAGCCCCCCTCCTTCTCCTTCTTCCTTAGCCTTCTCCCTAGGTGGGAGAAGGGTTTCCCCTCTGGTCCATGGCCTCCATGGAGGCATAGGGGCGAGAGCCCCTCCGAGATTGGATCCGTCTCTCTGTCTCTCTCTGTTTCCGCCTTCTCAGATTCTGGCCTTCCACCGTTTCTTAAATTCCCGGAGATCCGTAACTCCGATTGGGCTGAATTTTTGACACGATTTTTATCCAGATATTAGATTTCTTGTGGCGAAAGAAGGGCACCAACCGCCTTACGGAGTGTCCACGGCGTCCTAGGGCGCGCCCCTCACCCTCTTGGGCCACTCGGGCATCGTCTCACGTTGATTCCACTTCCCAAAATTCACATATATTCCAAAAAAAATCTCCATTCGTTTTTATCCCATTTGGACTCTGTTTGATATGGATATTCCGTGAAACAAAAAACATGCAACAAACAGGAACTGGCACTGGGCACTGGATCAATATGTTAGTCCCAAAAATAGTATAAAAAGTTGCCAAAAGTATATGATAGTTGTATAATATTGGCATGGAACAATAAAAAAATATAGATACGACGGAGACGTATCAACATCCCCAAGCTTAATTCTTGCTCATCCTCGAGTAGGTAAATGATAAAAAAAGATATTTTTTGATGTGGAATGCTACCTAGCATAATCTTGATCATGTAATCTAACCATGGCATGAATATTAAGACACGAGTGATTCAAAGCAATAGTCTATCATTTGACATAAAAGAATTTAATGCTCGGGCATCCCAACAAACAATCAAGTCTTTCAAAATATCAATGCTAAAGAACGTTATCCCTACAAAATCATATAGTCTTTTATGCTCCCTTTTCTTAACACAAGGTACCCCTCATGCCCATCCCGGTGTCAGCCAAGCAATTGTTTTCATACTTTACTTTTTCAAACCTTTTCAACTCTTCACGCAATACATGAGCGCGAGCCATGGATATAGCACTATGGGTGGAATAGAAGGTGGTAGTAGACAAACGCAGGGAGAAAGTCTCACATCGACTAGGCAAATCAATGGACTATGGATATGTCCATCAATTGATATGAATGTGAGTGAGTAGGGATTGCCATGTAACAGATGCACTAGAGCTATAAGTGTATGAAAGCTCAAAAAGAAAAACTAGTGGGTGTGCATCAACTTGCTTGCTCATGAAGACCTAGGGCATTTGAGGAAGCCCATCGTTGGAATATACAAGCCAAGTTCTATAATGAAAATTCCCACTAGTATATGGAAGTGACAACATAGGAGACTCTCTATCATGAAGAACATGGTGCTATGATGAAGCACAAGTGTGGGAAAAAAGATAGTAGCATTGTCCCCTTTTTATTCTTTTTTTCTTTTTTTGGGCCTTCCTTTTTTATTTGGCATCTCTTTTTTTATTTGGCCTTTTTTTGGGACAATTCTCTAATAATGATGATCATCACACTTTTATTTACTTACAACTCGATATTACACTCGATGCTAGAACAAAAATATGACTCTATATGAATGCCTCCGGCGGTGTACCGGGATGTGCAATGATCTAGCATAGCAATGCCATCAAAAAATGGACAAGCCATGAAAACATCATGCTAGCTGTCTTACGATCATGTAAAGCAATATGACAATGATGGTGCATGTCATAATAAACGGAACGGTGGAGTTACATGTCAATATATCTCGGAATGGCTATGAAAATGCCATAATAGGTAGGTATGGTGGCCGTTTTGAGGAAGGGTATAAGGTGGTTTGATGCACCGGCGAAAATTGCGCGGTATTAGAGTGGCTAGCAAGGTGGAAGGGTGAGAGTGCGTATAATCCATGGACACAACATTAGTCATAAAGAACTCACATACTTATTGCGAAAAATCAATTAGCCCTCAAAGAAAAATACTACGATGCATGCTCCTAGGGGGGGGGGGGTTGGTAGGAGTTAACCATCGCGCGCCCCCAACCTTCACGCAAAGATAAACAATCAAAATACAATGCACGCCAATTTGGTTACATAGTTAGGAGACCATACGTGCATGCTTCGGGAATCACAAACCTTAACACCAATATTTTTACTAAACCACAACCATTCACTAGTACCTCCCACATATTAGCATCTCTATGTCACAAAACTATTGCAAGGAATCAAACATATCATATTCAGCGATCTACAAGTTTCTGTAGGATTTTATGACTAACCATGTGAATGACCAATTCCTGTCAACTCTCTAAATAGATATAAGTGAAGCAAGAGAGTTTTAATTCTTTCTACAAAAGATATGCCCACGCTCTAACAAATATAAGTGAAGCAAAAGAGCATTCTACAAATGGCGGTTTACTATGTGAAGAGAAACATGCAATCCAAACTTCAAATGATATAACTGAAGCACATGAAGCATTCTATAAAGCGATACTCAAAAGATATAAGTGAAGTGAAAAGAGCATTCTATAAATCAACCAAGGACTATCTCATACCAGCATGGTGCATTTATTAAAAGGGAAAAATAAAAAGCACACGACGCTCCAAGAGTTTACGCATAACATGTGAACGAAACGAATCCGAAAACGTACCGATACTTGTTGAAGAAAGGTGGGATGCCTTCCAGGGCATCCCCAATCTTGGACGCTTAAGTCTCCTTGAATATTTACTTGGGGTGCCTTGGGCATCCCCAAGCTTGAGCTCTTCCCTCTCCTCCTTCTTCTCACATCGAGACCTCCTCGATCTTCGAACACTTCATCCACACAAAACTTAACCGAACTTTTAGTGGCGGGGTTAGTGCATATGATCAATGAAATACCATCATGTACCTCTCTAACATTATTGTATAATTATGAACAAACATTACCTACTATATGCTATCACAATTCTACTGCCCCAAGTCAAGGAGGCTTCAACAAGAATTCAAACATATGCAAATAATGAAGCTATAACATCAATATGTGAAAACAAGACAGTCTGTAGTAATTTGAACATTAACCATACTTCTGTAACTCTAAACATTATGGAAAAATTAGGAAAAATCAAAAATTTGTATAGCAAGACTTTGCAAAAAGTTTCAGATCCTTTCGACGTTCCAGTAAAAAATGTAAAATCGCGCACTACAGCAAAAGTTTCTGTTTTTGCACCGCACAAACCAACAAGCAGTTTAATCATCCTAAAGGAAACTGTTGGCACATTATTTTTATAATACAATGGAATTGTACAAGGGGATAATTATTTTTTTGAAAAGTTTCTGTAATTCAAGATTTGCAAAGTTTCCATGGGCATGAACAAAGTTCAAGGAGCTCCCCCATTTCAACGGTGCTCGTCCTTCTTACTTTCACTTTTCTTTTTGAAAAAGTTTTAGGTTCCCCTCTTTATTTTTTATTTTTAAAATTTATAAAAGCACACAACAGAAATAAATGACTCTCTAAAACTTCCGGGTTGTCTCCCTGGCAGCGCTTTCTTTAAAGCCATTATGCTAGGCATATGGTGCTCAAGTAATGGATCCACCCGGATCCCAAGGTATATCAAAGCCAATTTTAATTAACAATGATTTGACATATAGTAGTGAGCACAAAGTGATATGTGTCATGCAAAAACGAAGTCTAACTCTCTTCCTATGCATAGGCATGTCATACAAGAACAATTCATGCACATCAAGTAAAGGCCAATGCATAGTATAAGCAGTTTCTTGCAATTTTACCGTGTAGGAAACATAGAGAGGCGGGGATATAGTTCCTCTCTCATAATAATTGCAAGTAGGAGCACCAAGCACATGCATATTATAATCATCAAAATCATCATGTGTAATGGAAAAAGGCAACTCATCAATATAATCCTTAATAAGTCCAAACTTCTCCCATATAGTGTAGTTTGGAGAATTCAAAAAGATAATAGTGAAGGAAATATGCCCTAGAGGAAATATTAAAGATGTTATTTGTATTTCCTTATATCATGATAAATGTCTTTTATTCATCCTAGAATTGTATTAACCGGAAACTTATTACACGTGTGAATACATAGACAAAACAGAATGTCCCTAGTATGCCTCTACTAGACTAGCTCATTGATCAAAGATGGTTATGTTTCCTAGCCATAGACATGAGTTGTCATTTGATCAACGAGATCACATCATTAGGAGAATGATGTGATGGACAAGACCCATCCGTTAGCTTAGCACTATGATCGTTTAGTTTTACTGTTATTGCTTTCTTCATGACTTATACATGTTCCTATGACTATGAGATTATGCAACTCCCGAATACCGGAGGAACACCTTGTGTGCTAGAAAACGTCACAACATAACTGGGTGATAATAAAGATGCTCTACAGGTGTCTCCGAAGGTGTTCGTGGTGTTGGCATAGATCAAGAATAGGATTTGTCACTGCGAGTGTCGGAGAGGTATCTCTGGGCCCTCTCGGTAATACACATCATAATAAGCCTTGCAAGCAAATGACTAATGAGTTAGTCACGAGATGATGTATTACGGAACGAGTAAAGAGACTTGCCGGTAACGAGATTGAACTAGGTATTGAGATACCGATGATAGAATCTCGGGCAAGTAACATACCGATGACAAAGGGAACAACGTATGTTGTTATGCGGTTTGACCGATAAAGATCTTTGTAGAATATTATGAGCCAATATGAGAATCCAGGTTCCGCTATTGGTTATTGACCGGAGGTGAGTCTCGGTCATGTCTACATAGTTCTCGTACCCGTAGGGTCCGCACGCTTAACGTTTGATGATGATCGGTATTATGAGTTTATGAGTTTTGATGTACCAAAGGTAGTTCAGAGTCCCGGATGAGATCACGGACATGACGAGAAGTCTTGGAATGTCCGAGACATAAAGATTAATATATTGGACGACTATATTCGGACACCGGAAGTGTTCCGGGTGTTATCGGGTAAAACCGGAGTGCCGGAGGGGGTTACCGGAACCCCCCGAGGGAGTATGGGCCATAGTGGGCCAATGAGGGAAAGAGAGGGGAAGCCCATAGGGCTTGCCGCACCCCCTAGGGTTCCTAGTTGGACAAGGAAAAGGGGGGAGGCGCCCCCTCTCCTTTCCTTCTCCTCTCCCTTTCCTTTCCTACTCCTAGTAGGAATAGGAAAGGAGGGTTCCTATTCCTACTAGGAGTAGTAATCCTACTCCCTGGCGCGCCTATAGGGGCCGGCAGGCCCTCCCCCTTGCTCCTTTATATACGGGGCAGGGGCACCTAAGGACACACAAGAAACATTGTTCTAGCCGTCTGCGGTGCCCCCTCCACAGAAACACACGTCGGTCATACCATTGTAGTGCTTAGGCGAAGCCCTGCGCCGGTAGCTTCATCGTCTCCATCACCACGCACTACAGGAATCAGGCATTTTGCCGTCAGTACGCTACAGACGGCAAAGAAAGGATTACAAACGGCAATTTTTTTCCGTCGGCCCATGACGGCAAAATATGTCGGCAAACTCAAAATCGGCAAAGTCTCATTTTGCCGTCAGTCCAACGTCGAGATGACGGAAAATTTGCCGTCGGTGAAGACCTTTTGCCGTCAGCCGGAATTCCTACACGGCAAAAAAGTAAATAGACGGAACGCCCATCCACCGGACGGCGTGAGTTCTTTTTGCCGTCAGGCCAATGGTAGCCCAGACGGCAAACTAGGAATTTTTTTGCCGTCAAGTGCGGGACTACAAGACGGCAAAACCACCATCTTTTTTGCTGTCAGCACATACTGTACCAGACGGCAAACTTGCTATATCTTTGCCGTCATCTACTTGTGCATAGACGGCAAACCCTTCTGCCAGGCTGTACACTAGGGCGCCACGCGTCCTTTTTTGCCGTCATGAACATGACGGCAAAGAGGCTGCACTCTTTTTATTGAAAAACAAAAATCAGTAATGATTCCTGACATATATAGATAAATAGACACATGACAATAGATATAGACAATGAACATGAGAATACATATAGACAATATAACACAGCAATGATTCCTCGCACATATAGCATAGTCCATATACATATCCATATAGCACAGTCCATAACACATTCATATAGCACAATCCATAACACATCCATATATATATCCATATAGCACAATCCATAACACATCCATATAGCACAGTCCATATATAAATGTTTCATAGCATATGAATATGTATAGCAGGCATCACTACATAATATTTCGCATATATATACAACAGGCATCACTACATAATATTTCGCACTACGATAAATGTCGTCATGCCCATATCATAGTCCAAAAGAGGATCCATATGGCAACCTACAAGAAGAAATCATGCACATATGTCAAATTTTGGCACAACAATAAAGTAAAGGGCTACGTGTCCACAATAACAAGATAAGGTGATTTAAATCATGAAGATGTCAAATATACAAAAGAAAGTACTTGAAGAGCCAACAAAATAAATAGTGATCCATATCACACCATATTCATATTCCATTGCAAGTTCCCACAAAAATAGCTTCTAGCCCATATGGAGTTTCTTTAACACTTGTCAAATTTTGAAGATTTCAAATTTAACACTCTAAATCACAAAGAACTTCATGAATGGTCTCTAGTTATAAGTTTGATCTTCAAATGGTTCAAATGGTGATAAATCAACACTTGCAAGTTTCTAAATCATGAAGATCTCTAAGTCATGATAATAAGTAGAAATGGTATGGTTCAAATGGTCATCAAGTGGTCTCTAAATCATCGTGTGATACAAATGGTCTGATATAAGTTCAATTCAATTTAACATACTAAACAATGAAGATCTCCAGGTGGTCTCTAAATCATAAATACATAGCTTCAAATGGTCTCTAAATCAAGAAAATATATAGCTTCAATAATGCATAGCTAATGGGTCAAATGTACTTGTTAGTTTCTAGATCATGGACATATGTTCAAATGATCTCTAAATTATGAAGATGTTCAAGTGGTCTCTACTTGTAAATGAGATATGGAGGCACTAACCGTAGTAGATCTCAAAGATGCAGAGAACCATCAAGGTTATTGCCACCTAAGCCAGGAGCATGTGAAGATCCAGCATTATTCGATCCATGGGTCGATGGATACTGCATGAAGCATTACATGGTTAGCATGACACTCGGACAAAGAAATGCAATAATGACCCTTGCAAGTATTTTAGTTAACTAACCATAGAGCGTGTAGTAAAGGCAAACATATCGAAAGCGGGCATACCATTCTGGGTGAAATAAGCCTGCAAATTATGTTAAAGAGGAGTGAAAGTTAAGTACGGGTAGTAAAAGACTACATGTGCTGACTATGAAGGAATTGTGCTTGGCTATTAAGGAACTAACCGTAAACATCTGAAAGTTTTGAGTATTTTGTGCCCACAACGCCTGTTGTGTCCTCTCATGAGCCAGTCGCCTCTCCTCTGCCCTCTTTGCCGCCCTCTCCTCCACCGCCAGTCGCCTCTCCTCCGCCCTCTCCGCCGCCGCCCGTCGCCTCTCCTCTGCCAACTTCTCCTCGAGTAGAGACTACAGAATATGGGGTTGCAATTGCATCTTCAAATCCATCATTATGTAAGAATTATAAAAATCATAGGTAGAAATACTATTATAGAATACCTCCATCTCAGCCCTTGCCGGAGTCGCGCGTTGACATACAAAAGATTTTGACAGACCTAGCCGAGCCTTGTACTCAGGTAGAGTGAGAGTGGAGGACCTAGGAAACATGCCTCTTCCAATCGCTTCCTTGCCATGCTTCCTTCCCTGTCCAGTGATCATAACCAACTCGTGGTCAAGGGGCTCCGATGTCACATCATAGTCGGGCCCTCTCAGCTTTGTTGCCACCTCTTTAACTTTGGTCAGCCGATTGTAGGCGGTCTTGTTGGTGTACGCAGACGATGTGTCAGACGGGTCATATGGTGTGGCTTTTCTGTACGGTGCCTTATGGGACAGAGCATACCCAACGAAAAGGTTGGGCTCCGGAAACTTGTGGTAACGCCCCTGCAACCAAACCAACATCATTAGAATTTCATCACAAGGATTGGCAACATGTATGACAAGAAAGAACTTATGAAGAACAAATCGATGGGAGGAAAGATGTACCCATATTTTCTTGAATCCCTTAAGGTTCAAGTTGCCTTGATGGTGTGGTGGATAAATCATTGCCTTTCGCCGATTTTTGTAATCGACGTGTTTCAACATATACTCTTTAGAACACCAGTAGTCCACAATTCGCTCCCAACACTCCCCCTTATCAACACACCATCTAGGAGTAACCTAATTGATCATTTGCATCTCATATAAGTCAAAAGAAATGAGTGCCGGCAAATTGAGGAAATAACAAGGATGAACATGATTTATTTACCTGCATGTACTCGTCCTTGTGAAGAAAGATTTTCGTAGCTGGTTTCTTAGTAGCCATCTTATAGCCCTGAGATGCCTTATAAGAACGGACGGCAATAACGCGTGCATCATAGAACATATTGCGCACAAGCTTCTTACAATGAATGTTGACGTTCCTTTGTGCCTCCTCCAACTTTCCATCCTCGCATCTATAGAAATCCTGCAAATACACATGAGATTAAACGAGATTAGAAATTAACTAGCTATGGATTATATATATGCAATGTTTGAACTAAACTTAATGATTACCCAAAGTTCAGCAAAGACCCGCTTGGCTTTGTTGTGAACCTCGATGTTGTTGAATGTACCAACATCCTCACAGGCTTTGTAGTTGTCCCAAGTTGATGCTACCTCCGGAACATTGCCCTCCCCTGGCAAAGTAACCATGCCAAGGAAATGCTCCTTAAGGAGGATCCCAATGGTCATGTTCACGTGTCGGTACTTACCCGCCTCCTCATCTCCAACTTCCATCCAACCGCTACATAGCGATATGCCAAAGTTATGAGCAATTGTTGCATACATTGAAAGTAGAAAAATGGGAAGCCAAAGTTAGTTACCTTACTCCATATGGAGTAATGCACAGCCTTTGCTCAACAGGTTTCCCTCGTTCCAGGAGCCTTGATGCACCACGCAGGAACACATACCGACCGTCGGGAACTGCAATTAAACCATCACCATCCTCCTCCCCGTCATCAGTCACGGGGGAGTGAGACATCGGCTCGTCCTCAAGCGTGGGGGAGTGAGACACATGCTCGTCCATTCGTTCCTCCTCAGACACAGGGGAGTGAGACACAGGCTCGTCCATCTGTTCCTCCTCAGACACAGGGGAGTGAGGCATCGGCTCGTCCACCCGTTCGTCGTCAAGTGGTGTCACGGCAGGTGGTGGCGAGCGAGGCCGAACCGGGTTTCTCTTAGCCTTTCCTCCATGCTCACCTCTTCCTCGGCATCTTCCTCGAGGATGCTGAGCATGAGAGGGTGCATCGGGAGGATCGGCCAGAAAACTGGTGAGCAGATTTCTCGCTATCTTGAGTGGGGCCTTCTCTGTCGTAGCACTAGCAGCCCTTTTCCGATGCGGGCCCACCATGCTTCACTCACCTGCTACGACAAATAGTAAAGCAATCAGTACGAATACAACATTATAGTTCAAATAAATAAGCATAAGTTCAAAGAAAAAATGGAATGAGAATCACTAAGGCAATTATAGTATAAATACAACACTATTGCTCAAATAAATAAGCAAAAGTTCAAAGAAAAAATTGAATGAGAATCACTAAGGCAATTATAGTACAAATACAATAGTATAGTTCAAACAAATAAGCATAAGTTCAAAAAATCATACACAAATGAGAATTACAAAGGCGATTATAACACAAATACAACACTATAGCTCAAATAAATAAGCATAAGTTCAAAATATTATAAATTCAACATTACAGCATGTTCGGGATCATGGTAAGGCAACTAGTACAAAAACAACATTACAGTTTTACATTACAACTAAAAATAGTCGGGATCATCTGGATCACAATCTGCCTCTTCTTCCTCTTCTGCTTCCTCGTCATCATCAGTATCACGCGTGTCGTCAACAATGTCGTTGGAGTGTTGGCCGTCATCGTCAACATCATCGGCAATGCCTTGACATAACCGCTCAAGCATTGATAGGTCTTCCACGTTCGTAACCTCTTCTTCTTCCTCATCTGCTTCTTCTTCTTCTTCATCATTGTCAATGTGTACTTCCGTGCATGGATGGATGTTGTGACGGCCTCTAGGCCCATGTTCTTGGAAGAATTCTCCATCATATGTGTCGGGGTCAATGTGAGGTTGATAATCCTCTTCACTGGGGGAACATTTTTTACCACGTGGCGGCACATCATACACGACATCCCAACCCTTAAGATGCGCCTTCTTTTGGCATGCGTACTTGAGATAGAAAACTTGTGTCGCCTGTTGAGCCACAATATAGACATCCTCGCATTCCAATTTGCTGTCTTGTCGAATTTCGACTTGCCCAATATCATCTCTCCGCCTAACCTTCTCCGGATCGAACCAATGGCATTTGAAGACAATAACTTTTGGAGGATTTGCCCCAATGTAATGCAGTTCATATATTTCATCCAGTCTTCCATAATACTCGACTCCATTGCAAATAGCCGACACTGCAGTGTTTTTTGATTTTAGATCGGCCCGACATTCCTCGTTCTCATGTGTGCGGAAGCGATACCCATTGATGTCGTATTTATCGAATGTACCGACCTTATAGTCAAAGCCATTGGCAATTTGTTTCAACTCTATGTCCAATATTGATGTACCCTACAAGTTCAAGTGGGAAGGATCGGTGTATTAGTCGCACGTAATACCAACTTAAGTTCTTCCATAATAAGAAGTATATATACCTTTCCTTTGAACCAATAAATGAAACCGTAATTCCCGTCTGTGTTGCCAGCAAGAAGCTCATACTCTTCGAGTGAATCACGTTCGACCGCTCCATTTGAGAATTGAGCAACGAATTCACTGAGCAATGAGAAATGAGAGTACTTAGCCACAAACATATGAGTAATCTTACATGATGTACCAATCACTTACTCAATGTATGGCCACACTTCTTTTAGGTTGGTGAGGATATACAACGTAAGAGAGCTCCACTCTTTCATAGCCAAATTCTTTGAACCAGAAGCACCAACAGGTCCGAGTTGCCCTTTGAAGAGGCTGAGCTTGGATTCATGTTTGGGGTCGCCAATATTGTAACGGGACTTCACATTATGCAAGCATGGAATATTGGCCGCATAGCGTGATGTCGTGAAGTTTGTCACCTCTTCCGCCAAGAATGCCTCAACTATGGATGCTTTAATTCTACTTTTATTTCTACATTTAGCTCGAAGAGTCTTTTGCATTCTCTCAAGTCCATAGAACCAACGATTCTGCACAGGGCCACCCAATCTTGCCTCAGAAGGGAGGTGTAAAATCATATGTTCCATCGGATTAAAGAAGCCTGGTGGAAATATCTTCTCTAGCTTGCAGAGCAACTCGGGTGCCCGTTTTTCCATGTCATCTATCACAGTGGGAGATACTTCTTTAGCACAAAGAACACGAAAGAAATAGCTCAGCTCTGCCAATACTTCCCAATCGTCCTCAGGGATATAGCCTCGAATCATCACTGGCATTAACCGCTCAAGCCATATGTGCCAATCATGACTCTTCATCCCGTTGAGCTTCAATTTATCAAGATTCACTGCCCTCATTAGATTCACTGCATACCCATCGGGGAACAACAAAGTTTTGAACCACATGAGTATCTCCTTCTTTTGTTCCCTTGTAAGAACAAACCTAGCCCGTGGCGTTGTCCAATTCTTCCGGCCTATGGGTTGCCGCAAGTTTTGTTCGGGTCTATCACAAAGCTTCATCACATCTAGTCTAGCCTTAGTATTGTCCTTCGTCTTCTCAGCAATGTTGAACAATGTGCCAAAAATGGCCTCGGCGATATTCTTTTCAGTGTGCATTACATCAATGTTATGTGGAAGCTCGAGCTGGTGGAAGTAGGGGAGATCCCAGAAGCATGGCTTATGAGTCCAGGCGTGTTCTTCATTATATCCCATGAAATACCCTGGACGGTTGGGATCAGGTTGGAGAGCGTTTAGTTGATCACGAATCTGTTCACCTGTCATTTCAGGTGGTGCCGAGTGTTCGACAACTTCACCTTTCATGAAGTTCTTCTTGTCTTGTCTGAATGGATGGTCAGGCAACAAATGTTGTCTATGTAAATCGAAGCAACAATACTTGTGACCATGTTGCAACCAACGACAATGAAGGTTTGTCTTGCATCTGGGGCATGGGAACCTCCCATGCACAGACCACCCCATGAAAAGTGAAAACGCCGGTAGGTCATGCAATGAGTACTGGTACCAAACATGCATTTTGAAGTTTTTCTTGCTAGCAGCATCGTATGTCTGTATCCCATTCATCCAAGCTTCTTTCAAGTCATCTATCAGTGGCTGGAGGTAAACATTTATATTCTTCCCCGGATACTTGGGCCCTGGAATAATAAACGATAGGAATATGTGCTTGCGTTGCATTAGG